>OX183131.1:26965239-27581258 GCA_945261195.1 Cryptosula pallasiana | reverse complement strand
AAATCGATGGTGTTGAATTTGTAATTGATACTGAATTGTTTTCGCATATGATGTATCTATCACACACACAATCAGTAGTAGTTTCGATTTCTTCAGAATTGTATATAGTAGAGTTTGTTGGGCTTGGCTGTTCCAAAATTAAATCGACTAAACCCAGAGCTTGTGGAAGAGATGAAATTGATGGTGATAAAGCTGGAACTACTGGCTTGTTTGTAGTTGTTGTTGTTGTTGTTGTTGTCTGTGGAGTTATGGTGATTATTGAAGTTATTCTTCGAATCGCAGGTAGTGATCCCTCATCATATAAACGGATGTAATTTAAAGCTTCATCAGTTTTGCAAACAAAGTAGTGTTGAGGCCACATATCATAAGTGTCACAGCTTCTACGTCGGAGAGTAGGTTCCATGAGACATGTGAGTCTTTGCATACGATATTTTAAGTTTTTTCTTAAAATATGAGTTACTGAATCAATCGCTTCCATATTAAGAATTCCCTGAATACATCCAGACGCTCTATGAGATAAAGTGAATGGTTTAATCTCTGTTACAAGACAATAACCGCTTAGGATTGGGAATAATAGGAGATAGATTCGATATCTCATTTTTATTCAGAGTGAGAGACTTTTAAAACTCTTTAATTTTCGTCTGCTTTATGCGTGACCGATTTGTGAATCTCATGCGCTTTTGAAAAAATTCATCAAACTTTGAATTTTTTTTAAAATTCAGCTATTTGTGTTACAGAGTTAAAAAGGAGACCATCAGACTCAACAACACCTATTCTATAGGTAGATTTTTAAACAAAGCCAACTTTGTACTTGTGAACAGGTAAAAATATTTTTTATTTGACACTACTTTTTTTCAATTTTCTGAAAATTGACATTTTTGCTCTGAACAAAACACCAAAAGTAAAACTAAAAACAAAAAACTGATGCGACAGATAGAAAGAGAATTTAATTCTGATGCAGGTAGGTAATTTTGAAGAATTAATGGGCCACCACATTAGCCATAACATGTCAATCAAGGTTGGCCTTGTTTTCGCGAAAATCCCGGAAATTTTTCCAAAGAATATTATTAAATTTTTTTTTTTCTATCAAAGCTAGCATATAACTTTTTACACCACTGAATAGAAAATTTCAAGCGCTTTCTTCTGATATAAAGAACCATAATAATAAACACTTAGAAAAAAAAAATGCAAAATAATAAAAAATTACTAGTCAACAATATCGTCGTCATGCAAATAATTAATTTCTAGCATACTACCTGTCATTTCCACTTCTAAACAATTCCAGTATGCTGGAATAAATATAATCTAACCATTTATCAGAACAAATCTCATCCGTGGAGGTTCTCTGCAAAAAATATTATTTCAAACTATCTCAGCAAGAAAAATTATTTCTTGCCCGAAAACGACCATAGCGCGGTTGACAGGAAATCGCTTCTGTTTAGACTGACATAAGTCCTTCAAATAACTATCCAAAAATAGAGTAGATTCTGCTCTACACGATGGTGTAAAAATTATTATTGTAGGTCTACTAGAACCAATAGAAATCTTGTCCGAAATTTGCCTCGAGATTTGTCGTCAGGGAGTAATGAGAAAGGACAACTCCGGCGATATATCTGGTCAACGAGTGCAGTTTATGCTTTCATCATCTAGAGTTAACTGTCTTGCATGCTGGTGAACTTTGGTTAATATGCTCCAACTAAAGTTCTATATATATAACTTTGGGATCCCATTTGTCTTTGTTATCTCCTTGACATGTGATGCTGATGATAATTTTGTTTTGAATAGATTTCAAACTTTCAAAACTCGAAAATGACAAATTTACACCTTCAATACCATTGATGTTAGTGATGACAGTAGCTATTTTCGGCTTCTCGTTGGTCAAATGAATGCATTCCACACATGCAAAGTTGGTTGCCTCAAACTCTTCTGTTGGTGGACAAATCAAACGTGAGGTGTTGTATTCAAATACACATAATTCATCATTCCAAAATAGTTTTGTATTTTGAGTAAGACCTTCCGTATTATTTTTAACCCCTATTGCGCATTCCTCCTGATTCAGAGTGTATTTTGTTGGTGTATTGCAGGTCAGGGTATCTATAGGCTCCTTGTTGATCGAATGATTGGAATGAGCGTATCGCATGCATGCAAATTTGAATGTCTCAAACTGTCTTCTTATTGGACAGATCACACGTCTGCTGTTGTATTGAAAGCCACATAAAGCCCCATTTCGATATATTTTTGTATTTTGAGTAAGTCCTTTCGTATTATTTGTAATACCCATTTCACATTCCTCTTGATTCAAAACCTATTTTATTGTAGTATCACAAGACACAGAATCTGTAGAAGTTGTGTCCTTGCAAATCCAAGAAGCGCTTTGAGGGATGAAAAAACCACAATATAATAAGTCAGGAGGGTAGAGTCGCACACAGTTTTTTCCATTTTCATCTTTATATCGTATAGTCCTTTCGAAAGGTGAAAAAACCAAGACATCATTTTTATCCATAGCTCCGGCTATACATTCATCAATTTCGTTGGTATAGAATACTCCACTAACATTGGGTAATGTTAGTACCAGTAGCAAGATAAATACGCAGCTCATTTTTTAAAATGTTTTTGCTTTCAGTGTTGAAAGTTGAATACTTTCTTTCTTGATGTTTTTTCTATTTATACGTAAGCGGCTAGTGGCTTGTTCAGCTCTCTCAACCGATTTTGAAGATGTGAAACAATGTCATCAAAGTGGTTACCGAAATGTAAGTATGGTTCCAATCGAGATTGAGACAAAAGAACATGTGTTCCTGTCCAGCGAAATGAAGTCAAACCTCTTAAAATCGAAATATCTATCAAATCACCCAGCTCAGCATCTTTCAAACATTGCTTTATATCAATCAGTTCGATCGCTCTTTTGAGATCTTCAAAATCTATCAACTTGGCTTGCGGACAGCATACTTTTGGATCAAAGCTCCTAGAACAGTTTAAGCATTCGAGAGGATTTGCTCTTGAAATACAATTACAGCTCAAAAGCATGCTTTGTATTGATTTACGAACTAGATTGAATCCTAACACAAAATAAAATACTTCTTCGGTAATGAGTTGAACAAAAAGAGGATTCGAACGCTCTAAAGGAATGTGCTCAAAATGAGTCCTTATGAACTTAGGAACAAAATCAGCCAATGTACCAATTGACTTGAATCCTTGAGTTTTTCCACTCATGTTTCTGCTGTAGTTCAGAGATAAATGAAGCAACTTTTTTGTAACAGTTCTTTTATGAGTCTTCAGATATATTTGTCGAATCAATAGTTATTATCGGGTTGACTGAGTCTTCTTTTTCATCAAGAGTATGAGCGTATGGATATCCTTCTGCTATTGCAAGTAATTTATCCTTTAGACGTTGATAAGCCAGTTTGCTCTGACTAGCAGGTAATAGGTAGGGATTTAATCGTGCTCTCAAATTTGTTAACAAAAAGGGAGACTTCAAATCATCGGTGGAAAGATCCAAAAAAGCATTAATCCATTCATCATGCACCAAAAAACCCATTTTAGCATTTTTCAAAACTTGTTTTCTATCAATCCAGTCGATAGCATCACCCAATTCTTTTTTGGTAGGTGTAGCACCTTCAACCATTTCAGCATATCTTCTACAAGTGATACATTTGTCATCAACGTGTGAACAGTAACAGTTTAGTAGCGATAGATTGGTTGCTTGCTTGTAAAAACTCCCTCCTAGTACACAGTATACACATTCCTCCGTAAAATAAATCCTCAACATTTCATCAGAAACCTCAGCCAAAAAAGTCTTAGGTCCTATAGCATCGGAAGCTTCTTGGTGAGCAAAGTCTTCAACACGTATCATATTTGTTGTTATTCCGTTAAATTACAAAACTCGAATGATACGTTTTCAAATTGAAATACCTATTTAACCATTCATTACTTTTTCTTTTTTTTGAGGTTAATTTTTATGCTAGCTCATGTAGATCTTCATAAATGCTTTAGTTTCAACCTGACAACCATCGATTGGGCAAGGTTTTACTTCTGATGAGCATTCGGTAAATGCTTTTTCCTTACACTCACTACAGTAAATGAGATGACCACATGGAAGAGAGATATGATTTGCAATTACTTTTTTTTCATGCGTCTCAGACACACATTGAGCGAGTTTGCTTTGCTTAGTTTGATCTTTATCTTTTTTTAACGAATCAATTGATTTAGCATCATTTTTTAACAGTGTTGATGAATTCTCAACAGATGTAAAATCATTTTCAAAAGCATGTAAGGCTTCAATCATGAAACCTATTCGCTCAAAAGGTTTTCTATTTGACACTAAAACTTGTTCGATATCGTTTTGACTGTATCCTAGTTTTTTGCAAATAAGTTTCATTTCTTCGGTGTCATTGTTGTGTGTTATTTGTTTTACTTTTTCTCGATATTTTTCAACCCGTCGCTTACATCTTTTGCCTTTTTCCGTTCGCATGTAAACATCCTCAACATACTCTTCACCTTTACTCCCGAGTAAGAAATAACAGTCTGGGAACCATCGACAGTGTTCCTCCCACGGTAGATCGCTCTCTTCCCATTCTTTAAGTTCACCTGAGCAAAAGAAGCATTTTACACTATCTCCGAACTTAGTATAGTAGAAACCTGCATTGGAAAGGAGTTTCATGGAGACTTTACCCTTCCATTGTTTGAAACTGTCTTCTCTAGATGTTTCAGTAGCAAAACGTGGTGTGTCAGCACGATCAATTGATATACCTAGAGGTAATACTTCTGCAGTTAAATCTCCTCTTCTGGTCTTTTGTTCTTCCATCGTATAGCTTTTGACAATTGAGATGTTTTTCATTTCATCTGCAAGTAGTTTCCTAGGTCTATACACACGATTGTGAGTGTTAAATCCTCTAACAAATCGACAAAACGGAAAACTTTTAGCATGTTCTTTCATCGGGTGTTCATCTTCATCCTTCCAGTTTAGTAATACCCCTCGGCAAAAAACACATCGAACAGCGTTGTCTTTTTCAAGGTTATAGAAACCAGCTCCAGACATGTTTTCACCACAATGTTTACCTACTCGTCTCCAATTTGTAAGAAATGATTTTCTTCGATAACTTTCATCAAGCATTAAAGCCTCTCTTTCATAAAAAGAGAGTTCATTGTAGATGAACTTGAAAAAGTCCGTTGGTGAAAGTTGCGCAATAGTTTTTTGTAATTTTAATGACAAAAGACTACAGTGATTATCCGGATAAGTTGCGACGACATAAGTTATTGCGATGGTATCAGGAAAAGTTCGTTGTGAAAACAACGACGAAGTAACGAGTAAACTATCGTCTATCCATTCAGCGCAGTCTTTAGTATTTTCAAAGCAATTCCGAGTTTTTTGCATTTCTTTTTTTTCATTATAAATAGCGTTTGCTACATACCTGTTGTTTGTTACTCGACACATTATTTATATATAATACAAGTAGTAACTTCAGTTATTACTCAAGTTGAAGTTTTGTTGGAAAGTTCTTTCCCTTTAATCTAGTTCGTTGTTATTCTAAAAAAGATTGATACTGCTTTATAGCAAAAAATAAAAAAAAGACTAAGGTTTCAATTTTTTTCAATATACTTGAATTGATTACTATTGTAATAGAATGTAAATACTTACATCAGAAATGAAGACTTGTCTTTCTTTGAGTTAAAATGAATGATATTCCTAGTTGTTTTGAACTTGACAGCTGCTTTCTATAAAATTCGGATGAAGGAGTACTTTTTTCATTTTGAAGTCCTGAAATAATAAAAATGAACATAATTAAAACTTACATACAGCGTTTTTTGATATCTTAAATAGTGAATAATCTTGTTTTTTGTCCAGAAAATGTCTTCATGTTTAATATGATTACAATTAAAACAAAATATAAATACTCACATCACAAATGAAGACTTGTTTTTCTTTGAATTAGATGAATTATACGCATAGTTGTTTGAACTTCAGCTGTTTCCTATGTAACTCAAATGATGAAGAAGGAGTGCTGTAGTAGATGATGATGTAGTAGATCTTGTTCCTTCAGTTACTAACGATGAAGTGAATGCTTTCTGTATGAAAACAGTGCTTCTTATATAGCTTAAGTTGCACTGCTATGAATCAGCATTATTTTCACACGAATGGAAACCGTTGCTTTCGCGGGAATAACAAAATTATTTTCACGCGAATACAAAGCAATGCTTTCGCGGGAATAAATATTTTATTTTCACGCGAATGGAAGCCGTTGCTTTCGCGGGAATAAATATTTTATTTTCACGCGAATACAAACCAATGCTTTCGCGGGAATATATATTTTATTTTCACGCAAATACAAACCAATGTTTTCGCGGGAATAAATAGTTTATTTTCACACGAATGGAAACCGTTGCTTTCGCGGGAATAAATATTTTATTTTCACGCGAATACCAACCAATGTCTTCGCGGGAATAAATAGTTTATTTTCACGCGAATGGAAGCCGTTGCTTTCGCGGGAATAAATATTTTATTTTCACGCGAATACAAACCAATGCTTTCGCGGGAATATATATTTTATTTTCACGCGAATACAAACCAATGTTTTCGCGGGAATAAATAATTTATTTTCACGCGAACACAAACCAATGTTTTCGCGGGAATAAATACTTTATTTTCACGCGAATGGAAGCCGTTGCTTTCGCGGGAATAAATATTTTATTTTCACCCGAATACAAACCAATGCTTTCGCGGGAATATATATCTTATTTTCACGCGAATATAAACCAATGTTTTCGCGGGAATAAATATTTTATTTTCACGCGAATACAAACCAATGTTTTCGCGGGAATAAATAGTTTATTTTAACGCGAATACAAACCAATGTTTTCGCGGGAATAAATAGTTTATTTTCACGCGAATGGAAGCCGTTGCTTTCGCGGGAATAAATATTTTATTTTCACCCGAATACAAACCAATGCTTTTGCGGGAATATATATTTTATTTTCACGCGAATATAAACCAATGTTTTCGCGGGAATAAATAATTTATTTTCACGCGAACACAAACCAATGTTTTCGCGGGACTAAATACTTTATTTTCACGCGAATGGAAACCGTTGCTTTCGCGGGAATAAATATTTTATTTTCACGCGAATACAAACCAATGTTTTCGCGGGGAATAATAGTTTATTTTCACGCGAATACAAAACCAATGTTTTCGCGGGAATAAATAGTTTATTTTTCACGCGAATGGAAGCCTGTTGCTTTCGCGGGAATAACTATTTTATTTTCACGCGAATACAAACCAATGTTTTCGCGGGAATAAATAGTTTATTTTCACGCGGATGGAAGCCGTTGTTTTTGCGGGAATAAATATTTTATTTTCATGCGAATACAAACCAATGCTTTCGCGGGAATAAAACAATTATTTCAATAGGGATAAAACCGTTGCTTTCGCGGGGAGTAAAAAAAATAATTTTCACGCGAATAAAAACCAATGCTTTCGCGGGAATATTGCGTGAAAAACTGCTGAGTCATAGATATATTAATAAAGAAGGTTTCATAGGGTTAATTAGTAGAGCTTTAGCTATTTAAGAACCAGTGTTTTCACACAGAAAGCATCCAGTTCTACAATAGCTAGCAAGGAAGCAACATCTACACACCAACTACTACATTTACTTGAAACTATAGAAAGACTTTCAGTCAATAAGGTGAGAATCGCTAAATAATTCTTTAACATATATTGATAGAAAACTTCAACTAGATTTACTATAATACTTCAGAAAGTTAATTTATGTTTCAATATTTTGTTCTTATTAATAAAAGATCAAATAGTTTCACCATAATGCATCAGAAAAATTATTTGGTTTTGATTATGTGTTTAATTTATAAATATCTAGTTAGTTTATTCTTTTCAAATATTTTTCAAATTCCAACCATCTGGTACATATTTTTTTGCTCTCTTTTCAGTTCCAACATATTAATAAAAGATCACATAGTTTCACCATAACACATCAGAAAAATTATTTTGGTTTTGATTATGTGTTTATTTTATAACTATCTAGTTAGTTTATTCTTTTCAAATATTTTCCAAAATTCCAACCATCTGTTACATATTTTTTATTCTCTTTTCAGTTCCAACTTTTCACTGAACGCTCTGAATATGAATGAAGACCGTAATACCTCATTTCTCTCAACATTCGAACCATACTCTGATGATAAAGAAAATATCCCCTCCTGATTCACATATAATAAAAAGGAAACTGAAAACAGTTCGACCAAAGCCATGGGATTCGGATAGAAATAAAACGATTGACTATGCTTGGACTTTGAAAGCACCATCTCTTTCTCATCTTTCCTGCTTGTCAAAAAATGCAGCTAGTTTGCTCAATTCTTGTGATACCAATGACAGAGTAATGATTGGAAGGTTTCAACCACTTCACTTAAATCAAACACCATCACTTCTCGAGATAATCTCCATCGAAAGACCAGCTGAGGATGTGTATAAAAACATATGCATTATCCGCTACAATGTCGAAACATTTGGCAACAGACGGCAAGTGAGGTCCATGGTGAGAAATGAGGATTATACTAAATTAGCTCCAACACAACCGGATGTTCCAAAACTGGTGGTTTTTTATGGGATTCGATTCAGACAAGCTTCCAATCTTTCACCCTATCAACTTTCCATCCAATATTTCCCTTGAGGAAGCTAAACAGCTAAGTAGATTAATAAAAAAAAAACACCTAGTCAGTTGATCAGTATGGTTCGTATCGCAACACTCTCTCAATTTGCTGTTGGAAGTGTAATCAGTTTTGAATCTCCTCAAATATCAACTCAGTTAACATTACCTAATGGAGAAGTGGTGATGGATGCGCTACTGGTAAACTACAGATGTTTGCAATACGATGGTTTGATGATGGGGGTTCTATATATACCTGAAAAACATGCTAGCGACATCAAAAGAATTGGAACAGGAGTCATACTTGTAAGAAATCGTGAAGTTAGTAGATTTGGTTATCATCGACATGATATAATCACATTCACAGCATTACAAGCGATAGAAACGGCTCAAAACCTATCCAACAAACTTGATGATTCCAACCAGATGAAGTACTTTACTACAGATGAGGTTGTTGAGAACAAGGTCTTAGTGCTTTCAATGGGAGCGGGAAACACATCTTCTACATCTTTGAGAGAACCAACACCCCCTGGTGAAAACCATATTCAAGAAAAGCAAGTCAGACAACACAACCTAGTGAGTGTTTTTTTATTTAATGTAAACTAACTGATATAAGTAATACTTCCAATTAGATAGAACTTATTTTATAAAGCAATTGTTTTTTTTGTTTTGCTTTAGATAGAAGAGAGAGAATCAAAAACACTTGGTGAAAATTATGGTCAAGAAAAAACAAACCGAACAATATAACTTGGTGAGTTACTCCCCTTTACTATATAATGTTAACTAATGTAAAAAGAACTATAATTCAAAATTCATGTAATTATTTTACATTTTTGTTTAATCGTCCTATACTAATACATTACTTTTTATTTTAGTTCATTATGGAATCAAAAGTACATAGAACAGAAGTCTTCCTTCCTTCCTAAGTTATAACATCAGTACAACAATAACAACATTGTAAAGAAAAAGACTATGAATTGATTGAAATTACAAATTGTAGTGCTCTGTATGACGACATTGTAAAGAAAAATACTATGTATTGATTGTCATTACAAGCTGTAGTGCTCTGTACTACTTAGTATTTACTAACTCTAGGTATATTATACAAGAATATTTTCCTACTTATTATGTAATAAATGTATATAATCATATATTGATTCAATGTAGTTATATCTCATCATTGTTCTCTCCTCTCTCTCTCAAAATATCATATGAGTTCGAGTTATGTAAAAAAATTATCAAAACTTAAAATGCCATACATTCAAAATCTAGCTGCCATATGAGTTCAAGTTAAGTAAAAAAATAATCAAAACTCAAATGCCACTCAAATGCCACTCAAATGCCTTTCAAATAAAATACAATATAAACTCGGCGAATTCATCCAACGTCGTAACCCATTGCATTCACCCCAGATAATAACCCCACAAAAAAACACTTGGTAGGGAGATCTGCTCATATATTACTACTGTGGTCACAATGTGTCCAGTGCATTAGGATGAGCTATTGAAATTAACAAAGGTTTCCTACCACAGAACTAGGCTATGTATTTTTTGTAGAAAAACAGTAACAATTATTTTCAGTATCTCTGACAGAAATAATTCAGTAATTCCCGACACTTGAGTAGTCAAAAAAGTTGTTTGGCAGAAATGAAATAAAGACTAAGCAATATTGGAGTTTCTAAAAACTATCTTTCCCTCAGTATTGCAAATAAATCAAACCAGTAAAATACTCCGATATTTGAGCAATCATTAACCTTTCAATACAAACTTACTTGCACACTTGACAGCAGACTCCATTAGCCACACTTTTACCTTCCAAACAAGGTACACAGAATGTATGTCCACATGGTAGTTCTCTTGGATGTACCATTTCATCAAACTTCAACCAACAAAATCCACATTCAACATCAGATATGTTAGATTCAGCCATGACTTAGTACAGTAGGTGTATCAGGGTGTGATAGAGCAGTGCTAGTGTGTTGTATCAGGGCTGTGATAGAGCAGTGCTAGTGTGTTGTATCAGGATGTGATAGAGCAGTGCTAGTGTGTTGTATCAGGGTGTGATAGAGCAGAGCTAGTGTGTTGTATCAGGATGTGATAGAGCAGTACTAGTGTGTTGTATCAGTATGTGATAGAGCAGAGCTAGTGTGTTGTATCAGTATGTGATAGAGCAGAGCTAGTGTGTTGTATCAGGATGTGATAGAGCAGTGCTAGTGTGTTGTATCAGTATGTGATAGAGCAGAGCTAGTGTGTTGTATCAGGATGTGATAGAGCAGTGCTAATGTGTTGTATCAGGGTGTGATAGAGCAGAGCTAGTGTGTTGTATCAGGATGTGATAAAACAGTGCTAGTGTGTTGTATCAGTGTCAGTGCCTGAGTGTATTGTATATTTGTGCCAAATTTGATTAAAATGATTCACAGCAGGATCAAACAAGTTAAGGTAAACTCCAATACCACCCGCCACAGCTAAAACTGGAATTAAGAATTGAGCTATAAATGTCAATGCATTGAAGCGTAACAATCAATTTGCCAAACAATATTTCCTGATTCAGCTTAAAACATGATGTGCCAAAACATTTCACAACACAACTCACAGCCTAACTAAATACGGTATAGCTTTTATAGCAGGAACAGTTTACTAGTTGAGAGAACAGTAATTACAGCACTGGCAGCAATGCAGTGAATTTTAGATTTCTACTACTATCTACTAGTATTGCCAACAAGCTCCCTGTTTGAGACACAGCCTAATGATGCCTCTTTCCCAGAGGTGATGCAGGGATGGTTTAACCTGCAATATACAAACAAAAATTTTTCAATGGCTTGATCACCGGGGGGGGGGGGGGGGGGGGGGGGGCTGCAGCTCAGACTAGATAGATAAACTCTAATACATTATCCATTATGTTTCAATCTAACAAACTGTGAGGCCTGGAGAATCGTAACGAGTCAACAGACCGAACAGAAGGTAGGAGAAAGCATCTATTGTAGCAAGCAGTCACCCTTTTATAGATTAGCTTACAGGAAACAGTTGACATATATAGCAATACAACCAGTGATAGATGCAGGATGTAACACTTAATCCGCTGACAGTAGCTACTTACATGTACATACAAATCACAGAACAATAATAACGTAAAATAAGCATAGTTTCAGGTGTCGGAGTCACAAACAAGTGATCCTATTAGCTGTCTCCTTTATTCTCTACATTGTGTTTGATTTTGATGTAGCAAGGGGTCAGAGGATATTGAATTTCAGGGATGGCAATCTGCCGGGTATAGGTTCTTGAAAGTGCTTAGGTCATTCCTGGTTCTCTAGTTATCGTGGCCAACTTCTAGCTGGTTAGGTATGCCATACAGGGTTGGTATAGTGTGGACCAAAGTCATATATTTACAGAGTCCCGACAATCGTAGGCCGCATAATTTAAGGAGAAAAGGCTACATGAGCGCCATTTTTTTTTCGTCCAGTATTTTTTGGGCAACTAGCATTGTCAATTACATTTGATTACTTTGAAAATGGAAATATCAGCAGTCAAGTGCGATAACAGCTTTGGAGAAGGTTATCAATTGTTTTTATTTTCTTCAGATGCTAAACGTAAAGCGCATTGCAAGTCGCTGTGAAAAGATTAGCTTCCAACAGCAGCAACAAATAATAATTATTGATAATAAATAATTATTATGATATTATTTGAATTATTAATTATTAATAGTAACGGCAAATATTTATAAGTTTTTTCATAATATTATTATTGTATTGTCATAGTAGAGCACTAGTTGCGCATCAAGATGATGAATTGCTTCATTAATTTGCGCTTCTGTCAGAGGGAGTTTCAAGCTTTCACATATGTTGTGAAGACAAAAACATGTCAAAACGACGTAAGGTGCGAGCTGTGTTCTACAGTCCATTTTTTTACAGACCATTCTCCAGCGCGCTTTTAAACGTCCAAACGAATTTTCAACCATAATCCGTGCAGCAGAGTGATACACATTGTAACTTTCTTGCTCTGCAGAGAGGTTTCGGCCTGTATATCCTTTGACTATTCTAGCGGACAAAGGATACGCGGGGTCACCAAGAATATGCAGAGGAATCGCAACTCCATTGATTTGGCGATCATTTACAGGCATAGATGTTGCGAGTTTTGCATGCAAAGAAGAATGGTTGAAGACATTGGAATCATGCATGGATCCTGGACATTTGCATGAGACGCCCCTAAACATGTATCTATAATCCACTAAACCTTGTAGTACAATAGAAGGATACATTTTTCTGTTGATGTAATCTGCTAAGCCAACAGCTGGAGGTGAAATGGCAATGTGCGATCCGTCTATTGCACCAAAAGCCTGGCAGTAATAATGGCGACTTTCAATTCGCCTAGCAACTTGTACAGCTTCCTCCGTTGTCGGAAACTTGATGCAGTTGGAACTCTTTGTTGCCATTGACACACAGAATCCATTTACACATCTAAAAACTGTTATTTTAGACACTCCAAATGTCTCAGCAACGACCCGATACTCAGCACAACTTGCCAACTTAAACAATGCAATGCAGACTCTCTTCAGCAGGGGAACTGGCATTCTGACAGTGGCCATCTTTGTTGCCAGATCCTCGCGTACGACCTCAGCAAGCTTTTTACTTCAGCTCGTTGCAGTCGCATGTGGTGCATCCATAGTGAATCCTGGGCATTTAGCAGAATATCTTCATACCAGTTGGTGCTTCTGGGCTACAAAAAATGGTATTTTATAACATTTATAGGATAACAAGTGGTGATTACATTGCAAAATTGTACAGATATGCAGTGCAATCCATCATACAGTGCTATACTCACAGTATATATAATTAGCTACATTTTCTTTCAAACCAAATTTCAACACACTGGGGACAATTTCCATTTTACTAAAAAATTGGCATACTAGAATCTGAATTTTTTAACCAAACAACATTTTTATATGCTGGTTTTGACAAAACAATAGTGATGTATTTTTTGTTGTTGTAAAAAGTAAAATATTACTGATTTTATCTCAGAGCGAACTGAAGTTTCATCAGTAGACAGAAATGGACAATAATTATCCGGACAACCAGTGCTTGGTGTTCGGTCGACAATTGCTTACTGATACAAATCCAATCACCGGTTCACAATGTCCAGCCTGAATATCTACTCTCCGGAGTCAGCAGTGTCTGACATAATTGTTTATTGACCAGATAATTGTCTCTACTGAGACACCTCTCACCTCAACACAAACAGTACTAGAGACACCTCTCACCTCAACAATACATTTACTCTCTTTAATCCCTTAATTATATGCTTTTACACACTGAAGAATGTCAGGGGGTTCCGAAAAACAGGATAAAAAATTTTAATCTCGTTTTGAACAAGCTAGCTAACTAGTCTTTGATACACGCTGAAAAGGTCTATGAGAAGGTCTGTTTAAAGTGAGAATATCACAGTAGAAAATGTTGATGTTTTTGGATTAGCATATAATGCTGCGAAAACTATAGTATTGCACAATGGGACCTAACATGTACACCACCCGTATTTATGGACTCACCCTTATATTATATGGTGGCCACTTGGCTTTGTTATAATATGGTTGATAAGCAGGCATGTGATAACGCAATTATTATTGCACATTGTTTTTTATCCTTTAATTAGTAAACCATAGAGTAAAGAAATGTAGGATTCATTTTGGAGCAAACTTTCAATCATTCTGATATCACTAACGCATCTAACTTGTTTTATAATAATGATACCGCTTTTAATAATCGTCAAATTGACAACAAAACCTTTTCTAATAATAAATTTTTTGACATGGCATTGTCTCGAACTGGTAAGATGATCGAAATCAACCATGGTGAGGTTTCTGGTGAGATACTTCAAAAAACATCTTTTGGGGTAACAGAGAGGGCAGCCTTAATGTTTACTGTACAAAACATACACCGCAGTCTTTGTTATCATAAAGATGATGGTGTTATTACTTATAATTTTTGATGCTGATGATATTTGCTATAAAAATCGTTTCATAATTAATTCTTTGCGATAAAAACAAAAACAATATGGGAATAATAGTGGTTGAAAAAAAATAATAGTGACAACGATTTACATAGTAGTAATAAGATTATTGATATGTCAAGGTGTGTAAAGTTACATGTACCTTGTTGTTGTAAGTTATGAGCAATTGGATATATTGTGGAGGAATGGGTCGACCGGGTAACACTAATTATTTACTCTTACTATGTTATCCAAGCCGAACTCTCACTGTATTTACCCCAGGTCGAACATTTACGCTTATTTCTACATAATTATTTACTTACTTATTTTTCTTATTTTTGTACATGTGCTTGGGCAGTCATCCATGCGATGGCGACTGCCCCCCCCCCCTGTTCTATCTGTAGTTCTATCGGCTTTTATCTACCAATCAGCTGTACAGGCGTGGCCTGCTTTGTCTTATGTGCTGCCACTTACTATTACATAACTTTTATTGTATAAATACGCGTGCATCATGATAATAAAATCAGAGTTAGCCTACACTCTCACTTGCTTGTTGATTCTTATTGCATAAAGCACTTATGCAACGCACCAGTGGCTAAGCAGAAAATACACAAGTAAGCTCACACCTACAGATTGCACTGATAGATAAACAGACCATTTCACACACTAGCACAATAACTTGGACAGTTGAATAGCTCTTGGACCAGTCGACGAGTAACTAAAATAATCAACCAGTAGAAAGTGTTCAGTCAATTCGACTTGCACTGCACTCGGGCAAGTGATACTGGAGCAATTGTTTGAACTGCTAGTTCGACCCGACGTATCTATTCCACCGAATAGAAAATCAGTGGAAAGTGAGAGAGTTGTGACAACTCCTCACTGTGTATTGCTCACGGGCGTACAACGCTGCAAATTCTACTCTACGGTTTAGATAGCCGACCTTGAGCAAAGTAGAGGCGTACACTGCACTGCTTGTAGACACTTATTACTGTGGGCCGCTGTACAGGTGACAGCTACCACTCCACACTAAATTCCTGTACATTGGTGGCAGCAGTGGGATTGAGAAGAACCCACACGAACGACCCACAGGAACGGCGAATACAAGCAGGAGGCAGCAGGCGCGGAGCATGGCGAGCAGACGGCGAGCACTCAGCTCAGACAGAGATGGCTCCCATTACAGATAATGGGTACACTGGCCGACATCCTTGATAGAATGTCCACCAGCAACGGAAGGGACCATTTCCGCGTCCCACAGTTCAATGGCGAGGGAGATGTTGGATATTTCATCCAACGACTCGAGGAGGTGGCACGAGCCAACAGGTGGTTGCCAGAAGAATCGACCATTCATCTGAGACAAGCCCTGACAGGAAAAGCTGAACAATGCGGAAGGGGGATTGACACCACCGCCATCACTCAAGCTCTAAGAGCAAGCTTCGGACTGACACGCACCGAGGCTCAGACAAAGTTGACCACCTACAGAAAGGCACATTGAGAAACCCTAAGGGAGCATGTGCTCTAAGTCGAACGGCTAGTGGAGGCTGCCTACGGAGACTTGCCAGTCAGAAATCTGGTCGATCTGACCCTACAGACTTTTCAAAACACCCTAGGACATGTGTACCTCCAACGGCACTTATTAGATATACGACCTGCTGACCTAGAGGAAGCTGTCCAGGCAGGGAATGAATTCCTGCAGGTCCAGCACCAGAGTCCAGTACAGTTGAACATCCGAACCATCCAAGAAGATGGACAAGAGGAATCACTGCCGACCCCAGAGCCCGCACTAAAATGTCAGGAAGTAGAGGATCCGCTGGCAAAATTGTTAAAAACAATTGAGCACCTCAGTAAAAAAATAGCTACTCTGAAAGAGAGTACAAACAAACCTCCTCCCAGGCGCTGTTGGGGCTGCCAACGCACCGGGCATGTTAGGAGCCAGTGTAAGACGGCACCTTGGCACTCACGCCAGGGAAACGAGTACGGCCCGCAGCAGTAGGAACCCCTACTGGCTGCAACCGGGCCCCCACAACACATCGGCCTCCTAGAGGACGAGTCAAACCACTCCTGAAGGAACCAGCACCCCTCCCACTGAACAACAGGTTCGGTCCACTGGCTGTCGAGATGACGGACAAAGACGAAGAGGAAGAGGAGGCAGAGGTGACCAGAGCGAGCCACCCGAGACCCTACTCCCCACAACGGCAAGAAGCCAAAAAGAGAGGTCAAACCCCTCCCGTAGTGACACAGAAACCACCCATCACCATACACTTGAATCAAGTAGAACGACCATACAAGTCGAGTTACTACTTGCCAGGACGGGTGGAAGGGCGCGCAGTCACATACCTTATCGACACGGGGTGTAACACTAACCTCCTGTCCAAGAGGGTGTTCGATCTACTCACCCCCCAGGTCCAGCTCCACCTCCAGGACTACGACTCACACGGGCTGATGGCCGACGGAACTAGGCTCCCATTCTATGGCCTAATCACCCTGACCGGGCGGATACGCCACGCCAAATACGAAGAGACATTCGTTGTGAGTCAAATTAATGAGGATGTGATCCTCGGAATACCATTCTTGGCCAAGCAGAAGTGTCAAATGGGGTTTGACCGACCCACCCTTCACGTACAAGGAAAGAGCTAACCTGCACCGACAGGCATGGTAGGGACCTAGTGTCCAAAGTACAGGTGCAGAGGGACGTGCACATACCACCACAAACCGAAGCAACAGTACCTTGTCATCTGGCCAGTCAGACCCCCTGTGAACAAGGAGTGATCGAGAGCAAGGAAGGAGGGCTGTTGATAGCTACTAGCATCAACTTCCCTGATGAACGCGGACGGGTGTTGGACCGATGTGTGAATCCATCGCAAGACAGTATCCGAGTGCCGGCAGGAGAGGTCATAGGAACGTTTACCGGGGTCGGACCCCACGAGATACGACCACTCCATGGCCCCAGACCGGAAGAAGCGCCGAGAGGAGACCTGCCCCCCCTCCAGCTCGTGCCGCTGTTCACTCAGGCAAGAAAGGGATGCAAGAATACCCGAGAGGAATGCCAACTACGGGACCTCCTCACTCGCTACCAAGATGTGTTTAGCCGCAACGATGGAGACATCGAACGCAGCCCCCTCGCGGAACACTCCATTCCTGTTGTATCAGGAACCTGGCCAATACGGCTACCGCCCCACCGATTAGGGACAGAAAAAGAAGCTGAGGCAGAGAGACAGGTCAAGGAGTTACTAGCCAAGGACCTCATCGAACCTGCCGACGGAGCCTGGAGCTCCCCAGTCGTACTAGTGCGAAAGAAGGACGACTCCTGGAGATTCTGCGTCGACTATCGCAAACTGAACAAGTCACGCAACAGGATGCATACCCCACACCCCGCATCGATGACTCTCTGGATGCGCTAGCTGGGAGCCGCTATTTCAGCACCCTCGACCTAACCAGTGGGTACTGGCAAGTCCCTCTGGACGAGGACGCCCAGGACAAGTCAGCATTTATCACCCGCAGTGGCCTCTGGAGATGGAAAGTGTTGCCATTCGCGCTGACCTCTGCCCCTGCTACGTTCCAAAAACTCATGGAGCGGGTGCTGAAAGGGCTCCACTGGAAAACGTTGCTCCTCTATCTGGACGACGTGATAGTCATCGCCCCCCGACTTCACGTCCCACATCCAGAGGCTGGAAGAGGTACTACAGCAACTCCAGAGTGCCCGACTTTAGGTGAAACCCTCTAAGTGTGAGCTTCTGAGCCCCCAAGTTAAATACCTAGGACATGTAGTCAGTGCAAAGGGCGTTGCCACCGACCCAGAGTAGGTAGAGGCAGTGAAGAAGTGGCAGGCTCCACAAGATGTAAAGACACTGCAAGCGTTCTTGGGAACTGCAGGATATTACAGACAGTACTTGCCGGACTACGCCACCACCGCCAAGTCACTTACCGTGCTAACTGGAAAGGATGTCCCCTGGAAGTGGGACATGGCCGAACAGCAGTCCTTCGAACGACTGAAGCAAGGGCTCAGTCACGCTCCCATACTGGGATACCCAGACCCCACGCTTCCATACATCCTAGACACGGATGCCAGTGCTGTCGGAGTCGGTGGAGTCCTGTCACAAGTGCAGGAGGGAAAAGAGAGAGTCATCGCTTACTACAGCAAGACCCTTTCCCCTGCGGAGAGGAACTACTGTGTAACGCGTAGAGAGCTGTTGGCCGTGATCAAAGCCGCCAAGCACTTCCGGCCCTATCTCTACGGCCGCGAGTTCCGGCTACGGACAGACCACGCATCCCTCGTTGGTTATGAAGGAGGAAGGAGCCCTCCAATCAAATAGCACAATGGCTCGAGACACTAGCCGAGTTTAGATACAAACTCGAGCACAGTCCAGGAGTGCAACATGGGAATGCCAACGGTCTCAGTCGACAGGACCCCTGCATAGACTGTAAACAGCGTCACGCTATAGAACAGAGAGATGGGGGACCCACCCATGCCGAGCTCCCTCAAAGAGGGCCAGCAGAGCGAAGGGAACGGACAAATGGGGGACCCACCCATGCCGAGCTCCCTCAAGGAGGGTCAGCAGAGCAAAGGGAACGGACAGATGGGGGACCCACCCATGCCGAACTCGTCCCAAGTGGACCAGTGGAGCGAAGGGAACAAGTGAATGTGACGGTCACCGACCCTGTGAAGAATGCACAGGAGTTGGCACAGGCACAGCGAGAAGGACTCCACCCAGTGGCTAAGATCTATGCCGCAGTAAAGGCACAGAGGCAGTTTTCGCAGAGAGAGTTGGAGGAAGGAGATACTGAGTTGCGGATTCTGCACGACAGAATCGACGCCATGAGCCTCCGACCAGATGGAACACTGATCATCACCGCCGAACACCAAGGGCGGACCCGTGTGTCTGCAATCTGTCCACCTGCCTGGCGTCACAAGGTCGTGTGGGACACACATCTGTTGGCGCATGCAGGAATCAACAGAACGCGTCACAGACTACAAGTGGATTGGTATTGGCCTGGCATGTCGGGGCTATCACACAGACTTGTGAAGAGCTGTGAAGTGTGCCAGGTAGCAAAACGAAGCAATCAACCGGCCGCTCCAGACAGTCAGAGATTGTTCGCCGGCCGACCCCTCCAGAAGCTCGCGGTGGACCTCGTTGGGCCCCTCCCCCTCACCAAGCGGAAAAACCGGTGGATTCTGGTGCTGACGGATCATTTCACACGGTGGCAGGACGCTATAGCACTGCCAGATGCTACAGCCCCCACAGTGGCCATAGCGTTGGACGAAAGAGTATTCAGCTACTGGGGTCTCCCAGAACAGCTACATTCGGACCAGGGGGCCCAATTCGAATCCACCTTGCTGGAGGAGCTCTGCACCCTATGGAATGTGCGCAAAACACGGACCACGCCCTACCATCCACAAGGAAACGGGATGGTCGAAAGACAAAACCACACGCTAGGAGACGCGCTGCGCACACTAATAACGCACCGGTAACACTAATTATTTACTCTTACTATGTTATCCAAGCCGAACTCTCACTGTATTAACCCCAGGTCGAACATTTACGCTTATTTCTACATAATTATTTACTTGCTTATTTTTCTTATTTTTGTACATGTGCTTGGGCAGTCATCCATGCGATGGAGACTGCCCCCCCCCCCCTCCCTGTTCTATCTGTAGTTCTATTGGCTTTTATCTACCAATCAGCTGTACAGGCGTGGCCTGCTTTGTCTTATGTGCTGCCACTTACTATTACATAACTTTTATTGTATAAATACGCGTGCACCATGATAATAAAATCAGAGTTAGCCTACACTCTCACTTGCTTGTTGATTCTTATTGCATAAAGCACTTATGCAACGCACCAGTGGCTAAGCAGAAAATACACAAGTAAGCTCACACCTACAGATTGCACTGATAGATGAACAGACCATTTCACACACTAGCACAATATCTTGGACAGTTGAATAGCTCTTGGACCAGTCGACGAGTAACTAAAATAATCAACCAGTAGAAAGTGTTCAGTCAATTCGACTTGCACTGCACTCGGGCAAGTGATACTGGAGCAATTGTTTGAACTGCTAGTTCAACCCGACGCATCTATTCCACCGAATAGAAAATCAGTGGAAAGTGAGAGAGTTGTGACAACTCCTCACTGTGTATTGCTCACGGCGTACAACGCTGCAAATTCTACTCTACGGTTTAGATAGCCGACCTTGAGCAAAGTAGAGGCGTACACTGCACTGCTTGTAGACACTTACTACTGTGGGCCGCTGTACAGGTGACAGCTACCACTCCACACTAAATTCCTGTACAATATAACAATATCATATATATAATGATACTGTTAGTTTTTGTTAGATACTGTTTATCATTATTATGACAGGCTTGTTGAACTTAATTAGTAGTGGTAGCTTTGAATTTAAAAAAATGAAAATTGAATAGCTTGATTGATGGAAAATAATAATTAATATTCATTGCTGTGTAATTTTAATTATTAATACTATGAAAATAATAATTAATACATACAACAGTTAGTAATAACTGTTTTCTGCTGTTATTATTACATATTTACTCATATACTTAATTGATTGTCATTATTACTCATAAATTAAATAAATATTAATAACTAACCCCAATAACAACTACTACATCGTTGTTGCTGTTTGAAATAATAATAATAATAATAATAATAATAATAATAATAATAATAATAATAATAATAATAATAATAATAATAATAATAATAATAATAATAATAATAACAATAACAATAACAATAACAATAACAATAACAATAACAATAACAATAACAATAACAATAACAATAACAATAACAATAACAATAACAATAACAATAACAATAACAATAACAATAACAATAACAATAACAATAACAATAACAATAACAATAACAATAACAATAACAATAACAATAACAATAACAATAACAATAACAATAACAATAACAATAACAATAACAATAACAATAACAATAACAATAACAATAACAATAACAATAACAATAACAATAACAATAACAATAACAATAACAATAACAATAACAATAACAATAACAATAACAATAACAATAACAATAACAATAACAATAACAATAACAATAACAATAACAATAACAATAACAATAACAATAACAATAACAATAACAATAACAATAACAATAACAATAACAATAACAATAACAATAACAATAACAATAACAATAACAATAACAATAACAATAACAATTGTCATGCCAGGCGCAATGGGCAACGCCTGCATGCCTCTAAGTTCCCCCACTGGGACTCGAACCTCTGACCCTCCAGCGGCACCAAATCGCCTAGCAGCATGAGGCAGAGCGCTAGACCTCTCGGCCATCTCAGCAACCCTGAAAAGGGTGCCTCGATGACCGATCAGTTGCTAGCCTCTGCCCTCATCCACACGGAGTCTATCCTATCACTATACACACTACGTCTATACACCACATCCTCCCTTCTTTCCTCTTTTTCCGCAAGTGCTACCTCTAGCCACTAGTGCACCTCTATACACTAACTCATTGCCCATTTCCACTGATCCCACTTCTGACACCATGTCATGCCAGGCGCAATGGGCAACGCCTGCATGCCTCTAAGTTCCCCCACTGGGACTCGAACCTCTGACCCTCCAGCGGCACTAAATCGCCTAGCAGCATGAGGCAGAGCGCTAGACCTCTCGGCCATCTCAGCAACCCTGAAAAGGGTGCCTCGATGACCGATCAGTTGCTAGCCTCTGCCCTCATCCACACGGAGTCTATCCTATCACTATACACACTACGTCTATACACCACACAATAACAATAACAATAACAATAACAATAACAATAACAATAACAATAACAATAACAATATTAATATTAATAATAATAATGTTTGTTTAATAATAATTATTTATTATTTATAAAAAATTTTAATAATGATTATTATTACTTTTTATACACACACTCCTTCAAACGCAAAACTATCAACACCATATTACTTTAAACTCTGAAGTAACAACGACTACAATATTAATATATTAATTATTATACACACCCTCATCCACATAACTGGTGCACGCCGCTTAGCTGGTGGCTCATCTTGGTCGTCATTTTCTTCATCATCAGCTATCGTTGTCAAGTTTACAAGTTCCTGATGGTAGTGCCAAAGATCTTGCTGGGTTTGGCTTTGGCTTGACATGACAAGCATCATCAAATGGTAATTATTTAGAAACAAATTTAAAATAAGTGCAAGAATTGTAAGTAGTAAAATTCGCGTGTTCGGCTCCATGGCATTATCAGCAGTGATCGAGATCTAAGTGATTTGTTAACTTAGATTGAGACGTGCCTATAGCATTGACCTTGAACTCTTAAAAAGGGGTGCGGTTTGTCGAATAAATAATGCGACAGCCCAATTCATGGAAGACTGGGTCAATTGCCGCAGATGAACGTCGCTCAACGAAGTCAACTGCGAAAGCTGGCGTTTTGTCGCGTGATTATCCTCTCATGGAACCTTGGTATTGTTGGTGAATGGCATGCTAGTGCTCAACTAGTCTACATACTTAGGATAAATAAAATGAACATCCACACATAGAAATCTATTACACTATACCAGCTAGTAGCCAACAAGCCATGAGAGCACTCATTTTGTAATGAAGGCCTTTGGTTAGCTGCATCTCCATAACCACTTCAACAACTTGTGTCTGCCAACAATCAGTGTTGTTTTTTTAATAGTTTGCACAAACTAATCTATTGTTTCCACATATCACCTCAATTCTGAACAATCAATCTTTACAACATCTTTAGCACGGTTGCACTTGTGCAACCAGTACTGTATGTACATTTCCTTCTAGATGCGCCCCTGATACATGACATATTAAGTGATGCCTGTTTCTTCTAGCACCACAGTCTCAACACTTGGAAGCTTTAGCTTGTAAAATCAACTCGATTCATTATAATTAAGTAGCTCAGACTATTATTCTGGCTCAAACACTTTCTTCTGTAAGCATAATTAAAAACTCTATATATACTAAAACTAAAAGCAGTGTTGCCAAAAAGTGACATTCAATTATGTCAAGATAAAGTGAATATAAAAGGGATTGTTGCCAAAGTGTAAGGCATATAAAAATAAGAAACAAGTCAAAACCGGTTGTAAGTAATGTTAATATTATTCTAATTTCTATTATAGACACATTACACAAGATGATACAAATAAAGGTGGAATGATGTAACTACAAGGTCCATGGGAAGCGTGTCGACAGTTGAATGATAATCATGTGGGAAGGACCCATTTGACGTCAATTGCTGATGTTTGGAGATGGTTGCTGATGTTAGGAAACGTCCACTGTCGGTGTGCGATGTTAATGTTTGTTAAATGGGGGATTGCAGCTGCTAAATACTGCGTTGGACATCTGTAGGGAATGGACTGTCTCACAATTAGACCAAACATGCATTCTAAACGCTGTCGTAGCTTGTACACTGAATCACTTAACAAAGTGTTTATCTTACAATGTAACAAAATAAAGGATTCAAAAGTTTTTAGAGTCCACTATCACTTCAGAAAACACCTGCGGCGTTCATTCTCTTCTGGTTTCTCCTGCTCCAACCACCCCAACCAATCCAACACACACAGAAAACGTGGAGGAGTTTTAATCCTATTTCAATCAAGTTTTACTATCCGCGAACGTAATCACCTGGGCAATTGAAACGCGATTAAACAAGGATTGATTTATTACCACAGCCAGTGCACTGGTGAATGATCCATATTCAATCACTTTAGGATTAAAATTGGGATTGAGTTAGGCTAGCACGGATTAAAAACAAGAGCATTTCTAATCACTGTATATGCGGATTTTTAATCGCATGATGATTATTATTTGGAGCATGGCTACTCCAGTCATTGATTAATCTTCCTGCAGTGTTATGTCAGTACTGTTTTTTCTCAGAGAGCGATTAAATATTTGAAGCGATTTGAATTGGAGGTAATTATTTTGTAGTGGATCTAGCTGGTAGAAAATGACAAAGCTTATGTCAACTGTAATGGTAACTTGTATTTAACACGGAAATTGAGATCAGCACAACACCATTAAAACGGAAATATAGGCATTACAATATAAAATCAACTAAGAATATAGAAAAAAAACCGGTAAAAATAACAACTGGCTTGATTGAATGATGATTAGTATAGTATAGTCTATTATGACATAGATCCACTGGGGTACACTCAGCGTACATGCAATAGATTCCAAGTTGAAACTGAGAGATGACGTCTGATTTTGATCCTCAAGCTCCTAAAATAAGAGTGACATCATTAGGCATGTTTCACAATGAGCAGGTATGCCAAAAAAAAATTAAACCGAATCCAACAAATCTTCAAGAGTTGAAACTGAAGAGCGGGCAACATCACAGCTGTTTGTTCATCACTTGTGAGCTCTGACTTCCTATACATTCAATTTTTGTTTCAAAAAAGACATCTCTAGTTGGTGACAGATCTAAAATGCAGGAACATAATACAGTATTCACTTTTATTTGCAGCCACTTCAAGCTCAAAAGTTTTCAATGTAACAAAAACAAAACAATCAATGAATTACTAAAGAACAATCAACATCATTTATTCAGTTTAGTATTTGAACTTAGTTACTGATCAATACACAAACAATTGTGTATTCATGGTATATCTTATTTACCTGCTTCTGTGTCATCACTAGTAGTAATATATGAGCAGATCTCCCTACCAAGTGTTTTTTTGTGGATTTGATCTGGGGGTTGAGGCAATGGGTTACGACGTTGGATGAATTCACCGAGTTTATATCGTATTTTATTGTATTTCATTTGAGGGGCATTCGAGTGGCATTTGAGTGGCATTTAAGTGGCATTTGAGTTTTTGATTATTTTTTTACTTATTTTGAACTTATATGGCATATAGATTTTGAATGTATGGCATTTAAGTTTTGATAATTCTACAGATACATCTACACTGAATAAATCCAATGATTAAAAATGAAACAATATGTGAATATATACATTTATTGTATAATAAGTAGGGAAACATAAAGAGAACATGTTAAATATTGTGAGCTTGAAATAGTTCCAATATCATTTCAAATGAAAAAGTGGATGATGAGAGATTTTCATCCGTTTGTATGTATCTACATATATCTGATTGAAAATGATATAATAATTCAGTAGTCCATTGTATTGAAATCAATTTTTGAGTGAGCTCTTTATTCTACACCTTTCTTTGACAAAAAAGAGGTATTTGGTGAAATATTCTTTCATTTCATTCAATTTTCATTAATTTTTTGCAAAAAGAAATCATTCTCTAAATGGTTAAATTTCATCTAATTGTACAAATTTTACAAAAAAACCAGACTATTTGGTAAAATATTCTTTCATTTCATTCAATTTTCATTAATTTTTTTTGCAAAAAGAAATCATTCTCTAAATGGTTAAATTTCATCTAATTGTACAAATTTACAAAAAACCAGACTATTTGGTAAAATATTCTTTCATTTCATTAAATTTTCTCTCTAAATGGTTAAATTTCATATATTTGTACAAATTTACAAAAAAACAGGGTATTTGGTAAAAGATTCTTTCATTTCATTAAATTTTCATTATTTTTTCGTAAAAAAAGAACTTATCCTCTAAATAGGTAAATTTTATCTCTTTGTATATCTTTACAAAAAAACAGGGTATTTGGTAAAATATTCTTTTATTCTATTCAATTTTCATTAATTTTTTCAATACTTGCTTAAATATGCGTTATTCATTATTTCCTTATTGTTAGGTAATCAACCTATCATACCAAATTAGTTTCTTGAGTGAGGGTTTTATCCCACATTTTCTTTTAAATTTTTTTAAAAATTTACCATTTTTTCAAAAAAAATCATTTATATATATTTTCCATTATTTTTTTTAAATAAAAACATATCTCTATCTCTGAGAAGTTGGGGTATTGAGGTAGAAAACTTAGACATGATGAGAAGGCTATGGATTTACCCATTCAAGAACAAACCATTTTCGATGGCAATTTCAATTCTGAAAACTAAATCAATGTAAATTGTTTTTCAAAATGCAATCATCAGAAAGCTTTTGTCATGATGATGAGGAGGTTATGGATTTACCATTCAAGAACAAACCATTTTCGATGGCGACTTCAATTCGGAAACCTAATCCAATGTAACTTTTTATTCTTTGTCTCCCATGAAATTATTCAAACGAATTAGAACTGAAGTATGTGGTATTACATAATCTTTTTCAAAAGAAAAAAAATCACATCAAAATCAACAAATTACACCTCTAGATAGTTAAAATTTACAATATTTGAGAATTATTCGCAATAGAAACATTAAGTCTGCTTGATAATAACAAATTTGAGTGTTAAATTTTGACTAATTGATTCAATGTTATTATATGAATCTTTTGAAAATAAACATTTCAATGAAAACATCATATTTAGTCTTTGACACACTTTAAACCATTTTACAGTAAATTTCACCATCAATATTTCAGAAATGTTTACTATATATTTACAAGAAAAATGCAGTTTTTGGTAAAATATTCTTTTATTCCAATCAATTTTCATTATTTTTTTGAGCAAGGGTTTTATCCTACAGCATCCTTTTAATTTTTTATGTTTTAAAACAGAGTTTTATTACAAAGTTTTTTGGTTTTTTCAACTTTTTTAAAAAAATAATCATTAAAATATGTAGTTTTCGATATTTTTTTAAAAATATATATAGAGATTTTCACTTTATATTCTTTTATTCCATTCAATTTTCAATAATTTTTTTGAGTGAGGATTTTATCCTACACCTTCCTTTTTAAATTTTTTATGTTTCAAAACAGGGTTTTATTATATATATATATATATATATATATATATATATATATATATATATATATATATATATATATATATATATATATATATATATATATATATATATATATATATATATATATATATATATATATATATAGAGAGATTTTCACTTTATATTTACAAAATTTTGGTATTTGGGTTTTTGAGTGAGGATTTTATCCTACACCATCCTTTTTAAAATATTTACAAAATTTCAGTATTTGAGAAAATATTCTTTTATTCCATTCAATTTTTATTAATTTTTTGAGTGAGGATTTTATCCTACACCTTCCTTTTAAATTTTTTATGTTTCAAAACAGGGTTTTATTAAAAATAATCATTGAAATATATAGTTTTTCGATATTTTTTTGAAAAAATATATACAGAGATTTCACTTTATATTTACAAGATTTTGGTATTTTTGAAAAAATATTCTTCTATTCCATTCAATTTTTTATAATTTTTTGAGTGAGGATTTTATCCTACACCTTCCTTTTAAATTTTTTAATGTTTTCAAAACAGGGTTTTATTACATAACTTTTTTTATACTTTTAACTTTTTTAAAAAACAATCCTTAAAATATATAGTTTTTGATATTTTTTTTTAAAAAATGTCAAAAATCACCAAACTACCCCTCTAGATGAATAAAATTTACAGGGAAATAATCGTAATAGAAAATACCATATCTAGTTTTTACATTCATAAAACTACTATAGCTTACGATATCAATGGTTACAAAGCGTTTTTCTTCAACAATAACTTCTTTGTTGTTCTGCTGATATATTATTAGCCTCAGTGAGTAATTCTTGTATTCCGTATTCTTTTAGATCCGATAATTGACTAAAATACAAAAGTTATTCATTATATAAATAAATTTGACCGAATTTGAATTTTACTCTTAGCTACATTAGATAGTTTACATTATATATAACAGGAAAATAACTCACTGAGTTACATCATTCAGCTCATTATTTTTTCAGGGAAAGTTCTTTATTCTGTTTTCTCCCAGCAGGCAAAGACACATTGAAACAATGTTGAAACTATGTTGAATGCGACGGAGAAACTACGTAGAAATTGGGGCTAAAAGTGAAACGAGATTCAACGTTAAAAATTAGCATGTGAAAGGACGTTGATTTGAGGGAGAAACAATGTTGAATCAACGGTGAAAAAGCCGAGAATTTGCGGTGATATATGGTTGAAAAGTACGTTGATTTGATGGAGAAACAACATTGAATCAACACCAGGAGAGCAGAGATATTACGATGAAATTTGGTTAAAGAACAGACGTTGATTCAAAGAAGAAACAACATTGAGTCAACGGTGAAAAAGCCGAGAATTTGCGGTGATATATGGTTGAAAAGTACGTTGATTTGATGGAGAAACAACATTGAATCAACACCAGGAAAGCAGAGATATTACGATGAAATTTGGTTAAAGAACAGACGTTGATTCAAAGAAGAAACAACATTGAGTCAACGTTGAAAAAGCCGAGATTTTGCGGTGATATGTGGTTGAAAAAAAAACGTTGATTTGATGGAGAAACAATGTTGAATCAACTCCAGCAAAGCAAAGATATATCGTTGATATTTGGTTAACAAACAGACGTTGATTCAAAGAAGAAACAGCATTGAGTCAACGTTGAAAAAGCTGAGAATTTGCGGTGATATATGGTTGGAGAAAATACGTTGATTTGATTGAGAAGCACTATTGAATGAACTTCAGCAAAGCAGAGATATACCGTTGATATTTGGTGAATGAACAGACGTTGATTCAAAGAAAAAACAGCACTAAATTAGTGCCCGAAAAGTAAAGAAAAGTTGGTGATACATGGTTGAAGACCATTGATTATAGGTTGAAACAATGTTTATTCACTATCAATAAAGCAAAGAAGTCAGTGATTTATGGTTGAAAAACAGTTGTGGATTCTATGATGAAACAATGTTTAATCCATAGCAAAAACACGGATATGTTACATTGAATGATGTTAGAAATACAGCAACATTAGAAGGTAGAAACAAAGTTGGATTTTGCACAAAACAAACAAAAAAATCCTATTAAATAATGGTGGAACAAGAGAGGTCAATAATATGTACCAACAATGTTGAATCAATGCCAGAGAAGCATAGAGTTTACATAGAATGTATTTTATTCAATCCGGAATCATTTAAAGTATCTTTCAAATTTTTTTCCATCATTAAAGTTGAACTAGCATAGAATGAGTTGCAGATTTTAAGCAGTTAAAATCTGGCGTTGGCATATTATCTCATGAAAAATCTACAAAACAACATTCTTTTTCAATTCATAAATCCCTGTTGATAATTCATATTCGTTATTGTGTAGTAGATTGCTATCCCTATATATAAAGTGTTCTTATTCAAGGTATAAGTAGAAGTAGAATGTAAAAAAGTGTTGAAATTTAGATATGTAAACTAAATTAATGAATTGTCAGTGGTTGTGAAAGAAAATGTAATCAGTCCAAAGTTCAGCTGCTGAAGCATCTGTCAGATACGTTGGCTTTAGGTGACACTTTTCATTTGAACCTGTAAAAAAAATAAAATTAATTGTAGTTTAAATAGTGAATAACTTTACTTTTCGAGGCAATTTACAATGATCATGATCCATGGCCCTCCATGGTTGTTTGTTCGTATCTAGTAGAGCAACAAAATAATAATTGATTCTTGACTGTAGATTGCGCGGGTATAAATGTACATAATGCAAAACTGATAGTTGGCTTCTGAGTATCTTTTTCATGTAAAAGAAACCAAGTCACTTGTCACCTGTTTTGTTTAGATTGCGTACCAAATATTCAATGGAACCTAAAGAACAAAATTTGTTAACACAATATTTTTAACTTCCCAAAACTTTAGACGCCTGTGCTCGGGAGATATTGTTACTTACCATCATATGGTATTGGAATTTGGATAGAATCAAGCTCACTTTTTGTGGAACTGGAATTTTGCTCAGCATCTACAATTAAATCAAAACATCCTGTCATTCGATTTTATTTTGGAGGAAATGAGAGACCAGCAATAAAGCCTCTGACACCAGAAATGACTATAAGTAATTACATATTCTCAAACTCGTTATTGTTATTGTACAAAAAAATGTTCTGAACAGTGCCGATATATATATTTTGATTATCTACTATCTCACACTTTGGCCAACATTACCCATATCCCAGCTCAAGTGGCATCTGATTTTAGTGATGTGCACCACAAGTGCAGCTATAATTGCTCTAAATTTTACTCAAACCTTAGCCAATTTGAGGGCACCAACTTCAATAGCATTACACAACAGCATCATTTAGAGAACAAAGGAGATAGTCTTGTCTCAAGGATAGATTCTGGGTTCCTTTGTCTATTTAAATGCCAGTTCATTATCTGTGGCAAAGAAGTTATGTAACCATATTGAGTGGTTACGCAACAGCTAACAACTTTAGTCAACTTCAACTAAATATTGAATAAAGCTGTCTCTCAATTCCTTTTGGTAAAGTGCAAACTAGATTCAAACTATCAAATAGAGGACAAGGTAATGTCCAAACTTCTACACTGACAATAGCAATTCCAATCATAGAGTAATGCTTAGACTAAAAAAATGGACATTAGACCATCTGTGATAACAAACTAATGCTGCAACTTTTCAGCAAGTACTAGAGTTTTGAACGGAAAAAGTTTTAGACCCAAAACGCACAAATGAAACCAGATTTAATAGTTTTCAAGCAAAATAAGCATTTTGAAGCGGTTTTTTTTACATGCTCAGCAATCAATTACAGTTTTTGTTACATAAATTTTACCAACAAGCGATGGTCTACTTTACATACACTATTGAAAGCTTGGATGAGTCAAAGTTTACAAAGTTATGTTATTCGTTAAAAGGAATCTATTGGTTTGTCGAGTTCGAAAGTCAAGAAAAAAATAACTGCAATCTCAGCAATGATCATTTGCTAAAGCGTTGCAAGTGACAGAAAAAGTGACTACACATTTGTGTTCGACAAAATTTGCTTGAAAGCAAATGTTGTGATGAGACTCCACATGGAAAACTAGTGTAACCACCTAAGCAGAAGAGCTAAGCAAACATTTAAATTCATTAAACAAACAATTGTACATTTATGGTTTGCCCATTTTGTGTTGTAAATACTCAACCAACTATGACCAACATAATTGAGCTACCAAAACAACTTCAACAAATTTTTTTAATCTAATCGATATGACAACATGTTTTTTAATGGTAGGTAAAGATAAAATAGTAACACTTATTTATGCCAATAAATTTCAACTGCCCAGCAACAATAGGCTAGCTAGTGTTGTTACTGAAGCAGGCAGTCACAAATTTACTTACTTTGATTTGTTTTAATGGATCAGTAATGGTAGCACTTGAGTATAGCTGGTAGATAGAGGTTCCGGTCGAAAATAATTTTCAATTGAGCATTCCCTAAAAGCAACCAACACTTTCTTCAGATCAGCTATTGTTAAAACACACCAAGTAATAGCAATGCACAAAATTATCTACATACAAGTTTAAATGAAATTGTGGGCGGGCCTAGGAGATCCAGTAGACTTTGATTGGTTAACGTTGTTACCATGACTATTGTCCATGTCTAAACAATGCTGTGTGCTGGGGTGAAATAGCATAAGTATGAAGGTGTCTATAAGCGTTTGTTAGCAATGTGATTAGCTAAATCCTCACTTGTTTCTCCATGGTTTGCAAGCACACAATCAACAAAGTTGTAAACTAGCCAACGTTGAATCAACGCTTAACTTGCATGGTACAACTGATGTTGAATGTATTGGTCTGTTTCACAATTCCAACTAAGTTGAGCAAAAAAAGTTGACCAGTTGGCTAATCCTCAAACTTGCTTTGACCTGAACTTTAGTATTGTTCCAACAAACACACTAACCACTATTGTTGCTCAAAAGTTTCAACACAGTACAACTGATCGGTTTGACTGGTTGAAAAACCAAAGTTGAATCTACCCTGAAACCAATTTGGAAAAGATGTGGATAGTTCAATTACATTGCAATCTGAACAATCAAACAGCTGACTTTCCAAATCGTTGTTTCTTCGTGGTCTCAACGTAGTACAATCAACAGTTTTGAGAGGTCAAAGAACAAACGTTGAATCAATGTTGGATCTAGGTTAAAAAATGAGGTTGAGTGTTAAAATAAAACTCACCTTGAACTTTGAAATGGTTTCCCTAAGCACGTATATCACTTGTAGGATCTCTCCATAGTTTCAACGTAGTGAAATCAACCACTTTGATTGATCCGAATGCAAAGGTTGAACCAGCGTTGGAACAGCATTGAAACAACGATTGAGAGATGAGGTAGAATGTTGATCCAAAAGTGAATTCAGTTTCACCAAAGGCAAAATGTCAAACACTTAGGTTGAAGATTAACCATTCCTTAACTTTGTTTCAACCTAAGCATCAGCATTATGCCCATGAACATCAATTTGATTTTTGTTGTTTCTCCATAGTTTCAACATCATGGAATCAACTAACTCTCTCCGATGAAAAACCAAAGTTGAATCAACGTTGAAACGAAGTTGAAAAAAGGTTGTTGATTTCTCATCTAAATTTCAACCCCAACTTTAAACTACATTCCATGTCCATATAGTTAACCTATGTTGCCTCTTCATAGTTTCAACATAGTACAATCAACAATTTTGAATGATCCAAAAGCAAACATTGAACCAACGTTGAAACAAAGTTGAAAAGTGGCAATGAAAGTGCAACCAAAGTTCAACTTTGCTTCAACGTTGAAACAAGGTTGAAAAATGAGGTGGAATGTCCAACGGAAGTTCAACTCTAAATCAACGTTGAATTAAGGTAGACGTCGGTCGATTGCCCGCTGGGCTTTCTCGATATAATGGACTAAAATAAAAAGTGATGTATTAGTATAGCATGATTAAAAATTAATGTGAAATAATTATAACCTTTTGTTGTTTTTTCAACTTTTATGTCAAAAATACACTGATTACATACGAAATGTTTAACAAAAAAAACTGTTTATGAGTTGGTTATTTATGTGAAAAATTAAACATTTTTGTGAAAAATAAACATTCTTGTATAAAATTAAACATTTTTGTGAAAAATTAAACATTTTTGTGAAAAATTAAACATTTTTGTGAAAAATTAAACATTTTTGTGAAAAATTAAACATTTTCGTGTTATGAGTTGGTTATTTATGTGAAAAATTAAACATTTTTGTGAAAAATTAAACATTTTTGTGAAAAATTAAACATTTTTTTTGAAAAAATTTAAACATTTTCGTGAAATAATTATAATCTTTTGTTTTTTCCAACTTTTGTGTAAAAAGAAACTGCACTAATGACACAAAAAAATCTTTTTTTAATCTGAAATATACAAAAAACGTTCACAAATTGATCATTTACGTGATAAATCGTTTTACTGTTGTTATTTACATGAAAAAGAGAAATTAAGTGATTTTTCATTGTAAGAATACACTAAATTTTCACAAAACCAACTTTTTAGTGAAAAATTAAACATTTTTTGTGAAAAATTAAACATTTTTGTGAAAAATTAAACATTTTTGTGAAAATTTAAACATTTTTGTGAAAAATTAAACATTTTTGTGAAAAATTAAACATTTTCGTGTTATGAGTTGGTCATTTATGTGAAAAATTAAACATTTTTGTGAAAAATTAAACATTTTTGTGAAAAATTAAACATTTTTGTGAAAAATTAAACATTTTCGTGAAATAATTATAACCTTTTGTTTTTTCAACTTTTATGTAAAAAGAAACTGCACTAATGACACGAAAAATCTTTTTTTAATCTGAAATATACAAAAACATTCACAAATTGACCATTTACGTGATAAATCGTTTTACTGTTGTTATTTACATGAAAAAGAGAAATTAAGTGATTTTTCATTGTAAGAATACACAAAATTTTCACAAAACAACTTTTTAAATTATGGGTAAGAATTAATAAAACTTACCTATAGTGATATGAATCCCTTGAGTTATAGATCAACTTCTCAAGAGTTTGTTCTGCACAGTCTTCTTTTTCAGCATCATCAAAGAGATTGAGAAAATCCTCAGATTTTGGATTATCAGTCAGTTCCGAGGCTTGGACGAAGGCTTGATGAGCTGCGAGTACACTGATGTTGTAGAAAATTGAATTGTCTGCGTTTCGACTCAGGCCTTTGAACAGAATAACTCCAAATCTTTCCGATGTCACAGCAGAAGCTATTTGATGAGGAATGCGCATATCTCCGATCAGTAATTCTTCATCTACAACACTTCTGTATTGAACTAGAAGACTCTCTTCATTCCCATTCCATCGTCTGTCAGATTTTGTTATCACTTCAGGGTTTTGGAAACATATGACACTATCTGTTGGGAAATCCTGAAGATGAGCTACCTCGAAATAAGCATTAATTTGTCTCATACTTTTTTCTGGTAGTACATCAAACGCATTCTTACACCTCAAAGCAGTTCCTGTTTCTGTAGCGGCACGAAAAATTGCTTTTCCAGTCTTTTCAACACCCATGTAGATCAAAACCAGTGGTCTTATTTGCGAGGCTTCATTAACAAGTAATCCTGCTGCTGATGGAATAGTGCTCTTCACTCTAACTATCTTTCCATCCTTTTTATAGTTGTAGATGATCGTGCAGTTCGTTTCATCATGGAGCTCGACGGTTAACACCTGCATAACTGTAGGAATTGGTAAATCTTCAACTTTGACGATGTTTTCAATGTTTCTTCTGGAAACTGGAGATAGGGTGCTTAACAGAGAGGCGCTTTTGATGATGAGAGTAGCCAGAGTATTCAGGCTGGCGCTTTGAAAGGGGATCACAGTGCGTTGAAGAAGAACATTGTCATCAGTCACCTTCTTGTCTTGTGAAGGTTTTGGTTCTTTATTCTTCAGTTGTTTTGTATTGTCTTGTGTCGACATTCTAAAAGATAAAGTAAAAATTCTTGTTATAATTTTTTGATTTTCTTTTTCAAAAAACCATGTTAAAAAATTAAATTTATACTCTAAATAGTACATCAAGTTGACTTACCTCCAAACAGAAAGTCCCTCTAGCAGTTGTAGTAGATGATGTTGTAGTAGATCTTGCTCCTTCAGTTGCTAATGTCGAAGTGACTGCTTTCTGTGTAAAAACAGTGCTTCTTATATAGCTGAAATCATACCATTTATCATAAGGTGCTTTCGCGGGAATAAATAATTTATTTTCACGCGAATGGAACCCGCTGCTTTCGCGGGAATAAACATTTTATTTTCACGCGAATACAAACCAATGCTTTCGCGGGAATAAACATTTTATTTTCACGCGTATACAAACCGTTGCTTTCGCGGGAATAAATAATTTACTTTCACCCGAATACAAACCAATGCATTCGCGGGAATAAAAAATTTATTTTCACGCGAATACAAACCAATGTTTTCGCGGGAATAAACACTTTATTTTCACGCGAATGGAAAACCGTTGCTTTCGCGGGAATAAACATTTTTTTTTCACGCGAATACAAACCAATGCTTTCGCGGGAATAAATAATTTATTTTCACGCGAATGGAAAGCATTGCTTTCGCGGGAATAAACATTTTATTTTAACGCGAATGGAAACTGATGCTTTCGCGGGAATGAACATTTTTTTTCACTTGAATGGAAACCATTGTTTTCGCGGGAATGAATATTTTATATTCACGCGAATACAAACCAATGTTTTCGCGGGAATAAATAATTTATTTTCACGCGAATGGAAACCGTTGCTTTCGCGGGAATAAAAAAATTATTTTCACGCGAATACAAACCAATTTTTCGAGGGAACAAACATTTTTATTTTCACGCGAATGGAAACTGTTGTTTTCGCGGGAATGAAGAATTTATTTTCACGTGAATACAAACCAATGCTTTCGCGGGAATAAAAAAAATGTTTTCACGCGAATACAAACCAATGTTTTCGCGGGAATAAACATTTTATTTTCACGCGAATGGAAACCGTTGCTTTCGCGGGAATAAACATTTTTTTTCACTTGAATGGAAACCATTGTTTTCGCGGGAATGAATATTTTATATTCACGCGAATACAAACCAATGTTTTCGCGGGAATAAATAATTTATTTTCACGCGAATGGAAACCGTTGCTTTCGCGGGAATAAAAAAAATGTTTTCACGCGAATACAAACCAATGTTTTCGCGGGAATAAACATTTTATTTTCACGCGAATGGAAACCGTTGCTTTCGCGGGAATAAACATTTTATTTTCACGCGAATACAAACCAATGCTTTCGCGGGAATAAATAATTTATTTTCACGCGAATGGAAACCGTTGCTTTCGCGGGAATAACAAAATTTATTTTCACGCGAATACAAACCAATGCTTTCGCGAGAATAAAAAAATTATTTTCACGCGAATAGAAACCAATGCTTTCGCGGGAATAAAACATTTATTTTCACACATTTACCTATATAAGAGACAACGGTTTCAGACAGAGAGCATCCAGTTCAACAACAGTGAGCAAAGGAGCAACATCTATCTACTACATCTTCCATTGCAACTACTAAGAGTTCTCTCTTCATAAAGGTAAAACTTAAATTCAATTATTTTCGCTAGCTAACACAACTATCCGAAGGCTTTATGACATATCTATCTTTAAATTGATTATAAAGAATTGAACCAATTTTTTCTGTTTTTCAGAATGAATACTCAAGACGTAGGAAGTCAACCATTGTATCTAAAGTCGGAATCTCAGCCTGATGAAAAGGTATGAATTAATAAAAAATACTATTTAACACCTGTTGAAAACCTTTAATTATTTTAGTTATCTAATTATCGCTTGTATTTTAGAACAATAGAGCAACAAATCCAATCTACTTAAAGGACTTCCTTCCAGAAATGTATCATAACTATGTGATAAATAATGATGTTGTTGAAGAAAAAGCTGTAGAACGTTTGACATTTCAATTTATAATATTTTGTATAACTCAACACATGAAGAGTATGGGGGTGTGTTGTAAGAAACATGATATATCTACAGAATGTTTTGATGACATTATAAAAAACGGTTTCGAAATCGTTTTGTCAATGGTGGAAGTCGTTAATATTAATAATTTTTTAAAAGAAATTGAAAGAAGTGCTTGGAATCAAATAGTTTTCAAAAAATTATATAACATGACATGGAACAAAAAAACCTTTTATAAATTCAGAAAGCATATTTATAATTATGTCCAAATAGATAAAGCTCTATCTTCTTCTGTAGGTATTTTAGAACTAATGTTAGAAGCGTTTCATACATATTTATGAAAACTTTTTAGTTGTTTTTATTATTTTACAATATTTTGTTCAAACTATTATATTTTATATCTTACCAATTGAGATGTTAAAAGCAGTATGATATTAAGTAAATACATATATATATATATATATATATATATATATATATATATATATATATATTTGAATACATCCTTTGTTGTCTGTATCCACATCCCAATAGTTTAATAAGCACATTCTCAATCTACCATAACTCTATGATCTTAACTGCTTTTGACATAAATACGTATATATATATATATATATATATATATATATATATATATATATATATATATATATATATATATATATATATATATATATATATATATATATATATATATAAGACACTCTCGGCCACTCATGCAAACATCACCCTTTTATTTTTAGAATGTTATGGATGCTCTTTCTGAAGAGCTCCTTAGCACAGATCCATATCCAACAGAAAATAAAATGAAAAACGGCAAAACAACTCCTAAGAGAAGGAAAACTGCTCCAAAAAAGCGAATAGTAAGGAAACGAAAACAAATAGTGAGAAAACAAACTACTTCCGTTGATAAGCAAACAATGGAGAACGCTGCTATAGCTCATTTAACAGTTGAATGTCTCAACGAAAGGAGATCTAGGGAATTAGAAAAGTCTAAAGGTTCTCAAGTGATTGACTCACCAAAAGTTCCGATTTGCAAAACATTTGAAGATCTTCCTATCCCAAGCATTATGCGAGTGACTCGCGTGTTACATCCATCAAGTAAGGAGAAGTGTAAATATTCTCAAGTTCGCTACCATGATCCTTCAGATATAAATGAACTCGATCCCAAAATACTTTTCTGTCCAGTTGAAATAGCTAAAAACTTCAACTGTGATAATTACCCCCCACCGTTTAACGTTGTATATTTGGGTAGAAAGGGAAAACCAAAAAATAAAAGCGTTCTTTGGTATGATGTCAGACGTGTTACCAGACATCCTCTAAGCAAAAAGAAAGCTGAAGAGGAATCACTATATATGAGTACATTGACTAAAGGTCAGCTCAAACGCTTCTTGAACATCAAGACCCTCAATAGTTTTCAACCCGGCGCTATTTTTCCTTACCAAGATGTTGTTGATAGATTCGTTCCTCATCGATTTAAAGGAGGGGAGTCGAATGTAATTTGTATCCGTTATACCATTGAACAATGTGGAGAAACGCTGTTGAAGACGCTTGTCATACCAGACAAGTATGCTTCAGAAGCTAACCGATATACACCAGGTGTGATGATCTACAGAGGAAAAACAACCCACGGAAAATTTAAGACAGAATACGATCTTTCATTTTGCTCTCCATACAATCTTGGTCGAATGTATTGGAAACAATATTGTGATCAAGCAAAGCAGAACAAAACAATATTAGAAATTGATGATGATGATGATGAACTTGAAGATTTTTTACGTGAAGATTTTGATGATTTTGAGACAGGATATGTTGCTGAAAAAAAATGATGAGATACATGATAAAACTCGGTGAGAGTTTTTTCTCTAATCATTGTAAATAATACTTCAACTCAACTTAAATGTAGTTGTAGCTATTTTTATCTCCCAATGTAACTAAAGCTATAATTCAAATTCATGTAATTATTTTAAATTTTATATTAATACATAACTTTTTATTTTAGTTCATTACGAATTCAAAAGCACATAAAACAAAAGTCTCCCTTCTTAAGATATAACATCACTACATCAAAGACAACATTGTAAAAAAAGACTATGTATTAATTGTTATTACTTAGTATTTACTGACTCTAGCTATATTATATGGAGAGATTTTCCCTACTTATTACACAATAAATGTATATATTCACATATTGTTTCATTTTTAATCACTGTATTTATTCAATGTAGATATATCTCCTCTCTCTCCTCTCTCTCTCAAGATATCATATGAGTCGGAATTACAGTCTCTCTCAAGATACCATATGGGTTCGAATTATGTCTAGAATTATCAAAACTTAAATGCCATACATTCAAAATCTATATGCCATATAAGTTCAAAATAAGTAAAAAAATAATCAAAAACTCAAATGCCACTTAAATGCCACTCAAATGCCACTCGAATGCCACTCAAATGCCCCTCAAGTAAAATACAATATAAACTCGGCGAATTCATCCAACGTCGTAACCCATTGCCTCAACTACAAGGTGTAATCCACAAAAAAACACTTGGTAGGGAGATCTGCTCATATATTACTACTATCACTTACTCAGAAGTTTGAGACAGCTATGTAAGCCTCCATCATCCTCATGTCCTCCCTTTGTGAATGATTGAAGCGGGAAAATAATAGCCTATTCAGGAACAATAAGACTGTATGCTTAGGCGATCATTGATACCCCCACTTGCTATTAGGTAATCATACTATAAATGCCAAGGCTTTTCTTCATTTTAATCATGTGAGGAGTAAAATCTAACTTGAAGAAAAGAGCCACAGTTCAATCATTTCTGGATTAAAGTTCTTACTGGATCAGTAAAGCTAACAATTAAGGACTTGTAGAATAACAATACAGGGGAACTAGAGTTTAATCACATGGGAGTAAAGTTTTTGCTAGCTGATTAAAGCCAGAGTTTAATCCCCTGAGAGTGATATATTGACCTACCGACAATTTCTGGCAAAGTTATTGTCCAATTTTAATCTTTAGTTAGTCCTTCTAGCAAACACTCCCAAATTTTCCAGTGAAATACCAGATGTCACCCCTAATGATGCCGGATTGTACTCTTATATTAATCATTTAAGTGTTTAACCACCTGTTTAATCCCAAATGTTCCACTTTTTTCTGTGTGTGAACCACTTGAACCCCTGCAATCACTCTAATCACTCCAACTACTCCATCCACTCAAACCACTCCAACCAATCGAACCAGCCCAACCATTCCAGCCACTTGTACCACTTGAACCACTTGAACCGCTTGAACCACTTGAATCACTCGAACCACTTGAACCACTCAAACCACTTGAACCACATGAACCACTCCAACCCCTCTAACCAGTCCAACCACTCCAACCATTCCAACCCCTTCAACCACTCGAACCACTCGAAACACCCCAACCACCCCAACCATTCAAGCCACCACTCGAAACACTCGGACACCTCAGACCACTCGGAGTGCACAGACCCCTTTGTCAGCTTTGATTGAGATTGGGAATCATGCTTTAGCTGATGGCTGGGTAACTTAAAGGTTGATCAATAGTGGTTAAAGTACTATATTTTATGACACAAACTGAAAGTGGCCTAGTTGACATCCAGCTTCTGTTTTAACTCGAGGTGTCGATACACTAGTTAAATCAAACATGAAGCCAACCAACAAACTCAGCTGGTAGAAATATAATGTAGTTTATATCAGTCAGCACTAAATAGAAACTAAATAACAAGTGAGAATAAGCCAACACACAAAACCTAATCCAATAAAGTGTCACATTCTACTACTATAGTAAGGAGTCAAGTCAAGTTGTAAGTTAAATAATTTAAGGATTATGGGATACAACAGAAAAGAACATTGAACACTCCAAAACGACCTCTATTCCGATTTTACTACTCAACCGCATGGCACTGCCAGTCCATTATGTATGTTTGTACTTGATAGGTATCTATCTCTCTCTTACATGGTACTGTGTGTATAATCTACCTATAAAACACATAGTTATATCACCACCACTAAGTTTATATCACAAGTTTAGTGAAATATGATACATGTGATCACATGGTTGTAGGTACTTTACCGGTTGTATATGTACATATACTGTTAAGTAAATTACACAGTTATATAGTTTAGCATCATGTACAAATTAACAATCAGTCATATTAATGCACCATATATAAATTGTTAGAGTACCTGTAGACAATATCTATCTGTTGATTTTGTACACGACCAGTTTTAAGTTATCTGGGTCAGCCACCACCAGCTCATAACCTCTGATACTTAGCTGCAGAGTCCACTTTGGGAACAGATGATGTTCAAAAGTTTGTAGAAGCTCTCCTGTAATTCACAATCAGTTTGTTATTTTTGTGTAAAGTATCTTTATAATACAATGCATTACCAGTTCACATAGAATGTTACAGAGAATGTCAGTGCACACTTGAATGAACAATAAATAAAACTGATGATAATTTAATCACAACCTGTAGCGTATATGGAGGGAAATAACAAGTTGAGCGAATTCATCATGTTTATATTGCAAAATTTGTCCTTATAGCTCAACACTGAGGAAAGCATTTAACGTAGAGAAAAATAAACAACAATTTGGTCTGCTGTGAAAGATTCAGATTAATATTTAAACATAAATCATCTTTTAACGTTTTGAATTGGAAAAAATTTACTCAATTCAAATAATTCGTGCTTTTTTAAACTCTAACTTTTCAGATAAGCTTTTGCGCTTTGAGTGTCTGGGTATTTTGAAGTTGACTTCGTACTGACAGTATTGTTATAAAAATAAGAACCGGTAAAGTTTTAAAGAAAACCCTTCATATAAACTTTTACTTATTCAAGTTTTTATTTAAATTAATTAAAAAACCATTAAAATATGTAATGCCAAATTTTTGCCCCAACATTTGTATGCTTCTTTTTGTTAGAGCTGTTTTTATCAGACTTTTGTGTGTTAAGTGAAAACAAGTCGCAAATCTTCAGCTATCGATGTCAAAGTGTAACCAACAATTTGTATACAATTGTGTAAGTGAACATATATAGTGAGTACCTTCAGGGGAGATGATGCGTAGTTGGTTTGTGTCAACTGCTGTAGCATAGAAAAGTCCCACGGAGTCTGCACAAACAGTACGTGTTCCACCAACACCTGTGTATGCCCCAATCTTAATTAGCTTTCCTTCCACTATGTTGTATTTGACAAGTCCGTCAGTCCGCCCACAAATTAAGGTACCATCTGGTAAGAAGTAAGGAAAGCCCACAAAGCCATGTTCTAGTACTTCTTTCTGGTTCAGCAGCAGGTCATAGATGATTGTGAATGGAGGATCAATGTCCGCGGCTACAGCTACCAAAACGTATCTGTCAGAGACAGCCAAGAAAGCTCCCTTAGCTTTAAACTCCAGCAGTGTTCGTGGATGCTTCAGGCCTGGTGAACACATATCTACCCTCAACTTGCCGTCCTCATACCTGTGTAGAATGTATACCACATGGCCCTTTTCTATGATGGTCATAACATCCTTGAATGGTAGATCGCACTTTGTTAACTTGTTAGTTTCCCTGTTAAACAAGCGAAGACCTGCACCTCCAAGTAATATGTTACCATCTTGTCTATGGTAGGCTGAGGCACACCAGATATCTGTTGGTATCACGTCAAAAAGGGTTATGGATTTAGGAACCTTTAAGTCTGCGTCCATCGTCAATGGTTTCTCTACAAGCAATAAAATATAATTAGCCATATCATATGTAATATACAACATACACAAAACCGGTACACAAAGAAATAGTGTAACAATTGTAGCTGTGAAACAGTTTGAGAGTCGTTTTACAACGTACTGGAAATTGTTGGATCGTGTCATGGGGTCTGATAAGATGGGTAAATGCCATGCGTTAAACCGGCTAGTGCGTATGGTAAAGCATAATGACTACGCGGCGTTTTTCTATTTCAGAGTACACAACTTAGACAGTCAACCAAACGTTGAAATTGCAGAGTACATGAAAATTTGCACTTCATAAAATCAAACAGTTAATCTAAAATAAAAACCAGTGAGCGTAGAGTTTAGTTAAGTGTTTTAAATGGTAATGAGGATTCTGCAACTGGAAAGAGATCGATTAGCAATCCACTACATGCTAGAAACGGGCAAAGTAACATGACTGAAGCAAACAACATGAAAGCGTTCTATAAATCTATGGCAGAGGTGCTTAAGGAAAAACTTAAATTTTTTTAAATAATGCATGCAATAGACTGGGTCTTAGGCCAACATTTGAGGCACTATGTGTATTTTGCTTTGAATATGCTGTGTGTTTTATTGAGTTGCATGCTCCCTTGTTTTGTTAGCAATATTTGTAATGGATTTCATTGGATGATCGTTTGATGTTTTTTGTGTTTGAGTTTTTTCGCCCAAGTTAAAGCAATTATTTTGGCAACCAAATGGTGACCAGCGCCAGGGATAGGACTAACTCAAAATATAAAGTTAATAGAGATTCAAATACCTTCAAAACTGAACTGTGAAATTTGAATAATTTTTTAAATACCTCATCTCGCTCATATTTTTTTCTAAATTCAAGTAAAATTCAAATATCCTCAGTAAAAAAACCATCAAGTTCAGATAAAGTTAGAAAGACCATACTTTATACTTCTTTCAAATTCAATTAAATTTCGAATACCTTCAAGGCTAAACAATCAAGTTTGATTAAAAATTCAAATAATTTGATTAATGTTTATCGTTTTAATTTAATTTAAATTTGAGTGGATAGGTAGCGTGTATGAGTTAACAAGCTTGAGAATTTTGATAAAATTAATTGGTGTAAGTAGAGCTAAATTGAATCATAATTAAAATTGCTATCACTGTAATGTTATTCGACTTTTGCTTATTACAAGAAATTTTATGAATTTTTTGGAATAACAAGAACAATAAACAAAACTGTATTTTTTTTATCTAAGGTTCTCCGTATGTTCACCATCTAGCTCACAATGCCTTCTGTGTACATATAATTCAATCATTATCTCCACCGTTGACTAGGATGCCAGTCAAAAAGATAATATCCGGTGCAACTCCAATGGTGTAGTGTGTTAGTTAGAAACTACCACAAAACATCAAAAATTCAACTTTTGGATTGGAAGTAATACACGTATTATCATATTGTGGTAAATTTTGGTTGACACTTGTAGTAAACAGGTTGTTTGCTCTAGACCCTTGCGAAACAATGCGCTAGACTTCAACCCACAGCGTTCGGTCTACAGCTGTTTGGGTGGAAAGTCTTACTGTGCCGGTGGCATAGGGTGCAGGGCCGGTAGTGACCCCTGCAGGACCGGTGTTGACCCCCTACTGACCCAGTATAGCTGTACTGGGTCGGCACAAGATGGCCGACGTAGAAGAGGATATCCAAAAGGATGTAGGAACTCAGTCATGGTCAGGAACAGGAACTACCTTTCCCTAGATTACCGACTTCATGGACCCTACTCTATATACAGCCTGGGAGCCTTGCAGGACCGCTGATTGGACAATAGGAGACAGGACTCTGCCCTTAGCCACTTGGCACCTCCCTTATTTAACCTTATTGCATTGTTTGATTGGTTACTTATTTATATAATTGATTGTATTAGCTAGTTTACTTCCTGTGCTCTAGCTTTTATAAGTTTTATACCTATTAGCTCTCCTATAAAAGGAGAGACGTTTGTCTTACTCTTTGCATTCATTCTCATGTTGCCAACCTAGAGGACTAAACACCCTCTAGAACTTTGTCTTTGAGAATATAGCCACTTGTAAAAGCATTACGCTGTATTGTTTGTCTGAGCCATGGGCTCTTGCCTTACCGGGTAATTTGGTTTCCCTGCACAGTTGTCACTTTCAATCAGTACAGTGTCCCCTCTGGAGAGAGGTAGAATACTTGGGAATAGTGGATGACCGTGATAACAGACCAGAATCCATTACAACATCATATAAAAAAAACTAAATGAGGAAACCAGTAAAGTATTGTAGTGGATTTTGGGGGCTGAAATCACTGGCTGAGGTCGGTAGCGTGCTGCCACCAGTTGTTAGTTTTACCTGTTACAACAACAGGGTCAGTGATGTACCGAATGAATACAAGACAGAGTATTTCTACTTTACAACCAGTAGGGAGCCCTTGGCTCAGAAGCATAACTCAGTGCTATTGAGTACATATGCTTTTATTCCTCTAGAATAAAAAGAGTTTGTAAAACACACATTGCAACTGATAAATACTAGCAAAGTTTTGCCTTTTATAGGCAATGCACAGGAATTGATTAACCAATCACATAATAATGTTACAACATTCGCCAATGAATGTGGGTATATAAATACATAGCAAATAAGGTAATCAGAAAGGGCTTATATACTTAGTTTACACGAGCCGTATCATTGCCTTTTTGTAGTTATCATGCCATGGCTTATTCGACTTGGTTTATACATAGTACGACCAGTCGTGTAATGTCCCACAATTGGGGCGTTACATGACTGGTCAGATAAACCGCCGTGACAAGCGTCGAATACATGAGATCAAGGACGCCAAGCAGAGCATTTTTATGTGATCGACATGGCTGAGAAGCGTTCAACTCCAACTGAAGTATGAAATCATTTATTTCACCCTGCCATTTAGCATAGCTACTACTTATGATTTTCAATTATAATAATATGAAAAGTTGCCCACGGTGATCTCATGTACAGTGAATAATAAAAAATATCATAAATAATGAAATAATAACGACAATAAAAAATGAGATTATTATTAAAAGATAAATAAGAAAAAAAGTAATGATTAATACTAAATAAATAATAACAATAACTGAGTAGTATGTGTCGTTATTTTTGTCGTTTATTGTTATTGCATACATTGTTTATTTGTTCAATATACAACAAGAAAGGATAACAAAAGAAGAAAGCTAGTAATGTTGTAATAAATTATTTAATTAATAATTACTACTACTTTATAAATTATTATTACTTAATCATAAAGAGTAAACAAACATTGTTAGTATTAAAAAATAGTAATTATTATCGTTACTGCTGTTAGGGATGCATTTTATTATACAATTTTAATAATAATAATGATAATGGAGGACATACACATTTATTTGACTTGTTGTGTCTAGTTTCATTACGATGCTGGCACGGCTGTGTAGTGAAGTTGCCGTATTTTGTTAATTTGGCATCCCACACGCCCGTATAAACGAACTGCCGAGCTCAGGCGTGTAAAGCGCCGCAACTCCAAAACGGCAATGATACAGCTCATATAAACTAGGCATTAAAGAGAATAGACGCCCTGTAATAATAGGTGGAGCCATAGGCTCATGCACCAATCATAGTTAGTCTCTGGGTCCTTAGTCTTTATAGCTTTAGTCCATCATCTTATGTAAGGATTAGAGGTGGATATTTCCGGTAGATGGCTCTTAGCTCCTCCCAGGCTACTTTTAGGTTCTCAGGCTCCACTGACTCACTTCCTGACAGCCCTGTGAGGTCAGTATAGCTGGATTCTGGGTTGGTATGGACATAGATATAGTTATAGTCCATTCGGTTTGGTAGTTACTAGTTATTCTGGTCATATAATGGGTATTATAGTGATGCCAGAATGTGGTGCAATGTGTGCGCAGAGAGTATGTACACTAAAATCCACCGCAATACTTCAAAATACAACTAGTGTGCAATTAAAATCAATTTGTTGGTAAAACATGATATTAAAGACAGAAAAGATTTGTGGTAAGATATTACAAAACTGATAATATTGTTATGGAATTGGACAGTGTGGCTCACCACATGTGGCCGATACTGCTTCCTACTAGTACTGCTATTACTACAGCTATATTCTACTACTGCATCCGAGAGGATCACGCCTGACTGAACAGCAGTACAGCTAACCACAAGCTCACTAGACAAGCGTAGGAAGGACTTCCCACCACAAGTCCCGTGACACCCTTTTATGTACTTGTCCACGCATGCTATTTCATGCCTCGCTTAGAGGCACTTCTGTCCAACCAATCATATGCTTTTATATCATCCTTTTTGATTGCCTTACTATATAAGCACTAGCATGCAGCCCAGCGGGCAGATTCCAGCAGAGACTACCAAGAGACGTATAGCAGACGTTAGCTTGGACCTAGCTAGAGAGATACTCGTAGCTCGTCGTCAAGAAGCCTGATACACTCAGTGCTATCTCAAGGAGCCATTCGTAGGAGGTACTAAGCACCTACAGGAGGACGCTCATACCTGGGAGACTTGGAGTAGATTATCAAGGACTACAAGGACCGAGTAACACTATTACCTCTCTTAACGTACTAAGTGCTCAGTTTTATGCATTGCTGATAATAGACATTTTAAGTGTGATAATAAATTATTACTTTCACGTTCAACTATACAAGTTCTGTGAGGCAGGTTGCCTGAAAGAAAGTCGTGATTACTATTTAAGTGATCTCTGGTTACATGCAAATTAGTTAACCAATTCAGCCTTGTACTCCGTTGCTGCGCTACCAAACCCAGCAGAAACAAGCGTTAATTTAGCTCATCTTGAAGTAGATGTGATAGCCACCCTAAGTACGAGGAAAACTATTACAATATATATAGATTATTTAAGACTAATAATAATAAATAATGAACAGAGATAATTATTTATAAACATCCCGTTTGAGCTGTCAAAATGTTTCTTTTTTTGTGCACTAAATTCTGAATTGTTCTCTTCTTTTTTCTAATACTGTAAAATTTTATTTTAATGAAATTATTGAATATCTTTTTCTTAATAGCTGACTGCACATGTAAAAAAATTTTAACAAAAATTGACTCAATCTTTTCATTACCAGAATTTTTTGCATTTAATTTTTAAACATGTTCTTCGAAATCTGAAATTTTAGCTGCTTTTAATTCATCCTATTTGTTTTGATATTTATTTAATTTTTCTTTTAAGTAAAATCCTTAAATTTTTAACGAGCTTTTTTTATCTCTATTGTACAGGAATTTGTGGTGTAGTGGTAGCTGTCACCTGTACAGCTGCCCACGTTTAGTAAGTGAATTGCAGGCAGTGCAGCGCCTCGCCTCCAGCAGGCCCAAGGTCAACAGTCTAGACTGATCGAGCAAGATTTGCAGCGTTGCAAGCTCGTAAGCTATACACAGTGAGGAGTTGTCACAACTACCTCACTTTCCACTGATTTCTTATTTGGCAGAATAGCTGCGTCGGGTTGAACTAGCAGGTGGAACAATCGTTCCAGTATCACACGCCCGTAGGCCGTATGCAGCGTAAGTCGATTGGACTGAACACTTTCTACTGACTATTGTTCTTGCTGTTAGCCAACTTGTCCGAGTAGCCGCTTGTCTATTTAATTATTATGTGCATTTTGTTGCTTGTTTGTGCTTTCGCTCGTTTTTGTAGTCTTTGTATGTAGTCACTTGTTTGCTATGCTTAGCTTGCTATCTGTTCTTTGCATGTGTGCTGTGTAGAGAGATTCATCAAGCAGTGAGAGTGTCAGGTTAACTCTGATTTTATTACATACTGACATGAACATTTATACAAAATAGTTTACAAAAGATTTGGCAAAACAGCAGGGATAACAAAAGCAGGCCACGCCTGTCTATCTGATTGGCTAATGTGAGCTAATAGAATGTCTAAAATAGAAATGGGCTGTCCTTCAGCGGTACGGTTGGATGCACAGAGCACATGTACATGTTTACAGACAAATGGTACAAAAATGATACACAGTGAATATAATAATGATAATGTTAGAACGAAGGTAGATAAATAAGTAAAGGTGCCGAATTGTCACCTGGTCGACTGGGTGCATTCCCCAACAATATTTAATTCATTTTTTACCAAACTCACAATCTAACTTCTGTTTTGGAAAACAGTCCTCTACGGAATAAAACTTTTCTAACAAAAAGTTATTGGACAAACTTAAATCTTTAGTATTAAAGGAAACTCATTTTTAATGATAATTTGAATAAATTAAATAAACTTATTTTCACTACCAACATCAACAATAAAAAATAAAGTTTCAACATGTAATACATTTGTGCCTTTGGGCATCTGTAAAGGTTTTGCATGGTTTTCCATATAGACTATAAAAAAAGAAAAGAATGGTCATAAATACTTTTTTGTATAACTCTACTTGATTCGCTTATTCTTCAGTTTCAATTACCCCACCACAAAATAAACCTATACTGATAGTTATTGTGTGTACTTTGTTTCGAATTAAAATGCATTGTTATCCTAAACAAATAAAGACTTGTTTTATATTTTTTAAGAACAGTACACAACGATTTTTTGATCTAGAAGTCTTGCTCACAACAAAAAGAATATAATACTGTGGGAGATTTGCATGGTGATTAAGTGATGTCAAACCCCCTCCCCACCCTCCCCCACCCTAACCCCCCCCCCCCCCCCTCCTACACCCCATTGTGCCCTCCGGTAACGGAGTTACAGCACCGCCAGAAGGGATACCTGGTACCCCGGGTCTATACTGGGTACCCCAGGCCTGTATCCCTCTATATGAATATATAGTAACTACCCCGGGTAAGGACCCCGACCCTGTATCAAAACAGAGTGATTCATGGAGCCTGTGCCCCTAGGAACCATAGAACCTTGACAGAATGGAGACCGGAGCCTCCCCTTTCCCAGGAGCCCAGACTAGGAAGTGGCACTTCTAAATAAGGAACGGAAAGTTTTCACCACCAGAAAAGAGCGGGAAGAAGAGCCCAGTGCCAAGTCGCCATGTTTTGTTGTTCTAATTGGCTTGCTGTATTACTGTATTTTCTATTTCATTATGTGATTGGTATATTTCTTGTATTTTGTTTTTCTACTAGCTGTGCCTAATAAGGTAATGAAATGGTCTCTTATCTCCTATAAAAGGAGCTGCTGTACATTGAGTTGATCAGTTGTTGAATGAATGGTATTAAATACCCTTTTAATTGTGTATCAAATAAAGTATTTGTTTGACAAAACCTCTAGTAGTGTGTCTGGGTCGTGGACCCGTGCAAGTTGTTAACGTCTATTCGGGATAGACCCCAAAGTGTGAGGAGAGAGAAGGAGAGGATTCCGTTGTGTCGGTGATAGAGGACAGAAATCTATTACAATACTATTTATTAATTTAATTAAGGCGATAAAGAGTGTTTGTTTTGAAATAGTTGCCTAATGAGTGCGGCTTCTAAAAACATTCGTGAATTGCAACAGTTAGTTTCACCGATAAATATTTATAAATCAGTGAGTCAGTAAAAGAAGGAGGACTCTCAAAAATTTCACTCACTTTACAGAAATATTTATTTAAAATGTTCAAGTGACCTAAATTCAAAAGGAATTCAAAGTTGTGTTTATTTTAGCAGATTAAACAAGGTCTCACGCAAAATAGAATTAGTTTGAAAACAAGCAAAAACTTGTTTTCAACTGCAATAAATAACCAGTTTGGTTCATGATTGTTCTCAAGATTGCTAATTGTTTTTTTCTGATTTAACACAAAGCTTACTTTCCCTAGAAACATTTGAAACTTGTTTCTGCTGATAGATAAGGCATAGTTGAGGATAAACAACATGATAGATAGCTAAAGAATTGTCTATCTATGACAAAAATTCGATGATCCTGCTTAAGAAGTTGTATTTAAACCCAAATATTAATGAATATCTAAACACTAAGCCATTTTTATCAGTAAATTCAAATCAGTGTGCTCGGTAATAATATTTTGTTATTTCAAATGAATTATATGTAAACAATAGATTCACATGCTTGTCTCTACAATCAACTTTAAAACACCCTTCAGGTTTAGGATCACAAGTTTAAAAAAGTCTTTACAACCAATAAAGTTTTACAGGTTAAATTACATTTTTATTTATGAATAACCTCATGCTCAAATCAATATTCAAACAAAATGTATGAATGGCATAAAAAGTCATAATTCAAACCAATGTATCAAACCAAAAATAACTAGATATCAATTTGTGTTTGCGAGAAAAAACGATAGTGCTTTAGATAATAATGACAAAAAACCATCCAAGAGGGAGATTTGAACCTCGGAATGTGATTAGTTGACCCGTTCACTCCACCAGCTACACTACCATATTTCCATCAAAAAGGGCTGTAAAAAGGGCTATGAAAACAACCAAACTGTTGCTGCGTATACAATTAAGCAGTAAGTGAGTCTTCGCAAAGATTTTTTTATTTTATAAGGGGTTTCCACCACTGAGAATCGTATGCGGATCCTGTACACTGCAGGCCACAACATTAACCAATGAGCCATCAAGCAATGTGCACAGATTTTCCTAAAGAGCTAATCATAAAAGGACGCATGTTTTGCCAAAATAAAAAATAACATCTAACCGCACCAACTCCTCTAAATCATTCTCAAATTTCTTTACACATTTTTAAGATTTGTTCCTTCAGCCACTTGAACACCATTTCACAAACAAAGGACTTCAAAAGAGTTTTATTTTATTGAAAAAACTGGTTACTTAGCAAATTTCTCTGAATTTCTCTCAAGTATGGTTTTGCCCCACCTAAAGCATTTACAAAAGGTATATGACTTTGCATGAATGGTGGTCTCAAAGAGCTTGTCGAGGAGCTTGTTTTGTTGCTAAATCGGGCAAATCATAGTAGCGGTTGACGAGTGATGGCCAATTTTTGAGTTTACAACGCTTTTTTAAAAATGGAATAGCTGTGCTGGGGGTTTTACGACAAACTTGGAAAGTCAAGTTTTCGAACATGATTCACTTTTTTTCACATTTCGACACTTAATTATTACTTGCTAATAATTTACTACAAAACTAGCCCAAACAATACTTGTAGCAGATTCCAAACATGCACGTTTTCTAACACTCATTTGTTCAAATGTTTCTTACGGTAAGAACATCATATCCTATCTTACACTCACATTTATCAAACTTTCATAGTTCGAACTACATTCTCCACATTCCTAAGTTCCATGTTTAGTTGATGCACATCTGTTTTTATTATGTTACTACTTTGGCCTAGACAGACTACACTTAAATTGAAATGAATTCACAACTTGGCGAAACAAAAGAAGATCTGTAAGCTGACACTCTGAGACGGAACCACATATAGTGCAAAGGTGAGTGGAGCGACTGAACAGGTTTTCAAGTTTTTTAACTTGACCGCTACAGTGATGAGTGCATGGATAAAGTATAACATGATTGTAAGGTACTAGATTCGGGTTTGTCTAATTTTAATGATTGTTTATAGACCGGATATATGTATATTCATTTTGCGAATGGCTACATTCGATTTGTAAAAAGTGTTTTGGCAAAAATTTAAACTCAATATTGAAAATCATGTCAATTTACAGTTTTTGTAATATTACCAACAGTTGCAGATAGCTTCTTGTTACCCAGTTTTTATTTTCAAAAACCCGGAATTAAAAAACAGTAAGTAGCGCCCGCCGTGAATAAAGTTTCAAAAACTGAGAAGAGCACGATATTTAATAACGAGATATGAGGATAATTATTACCAAGGGCAAACAACTGCGCAACATGGCGACTCCCACAAATGGCCATACTTGAATTGTGGCCAAAGTTAGATTGCACCTCCGTAGGTGGCGATCATGTTATAATTCATCCCTGGATGAGTGAAAATTCTGGAGATTTTAATTAACCAATTCGAACAGATATGTTACCATTGCTATTCTGTTTGGTTTAGGCACTGGTGTTTATCTTTGTATCTACATTGTGACAGTATAACTGGCCTTGTTGAAATGTGGCTGCACAGCATGGATGTTTTGGTGTAGATGTACCTTTTCTAATGATCGTGATGGTGTGCTAATTGCTACACAGCCCGATGTAGGGTGCCACTGTACAAGAACACATCCGCAATTTACTATTGGGATTGCCAATCACACAGCATAATGCATGAGTTTACGCCTGTTTCAATTCTGACAACCAATTCGTTTGTTTTCTGATATACATGTATCTAATGGTACCAATAAATGAAACACACATTCGCTGTGATATGCGTTTCTTTTTTCAACATAAAAAATTGGCTTTAAGTAATGATTCTGGTTTTATTTAGTATTAAATCATTTTTATAGTTTTTTTTATTATTTACCATTTATCGTATTGCTCTACTTAAATTAGTGATTATTATTACTATACATAAAAATTTAGTGATTAGCAATGATCACTATCTTTTAAACCATGTGAAATTAATTTCCTAAATTGAAACATCTTGTCAACAATTGCAGTAGTTTTGGTGCTAAGCATGGTCTTATAGTTCTATTAGATCAAAATCCATCTAAATTTAATGTTGATAACAAAAATGATATATGTATAACCAATGTTAACAAAAACAAAGTCAATCAGAATTTCGTTGGAGATGGGTAAACTTGAGGAGCTCGTAAATATGCTTTTTTTCTCACAGTTTGCAGTGCAGCAATGTGCCTTCGGCATCGGGCATAGACCAACATGTCAATTTGTCCTACAAAAATTCTTCGCAACGTGTTGATGCATTAGCCGGTGTATCCACCCCTTTAGTCTGGCTGGTTACCATTTAGGGCTGTCCCAGCTCTCAGATAAACAAACAATTCGATCCACTTCTTCTCAGCCGAAGCCACACAAATACTTTGTATTCCATTTTATCAAGGGTTTGGTTTGGGGGTGGTCGGACATCAAATAGCTAACTCAGCCATCAGGTTTTCCAATATTTTTTGTGTGCCCAACACAAATTTTAAGTAAATCTATCCATCACGAGCCATGTGGCAGCTTGTTTTGTACACCAGCATTTGATAGCTGGTTGAAAAACATTCTTATACATTGCACTCATATCGTTCAAATAAATTCTAAAATAATCAATACAAAGACAACTGATAAAATGTAATATATAATAATGATTTATAATGTTAAACCATTGCTACATTTAATTAAAGTAATTATTTTCCAGACACGGTTTCTATATACTTACAATAGTATGGTTAGTAAAAATCATGGATGAAGTATAAAACTTTCACCACAATTTGAATGTAGCCATTTGTTGAAGTTGTCATGACTAGTGACCCCTGCACAAAGTCACTATCCATGCTATTCGAATTTTCCACAGTATCCGGTATGCATATTGTGAGAGATTTGTGTGCTGCCAGTGACTGACCCCAACCCCTCCCCCCCCCCCCCCCCCGCCCCCATGACCTTACACCCCTTGCTACCCTTAAAGAGAAGAGTATTGTGCCATCAGAGCCCCCTCCTTTAGCTAGAAGTACCCCGGTATTGGTATAACTCATATGCTGGCTACCCAGGGCCTGTATCCACCCTTTATGCAAGGTATATGTACATTTAGCAGCCATACTGGCTCTACCCCGGATTTGACAGGGAAATACGGCTGCCAACCCTGGATCTAACAGAGAAAAATGGTTGCCAAGAAAAGCCTAAGATATAGACAGTATAGGAACCTTCTGGAGTAAAAACACAGAGCTGAAGCAGTGGAGTGGAACAAGAGCTAATAGGGATGAGAGAGTAACTTACAATACTGTGTGCCATGCATGAACTCTTGTGATTAGCTGCTAAATGTTTACCTTATTTTCTAACTGTATTTATTGGTTAATCAATTGTGTAATTATATATGATTTGCTCACCTTAATAAGGGAGTGAGCCTTCCTGATCACTTCCTATAAAAGGAATTGTTGTGGGTCAGGAAGGTAAAAGTCTTGTGGATTGTGCTAGCTAAACCTATCATATAGCTAAATAGATTGTACGATCAATTATTATTAAACAAAACTCTGTATTATTCATCTGGGATGCGGTCCCTACACCAGTTGATTAGAGTCAAGCAAGTGGATGCCACTGTTTTGTAGTGCGTAGGGGGAAAACACTACATTGATTGCAGTGGTGGGATATGAGAACGCAGAGAAACAATGGAGGCGACATAGAATGAAAGAGAAAGAGCTAGAAGCTATACCTAGCCAGTATCCACCGTATACTGCCTGCCCCCCTTTCCAAGAAGCTAAACCGGCCCAGTATCAACTGTATACTGCCTTTCCCCCTTTCCAAAAAGCTATACCGAGCCAGTATCCCCTGTATACTGCCTTCCCTCCTTACCCCGAAGCTATACGGCGCCCGTATATCCTGTATACTTCCTTTCCCCCTTACCTCGAAGCTACTTTGTGCCAGTATCCTCCTGTGTACTGCCCCCTCCCCCTTCCAGAAGTTATCCCAGCCCGTGATACCCAAAACAAGCACTCGACACCCCATAGCTTGCCATTGCATCAAGCATGGCCACCCAAAGAGATAGGAGTATCGGTAGGAACCTAGTTGGAGCACAACCTACAAGTAGCGCTAGAGCAACTCACCGAAGCTCTTCAGATTTTGGTGCAACTTCCCCTAGGACCAGTACAGACACCCTTCAAGGCCCCCGTGTACGACAGCACAGGCGACGTCGAGTATTTTGTTACTCGTTTCAGCGAAGTTGCAGATGCTTATGACTAGGGCCAAGCCATAACCCTAGTGCACCTCAGAGAAGCACTGAAGGATGAGGCACTCAAGTGTGGACTCCCTCCCAACCTCCACGTCGAATGTATTTTTGCGGTTCTCCGTGCACGTTTCGGTCTCACCCCCTAAGGAAGCGCAGGCCAAGTTAATTGTGCTGCCCCGTTCTGCCAAGGCCGTACTACAACAACATGCCAACGAGGTGGAGAAGCTAGTTCGTGTGGCATACGATGACCTGCCCCTTTGGAGAGTCAATCAACGGGTATTGAAAATTTTTGCCAGCACTATTGGTAACACATAACTACAACGGCACCTAATGGCAGTCCAACCTCACAAGATTGAGGAAGCCATAAGAGCTGGGAACGAATTCCTGCAAGTCAAAGTTGGATTCGAAGATAAACCGTCAAGAGTAAGAACAGTAGAAGAATAGGAAGAAAGTTCACCACCACTCAGTGACAGGCCCCCCACTACTTCTCCTCCCCCCTCAACAAAGTTCATAAGGCGGTCACCCTACAAGAGGACACCCTCATTTCCCTGATGAAGAATCTACATATGATGATGACAGCAGCTAAACCCCAGTCAAAAGGGATGCAAAGACTGCAACAAAAAATCAACCCCCCCCCCTTGCAGCTATTCCCCCACACCCCTCCCCTACATCGACCCCCCCCTTGAGTGTTGGGGATGTTGTGCTATCGGCCATTATCAGAGGAGTTGCCCGGTCAACCCTTGGCCATCCATCCCGGCTCCCCCCAGCCGTCAGTCAAAAAAGGGGCGCCTCCCGCTGTAGGGAAACGGCCACTAACTGCCCCCAGGCACCCTAGAACTATAGAAGAGAGGTTGATAGACTAGAACAGTACAAGCCGGTACTAAAGGTTCCTCACTCCAGAAAGCAAGACAGCATGTAATACACACCCCAGAACCCTGGCAGCTACCGACCACCAACCGGTACACCCACCTCCAAGACATAGGAGACAAAGAGCTCCGCTCACCGGTACCCCCTCAGCAGTGAAACAGCATTAGGTTACTGCTCCACTTCACTGTATACCGAAACCGACTCCCTCATTTATAGACGATGCTCTGTTGACCACGGTCACACGGTGTGTCGTCCTACACAGGGCGCAAAGTCATACACATTCCGTCAGCCATCTACTTAGAAGATACAACCCCTTCCAACCCAGCCAATCACTGAGCGACTCTGTAGTCCTCGAAGACGGCACTACCCTATCCAAAGACCCTCAGCAGTTAAGCCAACTGACCTTATTTACCCCCATCCAGAGCGCCCTTACAAGGCGAGTTACTTCTTACCTTGTCAAATCGAGGGAAAGCCAGTGTCAGTGCTCATCAACACTGGATGCACCACCAACGTTTTGTCGCAGCACCTATTTATTCGACTCGCTCCGACCACCAGGGACTCTTTACAAGAAGGTGATTCACATGGTGTGCTAGCCGACAGATCCCGCATTCCCTTCTTTGGTGCCACCCGCCTTCCCATTGGGCTGCGAGATGTCAAAATGGAGGCTACCTTCATTGTAGGCCAAATAAACGAGGATGCCATTCTGGGCATATCATTTCTCACTTCTCACCGGTGTCGTATGAAGCTTGACCCGGTGGCTGATTTGGGGGAGCCGCCCTACATGCCATGGCGGAACCCTAATTGCTGAAAAAATCCAGAAAATTAGTTCTAAAAGCGTTTGCTAAAACTGGGATTTTCCACTGATACATTGATAATAGAATTAGTGTAAATTCAATCGCTACATCTAAAATCTCTGCCACTGATTAGCTAACCTATAGCTCTCGCTGGGGGAAGATAAGAAAGATCTACCATCTACTTGATCGGGCCATGTGACTGTTGAGGATCGGCGCCATCTTGCTAAGCAACTCGACGGTATACAAACACTCACACTTATTAGTTAGTTCTATGGTACAATCGTACAAACACTTACTAGTTCTATGTCTTGTCACTTGCATTTATTTACTGTCTACGCGTCCTAGTTCTATGTCCACGCTTTAGTATAAATCATTTTATGTATTTTATCAATAATTATTCTTTACCATTGTAAATTATATGTGCAACATGTGCGTCCAGTCATGCAATCAGTTAAGCACCACCTCTTATATTTTATTTGCACACGCTGGCCAATCATCAGTGCCAGGTGTGGCCTCTTTTGTATTGCCTTTTGCCATTATGTAATCATGTACATAAATATCGATGTAATCTGTGAATAAAGTCAGAGTCAGCTTGCACACTCTCAGAAGTTTCTTTGTACATACAAATAACTTCACTGCGCATCATTACTCGAGTAGTAATATACAGGCAGATCAGTCTGAACCTCTGCTGGCCGAACTTAGCTTTGTCTAAATTTCGCCTTCAATGTTCGACCTCTGCACAGCACTACAAAAAGACAACCGAACCTCTGCTGGCCGAACCTAGTTCCACTAGTTCGCCCTTCAATGTTCGACCTCTGCACAGCACTACAAAAAGACAGCCGGACCTCTGCTGGCCGAACCTAGTTTCACTAGTTCGCCCTTCAAAGTTCGAACACATTGCACACACAAAACGATAGCTAACGCAACCGGCAGCTCACTAGTGACTGATATGGTTAGCCACCATCCCTCAGTCTACTAAGTCGACCTGTGGAAGGGTTGTATTGCTGAAGAGCGCTAGACACAGTTGCCATTACAGTTCGGGAGGTTGTGCAGGTAGGCCGAGCTACCACCTCACACCCCCCACAGTGAAATCCTGCACATTGGTGGCAGCAGTGGGATTGACAGACACCCACAGACAACACCTCCCAGAAGAAGAAGGATGGCGACCAGAAGAAGAGCCCTGAGCATCGACAGGGACCCTTCCAGCCTACAGATGATGGGAACGCTCACCGATATCCTAGACCGTATGACAGTAGCCACAGCCAGAGATAAGTTCAGAGTACCACAGTACGATGGTACGGGGGACGTGGACTACTTTCTACAGCGGTTCCAGGAGATGACCAGAGCAAACCGTTGGCCGACCGAAGAAGCAGTCATCCACCTACGCCAAGCCCTAACAGGCAAGGCCGAACAGTGCGGTCGAGGTGAGACCACAGAGGAGGTGACACGAACGCTTCGGGCAACCTTTGGCATGACTCGTGCGGAAGCTCAAGCAAAGCTGCTAAGCTACCGACGAAACCCCAGAGAAAGCCTCAGAGACCATGCCCTCACGGTCGAGCACCTCGTTTCGGCAGCCTACAGCACTCTGCCGCGACAAAATAGGGACGAACTGGTGATGCAGACGTTCCACAGTACCCTAGGACACACGTACCTGCAGCGTCACTTGCTGGCAGTACGCCCTCAGAACCTGGAGGAAGCAATCTTAGCAGGAAACGAGTTCCTGCAGGTGCCGCACCAACCATTGGGAGGACCTCACATCAGGACAGTGGAGGCCGACCCCCTGGAAGAGGAGATGACCCCACAAAGAGAGACGGCTCGATACCAAGAGGTACAGGACCCCTTGGCACAGCTGCTGAAAACCGTGGAAGGGTTGAGCAAAGAGATTGCCAGCCTAAAGACGGAGAAGAAGCCTGAGCCACCCAAGAGATGTTGGGGATGCCAACAGATAGGCCACACCCGGAAGGCGTGTAGGACCGTCCCTTGGCCTAGCCGCCAGGGAAACGGCTACCGCCCGCAGCAGTAGGGAGACCCGCTGGCTGCACACGGGCAACGACACCTCAGAAGGAAAGGGCACAGGCGCCCTCCAGTGGACCGGCAACAGTGCGTCGAGCAACTCCTCCCCTGGACCTCCTGACTAGTCCCCCTATCGCCCTACACAACCGTTTTGCCAGCCTGTCGGCACTCGACAGCTCAGTGGCGGAAGAAACGGACGGCGACGGGACTCTAGAGCAGCAGGAACCAAGGCCCAGGCGGAAGGACAGGCAGACCCAAACGCCCCCACTAAAGAAGGAAGAGTTCATTCCAAAGCCTCTGACCCTCCAGAGCAACCAGATCGAGCGGCCATATCGCTCGAGTTACTACCTACCTGGAAGGGTAGAAGGAGAGGCGGTGACACACCTCATAGACACCGGCTGCAACACTAACCTGTTGTCTAAGCGAGTATTTGATCGGTTACCAAGCCACGTACAGCGCAACCTGCAGCACTACGATTCCCATGGGATCATGGCCGACGGCACTAGACTTCCGTTCTACGGCTTGCTCGCACTGAAGGGAAGGATACGGCACGTCAAGTTCGAGGAGACCTTTGTGGTTAGCCAGGTCAACGAAGACGTTATCCTAGGGATGCCCTTCCTGACAAGCCAAGGATGCCAGATGGGATTCGACCGTCCAGTGCTGGTGATACAAGGAAAGGAGCTGGCCTGTACCGACCGCCACGGGAGAAATCTCGTGTCTAAAGTACAAGTCCGACAGGACACCCAGCTTCCACCACAGACAGAAGTGACTATTCCATGTCATTTGAGCTCCAGGGATACGTTCCCCCAGGGAGTGATTGAAAGCATCCAGGGTGGGATACCCATCGCCACCAGCGTCAACAAGCCTGACGCTCAGGGACACGTGCTGGTTAGATGTCTGAACCCGACGCAGGACACCCTAAGGCTACCCGCAGGAGAGGTTATTGGTACCTTTACGGGAGTAGAAAAGGGTGGCGTCCAGGAGCTGACGAAACCAGACGGACAACAGAGGAGCAAGACGGGAGGAAGAGAGTTACCCCCCCATCTGCACGACCTCTTCCAGCAAGCCAAGAGAGGGTGCCAGGACCCATGGCAGGAGCAGCAGGTAAAGGAGCTGCTGATTGAGTACCAGACGGTATTCAGTAGTCACAGCGGGGACCTGGGCCGGACAACGCTGGCAGAACACTCGATCCCCACGGTAGAAGGGGCTCGGCCCATCCGGTGCCCACCACACCGCCTGGGACCAGAGAAGGAGGCAGAGGCAGAATGCCAGATCAAGGACCTTTTGGAAAAAGATCTAATCGAGCCGGCCGACGGAGCTTGGAGCTCACCTGTGGTATTGGTAAGGAAGAAGGACGACACGTGGAGATTCTGTGTGGATTACCGGAGGCTGAATGACATAACTAAGCAGGACGCCTACCCCATCCCCAGAATCGATGAATCGCTGGACGCCCTAGCCGGGAGCAAGTACTTCACTACGTTGGACCTCACTAGTGGGTACTGGCAGGTACCCCTGGACCAAGACGCCAGTGACAAGTCGGCTTTCACCACAAGAAGCGGCCTGTGGAAATGGAAGGTGCTGCCCTTCGGGTTGACGTCAGCCCCCGCCACCTTTCAGAGGCTCATGGAAAAGGTCCTCAAAGGTCTTCACTGGAAGACACTGCTCTTGTACTTAGATGATGTGATTATCATCGCGCCCGATTTCCAGACGCACTTGCAGAGGCTCGGAGAAGTGCTAGGACGACTCCACCAGGCAAACCTGAAGGTAAAACCCTCCAAATGCGAGCTGCTACAAGAAGAGGTCAAGTACCTCGGACACGTGGTGAGCGCAAAGGGAGTGGCTACCGACCCAGGAAAGGTGGAGGCCGTCAGGAGATGGGAAGCACCCACGGACGTAAAGGGACTGCAGGCATTCTTAGGAACGGCCGGGTACTATCGCCAGTACCTCCCAGACTACGCCACTATTGCTAAACCTCTCACCGTGATGACGGGCTAGGAGACACCATGGAAGTGGGGACAGGTGGAGCAGACGGCCTTTGACCAGCTCAAAGCCAGACTCACCCAAGCCCCGGTACTCGGATACCCTGACCCAACTTACCGTATATACTGGACACCGATGCCAGTGCGGTAGGAGTCGGTGCTGTGCTCTCCCAAGTACAAGAAGGCAAGGAGCGCGTCATTGCCTACTTCAGCAAGACGCTGGCACCAGCGGAGAGGAACTACTGTGTCACCCGGAAGGAGCTAGTTGCTGTCGTCAAGGCAGTAAAACATTTCCGCCCCAACCTCTATGGGCGGGAATTCAAACTCCGGACGGACCACGCATCCCTCCGCTGGCTGTGCAGACGGAAAGAACCATCGAACCAGATAGCTCGATGGCTGGAGATCCTGGCTGAGTTTCGTTATAAGCTCGAGCACAGAGCTGGAACTCACCATGGTAATGCTGATGGGCTCAGCCGACAGGGACCCTGCGCGGACTGCAGGCAGTGCGGCTCCATCGAGCAACGAGATGGGGGACCTTCCCATGTAGAACTGCAGCAAGAGGCTGGACAGAGACCTCAGAGAGAGGCCAGAGACGACCTCAACACATTGAACCCGGTACACTCCCCCCAGGATTCGGCCCAGCCGAAGGGACGGGATGCGGTAGGCCGGACTTACGCCGAGCCGAGACGGCCGGGAGAGATGATAAGGAGGGAGTCCACAGAGAAAGGAGAGAAGGAGGAGCGGGTCAACCTCACTGTGACAAACCCGGTACACTCCGCCCAAACCTTAGCTCAAGAGCAAAGGGACGGGCAGGATGCGGTAGGCCGGATTTATGCCGAGCTGAGACGACCGGGAAGCGTCACAGAGAGGGAATTGGCCGAAGGGAGTGTCGAGCTGAGGACACTGTACGAACGGAAGGAGGCGATGAAGATTCGCCCTGACGGGGTACTAGTCATCACGCTGCACCACCCTTCCAGAACGAAGCAATGTGTAGTCTGCCCCCCAAGTAGGAGGACACAGGTCGTCTGGGAGACGCACAGGATGATCCATGCAGGGATTCATCGGACGAGACAGCGCATCCTGATGGATTGGTACTGGCCAGGCATATCCCCCCTGGTCAGGAGACTAATCAAGGATTGTGAGGTATGCCAAGTCGCCAAGAATGAAAAGAAGGCAGAGAACCCTCACCGACAAAGAATGTACGCAGGACGGCCTTTTCAGAAGCTGGCGGTCGACCTGGTCGGCCCTCTGCCCCTGACGAAGAGGAAGAACCGTTGGGTGTTGGTCCTCACTGACCACTTCACCCATTGGCAAGATGCAATAGCGCTGCCTGATGCCACAGCACCTACGGTCGCCGTCGCACTGGACGAGCGAGTGTTTGCTTACTGGGGCCTGCCCGAGCAGCTACACTCCGACCAAGGGGCTCAGTTTGAGTCCGTGCTGTTAGAGGAGCTGTGTAGCCTGTGGGGCATCAAAAAGACAAGAACCACCCCCTATCACCCGCAAGGGAACGGGATGGTAGAGCGTCAAAACCGGACGCTTGGAGATGCACTCCGGACGTTGATATTAACGAAAGGCCAGGACGAGTGAGACAGTCTGCTGCCGCAAATCATGCGGGCCTGTCGCAGCACCCCCCACTCGGCAACCGGGGAAACGCCCAACATGTTAGTGATGGGACGGGAGGTACGCCTTCCTGACCAATTAACAGGCACGCCCCCTTCCTTGGACCCTCGCAACGTCTCGGAACACACAGCGGAAGTGCAGGAAAATCTCCAGACGGCCCACGAATATCTAAGACATCAGCAACAGGAGATTAGGAGTCAAGACGATGAGGAGCCCGCCGTGTTTCAGAAGGGGGAACTCGTCGTGCTGGAGAATAAACGGAGAGTGAAAGGGAGCAATCCGAAGCTGCAGCCACGCTTCGTCGAACCCTACCAGGTGCTGGAGACCTTTCCAAATCATACGTACAAGGTGGAAAGAAATGGGCAGTGGTCCATTCAGAATGGGATGCGGCTGCGTCACTATAGGACATGCCAAGAACCAGTCGGCCGAGCACCCCCGTGCCGAGAGCCCGCCCTCCAACCAAATATGAAAGGGGCCAGAAGAGGACGACCCCCCCAAGGCACGCCCAGCCCCCGCTGAGAACCTAGAGTTATTACCCTTACCACTGTCCGAACCAGAGACATTACCGTTGCCATTGCCGTCGCCCCCACCAGAAAGGCCATCGCCGACCGGGGAACCCCCTAGTCCGACGCCTCTCCAGGAATCTGGAAACCCTCCTCTTCCACAGGGGACGCACCACACTCCGGAGTTGCCACCCCCGCCATTACCTGCAATGCACCACAGTCCAACCGAAAGGCCTGAAGTGCTAGGACACAGCAAGATCAAAATAGAAGAAAGAAGTAATATAGAAGAAGACACACCCCCACCATAGGTCATCCAAAGGGCGCCCAGCCCACCGAGGCCCCCAGCCCTCAATGATGAAGACTGGCCGCCCCTACAACCCAGCCGGCTGCCCGCCTCACCTTTGAGTCGACCACAAAGAGAAAGGCAAAAGCCAACAAAGTTAAATGACTATCATTGTTATACAGCAAGGGGAGAGCCCCACCTACTTGACGACCCACCTACTAGAATAGAAAGTAGAGAAGTTAACCCACCGCCGGCGTCAAGTACCACCCTACAGGAACAAGTGGCAGAAAACCCGGTCGAAATCGGATGGATAGAAGTTAAACGAAGAAAGAATAAAAGAAAAGTGGAAGAAAGAGAGACGGAGTATCACAAAAAGGGCCAAGTAAGAAATGAGGAGCAAGAGGAAACAACTCCCCAGCAATGTGAACACACCGCCGAGAAAAGTAAACAACAAGAGAGCACAACTCCGAACTACCTCGAACCAACACCCAACGACGAAACCGCCATCCCACGTCATCCTACCGGAACCACGTGGGAGGTGGCGTCAGAAGGGCACGTGTTACCAACTACCAATCAAAATATAGAGAGAGGCAGGAGCCGCCAACGTTCAGTTTGCCATCAACTACGGAGGAGTTCACTACCCAGCAGAAGCGTAGATCAACTGGACTATCCACTACAACAACAGTTACAACAAGCAATGGCTAGAGCCGTAGAACACATCAAGGAGAGGATCGACATTACGTCCACAACAGGTGAGCAGCTACCGAATGTCACCATTCAGTCACTCACCAAAGCACTCGATAGCCATCTGCGAATCGTGACTGTCCCTCGTAAAGAGGATATGATGATAAAAGCCAAACCGACACCAACTATCAATATAAGACGAATTGATGTTGCAGGAGAAACCGACACACCAGTGCTGAAACCAACAACTGTTGCAGACAGGGAAATATGGCTGAGTGGAGATACCATGCGAGAGATAAAAGAGATGGCTGAGCCAGTAGAGGGTAGCGACCAATGGAGGTGTCGACGCTGTAGTTACCAACAAGCTAGACAGAGAGTGATATACCACGTCCGCCAACACCTAACATTCTTCTTTTGTAAGTGTGGCAAACGAAGTGCGTCACGAGACGCCATTCTCAAACATATAAGAGTGCAAGGAGGCACCTTGGAACACGGAGGGAAGAACAAACCTCTCTATGAAGTCGACAAGACCAGATACGACGAGTTCTGCAAAATGATGAAGTGGCCATCACCTCCACCTTTTGGTGTACCAACACCGATAGTAGTAATATATGAGCAGATCTCCCTACCAAGTGTTTTTTTGTGGGGTTAATATCTGGGGTGAATGCAATGGGTTACGGCGTTGGATGAATTCGCCGAGTTTATATTGTATTTTACTTGAGGGGTATTTGAGTGGCATTTGAGCGGCATTTAAGTGGCATTTGAGTTTTGATTATTTTCTACTTAACTTGAACTCATATGGCAGCTAGATTTTGAATGTATGGCATTTAAGTTTTGATAATTTTTTTACATAACTCGAACACATATGATATTTTGAGAGAGGGAGAGAGGGAGGGAGACGAGAGAGAGATTTTTTAGTTTTCTATACATTCATGTATATATGGTTAATTATGTACGTATTTATTAGTATATTTATATCTACATAGAGAGAGGAGATATATCTACATTAAAAAAATATATTGATCAAAAATGAAACATTATATGATTATATACCTGATTACATAATAAGTAGGGAAAATCTTCCTATATAAAATAGCTAGAGTCAGTAAATACTAAGTTATACAAAGCAATACAACTTGTAATGACAATCAATGCATTCATACATACATACATATGGTATCTTGAGAGAGAGATCTTTTAGTTTTCTAGCAATTAATTTTTCTATACATTCATGTATATATGGATAATTATACACATATTTATGGATATATTTACATTTACACTAGATGGTTAAAATCTACAGTATTTGGGAAATAACTGCAAGAGAGGAGAGGGGGGTATTTGGTAGAGGAGAGAGTATGTTGAGAGAGAGGAGAGATGAAAAGAGGAGAGAGGAGAGAGGAGATATATCTACATTGAATAAATACAGTGATTAAAAATGAAACAATATGTGGATATATACATTTATTGTGTAATAAGTAGGGAAAATCTCATACAATATAGCTAGAGTCAGTAAATATTAAATAATACAAATACAAAACACTACAACTTGTAATGACAATCAATACATAAGCTTTTTCTTAAATTTTGAGAAAATCATCAAATTAACCCTTTAGATGATTAAAATTTTACAGTAAATTTTGCATAATACAAAGCACTATAGTTCGTTTTATCTGCTTGAGACTACATGTTGTCAGCATTCGATATTGAGTTTACATACCATCAACACCAAGCTGTTCATCAAAATCTTGTAATTCATTTTCTAGGAATTCCTTAAGAACTTCATCCTCATTCTTTGTTGTTGTTAGCTCCTTATTGGAATTTGTTTGTGTGCAATATTGCTCCCAATCACTAGCGTTGGTTGAAGAAATGAAGACAACATTGTGGTATGGAATAGGATTTCCATTCTTACTTTGTTTTTTCCCTTTGTAAATCATCACACCAGGTGCACATCTTTTAGCTTCCTCGTTGTATCTGACTGGTAGTAAAAGTGTTCTCGTCTCTCTTTTTCCATCTTTTTCAGTGACATAACGAATGCAATTTACAATGGATTCTTCTCCATTGAATCGGAAAGGAATGAATCTTTCTACAACTTCGATGTAAGCAAAAATTGAACATTCTTTGAAATTGCTGAGATACTCAATGTCGTAAGCGAGTTTGAGTTCTTCTTCACTCATTTTTCTCAGTTTTTCAGCTTCAGCGGTAGCTTCCATTGTGGTTAAGCGTTTTGTGCTGATACGTTTGACATTGTAGTAAGTGGTCTCTGGTTTTTTTGAGTTTTGCATCTCACCCAAGTACAAAATGTTGAAAGGTAATGGGTAGTTATCAACATTGAAGCTTTCAACTACTCTACTAGGGCAAACGACTTTCTGAAAATTCGTTCCAGATGAATTATCAAGATAGGTGAGAATGTAGTAATTTCCGTATGCGCCAGTATTCTGTTCAATAGAAACTATTTGCAAAACTGATGGAGCAGGGAGTGATGCTAGTGTAAGAAACCCTCCAATCTTTTTCAAATCACATGCCTTCCATTTTTTGAGAGATTTGGCCATCTTGAGAGCCCTTTCAGCATCAGTGAGCAATTCTTTTTGTTCCATAGTGTTTGATGTTGAGGGTAAAACCAGTTTTGGAAGAGCTCGTCTCTTTATTGTTGTTTCTTTTGTAACAGAGTTAGAGTTTTTTCTTTTGGTGGATGGTTTGAGTGTTTTTTGTTTGTTTTCGATTGGTTTTAAATCCATGTAAGAAGCAGAAAAGTCCTCCATAGTATTCTAAAAAAGAAAGAAATAATGTATAATTAAGCTTTTCATGTAGGACAAAGATTATTTATTTCATACTTTACATTATAGTTAAACTAATCTTGATTTTTGCTAGATAGAGAATTACAAATTTTTTAAATTTTACCTTTTATAAAGAGAAAGCTCCTAGTAGTTGCAATGGAAGGTGTAGTAGATGTTGCTTCTCCGATCGCTGTTGTAGAACTGGATGCTTTCTGTGTGAAAACAGTGGCTCTTAAATAGCTAAAGTTGCACTGATTGAACTCTATGAATACCAATCTTCTTTATAATATAACTATGAACCAGCAATTCTTCCACGCGAAAACCAATGCTTTCGCGGGAATAAACTACTTATTTTCACGCAAATGGAAACCGTTGCTTTTGCGGGAATGAATATTTTATTTTCACGCGAATGGAAACCGTTGCTTTCGCGGGAATGAATGTTTTATTTTCACGCGAATGGAAATCATTGTTTTCGCGGGAACATAAATTTTATTTTCACTTGAATACAAACCATTGCTTTCGCGGGAATAAATATTTTATTTTCACGCGAATGGAAACCGTTGCTTTCGCGGGAATGAATGTTTTATTTTCACACGAATGGAAACCATTGTTTTCGCGGGAACAGAAATTTTATTTTCACTTGAATACAAACGATTGCTTTCGCGGGAATAAACATTTTATTTGCACACGAATGGAAACCGTTGCTTTCGCGGGAATGAATGTTTTATTTTCACGCGAATGGAAACCATTGTTTTCGCGGGAACAGAAATTTTATTTTCACTTGAATACAAACCATTGCTTTCGCGGGAATAAATAATTTATTTTCACGCGAATGGAAACCGTTGCTTTCGCGGGAATGAATATTTTATTTTCACGCGAATGGAAACCATTGTTTTCGCGGGAACAGAAATTTTATTTTCACTTGAATACAAACCATTTCTTTCGCGGGAATAAATAATTTATTTTCACGCGAATGGAAACCGTTGCTTTCGCGGGAATACAAATTTTATTATCACACGAATACAAACATGAATTCCCGCGAAAGCAATGGTTTCCATTCGCGTGAAAAATAAATTATTTATTCCCGCGAAAGCAACGGTTTCCATTCGCGTGAAAATAAAATATTAATTCCCGCGAAAGCAACGATTTCCATTCGCGTGGAAATAAAATATTTATTCCCGCGAAAGCAACGGTTTCCATTCGCGTGAAAATAAAAGTTCTATTCCCGCGAAAGCAATGGTTTCCATTCGCGTGAAAATAAAATATTCATTCCCGCGAAAGCAACGGTTTCCATTCGCGTGAAAATAAATTATTTATTCCCGCGAAAACAACGATTTGTATTCGCGTGAAAATAAAATTTCTATTCCCGCGAAAACAATGGTTTCCATTCGCGTGAAAATAAAACATTTATTCCCGCGAAAGCAACGGTTTCCATTCGCGTGAAAATAAAATATTTATTCCCGCGAAAGCAATGGTTTGTATTCAAGTGAAAATAAAATTTCTATTCCCGCGAAAGCAATTGTTTCCATTCGCGTGAAAATAAAATATTCATTCCCGCGAAAGCAACGGTTTCCATTCGCGTGAAAATAAAATATTCATTCCCGCGAAAGCAACGATTTCCATTCGCGTGAAAATAAAATATTTATTCCCGCGAAAGCAATGGTTTGTATTCAAGTGAAAATAAAATTTCTATTCCCGCGAAAGCAATTGTTTCCATTCGCGTGAAAATAAAATATTCATTCCCGCGAAAGCAACGGTTTCCATTCGCGTGAAAATAAGTTGTTTATTCCCGCGAAAGCATTGGTTTTCGCGTGGAAGAATTGCTGGTTCATAGTTATATTATAAAGAAGATTGCTATTCATAGAGTTCAATCAGTGCAACTTTAGCTATTTAAGAGCCAGTGTTTTCACACAGAAAGCATTCAGTTCTACAACAGCAATCGGAGGAGCAACATCTACTACTACATCCACTAACTATTAAAAGTTTTTCTGAGTGAATTTGAAAGTTTTTCATTGAATTTAAGACTTAATTATCTGACTTAATATCTCACTTAATTATTTTGTTTACTTAAATCACTCGTTCTAACAACAGTAACTGAAGACTCGACATCTACTATATAATATACCAACTGACTACTAGGAGTTTTATTCACAAGGTAAAATTTATTAGCTGAGACATTTAACTTACCTTTTTATGTGCTATTGTTACTTCTATTAAAAGTAATGATTTTATTGTTATTATAGTACTATGGAAACAGAAGAGGAGGATGCTGATGTAGACATACATAAGGAATGGGAATGGCTCATGAAAAATCAAAATGATATCAGTTTTTCAAATGCTGATAATGAATACATGAATGACGAATGTAACGCTGAATATGAAAATAAAATGGAGATGGAGCTTGAAAATGCTTTTCAAGACACACCTTCAACTTCTCAAGTTTCAGCAACTACTGAAAGTACGAGTACGATAGTCTTTGATATGCAGTAAGTTTTTAAAATCATAAATTAATAATGTTAGTAGAATAATTCTTTTTGCTGGTTTTTTAGAGTTATCTCATGAATCAGCCAAAAAATGCGTTATCTCTTTATTGTAGACAGGACTCAGAATATCAGAGAATGAATGTAAAAGAGGGAGTTGAGAATTCATCTCATAGTACACAGTAAGTTTTTAAAACCTAACTAATAATAATGTTAATGTTTGAGACATTTTTTCCCAATCTCATTTTAAAAATTAATTGATAATAGTGTTTAAGTCATTTTTTCTTGTGTTACATTTCATACAAAATGTATGTGAATGTTTTATAGAACAACTATTATGTGTTAACATTTCTATTGTAGACAAAGTTTAAATTATCGGGAGGCGAATGTAGAAGAAAACACCTCTGAAATTTCTCCTAATTGGAAATGGTTAGAAGAAAATCTCATTTGTTTTCGTTTACCTGATGAAACAATCAATCAAACAGGGTTTGGTACTGAACCTTCATCATCAAAGACTAACATAATAGCTCAAGATATAGAACCGGTTGCGGAGGAGATAGTTGAAGAAAATGAGAATGATCCAATGATAGAAAATGAAGAAGAAGAAGAAGAAGAAGAAGAAGAAGAAGAAGAGGAAGAAGAAGCACAAGAGGAAGAACAAGAAGAACAAGAAATGGAAGATTTAAATTTTGAAAGACCTACCCGACTATCAACCCTAGGTATTGTTGATGATAGCATAGCTCCAACTTTTCAAGATGAAGAATGGGATGATTTGATAGCTAGATATTGGGGAGCTATGAAAACGAAACATAGAGCTGGAAAAGTCATAGAACTTTTAAATGTAAGACTTTGGGATGGGATTCCAAGAGACCAAGCTGATACCTACCAAAATGACTATCATGATTCAAGAGTGTTAGAATTGCTAAAAAAAGTTTGGAGACAATTGAGCTCAAGAGCAAAAGTCAACTGTAGCGTAGGTTGTATACTAGAAAATAAAAATGATGGTGAAATCCGATACTTTCACTCATCATCAAACAATGCTACTGTATATCCAAAAGCTAAACTGATTGAAACTGAAGGAGATCTTGATGACTTTTTTGTTGATGTTATGGAGACTGATCATCGTACAAATAGTTTGAGACGGAGACCAAATACAACTTGGAGATTGATGTTAATCACAAACATTTCGTTTTATTTCTACAAACTACTTGGAATGGGAAAAGTTGGATCACCACCAGAGCATTTACCCTCTCACCTCATTAACAACAGACACATACGAACCATGTTAAAAAACACAAAAGGAATACGAATTACCGACAATCTTTGTTTTTTTAGATGTCTAGCTTTACACAAAAAACTACAAAAAAACGGTGGATTTGCAAAAGATCCGATAATTAAGGAGGTGAAGGAGTACCAACAACAATATCATAGTTTCATCTATGGTGATAGTGCTAAGAAGTGTGATGGAAAAGAAGTAACAGAAGGTGATTTATTGCTTTCGGAGCAAGCATTTCAACTGAAGATAACAGTGTTTTCTTTAAATGATGATGCGACTTCAACAGTTATTTGGAATTCAAACTCCAGTTATAAGGAGAATCTATATTTGGATCTTTATATCGATCACTTCAGTCTTATTACAAACTTGGATGGATATGTCAAAGCCTACAGATGTCCAACGTGTTCTACTTGTGATGACAGATTGGGGAATCTGAAAAGACACAGATGTTCAATCTCAGAGGCAACAAATCTGGAGTTTTCTGCAGGGCAATACAAACCTACTGCTACAATATTCGACAAACTGAAGATTCAATTCGGGATAGATATCGGGTCAGATGATTCCTTGAGATACTTTCCGTTTTTTGCAACATTCGATATAGAGTGTTTGTTACCTGATTGCGAAAAAGATCGAGATACAGACATAACCATTTACACTAACGAGCATCAACTTTTAAGTATTTCGATTTGTTCAAATGTACCAGGCTTCAACAACCCACGTTGTATTGTCAATAACGGGGATGATGATGAATGTGTTGAAAAGTTCATTGAATACTTGGAAGATATTAGTGAAGAATCATATAGCCGATTGGAAAAACAATTTTCACAAATCATAAAACAGATAGAAGGTGAATTACAACGACTGGAAAAAGCTGAAGAAAAGTTTCGTACTGATTATGAACAAAATCGTTTCAGACGGAGAACAGGAGCTGAAAAAGTTCTGGATGATTTGTATAGCTATATGAAAAAACTACCTATTCTAGGATTCAATTCACAGACTTATGATGTCAATGTGATGAAAGGAAAACTGCTTCAAAAATTGAAAGATGTCTCCGGCAAAGATTTTGATTTTGTTATAAAAAAAGGAAACAAGATGCCTGTTATCGGAATAGGATCTTTTTTGTTCTTAGATTGTACAAACTTCATCGCTCCTGGATATAGCTATGAAATGTATCTCAAAGCATACAAATGTGAAGCCGGAAAAGGATTTTTTCCTTATGAATGGATGAAAGACTTGGAACAACTTAATCAAGAACATCTACCTCCAAGAGAAGCTTTTTACAGTTCTTTAAAACAAAAAAACATCAGTGAAGAAGAGTACATGATTTGTCAAGAAGCATGGAAAGATAACAACATGAGGACAATGAGGGATTTTTTAAAATGGTACAACAACTTGGATGTAAAACCATTTGTTCAAGCGTTGGAAAGACAAAGATCGATCTACAGAGAGCATGGGATTGATATGTTAAAAGACAGTATATCTTTACCAGGATTAGCGATTCGATGGATGTTCAACAAAGCTCCTCAACCACCTCCTCCATACCTCTCTACACACTTGGATTTCCATGAACTTGGTAACTCGTTTCGACAGACTCTCCCAATTTGTCTGATTGACAACAGCAATGCAGAACTTTATCCTCTAATAAAGAAAAACATAGTTGGTGGACCAAGTCTAGTGATGCATAGATATCACGAAAAAGGTATAACTAAAATTAGAGAACATTGGTTGGGAAAAGAAGCAAAAGTTTGTGATAGAATCTATGGAGTTGATGCAAATGCGCTCTACTTATGGTGTATGATGCAATCAATGCCTACTGGTTATCATCGAAGAAGAAAAATCGAAAACTCTTTTGTTGCTGATCCAGTAAAATTTAGCAAGGTAGCTCATAGTTGGTTACAGTTCCAAATGTTTTCAAAAAAAATTAATATCAAGCATCAGCTCAATGGAGGAGAAGTTGCTCTTGGACAGCGAGGATTACCAGTTGATGGATTCTGTGTTGAAAATCGTCATGTCTTTCAATTCCACGGGTGTTTTTGGCATGGACACAACTGCTCTTATAACAATGCTAAAGAACAAGAGCTTCAAGCTAGTGGAAGAAAATCAAAAGCAAATCTGTTTAAAACTACGATGGAAAATGAAGAATATCTTCGAGCGCTAGGTTACACTGTAATCTCGATTTGGGAGTGTGAGTGGATGAAACGTGTAAAAACTCATACAAATTTACAAAAATTTGTCAACACGTTTTACAATTCTTTCTACCCTAAAATACTTGAAAAAAACTAAATCAAGAAGAAGTGTTGTTGAGAGTTCAATCAGAGGAATTCTTCGGATTTGTTGAATGTGACATCGAAGTTCCTGAGGAAGAGGAAGAAAAGTTCTCCGAAATGCCCCCGATTTTTAAAAATACGATGTTAACCAGAGAACACTTGAGTGAAGAAATGAAAGTCTTTGCTGAAGCCGAAGGGTTTTTAAAGACTCCTCAACGCTCATTAGTTGGAAGTATGTACGGAGATAAGATATTGCTAATGAGTCCTTTGTTAAAATGGCACTTGAAACAAGGATTGAAAGTCACCAAAGTTTATCAGCTAATAGAATATATTCCTAGAAAAGCTTTTGAAGCTTTTGGAACATCGGTTTCAGACGCTAGGCGAATGGGGGATGTAGATCCTAATCAAGAATTACTCGCTACTACTAGCAAGTTGGTAGGAAATGCTGCTTATGGAAAAACAATCACTGATAAAGAAAAACACACCACCATCAAGTTCATCGAAGGTGCGAGAAAAGCTTCATTTCGTATCAGAGGGAACAAATTCATCTCCATGGAAGAGATAGCAGATGATTTTTATGAAATCGTAACCTGTAAACGACTAGTAAGTTTTAAAAACAATTATTTTGCAATTCAAAATTTATATTCTCCAAGTTTACTTTGCTAATCAGTATCACCATCATTTTCAGCTAACTATGAACGTTCCAGTACACTTGGGCTTTTCCGTGCTACAGTATGCTAAACTGAAGATGCTACAGTTTTACTACGACTTTATGGATAAGTAAGTAAAACTTAATTCCCAACAGTTATTATGTATAATTAAGTAAAAACTTCCAAATAATTTGAAATCGAAACAATCTTTTTATTTATAGATATATTGACAGAAGTGATTTCCAATATGTTGAAATGGATACAGATAGCGCATACATGGCGTTGAGCGGAACATTAGAAGCACTGGTAAAACCAAGTATGAAAAAAGAGTTTTACAATGAATATGGTGATTGGTTTCCACGCCCATACTGTGACAAACATAGGGATGAGTTTTTAAGAACCAAAACAATGGGTTTAGAATGGTGTATGCAAGACTGTTGTGAAAAAGTACTAAAACACGGAAAAAGAACACCTGGGTTGTTTAAAGAGGAATTTACCGGAGATGGAATTGTTGCACTTAACTCTAAATCCTATTACTGCTGGGGAGAAAAAGGAAACAAGTTTAGCTCAAAAGGTTTGAACAAACGAATTAATCAATTGAACAAAGACAGTTATCTAAATGTATTGAACACAAAAAAGTCGTTTATGGGTAAAAATCGAGGATTTATAGTAAAGGATCAAAAAATGTTGACATACAGCCAAATAAAGCGAGGACTCACATATTTTTATGCTAAAAGACGAGTGTGTTCTGATGGAGTATCTACCGAACCTACTTTGGCTTAAATAAAAACCTTCATAATAGACTTGTATAACTATAACTATATATATATATATATAATACAAAAAATCATTCATCATCCTTATAAATATCGATAACAAATAGATGAATATTTAGCTTCATCATCCAATATATTTTATAACATTCAATGTATATATGAGTTCGAATTATGTATCTAGCTATATTATATGAGGAGATTTTGCCCCTACTTATTATGTAATAAACGTATATAATCATACATTGATTCACTTTTAATCAATGTATTTATTCAAGGTAGATACATCTCCTCTATCCTCTGTCTCAAGATGCTATATGAGTTCGAGTTATGTAAAGAAATTATCAAAACTTAAATGCCATACATTCAAAATCTATATGTCATATAAGTTCAAGTTAAGTAACAAAAAATAATCAAAACTCAAATGCCACTTAAATGCCACTCAAATGCCACTCAAATGCCCCTCAAGTAAAATACAATATAAACTCGGCGAATCCATCCAACGTCGTAACCCATTGCATAACCCTCTAGCACTCATCCACAAAAAAACACTTGGTAGGGAGATCTGCTCATATATTACTACTACCGATCATCGAGGGAGATGCCAATGGAAAGAGGAAAGAAAAAGAAGTGGAGAAAACTCCCATCCAGCGCCGACTAGGAAAATTGGCAGAGTCATCCCCCCCACGGAAGCGAAGGAAGACAACTCCCCCTCCCAGGTCGGTGACACCACAGAGGGACCGATCACAGCCTCGCCACTACAACTGGCGAACCGACCGCGAGCGGTCAGCAGAAGAAGATAGGAGAAGAAGATACAGAGAACACCGCAGCCGTATGGAAGCGCTGGATAGACAGCTACACGAAATAACACACGAAGCCTGCCAACTTCTACTGAAGGCAGAGGCAATCAAGAAAGAACTCACCCGCCCATACAGAGATTAGAAGGGACCGTACCGACGCCGCCGACGTATTAATTGGCCGCAGTCGCCAATGGGGCGGAGTGTGTTGAGGATCGGCGCCATCTTGCTAAGCAACTCGACGGTATACAAACACTCACACTTATTAGTTAGTTCTATGGTACAATCGTACAAACACTTACTAGTTCTATGTCTTGTCACTTGCATTTATTTACTGTCTACGCGTCCTAGTTCTATGTCCACGCTTTAGTATAAATCATTCTATGTATTTTATCAATAATTATTCTTTACCATTGTAAATTATATGTGCAACATGTGCGTCCAGTCATGCAATCAGTTAAGCACCACCTCTTATATTTTATTTGCACACGCTGGCCAATCATCAGTGCCAGGTGTGGCCTCTTTTGTATTGCCTTTTGCCATTATGTAATCATGTACATAAATATCGATGTAATCTGTGAATAAAGTCAGAGTCAGCTTGCACACTCTCAGAAGTTTCTTTGTACATACAAATAACTTCACTGCGCATCATTACTCGAGTAGTAATATACAGGCAGATCAGTCTGAACCTCCGCTGGCCGAACTTAGCTTTGTCTAAACTTCGCCTTCAATGTTCGACCTCTGCACAGCACTACAAAAAGACAACCGAACCTCTGCTGGCCGAACCTAGTTCCACTAGTTCGCCCTTCAATGTTCGACCTCTGCACAGCACTACAAAAAGACAGCCGGACCTCTGCTGGCCGAACCTAGTTTCACTAGTTCGCCCTTCAAAGTTCGAACACATTGCACACACAAAACGATAGCTAACGCAACCGGCAGCTCACTAGTGACTGATATGGTTAGCCACCATCCCTCAGTCTACTAAGTCGACCTGTGGAAGGGTTGTATTGCTGAAAAGCGCTAGACACAGTTGCCATTACAGTTCGGGAGGTTGTGCAGGTAGGCCGAGCTACCACCTCACACCCCCCACAGTGAAATCCTGCACATGACAATGGAATCAAGCTCAAACATTGATTGCAACAAAAAATCTTTCAATTAGAGAAAGGATCCGCCTATGAGGTTGAGTTTTTGCAATAACACAATATGTTCATTTTTCTGAGAAACTGCAACATATTACAAAAATACTAGCAACATTGTCAATTTTCAGTTAACTATCATCATAATTAATAATCAACTTTTTAGACAATAAAATAAATAATAATTATAAATAATATTATAATAAATAATCATAATCAATAAATGAATATTTAATACTAATTATTATACTACCTTTCATTATTACTTAGTACTACATTTCTCTAATGTTTCAAAATTAAACTTCTCAAAATAAGTAATATTATTAAATTAATTAATGGTTATTTTATTGAAATCAGTCAATGTATAATAATAATATTATTATTTCAATTTGGATTAATATCTTCTACTTTATAAAATAATAAAAATTAATATCAATAATAATCATTATTGTTACAAAATAAATAAATATGTTATAGTTGTTATTAACATTTTTGTCAAATGATTACTAAAACTGTTTGATAGGTATTGTTTTTATTATTATTGAGAGCAACACTCATTAATTATTATTATTACTAATTATTAGTTATTAACATTGTTGCAAGAAATAATAATAATTAATAATCATTATTATAAATAATAATAATAAAATCAATTAATGATTATTATTAATTATAATAATTTATTAAAAGAATAACTATTAACAAAAATAATTCATTAGATTGATGTTATCATGAAAAATTGTTGACACAGAAATTAAAAGACTGGTAAATGCCATAGTTTTTTGAAATTGCTCTTGACATTATAGTTGGTAACAATCCTATACCTTTGCATAATAAATCAGCTATGTAAATAATACTAACGATTTATTTATAGGGCGACAGCTATTGCCAAACTAATTATAAACATTGATAAGAACAGTATACAATAACAAAATAATAACAGTAATAAATGTTATGCATTCTATGGATAATTCTGATGGTTAGAAAACATTAAAAAAATTATTAAAATCTTGTTGCTTTAGTTGTTTTGACAAGGCATAAACTTATGCTAAATAATTGCTGTTGTTATTATTAGCAACATTAGAGTTATATCCAACTAATTATTAAAATAAGCAATGACTACTAGTAGAATTGTTGACCTGTCACCAAGCTTTAAGAGAATTTTTTGCGCATCAGTTTTCGAACTTGCATTTGGTGCTTCAAGTCTTTGCATTCACTCCAACCATATCAAGTGAACCAGAGTTTTTAGCGAGTTGAAAAGAATAAAGAATTGCAATCAGTTATTACCAAAAACATGTTGAATCATTTGATACTTTGAAATTTTAACTTGACATTTCTATCAAAGTGACCCCTGCGCTCAAACTATGTTATCTGGGGATGAAATAAACAGCAATAATGCTGGGTAAACTAATTATAATTTAAGTCACCAACAATTTAACTACTCGAAAATTTTTCCGGACAAATGCCTACCCTCATACAAGAGTAAACTAAACATTTTTAAATTACAGAGCATAGATAAGATTTATTTACGTCTTGAAGTTAATAGAATTTAACATTGTGTAAAAAATAAAAAAAATTAAAAAACTGTGTATCTCAATGTTTTTTTCATATTAGTTGTTATAATCGTGCATTATGTAGTTATTGGATTAGTGAAGGTTAAGGATATAGCTAAAGGATTGTAAATAGCTGAAGGGATCAGAAAGCTAGGAAGACACTTTTGGAGTGACCACAGTGCGTGGTGGTTGTGCTGGAGCTTCTATCTTATACATAGTGAGTGATTTAACATGGCGTCGTAGGCAAAAGGAAAGGAGGATTGTTGTCTAATACTATTGTGTTCGTCATCTTGTGAAAGGAGTATTGAAGGGTTTGTGGTGATAGTGAAGGTCGGTGTGGATTTATTAACGCCGTTGTTATAGGACTGGTGCCAGTTGGTGGTGGTGAAGGTGAGTGTTTGTTATTTGTTTGTGGTGGTGCATTACAACTGTTGTTGTTGAAAGATTCAGTCAATAAAATTTGTGAAGAAGTTGGCATCTACTCTACCAGTTTTTGAGGTCAGTGTTGCCAAACACTTCAGGTTAGTGAGATATGGCCTTGGGATTTGATTTTAATGATTTTCCTAAGTTAGTTATCAATCCTGATGACACTTATGGTTCATGGAAGGCATGGTTAGATGAATTTGAGCTTAGTGTGGAAATGGTTACCTTTAAACTAGGGAAGGAAACAGTAAATTGGAGAAAACAAGATGTTTTCAATGGGAGAATGAAATTGTTGGCTTTATTGCATGCCATTGGTCAAGGAGGTAGAGATGTCCTAGAGTCTTTTGGATTTGATATGAGAAGTGAGGCAAGTAGTTATGAACAAGCAATGGCTCATTTGAAAAATGTTTATGGTTTCGAGGAAACAGTTTATGTGAAAACGTTCAAGTTTGTCACTGCTAATCAGGCTGTGGGGGAGAATGAAATTGATTATCTGCTACGTGTTGAAAAACTTAGTAGGTCATTAAGTTTTGGGAATGATGATAATGTTAGGCTGGAGTTTGCATTAGCTATAGCTGTGAATGGTTTGAGAGAATCTTCACTGCGTATTCAGCTGATGCAACAGGGTCATTTGAACTGGAAAGGGCTGACTGACAATCTAAGGGCAAGAAAATTGGCTCGAGATTCAGAGAACGCCATGGAGCGGGGTAAGGCAAAGCAGCTAAACTTCACCCAGGTATCTGATATGAAAGAGAACATGCATGGTGGTGAGTGTTACAGTAGTTTGAAGGTACGTAGCATTGGCAATGGTCAATCTGCTGCGAAATATTGTAGATACGCTGAGAAATATGTAGGAAAGATGAAAGGTGAAGCTGGCCACAGCTGTGATGATTATGGATCTGCTAGGTCCACTAGGCATTCTAACAATGAAAGGTTCATGCCTGCATGGCGCAGAAAAGACTCTAGTAAGAGTAGGGTTGAAAGTGATAGAAGAAATGATGGGAGTAAGTGCAGAGGTTATTTGGCTTTCCATGATGCTAAAGCGTGTTTTTGCTGTGGCAGAGATGATCACCAAATTAGGTTTTGCCCAGCTGTACACTGCTGGATTTGTGATGGTATTGGTCATACTTCCCAGGACTGCCGTTATAAAAGGTATAAACATACTGATAGGTATAGTCATCGACGTAGTAGCTGCAGTAGTGAAGAGAGTTGTGCTAGTGAAATGAGTGAGGTTCATATAGGTCATGTAAGGTTTGCTCCTGTGGCCCAAGCTGCAAGTGGTGTCAGAGCTAGCAGAGCTCACGGCACCCTTGAAGCCCCTAACAGACCTACCCACTCTGAGGAGCTGGTCTCAGCCCAGAGGGACTCGTCTGTTAGGCCTGCGGAAGCTTTGGCTCCTGCGGAGGAAAGCCAGGAGGTAGTTGCTGAGCAGTCACTTGTGACCCGGCAACAGCTTGCCTCCCAGGCTGTTCAGAGGCCTCACTCCGGTGAGAACATGGATTGCGATACTCACTCCAGTGAGGGAGATAGTGCTACTCACTTAGGTGAGACTGTGATAGGTGGAGGTGAGAGTCAATTGTGTGACTCAGATCCAAAGCCAGGTGGAGGTGAAGGCCAACTGTGTGGTCCGGAACCAAAACCAGATGAGACTGTGATAGGTGGAGGTGACAGTCAATTGTGTGACTCGGATCCGAAGCCAGGTGGAGGTGAAGGCCAATTGTGTGGTCCGGAACCAAAGCCAAATGGAGGTGGAGGTGAGAGTCAACTGTGTGACTCAGATCCAAAGCCAGGTGGAGGTGAAGGCCAATTGTGTGGTCCGGAACCAAAACCAAATGATGATGGTGGAAGACCCTCGGGTGTCGTGGGAGATTGGTTTGACCGTTGTGGCGATACAGACAATAGCAATCCTGGTGAGATTGAGTCTTTGTGGTGAATGGCCAGTGGGAGGTTTGACACAGGTGAGGTATGTATCTGTTCTACCTAACTTTACACCTTGTCGGTGTGGATACTGTCTCTACCACTAACCAAAGTGCATAGTTTGAAGTATGCTGCTTATGTGGATGTTTCACTCCTGAAGCTAGCTGTAACTGTTGATCTTGTGTCTTGTGTATATTGCTAGTTGGAAAAAAAGGGCATGTTATAATCGTGCATTATAAAGTTATTGGATTAGTGAAGGTTAAGGATATAGCTAAAGGATTGTAAATAGCTGAAGGGATCAGAAAGCTAGGAAGACACTTTTGGAGTGACCACAGTGCGTGGTGGTTGTGCTGGAGCTTCTATCTTATACATAGTGAGTGATTTAACATTAGTTATTGGAGGATTCCAACCCACAGATAACCTGAAACTGTGTATTTTAAAGTTGTTGAAATGAAAATTTTTCGACACGCAGGAGGGCGCTTGCCGCCCCTCCCGCACCCACCCCGGCTGTGGGATTTAACTGTTGCCATGGCAGGACCCATCACAATGAGCCAAATTCGCCACTGGTTTGACCTCTCAGTAATAGAAGTCAATGACAAGCTGCTGTGTACAGATCAGAAGGGCAGAGTACTGGCTACCGGTGTCCAGGCTATTTGGGACACCCAGAATCCCCCCCCCCCAACTAAGGTGACTTACTATGTAAAACCCTTCACCCCACACACCTTCTGCTAGGTATCGTGGAAGGAATTCCAGATTTCCTGCATCTAGCAGCCAGTTTCAATACCCCCAATGACGGCATCACCTGTTGGTAAAGTGCTTCAACCCAAGCAGTCAGCCACTGAACCTGAATGTGAGCAAAACGATAGGGATATACACCGGTGTGCACACCAGTGATATAAGATCACCGGTAGAAGAAGATGAGCCGGTTCCCCCCTCCACAGTCCTTCCTCCCCCTGTCCCTGAACATCTACAGGAGCTGTACAAGCAAGCATTAGGCAACAGACACACACCCCAGAGGCCTTCCAGTTGGTACAACTCTTGCACTCCTACGAAGAAGTGTTCAGCAGGGGAGACCATGATATGGGTCGTACCAACCTAGCAGACCACAGCATCCCTTTAAAGCCTGGTGCACAGCCCATCTGACAGCATCCCAACAAGCTAGGCCCCCACCATGACCAAAAGGCTAAGGAGCAGGTAGCAAGGCCAACTGAACAGGGATTAATAGAGCCCAGTACTGGCGCCTGGAGCTCTTCGGTAGTACTGATAACAAAGAAGGACGGCACCTGGCATTTCTGTATCGATTACTGAATCTTAAATGCGGTAACCCAAAAAGACACCTACCCACTCCATCAAATGGATGAGAACCTAGATGCTCTGTAAAGGAACCGTTATTTCAGCACCCTTGACCTGGTGAGTGGGTATTGGCAAGCACCTCTAGGTTCCGATGCCGGAGACAAATCCACCTTTTCAACTTGGTCAGGCCTATACAAGTGGAAGGTGCTCCCATTTGGTTTAACCTCCGCCCCAGCTACTTTCCACGGACTCATGGAACAAGTACTACATGGCCTCTATTGGAAGTCACTCCTCCTATACTTGGATGACATTATCGTCATCGGCCCGGGCTTCTCTACCCACTTGCACCGGCTGGCAGAAGTGCTGCATCGGCTCAAAGCAGCCGGTCTCACGTTAAAACCCAGCAAGTGTGAACTGCTACAATCATAAGTCTGCTACCTTGGCCACGTTTTTGGTGAGCATGGCGTCTCCACTGACCCCGAGAAGATAGGCCCACCCCCACCTGCCTTAAGGAACTCCAGGCATTCCTCGGTACTGTCGGGTATTACCGACATTACCTCCCTCGCGCCTGCACCATGGCGAAGCCCTGACCAAGTTAACTTGTAAGGACATTCCAAGAGAATGGACAGCCTCTCCAAGAAAAACTTTTGTACAGCCTAGAGCCAAACTACTGTCTGCCCCATCCTCGGCCACCCCAATGCCAACAGCCTGTATATAGTAGACAAGATGTCAGTTAAAATGGTGTCGGAGCCGTCCTCTTGCAACTCCCGGATGGTGAAGAAAAAGTGATAGCATAATTAAAGTAAAATGCCGAGTGCCCCTGAATGAAACTATTGTGTCAACCACAGAAGTCAAAGCCACCAACCATTTCAGAACCTAGCTCTACGGTCAAACACTCTGAGTGCCGACAGACCACGCCTCCCACATGTGGCTATACAAAAGAAAAGAGCCATCCAGTCAAGTAGCTCAAAACTCTGTTAGAGTTTCAATTTACCATCAAGCATCACAGTGGACACCTGCTCGGGAATGCTGACCGACTTAGTAGACCGTGTCCCTTTGACTGAAAGCAATGCAGTCACATCGGAGCAAGAGACGGCAGGCCCACCAAAGAAGAAATGCTACAAGCCTTACCCCAACCTTTCCACCTCCCCAACATATGCTGATGGACCCTCACCCCTTCCAATCCCTGAGTGGTGCCTATCACTTGCCTCTCATCCACTGACACAGACCTGATGGACACCCAGAGGATCGCCACCACCCAGTGGCATTTATCTACGAGGTAGTCAGGAATAATACCCATATTCACCCACAGCAGTTGGAACTTGGATGTAACGAGCTCTGCAAGCTATAGAAACGTCAACACTCCATGCATATCTGGCAAGACTATGTCCTTGAAGCACATCAAGCTGGACAAAACAAAGCCCATTGGTGTGCTGTGCGTCCCCCAGCTTGAGAAATGAAGTAGTGTGGGAGACCCACGTTCTGGCCCACCAAGGCATACAATGGATACTGAAGAGATTGACCTCACTTGGTATTGGCCGGGCATGACCGCTGATGTGTTGAGAGCCATTAACAGTTGTGAAACCTGCCAGCGGGCTAAGCATGGCGGCACAAAACCCAACTCGGCCCGGCAACGAATGTGTGCCGGTTGGCCTTGGCAGAAGTTGGCCGTAGACCTGGTGGGTCCCCTCCCCGAGACTGATAGAGATAATAAGTGGATACCCGTCTTGACGGACCACTTTACCCATAGGCAAGATGCCCTTCTCTTTCCTGATGCTACGGCTCCGGTAGTGGCCACTGCCCTTGACGTAAACTGCTACTTTGAAGTACTCGAGTAGATGCACACTGATCTAGGCGCCCAATTTAAATTGAGTCTCATGCACAAACTCTGCACCCCTGGCGAGTAAAAAAGACCCAGACAACCCTCTATCACCCAAAGCCAATGGAGTTGCGGAGCATGATAATAGGGTGTTAGGAGAGGCTCCACACTCCCTCCTGTTGAAGAGACGACCTGAATAATAGGATCTGATTCTGATTTCTGATGATTGGAAGGGAATTACGTTTACCCGACAAGCTGACTAACCACCCATTCCTCCCTGGTCGAATGTGCACCTGCACACGATCATGCTCAAGCCTTACAAGAGAGACTTGAAGAACTTCACATCGCTCTCCGGATGGAGCAGAAACAGGTACAGGGAGGCGATGGAGAAGAACCGTCTCTATTCAAAGGGGTGACAAAGTGTGGTGAGGTGAAGAAGAGAAAGGGCGAAAATCCCAAACTTCAACCCAAGTTTTTGGGACTGTATTTAATAGAAGAAGCCTATAGTAACTACACCTATCTGATCAACCGACACGGGCAGCAATCGGTGAAAAACGGCCATTGCGTCAAACCCTACAGATCATGTCTGGAGCCCTATGGCCAAGCCCCTGCAGCTTTAGAGCCCGTTCGCCACACCAACATGCTTGGTGCTGTTCCGCGTAGGAGAAAGAGTCCTCCTGCCCCCCCCCCCCCCCCTACTAGATAAAACCCCTCCCACTCCTTGACTTTGCGTTGCCTCAAAATCTCTATGTGGCACCACCCTCTCCTCCAATCTCTCCCACTGCAGAGAGAATAGTACCTAGAATATACCAGCCTGTAGAGAAGAACTCACCTAACACATCCAACAAAAATTGTTCAAATCAGACAAGAACTGGTTGAGCTGGAGGCCGTACAGCAAATGTCAAATTTTTCCCCGACAGTCAAATGCCCCCCCCCCCCACCCTAGTCCCAGCACCTACACGCCGCCCTAGACGAAACGTGGGGTCACCCCAATAATATGGCCATTATTGGCGTCACCAAGTCACTGAAAGAGGTGACACATTACATAGGGAACAGAGCCACTAGAGAACCAGGTTATTGGCTAAAATAAAGGCGTTTAATGCTCAGCCTGGGGACCACACAGCCCTTTGCCTAGTCTTAAAAGAACTGCTAGGAACTCCCCTACCCACCCTACAAAATCCTGTTCACCCCCTTGACTCTCCACCCCACAGGACTAGCCAAAGACGCCCCTCTTTTTCTAGGTACTACCATGAATCAGACCCCTCAAGCAGCAAAGCAAACCAGTTTGCAGCCAGTCGGTCAAGAAAATACCACCCTTTGTCTGCAAACCTTTGTACTGCAGCTCCTCCAAACATGTTTACCTAAGATGCTTACCAAACAGCAATATGCCTGCCTACATTTGGAAGACGACAATGATACATTGTTATTAGAGGCAAATCTAGCAGAGTACCAGTCACCTTCCAGTCTCCAAGAAACCACCCACTAGGGATAACTAAAGTACTGCTACCCACCGCTCTGACAGTCATTACTTCAGATAGCCAGTCAGGTGAGCTAAAAAAATGCCTAAGATCAGTGGGTGCTAAAGAATGCTACAGCCAGCAATCCCTCAGCTCTCACCTACTTGAGTCTTCTCCTCCCCCCACCCAATCTAGATAATTTTTCCCCCCTTCCCCCACCCTGGACAACCCCTGACAGACCTTCCCCTGGTCTCCACCTTAACCATTCCCCCAAAAAACTCCTAAAATTAGCTACAACCAATGCGTTAAGAACCCCTCAAGCCATTACCACTTTTAGCCAGTGACCCCGGCTCTACCCCAGCTCGGGATAGGTGAATTACCCTGAAGAAAACCCTACACCATACCAAACCCACGACTTAGTTTCAGAACCTAGAAAAGAGGTGATCCCTGGTGAGGTACAGCAATCAAATCCCTATTATTAATTAGAGACGATGCCGCGAATAGAGAGGAGTATGTGGGAGACCCCATGACCTTACACCCCTTGCTACCCTTAAAGAGAAGAGTATTATGCCATCAGAGCCCCCTCCTTTAGCTAGAAGTACCCCGGTATTGGTATAACTCATATGCTGGCTACCCAGGGCCTGTATCCACCCTTTATGCAAGGTATATGTACATTTAGCAGCTATACTGGCTCTACCCCGGATTTGACAGGGAAATATGGCTGCCAACCCTGGATCTAACAGAGAAAATGGTTGCCAAGAAAATCCTAGGATGCAGACAAGTATAGGAGCCTTCTGAAGTACAAGCACAGAGCTGAAGCAGTGGAGTGGAACAAGAGCTAATAGGGAGGAGAGAGTAACTGAAAAGACTGTGTGCCATCTGTGCACTCTTGTGATTAGCTGCTAAACGTTTACCTTATTATATAACTGTATTGATTGGTCGATAAATTGTGTAATTATATATGATTTGCTCACCTTAATAAGGGAGTGAGCCTTCCTGATCACTTCCTATAAGAGGAATTGTTGTGGGTCAGGAAGGTCAGGTGTGCTAGGTAAACATATTATATTGCTAAATAGATCGTACAATAAATTATTGTTAAGCAAAACTGTGTATCGTTCATCTGGGGTGCGGTCCTTACACCAGTTGGTTAGAGTCAAGAAAGTGGATGTCGTTGTGTCGTAGTGTGAAGGAGGAAAAACACCACAGTATCACAACTCGTCGAAACAGCATTGAGTTGTCTCCGTGTTAGAAAAACAACTAAGCAAATTCACCTAAAGAATGTGATGTGTTTCCGTTAGGTACATAAGCTGCGACCCTGGCCCTGCAAATCTCGATAAAAACTTATATCCGGTGTCAAATCGGCAGTCAAAAATGGACGCACTGGATTGTAACTGCTGGCGAATTCTGTTATGCTTAATCCTTAGCAGAAATTTCTGCTGTTGAATGAAAGAGAACATTCATATCAATTAAAGATCAGTTCACTGTCGGTTGTGATCTGAGCTTAGAAAGCTCTAACTAATACAATGGTGGTCTATATTGGACCACGCAGACAAACATATATAGTGCTTTTCATGATACTATTATAGGAATAAGCAAAACGTGTTCCCGTGAACTACCAATCATGTTAAGGGTATGATAAGTAGTATAATAAAAGCAGATCTCGGCCAAAACAGGCCTGCCAACAAAACGTCCATTGAAACATTTTTATTTTATTTGTAGGATTGTTTACAGACCTATCAAAAATGCGTTTGCTAGATTTTAGATGATTTTGATTAGTGTAATATGTATATGCATCAAAAAACAGACCTGTTACATTGTTGTTTTTCGGTATGAATATTTTTACAGAACTGTTACAGTATATTTATATAAGGATGTGTGCATGTTTGGTAAAGTAAATGATAATTGACACCTGCAGAGAGCTGTAATATATTTATTGATTTGTTGTTTGATTATGCTTGGGGTGTCCCTCTTGGTATAGATTGGGGTTGACACGGTCCTTTGCTGGTCTATTTCGGTTTTGGCATTGCATTATGCATCATGTTTATTTGATCATAATGGTAATAGCTAGCGTAATAAAGTATGCAATAAACTTGTTTTGGTTGTGGGTTAGGTACTACATTTATTTGCTTGAAATGATAATAGCGAGCGTAATAAAGTAGGTAATAATTGTGTAAAAAGCTAATGTAATACAGTGGAACATAATAGGGCACAAATTGTAGGTATAGTGGATAATGCTTGTAAAAGAAAGTAAAAAATAGTATAGCTTGGGATGTATAAACACTTTTTAATTTGTAAAATACTCAATTACAATGCAAAAATGTCGTAATATTCAGAATGAATGATACTGAGAAGATGTTTTTCAATTTCTAGATCACTAAATTCCGACACAGACAGACCCATTCCTGGAAAAAAATTCCAAATTGTTATAACTAGAGACTATAAAAAGGAGGTGGAGTTGTAAACGCAATCAAATTTTTTTCGCATTTCGTGTCTTGTTTTTTTTTGTAGGTACAATCATTAGTTGTCTCCATAGCTGGGTTGGTTTTTGTTGGAGTAGAGGATGTAGTCACAGAAAGTGTATTGGCTGCTGGAGCTGTAGTTGGAATTGGAGTTGTCTTTGAAGTCGTATTCAAAGGATTTCTATCTTTTGAGATTTTTCGCAGTTTCATTGGTTGTACATATGTAATTGTAATCGCCAGATGCGAGATCACAATTTTTATTGTTAGGGTTTACAACGCAAGAAAAGCGGAAAATTTTGGATCCCAACCAATTTTCAAAATATGTGTTACTAGTCAAAAGTTCGCGTGACCGGGAGATCCTTCAGAGCAATCATCTGTAGTCCGAAAAAACAAAGGGAAATGTTGGATCCATAATAGGTATAGTTGTGATGTCATCATAGGAGTAGTTAATTTAGTTGTTGTTGTTGGAGTAGTTGCTGCTGTAGCTTTTCATTGGTCCAAGTGCATTTGGATGTACAACAAAGAATCATTGGTTTTGCAAACAAATTGGTATTTTTTCATTGAGTTGATTCTCGAGTAGTTTGGTGGTCATCCATTAGGAGTCATAGAGCATGTTAATGAACGCATTCCGTATTTCAAAGTTTGATCGAACTACTCAAGCACCTCTGATACCAATAGTTCTGCGGTGACATCCCAAGGATCGCGGAGATAAAAGAAAGGGAAGAATCTCCTTTGCAAGACCATGTCTGAAAAAGGAAGAGAATAATAAAAGATAGAGATGGTATTTCATCTTTTTTTAGAGAGAAAGAGACTTTTTCACCCCAGTTCGCGCATACAGCTTCTAGAGTTAACTGTCTGGAACATCCTCGGATTTCGGTTATTATGTTCCAATTAAAACTCAGCATACAGGAAGTTGGGATGGTATCTGTCTTTGTTACGCTATCGATGATCTTGTTTTGAACAGTCTTTAAACTTTCAAAACTCAAAAGCAACAAATTTGCACCTTTGAAACCACCAACATCAGTGATGCTAGCAGTTGGTTTAGTGTTGCTTAGGCGATTGCACCTGGCGCATGCAAAGTCGAAAGTTTCAAACTCTTGTGACAATTGACAGACAATACATGAGACTTTGTAGTCAAATGCGCACAATTCCCTATTCCAAAACAGCTTTGCGTTTTGGGTGTCCTTCCATATAATGCCTAACTCCCAGCATATATTCTTCTTCATCTAAACTGTATTTTGCTAGACTATTACAAGGTGAATCATTTGTAGACTTTTGGCATTTGCAAATTCAAAAGGCTTTTTTATTGATGAAAAGTCTGCAATAGAAAAAGTATGGTTGCGGATTTTAAGGCTGCTCCACACGGCGACGAAACGAGGACGAAACGAACTAGCCGAAACGAATAGTTTTTCGTTTCGGTGCATTGTTAACGAAATTTGCTTCACACGCGAACGAAAATGCATGTAGCCAAACAACGACAAGCAACTGCCAGCCAATGACAATACACGAATTATAATAACTACTGCCGCCAATCATAGCAATAGTAGTATTCAATACTAGTAGTTCTTCTACTAGTTCTTCTGTACGAGAGCTTCCAGATATTCGCATTTAGTTAATTTATTGGTGAGTAAACTTAATTATTTATCATCTGGTTATCATTATTACTTCCTCACCGGGCTAGTAATTTTATAAGTGCTAGGTTCTTTTTAATTCCTAATAATAATAATAAATAATAGTAGTAATATAAGAGCAGATCTCCATACCAAGTGATTTTTTGTGGATTTGATTTCGGGTGATGCAATGGGTTAGGGTGTTGAATTGATTCGTCGAGTTAATAATGTATTTCATTTGAGGGGCATTTGAGTGGCATTTGAGTGGCATTTAAGTGGCATTTGAGTTTTGATTATTTTTTTACTTAATTTGAACTTGGATGGCATATAGATTTTGAATGTATGACCTTTAAGTTTTGATAATTTTTTTACATAATTGTATACATAATTCTAACTCATAGAGCATCTAGATTTTGATAAAAAATCATCAAATTAGTCTTCTATATGGTTAAAATTTACAGTTGATAATTTTTTGTAATTCGAACTCATATGACATATTGAGAGAGAGAGGAAAAGAGGAGAGAGAGAAGAGAGGAGATATATCTACATTGAATAAATACATTGATTAAAATGAATCAATATATGATTATACACATTTATTACATAATATAGCTAGAGTTAGTAAATACTAAGTGATAACAATTAATACATAGTCTTTTCCTTTATCATGATGTCTTTGATGTACTGATGTTATATCTTAAGAAGAGAGACTTCTGTTCTATGTGCTTTTGATTTCGTAATGAACTAAAATAAAAAAGTTATGTATTAGTATAGAATGATTAAACAGAAATTTAAAATAATTACATGAATTTGAATTAAAGCTTTAGTTACATTGAATAGTTTACATTATATAGAAAAGGGAAATAACTCACCAAGTCACATTATCCAACTTGTTTTTTTGAATTAGAGACTATTCATTGCTAAAACAAAAAATTATTTGGGGTAAAAATAACTACAACTACATCTAAATTGAGTTGAAGTATCATTTACAATGGTTAGAATTTATTAAATAGAAAAGAAAAACTCTCACCGAGTTTTATTATGTGTCTCATCCTTTTTTTCAGCAACATATCCTGTCTCAAAATCATCAAAATCTCCACGTAAAAAATTTTCAAAATCATCATCATCAATTTCTAATATCTCTTTGTTGTGTTTTGCTTGATCACAATATTGCCTCCAATAAATTTGACCGAGTCTGTATGAAGAGCAAAATGAAAGATCGTATTCCGTATTAAATTTTTCGTGGGTTTTTTTTCCTCTGTAGATCATCACACCTTGAGCATATTGTTTAGCTTCTGAAGCATATTTGTGTGGTATGGCAAGCGTCTTCATCAGCGTTTCTCCACATTGTTCAATGGTGTAACGGATACAAATTACATTCGACTGTCCTCCTTTAAATCGATGAGGAACGAATCTATGAACAACATCTCGGTAAGGGAAAATAGCACCGGGTTGGAAACTATTGAGGGTCTTGATGTTCAAGAAGCGTTTAAGCTGACATTTAGTCAATGTACTCAAATATAGTGATTCCTCTTCAGCTTCCTTATTGCTTACAAGATGTCTGCTAACACGCTTGACGTCATACCAAAGAACACTTTTATTTTTCGGTTTTCCCTTTCTAGCCAAATATACAGCGTTAAACGGAGGGGGGTGATTATCACAGTTGAAGTTTTTAACTATTTGAACTGGACAAAAAAGTATTTTGGGTTCGAGTTCATTTATATCTGAAGGATCATGGTAGTGGACTTGAGAATATCTACACTTCTCCTTACTTGATGGATGTATCACACCAGACACTCGCATAATACTTGGGATAGGAAGATCTTCAAATGTTTTGCAAACCGGAACTTTTGGTGAGTCAATCGCTTGAGGACCTTTAGACTTTTTCAATTCCCTAGCTCTCCTTTCGTTGAGATATTCAACTGTTAAATGAGCTATAGCTTCATTCTTCATTGTTTTCTTATCACCGGAAGTAGTTTGTTTTCTCACTATTTGTTTTCGTTTCCTTACTACTCGCTTTTTTTGGAGTAGTTTTCTTTCTCTTAGGAGTTTTTTTGCCGTTTTTCATTTTATTTCCTGTTGGATATGGATCTGTGCAAAGGAGCTCTTCAGAAAGATCATCCATAACATTCTAAAAAATAAAAGGGTAATATTTGCATGAGTGGCTAAGAGTGTATTGATTAGTTAGAGTATCTTATATATATATATATATGAAATTATGACAAAAGCTGGAGTATCTTATATATAAGGTAAAATAGTAAAAGATGTTAAAACTATTGGCTGACTACAAGTTGTTTCATGTGCTAGAAAAAAAGAGATGGAAAAAGAAAATAATTCTAGGCACAATCATCAGGTCGGCTCTCAGCTATTAAAATGGTGGAACAGGAAACAGTTAGTTCAGACCGGAAATATTAAGTGCACAAGGATCGTATAGTTAATATGTTGTTAAGGGTGCACGGGCGTCAAAGGTGGCTAAGGGCATAGAGCTACACCTGGCTGAGAGTAAATTTATTAGAGTGTCGGCAGGTGGTGACAACTTCACTCCTGCTGTTAAGGGAAGACAACTCTGGTTGAAAGATGATATAGAATTTTTCAGCCGTACAAAGGTGACATTTCTTATCAGTGTTAGAATACGCTCTGGCATGGGATAAAATTCTCCATTTGATGTTAAATTGGGTGCATGACTCTTTGAGTAACCAGATATGCTTGCTCAGCTCAGTGGAGTTTCTTTTGCTGGCAGTATTAAAAGATGTTTTGTGGTTTCTATATCTAGTTTTAAATTCTCCTTCGGTTAGGCCAACATATGTTTCGACTTTGTTATTAGCTGTGACTGTAGCCTGGTAAATGACACTTTTAATCTGGCAGTTGCCTTCGAGGGGACACTCAGCTTTATTTCTACAGTTGCATTTATTAGTGGTGGTATTGTTGGTGTTGTTAGAGATCTTATTGTGTGCCCTTGTATGATTGTTTTGATATTGGGCATGCAGCTATAACTGAGTTTGATGGTGTTTTTGTTAAAAATATGACCCAAAGGATGGTTGCTGGGGAAAGCATAAATAAAAGACTTTCTGAACTATCGTCTGACAAAGAGATCTTCGACAATGCCAAAGCTCTATACCAAAACGCCTTGCATAAAAGCGGGTACAACTACAACCTTTCTTATAAACCCGCCCAAACCACCTTACATACTAAACAAAAAAGGCGCAGAAACATCACCTGGTACAACCCTCCTTTCGACCTCAATGTGTCCACCAACATCGGGCATGAGTTTCTTAAAGCAGTTGAAGAGTGTTTCCCCAGCAACCATCCTTTGGGTCATATTTTTAACAAAAACACCATCAAACTCAGTTATAGCTGCATGCCCAATATCAAAACAATCATACAAGGGCACAACAATAACATCTCTAACAACACCAACAATACCACCACTAATAAATGCAACTGTAGAAATAAAGCTGAGTGTCCCCTCGAAGGCAACTGCCAGATTAAAAGTGTCATTTACCAGGCTACAGTCACAGCTAATAACAAAGTCGAAACATATGTTGGCCTAACCGAAGGAGAATTTAAAACTAGATATAGAAACCACAAAACATCTTTTAATACTGCCAGCAAAAGAAACTCCACTGAGCTGAGCAAGCATATCTGGTTACTCAAAGAGTCATGCACCCAATTTAACATCAAATGGAGAATTTTATCCCACGCCAGAGCGTATTCTAACACTGATAAGAAATGTCACCTTTGTACGGCTGAAAAATTCTATATCATCTTTCAACCAGAGTTGTCTTCCCTTAACAGCAGGAGTGAAGTTGTCACCACCTGCCGACACTCTAATAAATTTACTCTCAGCCAGGCGTAGCTCTATGCCCTTAGCCACCTTTGACGCCCGCGTGCACCCTTAACAACATATTAACTATACGATCCTTGTGCACTTAATATTTCCGGTCTGAACTAACTGTTTCCTGTTCCACCATTTTAATAGCTGAGAGCCGACCTGATGATTGTGCCTAGAATTATTTTCTTTTTCCATCTCTTTTTTTCTAGCACATGAAACAACTTGTAGTCAGCCAATAGTTTTAACATCTTTTACTGTTTTACCTTTTAGTATCTAGCTCCTCGATTTTTTCTTGTTGAGCACTGTCTTACTTGCTTCAGTCTTGACTGGTTTTTCCATCTCTCGGGCAACTAATATTAATAATTAATTATTTATTATTTATTTATTCGATTGTTTCTATTTAGTCTAAGCCCCTGTGCACATCCTGTGCCCCAGTCATACTTTCACTTATATATATATATATATATATATATATATATATATATATATATATATATATATATATATACATATATATATATATATATATATATATATATACATATAGATATATATATATATATATATATATATATATATATATATATATATATATATATATATATATATATATATATATATATATATATATATATATATATATATATATATATATATATATATATATATATAAAGTATGACTGGGGCACAGGGTGTGCACATATATATATATATATATATATATATATATATATATATATGACAAAAGCAGTTAAGAGCATAGAGTTATGATAGATTGAGAATGTACTTATTAAACTGTTGGGAGGTGGAGACAGACAACAAAGGATGCATTCAAATATATATATATATATGTATTTACTTAATATCATACTGCTTTTAACATCTCAATTGGTAAGAAATAAAATATAATAGGTTGAACAAAATATTGTGAAATGATAAAAAAACAACTAAAGATTTTTCATAAATATGTATGAAACGCTTCTAACATTAGTTCTAAAATGCCTACAAAAGAGGATAGACCTTAATCTATTTGGACATAATTATAAATATGTTTTCTGAATTTATAAAAGTTTTTTTGTTCCACTTCATGTTATATAACTTTTTGAAAATTATTTGATTCAAACACTTCTTTCAGTTTCTTTAAAAAAATCATTAATATTGACGACTTCCACCATTAACAAAATAGTTTCGAAACCGTTTTTTATAATGTCATCAAAAACTTCTGTAGATACATCATGTTTCTTACAACACATCCCCATACTCATCATGTGTTGAGTTATCCAGAATATTATAACTTGGAATGTCAAACGTTCTACAGCTTTTTCTTCAACAACATCATTATTTATCACATAGTTATGATATATTTCTAGAAGGAAGTCCCTTAAGTAGATTGGGTTTGTTGTTGCATTGTTCTAAAATACAAGCGATAATTAGATAACTAAAAAAATTAAAGGTTTTTCAACAGGCGTTAAATAGTATTTTTCGTTAATTCTTACGTTTTCATCAGGCTGAGATTCCGACTTTAGATACAATGGTTGGCTTCCTACGTCTTGAGTATTCATTCTGAAAAAACTAAAAAATTGGTTCAATTCTTTATAATCAATTTAAAGATAGATATGACATAAAGCCTTCAGATAGTTATGGTAGCCAACAGAAATAATTGTATTATTACCTTTATGAAGAGAGAACTCTTAGTAGTTGCAATGGAAGATGTAGTAGATGTTGCTCCTTTGCTCACCGTTGTTGAACTGGATGCTCTCTGTGTGAAACCCTTGTCTCTTATATAGCTAAACTTGTACTGATTGACATGGACTGAGTTCTATAAAAAAGGGTTATTTGCGGGAATATTTAGTTTATTTTTCCATTCGCGTGAAAATCAATGTTTTATTCCCGCGAAAGCAACGGATTCCATTCGCGTGAAAATAAATTAGTTATTCCCGCGAAAGCAACGGTTTCCATTCACGTGAAAATAAATTTTTCATTCCCACGAAAGCAACGGTTTCAATTCGCGTGAAAACAAATTATTTATTCCCGGGAAAGCATTGGTCTGTATTCGCGTGAAAATAAATTTTTTATTCCCGCGAAAACAACCGTTTCCATTCGCGTGAAAATAAATTAGTTATTCCCGCAAAAGCAACGGTTTCCATTCGCGTAAAAATAAATTATTTATTCTCGCGAAAACATTGGTTTTCATTCGCGTGAAAATAAATTATTCATTCCCGCGAAAACATTGGTTTGTATTCGCGAAAAAAAAAAAACTGTTTATTCCCGCGAACGCGACGGTTTTCGATCGCGTGAAAATAAATTATTTATTCCCGCAAAAGCATCGGTCTGTATTCGCGTGAAAATAAGTTTTTTATTCCCGCAAAAGCAACGGTTTCCATTCGCGTGAAAATAAATTATTTATTCCGTCGAAAACATTGGTTTTTATTCGCGTGAAAATAAATTATTCATTCCTGCGAAAGCATTGGTTTGTATTCGCGTGAAAATTAAATTTTTATTCCCGCGAAAACAACAGTTTCCATTCGCGTGAAAATAAAGAATTTATTCCCGCGAAAGCATTGGTTTGTATTCGCGTGAAAATAATTTTTTTATTCCCGCGAAACCATTGGTGTTCTTCCGTAAAAACAGTGTTTCATTAATTTAACCTTACAGTTATGCAGGTGTTAACCGTCGAGTTCTATGATGAAACGAGCTGCACCGTCATCTACAACTATAAAAAGGATGGAAAGATAGTTAGAGTGAAAAGCACTATTCCATTAGCAGCAGGATTACTTGTTGATGAAGCTTTGCAAATAAGACCATTGACTTTGATCTACATGGGTGTTGAAAAGACTGGAAAAGCAATTTTTCGTGCCGCTACAGAAACAGGATCTACTCTGAGGTGGAAGAATGCGTTTGATGTATTAGCAGAGAAAAGTATGAAACAAATCAATGCTTATTTCGAGGTAGCTCATCTTCGGGATTTCCCAACAGATAGTGTCATATGTTTCCAAAACCCTGAAGTGATAACAAAATCAGACAGACGATGGAATGCGAATGAAGAGACTCTTCTAGTTCAATACAGAAGTGTTGTAGATGAAGAATTACTGATCGGAGATATGCGCATTCCTCATCAAATAGCTTCTGCTGTGACATCGGAAAGATTTGGAGTTATTCTGTTAAAGGGAATGAGTCGAAACGCGGCCAATTCAATTTTCTACAACATCAGTGTACTCGCAGCTCATCAAGCCCTCGTCCAAGCCTCGGAACTGGTTGATAATCCCAAATCTGAGGATTTTCTCAACCACTTCGATGATGCTGAAAAAGAAGACTGTGCAGAACAAACGCTCGAGAAGCTAATCTATAACTCAAGGGATTCATATCACTATAGGTAAGTTTTATTAACTTTTACCATAATTTAAAACAGTTGATTTGTGAAAATTTTGTGTATTCTTACAATGAAAAAACGCTTAATTTCTGACGTAAATAACAACAGTAAAACAATTTATCACGTAAATGATCAACTCGTGAATATTTTTTTGTAAAACATTTTTAAATTATATACATTTTGGATGAAAAAAGGATTTTTTTTGTGTGTAAGCAGCGGATTCTTTACATAGAATTTAAAAAAATAACAAAAGTTTATAATTATTTTACAAAAAATGCTTAATTTCTCACATAAATGATCAACCAACTCATGAACATTTTTTGTAAAACATTTTTAAATTATATACATTTCAGATTAAAAAAGGAGTTTTTTGTGTAATCAGTGTATTTTTTTTACATAGAAGTTGAAAAAATAACAAAAGGTGATAATTATTTTACAAAAATGCTTAATTTCTCACGTAAATAACACATTTTATCACATAGATGAACAATTCATGAGCGTTTGTTGTAAAACATTTTTAAATCATATGTATTTATATATAAATATATATATTTATATATATATATATATATATATATATATATATATATATATATATATATATATATATATATATATATATATATATATATATATATATATATATATATATATATATATATATATATATATATATATATATATATATATATATATATATATATATATATATATATATATATAAATATATATATATAAATATATATATATATCCCGGATCCAAATGGAAAAGAGGATTTTTTCTTGTGTAATCAGTGTTTTTTTTTACATAGAAGTTGAGAAAATAACAAAAGTTTGTAATTATTTTACATTAATTTTTAATCATAGCATACTAAGACATCACTTTTTATTTTAGTCCATTTTATCGTAAAAAGAACACAGAATAAAGGACTTGTCCCCTACAAAAAAATAATGAGCTGAATGATGTAACTCAGTGAGTTATTTTCCTGTTCTATATAATGTAAACTATCCTAATGTAGCTGAGAGTAAAATTCGAATTCCGTAAAATTTCTTTATATAATGAATAACTTTTGTATTTTAGTTCAATATGGGATCAAAAAGTATACGGAATACAGGAATTCCTCCCTGAGACATATAATATACCACCGGAACATCAAAGAAGATATTTTTCTGGAAAAATGTGTTGTAACAATTGATATCGTAAGCTATAGTAGTTGTTTTTATTACACAAAATTTACTGTAAAACAGTTTTAAGAATGTAAAAACTAGATATGGTGTTTTCTATTACAATTATTTTCCCAATACTGTAAATTTTATTCATCTAGAGGGGTAATTTGGTGATTTTTGACGGTTTTTAAAAATAAATATCAAAAACTATATATTTCAAGGATTGTTTTACAAAAAAGTTAAAAAAAAAGGTATGTAATAAAACCCTGTTTTGAAACAAAAAATTTAAAAGGAAGGTGTAGGATAAAATCCTCACTCAAAAAATTAATGAAGATTGAATGAAATAAAAGAATATTTTCCCAAATACCAAAATTTTGTAAATATAAAGTGAAAATCTCTATATATATTTTTTTAAAAAAATATCGAAAACTATATATTTTAATGATTATTTTTTTAAAAGGTTGAAAAAAAACCAAAAAAAGCTATGTAATAAAACCCTGTTTTGAAACATAAAAAATTTAAAAGGAAGGTGTAGGATAAAATCCTCACTCAAAAAATTAATGAAAATTGAATGGAATAAAAGAATATTTTCCCAAATACCAAATTTTTTGTAAATCTAAAGTGAAAATCTCTATATATATTTATTTTTTTAAAAAAATATCGAAAACTATATATTTTAATGATTATCTTTTTAAAAAAGTTAAAAGAACCAAAAAAAAAAGCTTTGTAATAAAACCCTGTTTTAAAACATAAAAAAATTTAAAAGGATGCTGTAGGATAAAACCCTCGCTCAAAAAAATTAATGAAAATTGAATGGAATAAAATAATATTTTACCAAATACCGCATTTTTCTTGTCAATATATTGAAAAGTGAATGGAATAAAAGAATATTTTACCAAAATACCGCATTTTTCTTGTAAATATATAGTAAACATTTCTAAAATATTGTTGGTGAAATTTACTGTAAAATGGTTTCAAGTGTGTCAAAGACTAAATATGGTGTTTCCATTGAAATGTTTATTTTCAAAAGATCCATATAATATCATTGAATCAATTAGTCAAATTTAACACTCAAATTCTTTATTATCAAGTAGGCTTAATGTTTCTATTGCGATTAATTCTCAAATATTGTAAATTTTAACTATCTAGAGGAGTAATTTGTCGATTTTGATGTTTTTTTTCTTTTTTGAAAAAAAAACGATTACGTAATACCACATACTTCAGTTCTAATTCGTTTGAACAATTTCATGTGAGACCAAGAACAAAAATTTATATTAATTTAGTTTTTAGAATTGAAGTTGCCATCGAAAATGGTTTGTTCTTGAATGGGCAAATCCATAGCTTCCTCATCATCATGACAAAAGTTTTCTGATGATTGCATTTTGAAAAACAAATTACATTGATTTAGTTTTCAGAATTGAAATTGCCATCGAAAATGGTTTGTTCTTGAATGGGTAAATCCATAGCCTTCTCATCATCATGTCTAAGTTTTCTGCCCCAATATCTCCAACCTCTCAGAGATAGAGATTGTTCTGTTTAAAAAACTAATGGAAATTGTATATATAAATTATTGTTTTGAAAAAAATGGTAAATTTTTAAAAAAAATTCAAAAGGAAAATGTGGGATAAAACCCTCACTCAAGAAACTAATTTTGTATGATAGGTTGCTTACCTAACAATAATAAAATAATGAATAATGTATATTTAAGCAGTTATTGAAAAAATTAATGAAAATTGAATAGAATAAAAGAATATTTTACCAAATACCCTGTTTTTTTGTAAAGATATACAAACAGATAAAATTTAACCATTTAGAGGATGATTTCTTTTTGCAAAAAAAATAATGAAAATTTAATGAAATGAAAGAATATTTTACCAAATACCCTGTTTTTTTGTAAATTTGTACAAATATATGAAATTTAACCATTTAGAGGGAAAATTTAATGAAATGAAAGAATATTTTACCAAATAGTCTGTTATTTTGTAAATTTGTACAATTAGATGAAATTTAACCATTTAGAGGATGATTTCTTTTTGCAAAAAAATTAATGAAAATTGAATGAAATAAAAAAATATTTTACCAAAATAGCCTGTTTTTCTTGTAAATTTGTACAATTAGATGAAATTTAACCATTTAGAGGATGATTTCTTTTTGCAAAAAAATTAATGAAAATTGAATGAAATAAAAGAATATTTTACCAAAATAGCCTGTTTTTCTTGTAAATATGTACAAATAGATGAAATTTAACCATTTCGAGGATGTTTCTTCTTGCAAAAAGATTAATGAAAATTGGATGAAATGAAAGAATATTTCACCAAATACCTCTTTTTTTGTAGATGTATACAAATAGATGAATATCTAACTTCATCCATTTTTTTCCATTTGAGATCATGTTTGAAGGTTTTCAAGATATTTCTTTTAGTAAAAGCTTATGCATTGTTATAGTGGTAAATACCCTTTATAACTTTAGCCTGGAATCTTAAGTCTATGGACGTCTTATGCGAATAGAGTAAATATGTTCAGTTATGAATATGGTAATACAATGAGAGAGAGAGATTTGAGTTAGAGTGGTGTGTATTGCTATGATGTCAAAAGATGGTATAATAGATGTTATTAATTACACAGATATTATAACAGATATAAGTAAAATATGCTATAAAGTCTTAAGACACCTGACCTAGACTGCAATCGCTCAGTCCAATCTTCATACGTCTATGATGATGTTAGGTTGCGGAAAGAGGATGACTGTATGTCAAGCCTCTGTATTTATACTAGAGTTAATGCGAGTAAGTGCTGACGCAAGTGTTCTAATTTGGGAACAGCCTGAGGTCCTTTATTACATTGTTTCCTTCACTACATTTGTGTATTTATATTACTTTCTTTTAGGATCCCTGGAGTACATCATAAGACGTTGAACTTGTGGTGGAATGTCGTTTATGCAAGGCTGTGGAAGGTCCTGTTTGTCATCTTAATGCCTTGAGCTCTGCGGTGGGATGTTGTTGTTACACAAGCTTGCCAAGATCCTGTTTGCCAGCTTAACGTCTTGAGCTTAGCGGGAGCACGGCACGGTTAATGTCTTTTGGGTGACTTTGATCCTCTCGTGTTATGGCATTACTTGGTAGATATGATTTATGGAGTCTGGAGCTTCTTGCCGATGTACCTTCTGATAAATATAAAGTTAGCTGCTGACTTACTTGTGCTTATAACAGCATTGATTGTCATTACAAGTTGTAGTGTTTTGTATTATTTAATATTTACTGACTCTAGCTATATTATATGAGATTTTCCCTACTTATTACACAATAAATGTATACATTCACATATTGTTTCATTTTTAATCACTGTATTTATTCAATGTAGATATATCTCCTCTCTCCTCTCTCTCCTCTTTTCATCTCTCCTCTCTCGCTCAAGATATCATATGAGCCGAAATTACAAAAAATTATCAAAACTTATATGCCTTACATTCAAAATCTAGATGCCCTATGCGTTAGAATTATGTATACAATTATGTAAAAAAATTATCAAAACTTAAAGGCCATACATTCAAACTCTATATGCCATATATAAGCTCAAATTAAGTAAAAAAATAATCAAAACTCAAATGCCACCTAAATGCCACTCAAATGCCACTCAAATGCCACTCAAATGCCACTCAAATGAAATAAAATATAAACTCGGCGAATTCATTCAACGTCGTAACCCATTGCATAACCCGCGAAAAATAATCCACAAAAAACACTTGGTAGGGAGATCTGCTCATATATTACTACTAATAATGATGATGAATCATTTGTTATTTTGCTGCAGTAGGCCCAATTTTTATTAAAAAATTAATTGACTGTACTGTAATAATAATTGCTTTAATAATTATAATAATTTTTATTATAATAATAACATCATTAGGCAAATTTAATAACAATAATGATAAACAACTGCCAGCCTATGATAGTCTTTAATATAATACTAGTAGTAGTAATAATAATTATTATAATTATTATAATAATAAATTTTAGTAACATGCGCTCTGTTTAGCGCCACTAACGCAACATGGACCAATGAAGTTACGCCTTGTGTGGCCAATAGCAAAATGCAGAAAAGACTTTTGACCAATGATCGACTAACAAAAAAATGCCAACCAAGCACTGCTAGGTCTGGACGAAACGTCACCGCAACGCTACCGAAGTGCCGGTAGGGCTTTTGTTGGGCAAATTGATATTCGTTACGAAATTAATTTGACGTTTCGTCCTCGTTTCATCGCCGTGTGGAGCAGCCTTTAGTGTCATCCACTTCTGCGCACACTGTGTAATGGATTTCAACATAGCTGGCCTTTCATTGATTGATGCTATGCTAGCCAGTGTATGTTGCACAATGCATTAGCCGCACACGCCTAAGAAGCTAGACTCAGCTACACCTGACTGCCCTCAGCACAGAGATGCATGCGTGCCTCAGTAGAGAGAAGATCAAAGAACTCAAGCAGGGGATTTCCCGCCTTACTAAAGATATTGACTGGCGCCGTTATTGTTGTTGCCTATTGTATATATATATATTTTCATTGCGCCTGTTTGTTTTGCTTATTTTGTATGACCTGATTATTATTATGGCCCAATCATCTTGTAGTATATTTGGATTGCTTGTTTGCATATCAAAGTGCATAACTGTAGTGATATGTGGCCCAGTGGGCAGATTGGATTGTGCGCTTACAAAGAGAGGAACTCTGAGTAAGCTTTTGTCTCTTGCAGCAATGATCTGTTAATTATTATAACCCGGTGTATTCAGTTGGCAGACAGCCAAATAGTATTAGTATACTTGTACACAGCACAACACGGAGCTTATTGACTCATAGCTCATCTATAATTAGAGCCACTACTATTAAACAAGTAGCGCTTATTAGCAATTATTGTACATTGCTAAACAAGTACACTTTTCTAGTAGCTGTTAGGTGAAGGTGCGACAAAATCCTTTACATTGGTGGCAGCAGTGGGATAGTCAGCGAACAACAGACACTACTAGAGAAGCTGTACACGGCCAAACACCACCTCTACTCATTACCCCCTTTCCCCGAGTATTGGTGTTTCCTATAACATAACAGTTGCCTGGTAGCAGCCAAATTTTCACCGCACGGACGCTGTTACACTGTTACACCCCTTGCTCTGACCCGGTGGTACCCCCCACCCGGCAGAACATCCCCCCCCCCTCCTTGCTGTGTTTGATGAGAGAACGACAGTCACCCTGCGCGGTGAACTCGGTAGTTGCTGTACTGCTTACACGAGATCGTACAGGCACCTCTTTCAAACCCTGGGTACCCCTCTCCACGCAGGGTACCCCTCTCAGCTCTGCAGTGTACCCTGCAAAAGCTGTACCGAGTGATTTAGAAACTGTCCTGCCTATATATGGTCAGAGTTTCTGAACCAGTGTTGACACGGCATTGACATAGTGCACTGTCAGTCTTCCACTGTTCATCTGACACACGGAGTTGTCTCCTCCCGTGCTGACAGACCCTGCTGATTGTGAAGGCTATACTCTACCTTGATGGCTGCACAGAGAGCCAGGAGTGCTGGGCAGTTGCCAGCAGGCACGGCAGAAACTGAAGCATTAGATAGACTAGCACAGACCCTGCGAGGAGTGTTGAAACCCCCTGCACCTCCCCCTGCTCCTACACGGAACTTCAAACATGCTAAGTTCGACGGGCAAGGCGATGTAGAGTACTTCATCACACGGTCTCTAGAGATCGGTAAAGCCAATGAGTGGAATGCTCACCAAGCCCTGCTCCATGTGAGACAGGCACTCCGTGAGGAAGCACTGGAATGCGGTCGACCCAACACCCTGCAAGCAGTGTTAACAGCACTCCGTGCTCGCTTCAGCCTTACACGCCGTGAGGCACTACAGAATTTAGCACACTTGAAGAAGGCATCGAATACTTCCCTCCAAGAACATGCTAGCGAGGTAGAAAGACTTGTTCGAGTAGCCAAGAAGATTTACCAGACAGACACATAGAACGCATGATATTAGAGACGTTCACCTCCACCCTGGGCAACCCAAATCTGCAACGCCATTTGTTAGCAGTGGATCCACAGAGTCTGGAAGACGCAGTTCATGCTGGAGGCGAGTTCCTCCACATTAAGACAGTTCCTGACTCGAAACCATCCAGGGTACGAGTAGTAGAAGATGATAGTGAGGAAGAAGAACCCAGTAAACCTTCCATGAAACCATTCCATCATTCTCAGACTGCTGCCATGGTGTCGCAGGCTCAAGGAGAGATGGCTCACCTGTGTCCAGTCACTAACAACTACCCCACAGTGAGCTACTCCCCTCATCCCCCCAGCAGCCAGCGCTCGTGTCAGGAGACATGATGACTCATCTACTCCAGACAGTGCAGAACATGGCTATGGAGTTGCAACAAATGAAGCAGTGGCAACAACCGGTGCATACACCCCCTTCAGTGCCCCCCGGTTCCTTTCCTGTGGGACACACCCCTTCTGTGATGTATGCACCCCCTCCTGGTATGTATACACCCCCTGTTGGTGTGTACCCTGCTCCTGAAGTGATGCAACCTCCTGCCCGGGTACCCCACCACACACCTAATGTGTTGCACAACCTTTCACCTACCACCCCTGTCATGGAACAAAACTCTCCACACACAGCCTGCTACAGCACAGCTGGTTCCCCCTCAGTGTTGGGGCTGTGGACAGACAGGTCACTACAGTAGAGGTTGTCCGTCTAAATCTAAGACAACCACCGTACCCAGAGCAAAACCTGTGTCGGGAAACGATCAGCGCCCGCAGTAGTCACTCCATTGACTAGTTGTAACAGGACACAAAGGTGGAAGAAAGAGCTGGAAAAAGTAGAGAGGCACAACCCTGTGTCTCCAACTCCTTCACCCGGGTCCTCTGGACCACCTATCAGAAAGAAGGCGCCGCCTTCTCCACCTAAGTGGCAGCTGCCAACCTCTAACCAGTATGCAGTGCTACCAAAGGACGCAGAGGGCACAGAGCCCTATGAAACCTCTGCCGCCGTACACTCCTTACTGACCTACTTCCTTTAGAGCCTGTAGGTCCCCTGAAGAACCAGCCTGCCCCAGTTCAGAGACATAAGTCATTAGTTGCACCAGTCAGCCCGTCGGTGGAGCGCCCTTCACGCCCTAGAAATAGAGAGTCGCCTCCCCCCTCCCGAGCTGCAAAAGTTCAACCTACCCGGCTGTCTAACACTCAGATAGAACGGCCATACCGGGCAAGCTACTTCCTTCCAGGGAAACTTCAAGGCAATTCAGTCACCCTTCTAGTCGATACCAGCTGCACCACGAATCTCCTATCCAAGCACGTCTTTAAACAGCTACCTGAGTCAGTAAGACAGTCAGTACATGAGAGTGAGTCACATGGTATCCTAGCTGATGGCACCCAGATCCCTTTCTATGGCACGGTGAGAGCTACCCTCCGTCTCCGTGATGTGAAAACTGAAGCCACATTTGTTATTAGTCACATAAACGAGGACGCTATCTTGGGGATGCCCTTCCTCACTGACCATGATTGCCGAATGAGGTTCAGTGAGTGTGCCATTGTCGTAGCAGGAAAGGAGATGTGCTATACTAACAAGGGAGGTACACTGCTAATGAACAATGTTCAGGTCCTTTGTACCACACAGCTACCCCCAGGCATGGAATCTACCATCCTGTGTAAGGTCACCACACAGAATTACCTCCCCTTGGGTTAGTAGAGTCCCGACCCGGAGGTCCTCCAATTGCTGCTAGTCTGAACGAGCCAGATAGCAAAGGATATTTATTAGTGAGGTGCATGAACCCGACTGCTCAGCCAGTAGAACTGAAGGCGGGAAGCAAAGTAGGCCACTACAGAGGAGTGAGCCCTGAAGAGGTTGAGCAAACCGAGGCGGTCTATGCCTACTTCTACCCCTCTTGTCCAATATTTTTGCTCCCCGGTTCCCCCTCACGTCTCTGAGCTATACTCAGCTGCTCTCCCCAAGTGCCAGAACAGACGCGAGGCGCAGCAAGTAGCTGGGTTGCTACGACAGTATGCTGCCGTGTTCAGTTCGGGAGACCATGATGTTGGCCAAACCACCCTGGTCACACACAACATCCCTCTCCTCCCTGGTACGCCACCTATCTGCCAACCCCCTCACAGGCTAGGCCCTGAGAAGGAGGCGGAGGCAGAGAGGTAGGTGGAGCAATTATTGGAGCGTGGGCTCATAGAACCAGCCTCAGGGGCCTGGAGTTCCCCCATGGTTCTAGTGAGAAAAAAGGACGGTACATGGAGATTCTGTATTGATTACAGAAGGCTGAACGCTGTCACGCACCAGGACGCCTACACCTTCCCCCACATCGATGGGAGTCTAGATGCTTTTTCAGGGAGCAAGTTCTTCAGTACCATGGACTTGGTTAGTGGGTACTGGCACGTCCCTCTGGATGAAGAGGCCAGTGAACGCTCTGCGTTTGCCACCCGTAGAGGTCTGTAAAAGTGGAAAGTCCTCCCCTTCGGCCTCACTTCAGCTCCGGCCACCTTCCAGCGGTTGACGGAGAAAGTACTCCAATGTCTACACTGGAAGACCCTCCTGCTCTACCTCGATGACATTATTGTCATTGCTCCTGACTTTCCCACTTACATCCAGCGCCTGGCTGAAGTCTTTCAGCGTCTGCAGCGGGCCGGGTTAAAGCTAAAACCCAGTAAGTGCGAGTTACTTAGGCCAGAGGTCCGGTATTTAGGACACGTGGTGAGCAGAGCAGGAGTGGCCACAGACCCGGAGAAGGTTGCTGCTATAGCACACTGGCAGACACCCACGGAGTTAAAGGGTTTACAAGCCTTCCTAGGTACCGTAGGGTATTACAGGCAGTACATCCCTGACTTCTCTACAGTGGCACGGCCCCTCACTGAGCTTACGAGTAAGCATGCTCCTTGGGAATGGTCTACAGCCCAAGAGACCGCGTTCCAGCAGCTGAAAGTGGCCATGACCCGTGCCTCTGTCCTGGGTTACCCTGACCCGAAGCTGCAGTACATCTTAGACACTGATGCTAGCAATGCAGGTGTAGGTGCTGTACTTCCGCAGGTGCAAGAAGGTAGTCAGCGAGTAATCGCTTACCACAGTAAGACGCTCAGTCCTCAGGAGCGCAACTATTGTGTCACACGGAGAGAGCTGTTGGCAGTGGTGAAGGCTGTCAAGCACTTCTGACCCTACCTCTACGGGCAGCACTTCCGTCTTCGGACAGATCATGCCTCCCTGTTGTGGTTGTGTCGCCGCCGGGAACCCACCAGTCAGGTGGCTAGGTGGCTTGAGTCCCTCTCTGAGTTCAAGTAAACCATTGAGCATAGGAGCGGCCCCCAACACGCCAACACAAACGGCTTGAGTTGCAGGTGTCCCCCTGAGTGTAGACAGTGTGGTCACATCCAAGAAAGGGATGGTGGACTCTCTAAGGCTGAAGTTCAGCAAGAGTTGGCCTCCTCCTTTCGGTCCGAGCTCTCAGCTATTTCAGCTCCGACTCGGTTCGAGTCACGGCCACCACCCTCCAGCACACCACCTTCTCTGTCCCTCAAGTACCCCCCAATGCCGTTCAGCCCGTCCAACCGGATGTCGACCTTGTCCAGGCTCAAAGTGAAGGTAACCACACTGTAGCTGTCATTAATCAAGCAGTGTCTACACAGCGTCCCCTCACTAAAGAGCAGTTGGAGCTCGGCAGCCAAGAGTTGAGACGACTGAACAACTGCATCGGGGCTATGAGACTCTGGACAGATGGTGTGCTGGAACTTCAGGTCTCTCCCAAACACCGCTCCCGTTGGTGTGCGGTCTGTCCAGCAGGTCTACGTGGTCACACGGTCTGGCAGACCCACTTTCTTTCACACCAAGGAGTGAGCAGGACCCTGAAGCGCCTCCAACTCACGTGGTACTGCCCAGGGATGACGGCAGATGTGCGCCGTCTGGTCAGGACTTGCTAGGTTTGCCAGAGAACCAAGAGTGGTGGCACCAAGCCCAGTCTCGGCCGCCAGCGCATGTACGCTGGCCGCCCCTAGCAGAAGTTGGCCATTGATTTGGTGGGCCCTTTCCCTGAGACAGAGCGTGGCAATGCCTGGATCCTGGTGTTGACTGACCACTTCACCAGGTGGCAAGACGCTCTGGCCCTGCCAAATGCCACGGCCCCAGAGTAGTAATATATGAGCAGATCTCCCTACCAAGTGTTTTTTTGTGGATGAGTGCTAGGGGGTTATGCAATGGGTTACGACGTTGGGTGGATTCGCCGAGTTTATATTGTATTTTACTTGAGGGGCATTTGAGTGGCATTTAAGTGGCATTTGAGTTTTGATTATTTTTGTTACTTAACTTGAACTTATATGACATATAGATTTTGAATGTATGGCATTTAAGTTTTGATAATTTCTTTACATAACTCGAACTCATATAGCATCTTGAGAGAGATGAGAGAGGAGATGTATCTACCTTGAATAAATACATTGATTAAAAGTGAATCAATGTATGATTATATACGTTTATTACATAATAAGTAGGGGCAAAATCTCCTCATATAATATAGCGAGATACATAATTCGAACTCATATATACATTGAATGTTATAAAATATATTGGATGATGAAGTTAAATATTCATCTATTTGTTATCGATATTTATAAGGTTGATGAATGATTTTTTGTATTATATATATATATATAGTTATAGTAACTGTGGTAAAAGAAGTCTATTATGAAGGTTTTTTATTTAAGCCAAAGTAGGTTCGGTAGATACTCCATCAGAACACACTCGTCTTTTAGCATAAAAATATGTGAGCCCTCGTTTTATTTGGCTGTATGTCAACATTTTTTGATCTTTTACTATAAATCCTTGATTTTTACCCATAAACGACTTTTTTGTGTTCAATACATTTAGATAACTGTCTTTGTTCAATTGATTAATTCGTTTGTTCAAAACTTTTGAGCTAAACTTGTTTCTTTTTTCTCCCCAGCAGTAATAGGATTTAGAGTTAAGTGCAACAATTCCATCTCCGGTAAATTCCTCTTTAAACAACCCAGGTGTTCTTTTTCCGTGTTTTAGTACTTTTTCACAACAGTCTTGCATGCGCCATTCTAAACCCATTGTTTTGGTTCTTAAAAACTCATCCCTATGTTTGTCACAGTATGGACGTGGAAACCAATCACCATATTCATTGTAAAACTCTTTTTTCATACTTGGTTTTACCAGTGTTTCTAATGTTCCGCTCAACGCCATGTATGCGCTATCTGTATCCATTTCAACATATTGGAAATCACTTCTGTCAATATATCTATAAATAAAAAGATTGTCTCGATTTCAATTATTTGGAAGTTTTACTTACTTATACATAATAACAGTAGGGAATTAGGTTTTACTTACTTATCCATAAAGTCGTAGTAAAACTGTAGCATTCTCAGTTTAGCATACTGTAGCACGGAAAAACCCAAGTGTACTGGAACGTTCATAGTTAGCTGAAATGATGGTGATACTGATTAGCAAAGTAAACTTGCGGAATATAAATTTTGAATTGCAAAATAACTGTTTTTAAAACTTACTAGTTGTTTACAGGTTACGATTTCATAAAAATCATCTGCTATCTCTTCCATGGAGATAAATTTGTTTCCTCTGATACGAAATGAAGCTTTTCTGGCACCTTCGATGAACTTGATGGTAGTATGTTTTTCTTTATCAGTGATTGTTTTTCCATAAGCAGCATTTCCTACCAACTTGCTAGTAGTAGCGAGTAATTCTTGACTAGGGTCTGCATCTCCCATTCTCCTAGCGTCTGAAACCGATGTTCCAAAAGCTTCAAAAGCTTTTCTAGGAATATATTCTATTAGCTGATAAACTTTGGTGACTTTCAATCCTTGTTTCAAGTACCATTTCAACAAAGGACTCATTAGCAATATCTTATCTCCATACATACTTCCAACTAATGAACGTTGAGGAGTCTTTAAAAACCCTTCAGCTTCAGCAAAGACTTTCATTTCATCACTCAAGTGTTCTCTGGTTAACATCGTATTTTTAAAAATCGGAGGCATTTCGGAGAACTTTTCTTCCTCTTCCTCAGGAACTTCGATGTCACATTCAACAAATCCGAAAAATTCCTCTGATTGAATTCTCTCCAACACTTCTTCTTGATTCAGCTTTTTTTCTAGTATTTTAGGGTAGAAAGAATTGTAAAACGTGTTGACAAATTTTTGTAAATTTGTATGAGTTTTTACACGCTTCATCCACTCACACTCCCAAATCGAGATTACAGTGTAACCTAGCGCTCGAAGATATTCTTCATTTTCCATCGTAGTTTTAAACAGATTTGCTTTTGATTTTCTTCCGCTAGCTTGAAGCTCTTGTTCTTTAGCATTGTTATAAGAGCAGTTGTGTCCATGCCAAAAACACCCGTGGAATTGAAAGACATGACGATTTTCAACACAGAATCCATCAACTGGTAATCCTCGCTGTCCAAGAGCAACTTCTCCTCCATTGAGCTGATGTTTGATATTAATTTTTTTTGAAAACATTTGAAACTGTAACCAACTATGAGCTACCTTGCTAAATTTTACTGGTTCAGCAACAAAAGAGTTTTCGATTTTTCTTCTTCGATGATAACCAGTAGGCATTGATTGCATCATACACCATAAGTAGAGCGCGTTTGCATCAACTCCATAGATTCTATCACAAGCTTTTGCTTCTTTTCCCAACCAATGTTCTCTAATTTTAGTTATACCTTTTTCGTGATATCTATGCATCACTAGACTTGGTCCCCCAACTATGTTTTTCTTTATTAGAGGATAAAGTTCTGCATTGCTGTTGTCAATCAGACAAATTGGGAGAGTCTGTCGAAACGAGTTACCAAGTTCATGGAAATCCAAGTGTGTAGAGAGGTATGGAGGTGGTGGTTGAGAAGCTTTGTTGAACATCCATCGAATCGCTAATCCTGGTAAAGATATACCGTCTTTTAACATATCAATCCCATGCTCTCTGTAGATCGATCTTTGTCTTTCCAACGCTTGAACAAATGGTTTTACATCCAAGTTGTTGTACCATTTTAAAAAATCCCTCATTGTCCTCATGTCGTTATCTTTCCATGCTTCTTGACAAATCATGTACTCTTCTTCCCTGCTGTTTTTTTGTTTTAAAGAACTGTAAAAAGCTTCTCTTGGAGGTAGATGTTCTTGATTAAGTTGTTCCAAGTCTTTCATCCATTCATAAGGAAAAAATCCTTTTCCGGCTTCACATTTGTATGCTTTGAGATACATTTCATAGCTATATCCAGGAGCGATGAAGTTTGTACAATCTAAGAACAAAAAAGATCCTATTCCGATAACTGGCATCTTGTTTCCTTTTTTTATAACAAAATCAAAATCTTTGCCGGAAACATCTTTCAATTTTTGAAGCAGTTTTTGTTTCATCACATTGACATCATAAGTCTGTGAATTGAATCCTAGAATAGGAAGTTTTTTCATATAGCTGTACAAATCATCCAGAACTTTTTCAGCTCCTGTTCTCCGTCTGAAACGATTTTGTTCATAATCAGTACGAAACTTTTCTTCAGCTTTTTCCAGTCGTTGTAATTCACCTTCTATCTGTTTTATGATTTGTGAAAATTGTTCTTCCAATCGGCTGTATGATTCTTCACTAATATCTTCCAAGTATTCAATGAACTTTTCAACACATTCATCATCATCCCCATTATTGACAATACAACGTGGGTTGTTGAAGCCTGGTACATTTGAACAAATCGAAATACTTAAAAGTTGATGCTCATTAGTGTAAATGGTTATGTCTGTATCTCGATCTTTTTCGCAATTAGGTAACAAACACTCTATATCGAATGTTGCAAAAAACGGAAAGTATCTCAAGGAATCATCTGACCCGATATCTATCCCGAATTGAATCTTCAGTTTGTCGAATATTGTAGCGGTAGGTCTGTATTGTCCTGCAGAAAACTCCAGATTTGTTGCCTCTGAGATTGAACATCTGTGTCTTTTCAGATTCCCTAATCTGTCATAACAAGTAGAACACGTTGGACATCTGTAGGCTTTGACATATCCATCCAAGTTTGTAATAAGACTGAAGTGATCGATATAAAGATCCAAATATAGATTCTCCTTATAACTGGAGTTTGAATTCCAAATAACTGTTGAAGTCGCATCATCATTTAAAGAAAACACTGTTATCTTCAGTTGAAATGCTTGCTCCAAAAGCAATAAATCACCTTCTGTTACTCCTTTTCCATCACACTTTTTAGCACTATCACCATAGATGAAACTATGATATTGCTGTTGGTACTCCTTCACCTCCTTAATTATCGGATCTTTTGCAAATCCAGCGCTTTTTTGTAGTTTTTTGTGTAAAGCTAGACATCTAAAAAAACAAAGATTGTCGGTAATTCGTATTCCTTTTGTGTTTTTTAACATGGTTCGTATGTGTCTGTTGTTAATGAGGTGAGAGGGTAAATGCTCTGGTGGTGATCCAACTTTTCCCATTCCAAGTAGTTTGTAGAAATAAAACGAAATGTTTGTGATTAACATCAATCTCCAAGTTGTATTTGGTCTCCGTCTCAAACTATTTGTACAATGATCAGTCTCCATAACATCAACAAAAAAGTCATCAAGATCTCCTTCAGTTTCAATCAGTTTAGCTTTTGGATATACAGTAGCATTGTTTGATGATGAGTGAAAGTATCGGAGTTCACCATCATTTTTATTTTCTAGTATACAACCTACGCTACAGTTGACTTTTGCTCTTGAGCTCAATTGTCTCCAAACTTTTTTTAGCAATTTTAACACTCTTGAATCATGATAGTCATTTTGGAAGGTATCAGCTAGGTCTCTTGGAATCCCATCCCAAAGTCTTACATTTAAAAGTTCTATGACTTTTCCAGCTCTATGTTTCGTTTTCATAGCTCCCCAATATCTAGCTATCAAATCATCCCATTCTTCATCTTGAAAAGTTGGAGCTATGCTATCATCAACAATACCTAGGGTTGATAGTCGGCTAGGTCTTTCAAAATTTAAATCTTCCATTTCTTGTTCTTCTTGTTCTTCCTCTTGTGCTTCTTCCTCCTCTTCTTCTTCTTCTTCTTCTTCTTCATTTTCTATCATTCGATCATTCTCATTTTCTTCAACTATCCCTTCCGCAACTGGCTCTATATCTTGAGCTATTATGTTGGTCTTTGATGATGAAGGTTCAGCACCAAACCCTGTTTGATTGATTGTTTCATCAGGTAAACGAAAACAAATGAGATTTTCTTCTAACCATTTCCAATTAGGGGAAATTTCAGGGGTTTTTTCTTCTACATTCTCCTTCCGATAATTTAAACTTTGTCTACAATAGAAATTTTAAGGCATAATAGTTGTTCTATAAAACATTCACATACATTTTGTATGAAATGTAACACAAGGAAAAAAATGACTTAAACACTATTATCAATTAATTTTTAAAATGGAATTGGGACAAATGTCTCAAACATTATTATTAGTTAGGTTTTTTAAAAAACTTACTGTGTACTATGAGATGAATTCTCAACTCCCTCTTTTACATTCATTCTCTGATATTCTGAGTCCTGTCTACAATAAAGAAATAACGCATTTTTTTGCTGATTCATGAGATAACTCTAAAAAACCAGCAAAAAGAATTATTCTACTAACATTATTAATTTATGATTTTAAAAACTTACTGCATATCAAAGACTATCGTATTTTCAGTAGTTGCTGAAACTTGAGAAGTTGAAGGCGTGTCTTGAAAAGCATTTTCAAGTTCCGTCTCCATTTTATTTTCATATTCAGCATTACATTCGTCATTCATGTATTCATTATCAGCATTTGAAAAACTGATATCATTTTGATTTTTCATGAGCCATTCCCATTCCTTATGTATATCTACATCAGTATCCTCCTCTTCTGTTTCCATAGTACTATAATAACAATAAAATCATTACTTTTAATAGAAGTAACAATAGCACATAAAAAGGTAAGTTAAATATTGTGGGAGAATTTGCTGGAGAGTTGAGCTCACCTGGTGAGATAGTTGTAGCCGACCATAATTGCTAGTGAAGATTACACCAAGATTACAAGTTGTCTCCCCCAAACAGTATCAAGGGTAGATAATTCTGGACAATTTAGCAAGTGATATTAAGGGGTCAACGATCGAACAGGAGCCCGCCCCTATTCTGTTTAAGGACCAATAAGACAGCGAATAAGCGCTACGCTTAAGTAACTTACTATATGCTTCATTATTGTCATATAGTCTGATTGGTTCTGCATTATACTGTATATATTATATTTTTATATAAATATGAGAAACTGAGCCAGAGAGCTCAGTTTTATTCCTTGCAATAAAGCTCAAGCTTCAAGACTAGTCTTGTTGATGCCCTATATAGGGAGTTGCAGAATAATAAATAGACAAGCAGATTAGCAGTTGTGGCCAAGTAGCGGCAAAAAGCACTACATTGGTGGCAGCAGTGGGATATTGCATTCAATACCCACAAGGTCACAACTCCTCAAAGACACAACCACGCTACCAAGCTAACCATTACGGAGAAGCATGGCTACCAGGAGAACAAGAAATGCAGCTGCCCAGCCAGCTGCTCAGACAGCTGTACAGCAAGCAGGAGAGCCAGTTGCTCAGACGGCTACACAGCAAGCAGCCCAGCCGGTTGCTCAAGCAGCTACACAGCAAGCAGTAGAGCCAGCTGCTCAGATAGCTGCACAACAAGCCATTCAACCAGCACAGCAAGCTGCTCAACCAGGCATACAGCCTGCAATACAGCAAGCTGTTCAACCAGCTAATCAGCAAGCCATTCAACCGGCACAGCAAGCTGCTCAACCAGGCATACAGCCTGCAATACTGCAAGCTGCTCAACCAGTCACACAGCCAGCTGTTCAAGCAGCTAATCAACAAGCCATTCAACCGGCACAGCAAGCTGCTCAACCAGGCATACAGCCTGCAATACTGCAAGCTGCTCAACCAGTCATACAGCCAGCTGTTCAAGCAGCTAATCAACAAGCCATTCAACCGGCACAGCAAGCTGTTCAACCAGGCATACAGCCTGCAATGCAGCAAGCTGCTCAACCAGTCATACAGCCAGCTGTTCAAGCAGCTAATCAACAAGCCATTCAACCGGCACAGCAAGCTGCTCAACCAGTCATACAGCCTGCAATGCAGCAAGCTGCTCAACCAGGCATACAGCCTGCAATACTGCAAGCTGCTCAACCAGTCACGCAGCCTGCAATGCAGCAAGCTGCTCAACCAGTCATGCAGCCTGCAATGCAGCAAGCTGCTCAACCAGTCATACAGCCTGCAATGCAGCAAGCTGCTCAACCAGTCATACAGCCTGCAATGCAGCAAGCTGCTCAACCAGTCATACAGCCTGCAATGCAGCAAGCTGCTCAACCAGTCATACAGCCTGCAATGCAGCAAGCTGCTCAACCAGTCATACAGCCTGCAATGCAGCAAGCTGCTCAACCAGTCATACAGCCTGCAATGCAGCAAGCTGCTCAACCAGTCATACAGCAAGCTGCTCAACCAGCTAATCAACAATCCTTTCAACCAGCACAGCCTGCTGCAGTACAGCCAGCCATTCAATTGGCAGCACAACCAGCTGTTGACCCGATTCAACTGTTGGAACAAGCGCTGCAAGGTGCCACTCAACATCGTGCTGCTCAGACTGCATTTAAAGTACCGAAGTTTGAAGGGTCAGGGGACGTGGAATATTTTATTGCACGTTTCACAGAAGTTGCCGATGCCAATGACTGGGGACACAACACCACACTCCTGCATTTAAGAGAGGCTCTCAGAGGAGACGCTCTAGAGTGTGGCAAGCCTAATAATGTGCAGAGAGTATACACTGCTCTTAGGGCTCGTTTTGGCCTGACGGTCAGAGAAGCACTAGCAAAGCTGTCCAGCATGCGTCGGCCACCCAAAACAACCTTACAAGAACACGCCAACGAGGTGCAACGCCTCATGAATGTGGCGTACGATGACTTGCCACCCCGACGGGTGGAAAGGATGGTGCTAGATACTTTTTCTAGCACTCTGGGAAATGCTGCCTTACAACGCCACCTCCTCGCAGTTCAACCACAAACCGTAGAGGATGCAGTCAGAAGCGGCAGTGAATACTTACAGATCAAGTCATTCCCAGAAGAACGACCCAACAGGGTTCGTATGGTGGACGGTGAGGAAGAAGAAGAGGATGCGCTACAAACCGCTCAACCAACCTCACCCCCAGTTGCTCAAGTCAAAGAATGCATGGAACAAAACATGTTGATGACAATAATGAAGACTGTACAAGGATTGTTGGAAGAGATTAAAACACAAAAACACACTCCACCTGCTCCCCAGACAGACAAGGAGGAGCTGGTCCCACCAAGCTGCTGGGGCTGTGGGAAGCAAGGACACTACCGCAGTGGCTGCCCCTCCAAGCCATGGAGCAGTAGGCCCAAGCAGACCAACAAACAGCCGGGAAACGGAAAAGGCCCGGTGCAGTAACTCCAACTGCTAGCCAACCACGGGCAACCCGGAGATATGACAAGACAATTCAGGGCTTGGAACAACACAATCCTGTAGATGGCCAACCTACAACGCTGACAACACCAGTGGCCACCCAACCACGCTGGGAAGTACCTACTTCCAACCGGTTCGCAACGTTACAAGAGACAGATGAAGTAGAGGCAAGCCCGGAGCTATGTGGCCAACCACACGAGCATATACAGTCGGCAAAGCCTGCTACCTCAACTGAACTAGGTACCCGACCCAAGCGAAGTTCTAGACAGACAACTCCTAAAGTACGACCAGCCGAGATAATGGAGGAACCCCTTGAACGCCCCTATACAGCAAGCTACCTTCTGCCAGGCAAGTTGGAAGGGAAAGCAATCTCCATCCTAGTAGATACAGGCTGTACTACTAATTTGTTGTCTCAACACACCTTTCGGCGACTTTCATCTGCTACCAGGCAAACTTTGCAAGAGAGTGACACGCACGGACTCATGGCCGATGGCTCCCGCATCCCCTTTTATGGCACGATTTGGCTTCCTCTTAGGCTCAGAGATGTCAAGACTGAAGTTACATTCGTAGTTAGCCACATAAGTGAAGATGCAATTGTTGGGATGCCTTTCCTGCAGTCACACCAGTGTCAGCTCAAATTTGATGAAGCCATAATTGTTCTGGATGGGCAGGAACTTGCATGTACTGATAAGCATGGCAGAATGATGGTCAGTCAAGTGTTAGTACTCAGGGACGCCCAACTCCCACCATGCTCAGAAGCCATGCTGTGGTGTAAGCTGAACAACTCAAACCACCCTCCACTGGGGTTGATAGAGGGGCGGACAGATGGACCACCTTTGGCAGCTAGCTTAAACCACCCAGATGAGCAGGGCAAAATTCTAGTACGATGTCTGAACCCCACGGACCAACCTGTACAATTAAAGGCAGGAAAAAAGGTGGGAAAGTACCTGGCTGTCTCACCAGATGAATGCATGGATAAAGATCCACCAGCCGAAAGAGCACCCTTACGTGGCACGACAGTACTCACCCACCCAGTGCCAGAACACCTGCAAGAAGTCTATGACGCAGCATTGCCGAACTGCAAGAATCAGGAAGAAGCCCAACAGCTAGCACAGCTGTTGGGACAATATCAAACAGTTTTCAGCAAGGGAGAACAAGACATGGGTCGCACAGACCTTGTAGCTCACAGCATCCCCTTACTGCCAGGTACCAAGCCAATAAGACAGCCCCCACATCGCCTGGGGTCTCAAAAAGAAGAGGAGGCAGAAAGGCAGGTGGCCCAGTTGCTGAAAAGAGGTTTGATTGAACCAGCCTCAGGGGCTTGGAGCTCGCCAGTGGTGCTGGTGAAGAAAAAAGATGGAAGCTGGCGATTCTGTATTGATTACAGAAAGTTGAATGCCGTAACCCACGTGGATGCATACCCACTGCCTCGGATCGATGAGAGTTTAGATGCACTCTCAGGTAGTAAATACTTTACTACACTGGACCTGGTCAGTGGCTACTGGCAGGTGCCGCTAGACGAAGATGCCAGAGAGAAGTCCTCTTTTGCCACCAGAACCGGACTGTGGCGATGGAAGGTGCTGCCTTTTGGGCTGACCTCAGCTCCTGCCACATTCCAACGCCTTATGGAAAAGGTGCTACACGGACTCCATTGGCAAACGCTTCTCCTATACCTGGACGACATTATTGTCGTTGCTCCAGACTTTCAGACCCATCTACACAGACTGGCAGAGGTGCTACAACGACTCCAACATGCCGGCTTGAAACTCAAGCCGGAGAAGTGTGAGCTGTTACAGTCACAAGTCAAATACCTAGGCCATGTGGTCAGTGAGAAAGGGGTAGCCACCGACCCAGCTAAAGTGGAAGCAGTTAAAGGCTGGAGACCTCCGAAGGACCTAAAAGGCCTTCAAGCATTCCTTGGAACTGTAGGCTATTATAGACAGTTTATTCCCGACTTCGCTACAGTTGCCAAACCACTAACCAGATTAACCAGCAAGGAAGCCACTTGGGAGTGGGACACCGACCAACAGAGAGTGTTCCAGCAACTCAAACATAGCCTGCTTACAGCACCCATTCTGGGCTACCCAGAGGCCAAGGGAACCTACATCTTGGACACTGATGCAAGTCAAGATGGCCTGGGAGCAGTGTTATCACAAGAGCAAGGAAGACGAGAGCGAGTTATCTCGTACTACAGCAAAACATTGGGTCCAGCCGAACGCAATTACTGCGTCACAAGGAAGGAACTGCTTGCTGTTGTTAAAGCTGGTAAGCATTATCGCCCATACCTGTATGGGCAGAAATTCAGACTGCGCACTGACCATGCCTCGCTCTTATGGCTGTGTCGAAAAAAGGAGCCAACCAGCCAAGTGGCTCGCTGGCTAGAGATCTTGTCAGAGTTCACCTACACTCTGGAGCACAGGAGTGGATCGCAGCACGGCAATGCAGACGGCCTCAGCAGGCGTTGTGCTACTGATTGCCGACAGTGCACCCACATCCAAAATAGAGATGGTGGACCTACCAAGGCAGAAGTAGCTGAGAAGGCAGGGGTGAACTCTCCATTGACAGGAACACCCCTATTCAGCACCACCACTGATGGAACCCAGGTCGCAGCTGTGAGCAGAAGCAATGCTGCACCCGCTGACAAAGACCTGACTAAAGCACAAAAGGAGGGCAACCATCCCACAGCAGTTATCTATGCAGCCGTAGAGAGTGGGACCCTGCTGACTAAGGAGCAACTGGAGTTGGGTTGTCGGGAGCTCAGACAGTTGAGCGCACGTCAACCATCACTCCGCCTAAGGGCTGATGGTGTGCTGGAAGTTCATATTGTGGTTGGCAATAGAGCCCGTTGGTGTGCCATCTGCCCACCCAGCCTTCGAGGAACTGTGATGTGGCAGACCCACTCACTAGCCCATGCAGGCATCAAAAAGACCACCAAACGACTACAGTTGACCTGGTACTGGCCAGGAATGAATGCAGATGTGCGCCGGTTGGTTGCAAGCTGTGAAGTTTGCCAGCGTGCAAAAAGTGGTGGCACGAAGCCCAACCCTGCCAGACAGCGAATGTATGCTGGTCGCTCCTGGCAAAAGCTGGCTGTCGATCTGGTTGGGCCCCTGCCTGAAACCGACAGAGGAAATGTGTGGATACTAGTGCTCACAGACCATTTTACTCGATGGCAGGATGCACTAGCTATTCCTGATGCAACTACGCCAGTGGTGGCTGCAGCTCTCGATGAGAAAATATTCTGTTACTTTGGCATCCCTGAACAAATCCACACAGACCAGGGTGCACAATTTGAGTCAGGTCTGATGAAAGAGCTGTGTACCCTGTGGAATGTTGAAAAGACTCGAACAACACCCTATCACCCCCAAGCCAATGGAGTGGTCGGGAGAAATAATCGAGTGCTTGGTGACTCACTGCGTTCTCTGCTACTAACAAGGAGGCCTGAAGAATGGGACTTGGTGCTACCTCAACTCATGAGGGCATTCAGGGCTACCCCCCATTCAGTGACGGATGAAACACCCAACTACCTAATGTTGGGAAGAGAACTCAGACTCCCAGACCAAATTGATTACCATCCACCACTTACCGACCATATGCCAGTACACCAATATGCGCAGAACTTGAAAGAGCGTCTAGAGTCAGTGCATGACACGTTAAGAGAGACGCAGCGACAAATCAGGAATGAAGAGGGGGAGGAGCCAACCCTTTTTGCTGTTGGAGACTAAGTCTGGCTCGAAAACAGAAGGAGGCGCAAGGGTGAAAATCCCAAACTACAGCCAAAGTTTGTGGGCCCATTTACGGTGGAAGAAGCATACTCTAACCACACGTACTTGATCACACGCCGTGGGCAGTCATCAATACAGAATGGATCACGCTTGAAGCCATACAAGAGCTGCCCAGATCCCAGGGGGCAGGCCCCTGCTGCTGTAGAGCCCAACAGGCGTACCAACATGAGAGGAGCAGTAGCCCGGCGCCCTAAAGCAGCCCGATCGGCTAAACCAGCAGAGCCTACCCCTCCTGCTGAATTAATGGCACCGGCACCCCAGCTAACAGAGCCAATAGTGGACAATCCTTCCCTGCAGGGAGAGGAAGTCACCACCAACTTCCCCTGCAAACTATATGAAAGTGGACCAGATATTCTACCAGCTATAGGTGAAAACGGTGCAGCAAGCGCTACATCCCTGCTGGCTACACCACTGGCAGTCCAAGGGCATTGCCCTGCTGCAGGTGAAGAGGAAAGGGGATTGCCCAAGAGAAATGCAGGACCGCCCATAAGATATGGCCAGGCTGTTTGCCATCAAGTAGAGAGGCGCTCTCATGATAAGGATGCAAGGTCGCAATGGCAGACCGCGAGAAAACACACCTCCCAAGAGAAAAAATTTATGCTAGCCAGAGAACCACTGGGAGGAGCACAGCCATTCTTGGTGTCAAATGAACCCACTAAAGCGACTCATTCACCCGATATGCAGCGTGAAACCAGAAACAAAGCTGGCAAATCTTTCACAAATTCAAAAATGCCTCCAGTAGGTCATGCTAGACAGACAATGAGTCAACAGTTTGCAGACTGGTGTGCAGTAGTAAGCAAGTTCACTCATACCCAGCGGCCTGAAGTGTTCACACCTGATTCTGTTTCTCCACCTACTACGACTGCTGTGGAAAGAGGTCACAAAAGTAATGCTCAAATGTTAGCAGAAACTGATAAAGAGGCAGTATTGGGTACTCCTACAAGGATGGCACTGAAGTGGAAACAGCCAGAAGAGGCCAACGAAGAGCAGCCATCTTGTGCCAGTGAAACTACCACTACAACTCAGGCACAGAAAAGATCTGATGGTCATGACTCTGATTACTACCATGATTGGGTAGGGAGTGATAATCCCGATGATGGTCCTCCAGATCTTAAAAGCAAGGAGCCCACACTCACATTCTTTGAGGACTTTCCTCCGCTTCCTACGGGGAGAGCTGCAGTAAAAAATGACAGCAAAAGCGCTATTGAAAGTAAAACTTTTTATAGCCAATGCCACCTAAGGTTCCAGAACCCCCGGACCAGGCAGGAGTTGCCCCGGGCCGGAGACACCCAACAGAGCCATCTAGCTTGTGTATACCTGCCCAAAGACTTACAAGAGGGTTTAAAAACCATACCATCAGTGTACCAATAGAACCACTGGCAGTGAGGGCTGTACGATCTCTATGTTGTAACACCACCTCTCTGAATGATGCAGATCTCATTCCAAGCTGGGATGAGAGATACCAGCCTTTAGGCTATACTGTTGCAGACAAACAACTGGGCATTGGTTGTGTGCTTTCAGGAAAAGAGAGGCGGAGCCGATCAAAGGTAACTACTCAACCTAAACTGTCCGTAGGAGTAGTAAAAGACAGCGAAAAAAGTTTGGTGGGGGAACCACCAGCAAATGCTATATTATTGTTATTAGAGCCCACAGCCTCTAATGGGGCGGAGTATGTGGGAGAATTTGCTGGAGAGTTGAGCTCACGTGGTGAGATAGTTGTAGCCGACCATAATTGCTAGTGAAGATTACACCAAGATTACAAGTTGTCTCCCCCAAACAGTATCAAGGGTAGATAATTCTGGACAATTTAGCAAGTGATATTAAGGGGTCAAAGATCGAACAGGAGCCCGCCCCTATTCTGTTTAAGGACCAATAAGACAGCGAATAAGCGCTACGCTTAAGTAACTTACTATATGCTTCATTATTGTCATATAATCTGATTGGTTCTGCATTATACTGTATATATTATATTTTTATATAAATATGAGAAACTGAGCCAGAGAGCTCAGTTTTATTCCTTGCAATAAAGCTCAAGCTTCAAGACTAGTCTTGTTGATGCCCTATATAGGGAGTTGCAGAATAATAAATAGACAAGCAGATTAGCAGTTGTGGCCAAGTAGCGGCAAAAAGCACTACAATATCTCAGCTAATAAATTTTACCTTGTGAATAAAACTCCTAGTAGTCAGTTGGTATATTATATAGTAGATGTCGAGTCTTCAGTTACTGTTGTTAGAATGAGTGATTTAAGTAAATAAATAACTAAGTGAGATAATTAAGTCAGATAATTAAGTCTTAAATTCAATGAAAACTTTCAAATTCACTCAGAAAAACTTTTAATAGTTAGTGGATGTAGTAGTAGATGTTGCTCCTCCGATCGCTGTTGTAGAACTGGACGCTTTCTGTGTGAAAACAGTGGCTCTTAAATAGCTAAAGTTGCACTGGTTGAACTCTATGAATACCAATCTTCTTTATAATATAACTATGAACCAGCAATTCTTCCACGCGAAAACCAATGCTTTCGCGGGAACAAACAACTTATTTTCACGCGAATGGAAAGAGTTGCTTTCGCGGGAATAAATAATTTATTTTCACGCGAATGGAAACCGTTGCTTTCGCGGGAATGAATATTTTATTTTCACGCGAATGGAAACCATTGCTTTTGCGGGAATAGAAATTTTATCTTCACTTGAATACAAACCATTGCTTTCGCGGGAATAAATAATTTATTTTCAGACGAATGAAAACCGTTGCTTTCGCGGGAATGAATACTTTATTTTCACGCGAATGGAAACCATTGCTTTCGCGGGAATAGAAATTTTATTTTCACTTGAATACAAACCATTGCTTTCGCGGGAATAAATATCTTATTTTCACGCGAATGGAAACCGTTGCTTTCGTGGGAATGAATATTTTATTTTCACGCGAATGGAAACCATTGCTTTCGCGGGAATAGAAATTTTATTTTCACTTGAATACAAACCATTGCTTTCGCGGGAATAAATAATTTATTTTCACACGAATGGAAACCGTTGCTTTCGCGGGGATGAATATTTTATTTTCACGCGAATGGAAACCATTGCTTTCGCGGGAATAGAAATTTTATTTTCACTTGAATACAAACCATTGCTTTCGCGGGAATAAATAATTTATTTTCACACGAATGGAAACCATTGCTTTCGCGGGAATGAATATTTTATTTTCACGCGAATGGAAACCATTGCTTTCGCGGGAATAGAAATTTTATTTTCACTTGAATACAAACCATTGCTTTCGCGGGAATAAATAATTTATTTTCACGCGAATGGAAACCGTTGCTTTCGCGGGAATAAATATTTTATTTTCACACGAATGGAAACCAATGCTTTCGCGGGAATAAATATTTTATATTCACGCGAATGGAAACTTGCTTTCGCGTGAAAATGAATTATTTATTCCCGCGAAAGCAACGGTTTGTATTCGCGTGAAAATAAAACTTCTATTCCCGCGAAAGCAACGGTTTCCATTTGCGTGAAAATAAAATATTCATTCCCGCGAAAGCAACGGTTTCCATTCGCGTGAAAATAAATTATTTATTCCCGCGAAAACAACAATTTGTATTCACGTGAAAATAAAATTTCTATTCCCGCGAAAACAATGGTTTCCATTCGCGTGAAAATAAAATATTCATTCCCGCGAAAGCAACGGTTTCCATTCGCGTGAAAATAAATTATTTATTCCCGCGAAAGCAATGGTTTGTATTCAAGTGAAAATAAAATTTCTATTCCCGCGAAAGCAATGGTTTCCATTCGCGTGAAAATAAAATGTTCAGTCCCGCGAAAGCAACGGTTTCCATTCGCGTGAAAATAAGTTGTTTATTCCCGCGAAAGCATTGGTTTTCGCGGGTTCATTGTTATGTTATAAAGAAGATTGGTATTCATAGAGTTCAACCAGTGCAACTTTAGCTATTTAACAGCCACTGTTTTCACACAGAAAGCATCCAGTTCTACAACAACAATCGGAGAAGCAACATCTACTACACCTTCCATTGCAACTACTAGGGGCTTTTCTCTTTATAAAAGGAAAAATTTAAAAAATTTGTAATTCTCTATCTAGCAAAAATCAAAATTAGTTTAACTATAATGTATAGTATGAAATAAATAATCTTTTAGTCCTACATGACAAGCTTAATTATACATTATTATTTTCTTTTTTAGAATACTATGGAGGACTTTTCTGTTTCTTACATGGATTTAAAACCAATCAAAAACAAACAAAAAACACTCAAAACACCCACCAAAAGAAAAAACTCTAACTCTGTTACAAAAGAAACAACAATGAAGAGACGAGCTCTTCCAAAACTGGTTTTACCCTCACCATCAAACACTATGGAACAAAAAGAATTGCTCACTGATGCTGAAAGGGCTCTCAAGATGGCCAAATCTCTCAAAAAATGAAAGGCATGTGATTTGAAAAAGATTGGAGGGTTTCTTACACTAGCATCACTTCCTGCTCCATCAGTTTTGCAAATAGTTTCTATTGAACAGAATACTGGCACATACGGAAATTACTACATTCTCACCTATCTTGATAATTCATCTGGAACGAATTTTCAGAAAGTCGTTTGCCATAGTAGAGTAGTTGAAAGCTTCAATGTTGATAACTACCCATTACCTTTCAACATTTTGTACTTGGGTGAGATGGAAAACTCAAAAAAACCAGAGACCACTTACTACAATGTCAAACGTATCAGCACAAAACGCTTAACCACAATGGAAGCTACCGCTGAAGCTGAAAAACTGAGAAAAATGAGTGAAGAAGAACTCAAACTCGCTTACGACATTGAGTATCTCAGCAATTTCAAACAATGTTCAATTTTTGCTTACATCGAAGTTGTAGATAGATTCATTCCTTTCCGATTCAATGGAGAAGAATCCATCGTAAATTGCATTCGTTATGTCACTGAAAAAGATGGAAAAAGAGAGACGAGAACACTTTTACTACCAGTCAGATACAACGAGGAAGCTAAAAGATGTGCCCCTGGTGTGATGATTTACAAAGGGAAAAAACAAAGTAAGAATGGAAATCCTATTCCATACCACAATGTTGTCTTCATTTCTTCAACCAACGCTAGTGATTGGGAGCAATATTGCACACAAACAAATTCCAATAAGGAGCTAACAACAACAAAGAATGAGGATGAAGTTCTTAAGGAATTCCTAGAAAATGAATTACAAGATTTTGATGAACAGCTTGGTGTTGATGGTATGTAAACTCAATATCGAATGCTGACAACATGTAGTCTCAAGCAGATAAAACGAACTATAGTGCTTTGTATTATGCAAAATTTACTGTAAAATTTTAATCATCTAAAGGGATAATTTGATGATTTTCTCAAAAATTTAAGAATGTCAAAAAAATTAGATATAATGTTTTCTATTGCAATTATTTAACCATCTAGAGAGCTAATTTGATGATGTTTTTTTCCAAAATTTTATACAGAAATAGTCATAAATATGCACATAATTATCCATATATTAATGAGTGTATAAAAAAGTCTGTGTATTGATTGTCATTACAAAACCTAGCGCTTTGTATTACTTGCTATTTACTGACTCTAACTATATTATATGGGGAGATTTTTCTTACTTATTATACAAAATAACTATATTATACGGGGAGATTTTTCTTACTTATTATACAATAAATGTATATAATCATATATTGATTAATTTTTAATCAATGTATTTATTTAATGTAGATATAACTCCTCTCTCCTCTCTCTCAAGATGCTATATGAGTTCGAGTTATGTAAAGAAATTATCAAAACTTAAATGCCATACATTCAAAATCTATATGTCATATAAGTTCAAGTTAAGTAACAAAAATAATCAAAACTCAAATGCCACTTAAATGCCACTCAAATGCCACTCAAATGCCCCTCAAGTAAAATACAATATAAACTCGGCGAATCCACCCAACGCCGTAACCCATTGCATAACCCCCTAGCACTCATCCACAAAAAAACACTTGGTAGGGAGATCTGCTCATATATTACTACTCCCCAGTGGTAGCAAGTGCTCTGGACGAGCAGGTCTTCTGCTATATGGGCATCCTTGAGCAGATGCACACGGATTAGGGGGCTCAGTTTGAGTCCCACCTGGTGCAGGAGTTGTGTGCTCTGTGGGGTATAGAGACGACCTGTACCACTCCTTACCACCCACAGGCCAATGAGATCGTAGAGAGGAATAACCGGGTCTTAGGTGACTCCCTCCAATCACTGCTCTTGAAGCGCAGTCCAGGTGACTGGGACTTGATGCTCCCTCAACTGATGAGGACCTTCAGAGCCACCCCTCATTCCACGACGGGTGAAACGGCCAACTACATGATGCTGGGCAGGGAACTGCGACTGCCAGATCAAGTGTCCTACCATCCCCCTCTGACTGATTGCATGCCAGTGCAAGAGTATGTCCAGAACCTCAAGTTGAGACTGGAGGAAGTACACGAGGCTCTGAGAGAGCAGCAAATGGAAGTCAGAGCTGAGGAAGGTGAAGAGCCCGGTTTATACACGGTTGGAGACCAAGTATGGTTAGAGAACCATCGTAGATGCCGAGGAGAGAACCCCAAGCTACAGGCCAAATTCATCGACCTCTTTGAGATCGAGGAAGCGTACAGTAATCACACCTACCTCATAAGTAGGCAAGGCCAGCAGTCGGTGCAAAACGAATGCCTCCTTAAGCCCTACTATCCCAATGTTGACCCCAGAGGACAGGCGCCAGCGGCAGTGGAGCCTAGGCGGCGTCCTAACATGCATGGGACGCGTGCGCGTATAGCACCTCCACCCCTGTCTCCCCTGCCTGCGACCCCTCTGTTTGAACCACCGCCATTAGGGACTAGTTTGCCTCTACCACCAGAAAGGAGAGTGCCAAATTTGGAGTGGCCAGTTGTAAGAAGGCCAACCACTGCCCCAGTCGTTCCCTCTGAATCTGGAGAACATCTGACAAGCGGTTTGGTTTGACAAACATGGAGGAGTTTTCTCTCCCAGTAGCTGAGACACCCTCACCCCTTACTCAGACTGAGAGCCAACCACCACCTGTGTCATCACAATGGCCATGAAGGAACGTCGGCCCATCCATGCGCTATGGACAGCCACTATGCCATCTGATTGCAACTGCAAAAGAAGTGGATAGAATGTCCGAAATTGCCACACTGCTCGAGATTCAAACGGCTCCCTGGGAAGAGTTCTGACAGAAACCCCACAAACTAAAAATCTGCAGAAATGCCAGGCTCTAGCGTTGCTGTCTGCAAATATCTAGATTGTTGGCAGCAAAACCTATTAAGCACTGAGGCCCCAAAGTTGACCCGTTTTCTACCTACGGGTAATGATTTACAAAAACGGTTAGTGCCGCCCGGAAAGAAGAATAGCTCCAGATGGGATGTAGCCTTCCCCCCCCCCCATACTGGGTGTCGTTGGGAAGAAGACACTCTAGCAAAGATGCCAGAAAAAATTCCGGAGAATATTCCTCTACACCAGAGAACTATCGCCGGTCAAAATCTGAGTTGAACCACCAGTCAGCCTTTGCGCATCCACCCCTGCCTGTTGTTTACACTGCTTCTAGTCAAGGTCAAACAGGCCTGCCGAGCGGGAACAGGCATTTCTAAACAAGTACCCAAAGTGACTGGACGTGCCAACCAGTACATGGATTCCTCTACCAGTGTTTTGCCTGGGGAAGGAGATAACTACCTTCAACTACAAGTCGAAGAAGAGTTTGAGGACGAGATCACCTCTGCTGCTGTACAGCCGCGCTCCCCTCCTTCTTCACGGGACTGTCCCACTTCTCAGTCTACCCCTTCTGCACAAATGCTTGCTGCTACCCACCGGGTACCCTGTACAGAAGAGATAAAGAGAAAGACTGAGCTCTTAGGAGTCACTAGTCAAACAGAGCTGATGGACAATTGGGTTCGTCGCCATAGCTCCTCCCGTGACCCCTTGGCGCTCAAGCAGACACCTCCTCTTCAGTCGCAGTCCACGGAGTTTCCATCACTCCCCACTGCTTCCCCACCCTCCAGTGTACCCACGGTGCCGGCAGCAAACATTCTCACCTATAGCCAGAGTGTTTCGAAGCTTTCTGCCACCCTTGCCCCGACCCGGGATGACCCGGGGCTGGGTCTGAATACAATGGTGGTACAGGAAAAGCCACTTGTAGGTACTAAACTACTCCCCACGGTCACCAGACAGCGTATGCAGGCGCTTGGGAAGATCTTCCCTAGTAAGAGGAGAGGAGCAGAGCTCTTAGCTGGACCTTCTTAGCAGGAGAACTCCCCCCTTACAGCCACCCCCTCCTCTGCACTAGGTTCTCCTCCACTGACTGTGAGAGCGATGTCCACCTTGCCTGGCCACACGATGTCTAGTGGACAGATCCCCCTCCTCGACCTGATTCCCACACGGAGACAGTGCAAGGCCAACTGTTCTGGGAAAGGTGTTCCTTCCCTCCCTTCGTCAGTCACACTGGTTGTGTGCACCCCTCCCTCCGTCAGTCACACTGGTTGTGTGCAACCCTCTCCTCCCTTAGTCGGTCACACTGGTTGTGTGCACCTTCCACCTTATTAACCACCCAGGTGATGTGCTATCCTTCTCACCCCCGTTTTATTAGCCCACTGGTTGTGGGCCCCCTTCACTCCCTCTGTCAACTATGCAGGGCGTGATCTCTTCCCCCCCCCCCCCCCCCCACCTTATTTGGCCCCTGTGATTCGCGGCCACCTTATGATTAGTTAACTATGAGTATGGCGATACTTAATAGTTGAAGCGGCCTATGTAATGGATTTCAACATAGGTGGCCTCTCATTGATTGATGCTATGCTAGCCAGTGTTTGTTGCACAATGCATTAGCCGCACACGCACACGCCTAAGAAGCTAAACTCAGGTACACCTGACTGTCCTCAGCACAGAGATGCATGCGTGCCGCAGTAGAGAGAAGATCAAGGAACTCAAGCAGGGGATTTCCCGCCTTACTAAAGATATTGACTGGCGTGTTATTGTTGTTGCCTATTGTATATATATATTTTCATTGCGCCTGTTTGTTTTGCTTATTTTGTATGACCTGATTTTTATTATAGCCCAATCATCTTGTAGTATATTTTGATTGCTTGTTTGCATATCAAAGTGCATAACTGTAGTGATATGTGGCCCAGTGGGCAGATTGGATTGTGCACTTACAAAGAGAGGAACTCTGAGTAAGATTTTGTCTCTTGCAGCAATAAAGTGTTAATTATTATCACCCGGTGTATTCAGTTGGCAGGTAGCCAAATAGTATTAGTATACTTGTACACAGCACAACACGGAGTTTATTGACCCATAGCTCATCTATAATTAGAGCCACTACTACTAAACAAGTAGCGCTCATTAGCAATTATTGTACATTGCTAAACAAGTACACTTCTCTAGTAGCTGTTAGGTGAAGGCGCAACAAAATCCTTTACAACTGTAATCACATACTCTAGAAACCTTGTAATAACCGCTAGATAGCTGGAATGGTCGTAATCAATCATGCAGCACTGACCGTCCCTGTGCATGACTCAGTACCGACTCTGGGTAGGGCAGTACCGACCCTGTAGCAAGCTATACCGACCCGGTATGACTCATTACCGACCTTGCAAGGCTGGCAGGAAATGACTCAGCCTAGACTAAGAGTTACAAAGTAGCCTGGGAGAATCAACCGGACGTATCTGGGAGATAACCACCCTTAAACTAGATGAAAAGGCAAGAACGAAGGCTGTAAAGACAAGATACCATGGACAGGAAGTGGCTAGGACTGTGATTGGCTACATACCTTGTTACTCCACCTACCTTGCTTGGCACCATATCTATTCAGCATATTCTAGCCATTTGATTTGTTACCTATTTATATATAATTGTTCATTTGTTCATTGTACCTTATTATTATGTGATTGTTTATTTCTAATGATTGCTTCGTGTGAATTGCCTATAAAAGGCAGAACTTGTGCCTTTTATGATCAGTTGTCATGTGCCTTTTACTACTCACTTATTCTGGATGAATAAATGCATACTTACTCAACAGCACTGAGTTATGCGTCCGGTCCGAGGGCTCATTACTGGTTGCACAGTTGGGATACTCTATCTTATTTGTCTTCGGTACACTACCGACCCTGTTGTTGTAACAGGTAAAACTAACAACTGGTGGCAACTCGCTACCAACCTCAGCTAGTGGGTTTCATCCCCAAAAATCCACTACAGTATGATGGGTAGATTCTCATTCAGTTATCTTCAAGCGAATCTGTATATCGTGTACTCCTTCAAAAGGCGCAAATAAAAAGACAATCTCTTTCTATGACTACGTCAACGTATTCATCAACATTTTTGGTCTTTTTTTGGTGAAGTCTGCATTCGTGTTGAGAAATAAAGTTGGCAATAGCATTACAATTATGCAAATCATCTCCAAAGTGCTTCTGCTTTCAGCATCAACAATTAAATGCTTCTACTTGATGCCAAACATAAGATTTATTTGTAAATGACCATTGGCATAGTCATTTCACTCAGTTGTGTTCGGAGGTGTGAGGCAATCCCATCAATGTGATTGGTAAATGTTAGTACGGCTCTATTCAGGTCTGAGACAAAAGAATATGTGAAGGTGTCCACTAAAATAAAAATATCCACCAAATCGCCTCACTCAGCGTCTTTCAAATATCTCTTCACATCAGTCAATTCGATCGCTCCCTTTCAAATGTATGTTTTTTTTTTGCGACAACAGACTTTTGATCAAAGTTACTTGAGCAGTTTAAGCATTCGAGAAGATTTGCTCTCGAAATACTATTAAAACGTAGAAATATACTTTGTAATGTCTTGCGAGCTAGGTTGAGTCCTAACCCAGAATAGAATAATTCTTTGGTGATGAATTGAATGAAAAAATGACCCAAGCGCTCCAAAAGAATGCAATACAAAGGAATGTGCTCAAAGTTGGTCTTTACAAGCCAGCGCCCAGTCGCCCAGCGTTGCGATTGACTTGAAAGGCTTGGTTACTTCTGCTCATCTTTCTTTTAGGACTTGATGGAAAATGATGTAGATTTTGTTGTGTCGCTTCTTTTATGAGCCCATGATCAGGGTTGATGTGTCATCATCGCTCATTGGGTCGTTTGAGTTTGAGTTTGATAACCTTCTGATATAGCAAATTATCCATTGTGAAAACGCTGGTGAGACAGTTTGCTTTGAGATGCAGATAGTAGATAGGGATTTAATTGAGGGCGTAAGTTTCTTAGCATAAGGGAGTCTTTAACTCACCGTAAAGAAAGTTCCAAAAAGCATCTATCCATTTATCATGCACCGACAATCCCATTTTAGCATTATTTAAAACTGTTCTTCTGTCAATCCAGTCTATGACTTCCTACAACTCTTGTTCGGTAGGCGCAACACCTTCCATCAACTCAGCGTATCTGTTACAAATGGAGCATTGGATGGATTTGTTGCTTGTTTGTAAAAAGTACTTCCTATACACATTCTTCGGTAAAAGAAATCCCCAGGATTTCATCGAAAACTTCAGCCAAAAGGTCTTGTCTCCTATAACGTTGGAAGCTTCTTGGTAATCAAAGTCTTCAATGAGCAACATGCTTTTTATCATTTCGACGAGCTACAAATTGTGAATGATCAGTCGGCAAATAAGAATATGTATTTTATTGTTAAAGTTTTAATTATGTCGTTTTTTTCTTGTTTTTGAGGTCAAGTGTTATATGTGACAGTTTGATCCAAAAATTCATCTGATCAGATTTCCTCTACTATAACTGCTGCAAAAACTGAAGAGCAACTTGGCTAATAAGAGACAAAAAATCTTCTCGGTTGTTCAGCATGATTTGTATCTCAACCCTGACTCAATTTTCAGTAGAAAGCGTAATTAGTTTTAAATCTCCTCAAGTAGCACGTCAATTAAATTTACCGAATGGAGAAGTGGTGATGAACGCTCTACTAATGAGTTACAGATGCTTGTAATATGATCGATTGATGATGGGGTGTTTGTACACTCCCGAAAAACATGCTGCTCACATACAAAGAATTCAAACACGTGTTATCCTACTATGAAATCGAGAAGTTAGTGGACTTTGAAACTTTTGTCAAGAAATCGTCATATTCGCACCAGTGCTGGCAATGCAAGCAGTGCAAATCATGACTGACAAACTCGAGGAGTCCGGAAAGTTGAATTTACTGCACTTGAAATTCTCGAAGACAGTGTTCTACTGCTTTCAGCAACATTAACCGCTTCTATGGGTTTGCAACAAAGTAAACTACAAGACAAAAGTTATGATCGAGGAATTCAAGGCAGCCAATACAACTCGGTGGGTGATTTTTCTTTTCTGTATAGTGTTATCTATCAATTGTAAACTAATGATTCATCTCAATTTAGTTTCAATCATTAGTTTATCAACAAGTTTATTGTTTAAGATCTAAAAAAGATAAAGCTACTAAGGGAATCTGAAAGAACAACCTATTATAATCCAAGTCTCAGTAAAAAGTCTACTGCAAATCGCAATGCTTTGATTTGTAAAACTTTCTATTACAATATTATCCATTTCATCTAGGCTTCTGACACTATCATTATTTTCTTTATTAGTCTCACTATTACCCCTTAAATCAAATAAACATGATACCTTACCAACTACTGGAACAAGAGGAAAAAAGCAAAAGGCCAGTGTCAACCGCCATCTATACCGAGAGGGACACCCCCGGCATAATCAAATAACAAATCAATAACTATCTTACAGCTCTGCGTAAATTTCAACCATCATTTACATTACCAAACATACATATCCACCTATATAAATATACTGTAAAAGGTCCGTAAAAATATTCATACCAAAAGACCACGATGTAATATGTTAGCCGGTCTGTTTTCTTATGCATATGCATATTACACTAACAAAACTCATCTAAAATCTAACAAATACATTTTTGATACGTCTAAACAATCCAACAAATCTACCAAAAACTTTGTTTTTGGGTATGTTTGCAGGTCTGCTTCCTTGCCAAGATATGTTCCTATTATACTACTTAGGACTCTACTACCATGATTAACTGAAAATGACTTTTAATAAAGTGTTTTATTCATTATCATATTCAGTGTTAAAACATTAAATAGTAGTGTTATGATTGTAAGCAGGAACTATTACTCTACTTCCTCACGTTATCAATGTAGGTGAAACTGCAGACATATTAAAAATCGCATTGGCCAATTCATCTTCAGATACTTTGTCCCATATTGGAGACGGAGATATTTGAATTAGCATCGGGTCAGGCCTAGTTGCTACACTTTTAATACTCGCAGTTCAAATCCTATTAGAATTTCACTTCAACTATGTTCCTCTGTCTAACCAATCTTATTTGCATCACAATTACTTGACTCGTGCTTCCCAACTTCAGCTACTTCTACCAAAATCAACAACAGCTGCGGAGCATTGCAGAGTGAGTTGCCGGCGTGCTTCTATGTGGATTGGGCTGCCGAGTTCGCTTAAATCTATTAAGCCAGAAACAGACTAGCGATGTTCAGAGGGTATTCCTGGTGGGAAGCGCCACGAGTTGTCTTATCACTGTGCTGGCCAAAGCACACACAGGACGATGACGATAGAAAAAACGCTACCACTGGCAATCATGTACGCATAAACTATTATTATTATTATTATTATAAACAAACAATAACCATAAACTATTATTTAAATTATTACTATAATTATTAAACTATAATTCATAATCTATATATGTATATTACACCAATAAAAGTAAAAATAAATAACAATAACTATCATAAATAATGTAATAATATTACTAATCATTTTTGATAATTTATTTATTACTAATAATAATTATTATTAATAAATTTATTCAATAATAGTCTCTTATTAAAAAAATTATATTATTAATTATTAATTATGATAATAATAACAATAAATCAAGAGATATACAAGCCAATTGCTAGTAAATAAACAAATTGCAGAAGAAATCAAAGTAGTTGGGCAGCTGTTGGAAATCTGGCCAATCAGAGCACAGCAATCCGGCTGAGCGGCAAAAAATATCTGGCTGGCTGCATACTGGGCGCTTTGCTCCAAATCGCTCAGCGCCCTGGGCGTCGCGGTGCCAGAGGACATAATCGCTCTGAAAATTTCCAGTCTGTTTCTGGCTTTAGGAGGAAGAATTGCGTCAGGCAAGCTCTGAGGTGTCATTTACTCCACATGATGTAAAGACGATTGCTGACTGCCAGAGTACCGGCCCTGGCGCCTCGACTAGCTGCAGTGCTTTTGCTCCTTGGACCCCAACATTTCTTCTGCTGCCAACCTTTTTCCATTGATATATTTTTGTGTCAAAATTAATAAAACAAACAAACGATCTTTGCAAAAGACTAGTTTTCTTTCACATAACCTTTCAGTGTGAGCCTAGATAGTAGCTGTGCTTTACTGTCAGTTCTTTGAGTTTGTAACAGAAATCAACCTTCTCGCACGCTCGTGAGATAATTTTATTGATAAAAACTGCATGCAACTGTTCGTGCATTTTTTGCTAGTATAACTATTGAGACACGGATTTTTCAACTCCTATATTATAGATAAACTGTAAAAATTAAATAATTTCACTACGAGATGAAATTTTATTAGCTTATGTCCAACATTCTCACAGGAGTTGACTAGATATGTGGCTGCCTATTCCTGTTTATGCACCTGTACGCTTCTCACTGTTCTACATCCCCGTCACCCTTTATTGCCCTGAAGTCCCATCCCACCAGAAGTGGCTACACAAGTATCATTTCCCCATTTCAACTGCCCAACCATTCACTACCTTGTCGAAATAGTACTCTAGCCCTGTAAAAACCTAACAGTCTGAGCCCCCACTTTCCCCCTCATACCACCCAAGTGTTATCCTCCTAGTGTAAATAACATTCGCCTATTTCCTGTCAAATGTTGCAAAAGCTACCACTTGGTATGTCTGAGTCGTCTTCTTTCAGGATATAGAGGCGCAATTTTGCAATAAAAATGAGTAGAGGGCACAGGAATCCAATATACTTAGAACGGGTATACCAAAGTAGAAATGATAGGGAGGTCTAAAGCAATCAGCCACATTAGGAAAATGGTGTTGTGAGGCACTAATGAGCCAGCAGGTTATCAGTCAACCAGAAGCTGCCATTTTCAACTGCACCATAACTCTATTAATGGCGAGTGATGTTTAATATTGTTAGTAGGTTGAAAACCTTGATCCAAGAAACTACTATATTGTACTTTTTGCACATGTATTCAATTATAGTGAACTTGTGCTGTGTGCTAGTTTGTCTGGCTAGTTGCTTTGGTTACAACTGGATGTTGGTTGGTGAAGTGGTTGGAGTTTTTTCCAGTTAAAGTCAAGGTCAAGTGTTGAACTTGCTAAAAACACATTTTAAATGACATACCTTTAATAGTGAAACTTAGCATATATTAATAGAGCAAACCTGCCATTCGATATCCTTGCTTGCTTTACTGGTCTGGTGGAAAAAGATTGAGAAGGCGCGGATATTCAGAACATTATAAATACGAAAACTTTTAACGCAGCTTGTTTGCAATTTTCTTACAACAGTTTGCATTTTACATAAAGCTACAAAATAAAACTTCAAAAATTTGACCAGGGCACCTACAAGGTGACCCTCCCAGGCTAACTGATTATGCAAAGACTTTCAAGAGCCTCAGAAACCCAAGTCAAAGGCTTTTTAGAATTTTGAAGGTTTTCTAGTCGAGTCCATTAGTTAAACCATTGTTAGCTAATCTGTTGTTAGATACCCACCGGCATCCATGTGAAATGTTTTTGGCCTAACTCTCAGCAACTATGACAAGGTTAAAGTCGGAAAAAATAATTTCAACTTGACGGTTATCAAAATATTAGAATCAACATAATTGAAAATTGATTTGCAACTATTGCGCAGTGATGAAATGCAAATGAAATGCTCGATACAACACTGTATTACTTTACCTTGGCAGCTCTAACTTACTGTTTCTCACAAGGGTGACATCTCTTGGACTCTCACCAACTCCTAAATCTGCATTCAGTTTCTCTGTCATCTCTTCTATCACTTGCTGCTGCTGGCTGGCGTTTTCTGTGATGTGTCCATCTCTCACCAGCTTGCCTGGCTTGGTTCTGGAATCTTCCGGTGGTCCTTTTTGGTTTAACCGACTAACCATCTGCTTTATCTGCAATATAATGTATATTTGGTTTTTCAGTGGGTTGTGTCTAGTAGGTTTTGGGATTTATAGTAAAGTTTCTAAAGAATATGTCAATTACTGTTCTGATCCTTGTCATTCCTCTATGTCTGTACATTAACCTATTGGTCCTTTTGCTAACGGTATATTGAAAATTTTCAGCAAGTTCAAAAAATCGAGTCTGGATAACTTTAACTTAACTGAAGGCCTTGGAAGGGATAAAAAAATGCCATTGACATTGATTGCAAAAAACAATGCCAATGGGCAATTGGGCTCAATGAAGCAAAGCGCTTTGAAGGGCACAGTCGACTTTGAATTAATGTACAAACTAGTGGCTATCAAATGCATTTTCAACTGTTCAAACTATTAATACTTAACTCTCCTGGTTTAAAATTGTAACAACTCATTATCGCTTATAATAATAGTATGACAAGCAGCAAAGTCATGGTAATTAATTGTCAATGCAAAAACTGTAATTCTTTAGCTACAGGGACCCCATAGGTGTTTTAAACAGCCAGAATTCCTAATAATTTTATCACATAAAAACTTTGGCCCATTGATACTCATCGCTTTGGCCTCAATGACTGCCAACAACACACCAACATGTAGGGTTTCTATAAACATTTTAATTCACGCCAGAAACTTTTGACATGCTTTGATTAATCAGAATTTCATCATTGTCAACCCCTAAAAAAGCAAGGAAACCAAAGGTGCACAGCTCGTTTGAACCGGCAAACAAAGCGAGGCGTTTATAATTATTGATATTAACCTGCTAACCTAATCATTTTAAAAACTATTGGCTTTTGACTGAACTTTGGTGCATGTGTATAATTAATAGATGACACAAAACTACACCAAATAGAGTGTTCATTATTAAGGCTAACAAGCACATGTGTAACTCTATGACAGCAGCAAAAAATATCCTCGAAAGTAATTTGGATTTCAGGAAGTTTGCAAGGTTACCACCTCCTGCTTGGCTTTGAAGAAAGTAAAGTATCTGCTTCCAAACCGTCATATTGCAAACTGCTAGCTCACAACAAAGAATCATCCAAAGTTGAGTTACCTAATATTGTGGTAGATTTTGGTACATGCCATTAGTGAAACGTTTGCTCCCTATCAAGCACCGAGCAGAGATGCGCTGGGAGCCTGCCCCAGCCCTTGTGATAGTGCTCTGCCAGTAGAATTACTTGCTTGCAGGGTCGGTCTTGATCCCTGCAGGGCTGGTAGTGACCCCGGTCGGCCCGTTATAGTGATAGTGAGCCGGTAACATATTGCCGCCTTAGCCTAGGTTCTCCAAACGTATCTAGAATCCTACATTAACCCTGAAGCCAGAAGTACCCTTCCTTGGATCAGCAGATGTATCGACCAAAGGCTAGGTCCAGCTTCAGAACTCAGAGGTAGTCTCTGATTGGACTATGGAGACATGAATGCACCCTTTAGCCACTTTGCACCATTTTTATTGAACCTTATTCTTCAGCATAACTTGCTGACTATTTATATATTTATTGCCATTGGTCTAATTACTTTCTGCGCAAGTATTGTTATATCTAATATGCAAGGTAGAATATGCTGCATTAGTGGAATTTGTGGATTGCAGATCAACATCAGTAGTAATATATGAGCAGATCTCCCTACCAAGTGTTTTTTTTTGTGGGGTTAAAATCTTGGGTGATGCAATGGGTTACGGCGTTGGATGGATTCGCCGAGTTTATATTGTATTTTATTTGAGGGGCATTTGAGTGGCATTTGAGTGGCATTTAAGTGGCATTTGAGTTTTGATTATTTTTTTACTTAATTTGAACTTATATGGTATTTAGATTTTAAACGTATGGCATCTAAGTTTTGAATGTATGACATTTAAGTTTTGATCATTTTACATAATTCAAACTCATATGACGACATATACATTGATTAAAATGAATCAATATATGATTATACACATTTATTGTATAATAAGTAGGGAAAATCTCTCCATATAATATAGCTAGATTCACTAAATACCAAGTAATAACAATTAATACATAGTCTTTTTTTACAATGATGTCTTTGATGTAGTGATGTTATATCTTAAGAAGGGAGACTTCTGTTTTATGTGCTTTTGAATTCGTAATGAACTAAAATAAAAAAGTTATGTATTAGTATAGAATGATTACACAAAAATTTAAAATAATTACATGAATTTGAATTATAGCTTTAGTTACATTGGATAGTTTACATTATATAGAAATGGCTCGCCAAGTCACATTGTCCAACTTGTTTTTTTGAATTAGAGACTATCCATCGTTTAAACAAAAAATTATTTGGGGTAGAAATAACTACAACTACATCTAAATTGAGTTGAAGTATTATTTACAATGATTAGAATTTATTAAATAAAAAGAAAAACTCTCACCGAGGTTTATCATGTATCTCATCCTTTTTTTCAGCAACATATCCTGTCTCAAAATCATCAAAATCTCCACGTAGAAAATCTTCAGGTTCTTCATCATCATCAATTTCTAATATCGCTTTGTTGTGCTTTGCTTGATCACAATATTGTCTCCAATAAATTTAACTAAGTCTGTATGTAGAGCAAAATGAAAGATCGTATTCTGTCTTAAAGTTTCCGTGGGTTTTTTTTCCTCTGTAGATCATCACACCTTGAGCATGTTGGTTAGCTTCTGAAGTATATTTGTCTGGTATGGCAAGCGTCTTCAACAGTGCTTCTCCACATTGCTCAATGGTATATCGGATACAAATTACATTTGCCTGCCCTCCTTTAAATCGATGAGGAACGAATCTATGAACAACATCTCGGTAAGGGAAAATAGCACCGGGTTGGAAACTATTGAGGGTCTTGATGTTCAAGAAGCGTTTGAGCTGACCTTTAGTCAATGTACTCAAATATAGTGATTCCTCTTCAGCTGCCTTCTTGCTTAGAGGATGTCTGGTAACACGTTTGACATCGTACCAAAGAACACTTTTATTTTTTGGTTTCCCCTTTCTACCCAAATATACAACGTTAAACGGAGGGGGGTAATTATCACAGTTGAAGTTTTTAGCTATTTCAACTGGATAGAAAAGTATTTTGGGTTCGAGTTCATGTATATCTGAAGGATCATGGTAGCGGACTTGAGAATATCTACACTTCTCCTTACTTGATGGATGTATCACACCAGTCACTCGCATAATACTTGGGATAGGAAGATCTTCAAATGTTTTGCAAATCGGAACTTTTGGTGAGTCAATCACTTGAGAACCTTTAGACTTTACTAATTCCCTAGCTCTCCTTTCGTTGAGACATTCAACTGTTAAATGAGCTATAGCTGCACTCTCCATTGTTTTCTTATCAACGGAATTAGTTTGTTTTCTCACTATTTTTTTTCGTTTCCTTACTATTCGCTTTTTTGGAGCAGTTGTCCTTCTCTTAGGAGTTGTTTTGACGTTTTTCATTTTAATTTCTGTTGGATATGGATCTGTGCAAAGGAGCTCTTCAGAAAGACCATCCATAACATTCTAAAAATAAAAGGGTAATATTTGCATGAGTGGCTAAGAGTGTATTTACTAGTTAGAGTGTCTTATATATAGATATATGTATTTATGACAAAAGCAGTTAAGACCATAGAGTTATGATAGATTGAGAATGTGCTTATTAAACTATTGGGGTGTGGAGACAGACAACAAAGGATGCGTTCAAATAAATATATACATATACATATATATATATATATATATATATATATATATATATATATATATATATATATATATATATATATATATATATATATATATATATATATATATATATATATATATATATATATATATATATATGTATTTACTTAATATCATACTGCTTTTAACATCTCAATTGGTAAGAAATAAAATATAATAGTTTGAACAAAATATTGTAAAATAATAAAAAAAACAACTAAAAGTTTTTCATAAATATGTATGAAACGCTTCTAACATTAGTTCTAAAATACCTACAGAAGAGGATAGACCTTTATCTATTTGGACATAATTATAAATATGTTTTTTGAATTTATAAAAAGTTTTTTTGTTCCACTTCATGTTATATAATTTTTTGAAAGCTATTTGATTCCAAACACTTCTTCCGATTTCTTTTAAAAAGACATTAATATTAACGGCTTCCACCATTGACAAAACGGTTTTGAAACCGTTTTTTATAATGTCATCAAAAAGTTCTGTAGATACATCATGTTTCTTACGACACATCCCCATACTCATCATGTGTTGAGTTATACAGAATATTATAACTTGGAATGTCAAACGTTCTACAGCTTTTTCTTCAACAACATCATTATTTATCACATAGTTATGATACATTTCTGGAAGGAAGTCCTTTAAGTAGATTGGATTTGTTAATGTATTGTTCTAAAATACAAGCGATAATTAGATAACTAAAATAATTAAAAGTTTTCAACAGGTGTTAAATAGTATTTTTTATTAATTCTTACCTTTTCATCAGGCTGAGATTCCGACTTTAGATACAATGGTTGGCTTCCTACGTTTTGAGTATTCATTCTGAAAAAACAAAAAAAATTGGTTCAATTCTTTATAATCAATTTAAAGATAGATATGTCATAAAGCCTTCAGATAGTTGTGTTAGCTAGCGGAAATAATTGTATTTTTAGTAGTTGCAATGGAAGATGGAGTAGATGTTGCTCCTTTGCTCACTGTTGTTGAACTGGATGCTCTCTGTCTGAAACCCTTGTCTCTTATATAGCTAGACGTGTGAAAATAAATGTTTTATTCCCGCAAAAGCATTGGTTTCTATTCGCGTGAAAATAAAATTTTTATTCCCGCGAAAGCATTGGTTTGTATTCGCGTGAAAATAAAATTTTTATTCCCGCGAAAGCAACGGTTTTCATTCGCGTGAAAATAAATTAGTTATTCCCGCGAAAGCACAGTTTCCATTCGCGTGAAAATAAAATGTTTATTCCTGCGAAAACAACGGTTTTCAATCGCGTGAAAATAAAATGTTTATTCCCGCGAAAGCAACGGTTTCCATTCGTGTGAAAATAAATTATATATTCCCGCGAAAGCATTGCTTTGTATTCGCGTGAAAAAAAATTATTCATTCCCGCGAAAGCAATGGTTTCCATTCATGTGAAAATAAATTATTTATTCCCGCGAAAGCAACGGTTTGTATTCGCGTGAAAATAAAATCTTTATTCCCGCGAAAGCATTGGTTTGTACTCGCGTGAAAATCAGTTTTTTATTCCCGCGAAAGCAACGGTTTCCATTCGCGTGAAAATAAATTAGTTATTCCCGCAAGAGCAACGGTTTCCATTCGCGTGAAAATATTTTCTTTATTCCCGCGAAAACAATGGTTTCCATTCGCGTGAAAATAAGTTATTTATTCCCGCGAAAGCATTGGCTTGTATTCGCGTGAAAATAAAATGTTTATTCCCGCGAAAGCAACGATTTCCATTCGCGTGAAAATATATTAATTATTCCCGCGAAAGCATTGGTTTGTATTCGCGTGAAAATAATTTTTTTATTCCCGCGAAAGCATTGGTGTTCTTCCGTAAAAACAATGTTTCATTAATTTAACCTTATGATAAATGGGATGATTTCAGCTATATAAGAAGCACTGTTTTCACACAGAAAGCAGTCACTTCAACATTAGCAACTGAAGGAGCAAGATCTACTACAACATCATCTACTACAACTGCTAGAAGGGCTTTCTGTTTTGAGGTAAGTCAACTTGATGTACTATTGAGTATAAATTTAATTTTTTATCGATTTAGATACTAACAGCAGTATGATATTGAGTAAATATACATATATATATATATATCTTCAAATTGGTTTGAAAAAGAAATCAAAAAATCATAACAAGGATTTTTACTTTATCTTTTAGAATGTCGACACAAGTCAATACAAAACAACTGAAGAGTAAAGAACCAAAACCTTCACAAGACAGGAAGGTGATTGATGACAATGTACTTCTTCAACGCACTACGATTCCCTTTCAAAGCGCCAGTCTGAATACTCTGGCAACTCTCATCATCAAAAGTGCCTCTCTGTTAAGTACTCTATCTCCAGCTTCCAGAAGAAACATTGAAAACATAGTCAAAGTTGAAGATTTACCAATACCTACAGTTATGCAGGTGTTAACCGTTGAGTTCCATGATGAAACGAACTGCACCATCATCTACAACTATAAAAAGGATGGAAAGATAGTTAGAGTGAAGAGCACTATTCCATTAGCAGCAGGATTACTTGCTAAGGAAGCTTCGCAAATAAGGCCACTGGTTTTGATCTACATGGGTGTTGAAAAGACTGGAAAAGCAATTTTTCGTGCCGCTACAGAAACAGGATCTACTTTGAGGTGGAAGAATGCGTTTGATGTATTACCAGAAAAAAGTATGAGACAAATCAATGCTTATTTCGAGGTAGCTCATCTTCAGGATTTCCCAACAGATAGTGTCATATGTTTCCAAAACCCCATAGTGATAACAAAATCTGACAGGCGATGGAATGGGAATGAAGAGACTCTTCTACTTTAATACAGAAGTGTTGTAGATGAAGAATTACTGATCGGAGATATGCGCATTCCTCATCAAATAGCTTCTGCTGTGACATCGGAAAGATTTGGAGTTATTCTGTTCAAGGGTCTGAGTCGAAACGCAGACAATTCAATTTTCTACAACATCAGTGTACTCGCAGCTCATCAAGCCTTTGTCCAAGCCTCGGAACTGACTGGTAATCCAAATCTGAGGATTTTCTCAACCACTTCGATGATGCTGAAAAAGAAGACTGTGGAGAACAAACTCTCGAGAAGCTAATCTATAACTCAAGGGATTCATATCACTATAGGTAAGTTTTATTAATTTTTACCATAATTTAAAAAAGTTGATTTGTGACAATTTTGTGTATTCTTACAATGAAAAACCACTTAATTTCTCTTTTTCACGTAAATAACAATAAAACGATTTATCACATAAATGATCAATTTGTGAACATTTTTTGTAAAACATTTTTTTAAAACATTTTTAAATTATATATATATATTTCGAATTAAAATAGGATTTTTTTGTGTCATCAGTGTATTTTTTTTACATAAAAGTTGGAAAAATAACAGAAGATTATAATTATTCTACAAAAAATACTTAATTCTTCACATAAATGATCAACTCATAAACATTTTTTGTAAAACATTTTTAAATTATATATATTTCGGATTGAAAAAAGGACTTTTTGGTGTAATCAGTGTATTTTTTTTACATAAAAGTTGAAAAAATAACAAAAGGATATAACTATTTTACAAAAATGTTTAATTTTTCACATAAATGATCAGCTCATAAACATTTTTTGTAAAACATTTTTAAATTATATATGTTTCGGATTAAAAAAAGGACTTTTTTGTGTAATCAGTGTATTTTTTTTACATAAAAGTTGAAAAAATAACAAAAGGTTATAATTATTTTACAAAAATGTTTAATTTTTCACATAAATGATCAACTCATAAACACTTTTTGTAAAACATTTTTAAATTATATATATTTCGGATTAAAAAAAGGACTTTTTTGTGTAATCAGTGTATTTTTTCAGCTAGAAGTTGAAAAAAATCACAAAAGGTTATAATTATTTTACAAAAATGCTTAATTTCTCACGTAAATAACACGTTTTATCACATAAATGGACAATTCATGAGCGTTGGTTGTAAAACATTTTTAAATTATATATATATATATATTTATATATATATTCCGGATCCAGATGAAAAAAAGGACTTTTTCGGGTGTAATCAGTGTATTTTTTACATAGAAGTTGAAAAAAAAAACAAAAGTTTATAATTATTTTACATTAATTTTTAATCATGCTATACTAATACATCACTTTTTATTTTAGTCCATTATATCGTAAAAAGAAAACAGAATAAAAGACTTTCCCTAAAAAATAATGGGCTGAATGATGTAACTCAGTGAGTTATTTTCCTGTTATATGTAACGTAAACTATCTAATGTAGCTAAGAGTAAAATTCAAATTCGGTAAAATTTATTTATATAATGAATAACTTTTGTATTTTAGTCAATTATTGGATCAAAAAGAATACGGAATACAGGAATTCCTCTCTGAGACTGATAATATATCAGCAGAACATCAAAGAAGATATTGTTCAAGAAAAGTGCTTTGTAACCATTGATATCGTAAGCTATAGTAGTTTGTATTACACAAAATGTACTATAAAACAGTTTTATGAATGTAAAAACTAGATATGGTATTTACTATTACAATTATTTACCTGTAAATTTTATTCATCTAGAGGAGTAATTTGGTGATTTTTGACAGTTTTTAAAAAAGTTAAAAGTACAAAATAAGTTACAAAAAAGGTATGTGATAAAACCCAGTTTTGAAACATAAAAAATTTAAAAGGAAGGTGTAGGATAAAGTCCTCACTCAAAAAATTAATAAAAATTGAATGGAATAAAAGAATATTTTCCTAAATACCAAAACTTTGTAAATATAAAGTGAAAATCTCTATATATATTTTTTAAAAAAATATCGAAAACTATATCTTTCAATGATTATTTTTTAAAAAGTTTAAAAAAACAAAAAAAAAACGATGTAATAAAACCCTGTTTTGAAACATAAAAAATTTAAAAGGATGGTGTAGGATAAAATTCTCACTCAAAAAATTATTGAAAATTGAATGGAATAAAAGAATATTTTCCCAAATACCAAAATTTTGTAAGTACAGAGTGAAAATCTCTATATATATCGTTTTTTAAAATAATATCGAAAACTATATATTTCAACGATTATTTTTTAAAAAGTTAAAAAAAGAAAAAAAGTCATATAATAAAACCTGTTTTGAAACATAAAAAATTTAAAAGGAAGGTGTAGGATAAAATCCTCACTCAAAAAATTACTGAAAATTGAATGGAATAAAAGAATATAAAGTGAAAATCTCTATATATATTATTTTAAAAAAATATCGAAAACGATATATTTTATTGATTATTTTTTTTAAAAAGTTGAAAAAACAAAAAAACTTTGTAATAAAATCCTGTTTTAAAACAAAAAAAAATTAAAAAGGATGCTGTAGGATAAACCCTCACTCAAAAAATTAATGAAAATTGAATGGAATAAAAGAATATTTTACCAAATACCGCATTTTTCTTGTAAATATATTGAAAATTGACATGGAATAAAAGAATATTTTACCAAAATACCGCATTTTTCTTGTAAATATATAGTAAACATTTCTAAGATAATGTTGGTGAAATTTACTGGAAAATGGTTTCAAGTGTGTCAAAGACTAAATATGATGTTTTCATTGAAATGTTTATTTTCAAAAGATCCATATAATATCAGTAGTAATATATGAGCAGATCTCCCTACCAAGTGTTTTTTTGTGGATTACACCTTGGGGTTGAGGCAATGGGTTACGACGTTGGATGAATTCGCCGAGTTTATATTGTATTTTACTTGAGGGGCATTTGAGTGGAATTTGAGTGGCATTTAAGTGGCATTTGAGTTTTGATTATTTTTTTACTTATTTTGAACTTATATGGCATATAGATTTTGAATGTATGGCATTTGATTTTTTTGATAGTTTTAACATTGTATATAAATGAAAACGTAATAAGATTGTATGGTTATTGGAAGTTAAGATGTTGACAGAGGATGATGTTGAGATGAGACCTATGAATGAAGTTGATACTATTGATGGTACTGAACGTGATATGATAGATCTTTTACCGAGTATGAAGCGTAAAGCGTTGATAATTATGATAATTTTGGTATTTGTTGTAGGGCTTTCCACTTTTGGAGGTGTTACTGAGTTTAGTATGTATGAAGAAGCTATGGAAAAAATACAAAAAGCGAGAAACTCTCCTGTTGGAATCATAAATGAAACTACTGCTGATTGAAGAACATCTTTTTATGATGAATGGGAAACCTGAAGATTATGACCCGAGGATGCGATCTCCTTTTACAGCAATGATTGCAGGACCAACTGGATCGGGAAAGACGCAAGCGATTTTTCGAATGATTGAAGATAGTCAGACTATAGCACACCCTCCACCAACAGAGATTCACTACTGTTATGGAGCCTACCAAAAAGCCTTTGATGATGTATCAGGAGTGATTTTTCATGAAGGCATGATAGATATAACAGTGAGTTTTCCCAGAGATGGTAAAAATCGATGGCTGATAATTGATGATCTCATGGATGAAGTTTCTGGTAAAGCCGATGCTAATGCTTTGTATACAAAACATAGTCATCATTTGAACATAAGTGTGTTTTTTATTGTTCAGAATCTGTTTTTAAAAGGAAATCGTACAATTTCCTTGAATAGTCATTATTTTTTTCTTTTTAAAAACCCTAGAGATGCTTCTTCTATTTCCTATTTGGCTCACCAATGTTTTCCATCAAAAGTAAAATATGTACAAGAGGCTTTTGAAGATGCGACAAAGAAACCATACTCTTATTTACGAATAGATACGACTCAACAAACGAATGATCAACATAGACTATTGGGAAATTTTACATCAGTTCTCCCTATGATATTATATGTACCCAAGTAAAAGGATATAAATACAATTACTATTCGCTTCACCTCAATCATATTTTGTTATTCAACGACGCAACACGAAAGCGTTATAATGTCTAAAGCTTTGGAGAAAAAATTAACAAGAAATGCAGCTGTGTTGTTATCGCTCAACAATGCAACCTTTGCTATTCAAAAGTCTGTTATAGCCAAAGCCAAAAAGGAGTTTATTATGACTCTAATGGAATGCGCTAAAGCTATTATAAATGGAACGATACCATTGACATCATCTCAGTATAATGAGTTGCAGCGAAACGTGAAGGATATTAGCGCTTTAGTAAGAAAATCAACGTTAGATGATAAGAAAGCTGTATTGCAAAAAGGAGGATTTTTAGGCGCTCTACTAGGACCTATCATCAGCAATATAGTTCCTGGGTTACTTAAAAATGTGCTAGGTGGAGGGAGAAGATAAAGATGAAACTCTCAACACGAATGATGCGAAATAGAATGGCGATTTTGGCTCTGGATGATCTGAGTAAGAAAGGAAAAATCGCTATAGTCGAAAAGGCCCACTCAGATTTGTTTCAATCATTGATAGAAAGTGTTAAAAATATTATATTAGGTAATGTTCCTCTTGATTCTGAGCAGTTTATTGAGTTGCAGCGTTACAAGAAGGAACTACATAAACTTAGTGGTAGAGGGACAGTTGATGATAAGCGTAAAATTTTGATTCAGAGTGGTAGAGGGAATCTTTTGGATGCTATTATAAAACCTATTGTATCTGTTTTATCATCAATAAAAAGATGAATCGCCAGCCTTTAACATTCTCCAGACGTAATTTTATACTCACTGAAGATGAATACTATAGATTAACGGAAAGAAAGGATAATAAAACAGTGGTAAAGGAAGAGAAAACCAGACCTCCATTGTATTATAATCCTATGGAAGCTATAACAGTAAGAAATATGAAGCGAAAGCGAAATGATCTACTGGAAACGGCTTATGATTCTGACTTATCCTCATACGAAAAGTTAGATGAAAATGTTGAAAACCTACGTAGGTATTTGTCTGATGTCAAAAAGATTAAAAATAACCAAAACCAGACACAAAAGGATAGTTGGAATCTCATTAAGAAAAAAAGGATAGAGTCTACTTTTCCTTTGGCCAATAGCACAGTTATTGATAATAAACCTAATGTCTTTTCACCAAATGTTGATAAAGACAATGAGTTAGAATCAGTGAAAGTGGTTGATGATGATGATATTGTGATGGAATTAATAAAAGGAAGGTTGTTTGATACTGAAGACACAACCTTACTAGGAAGTACATTTCTTACTGATGGAGAAGATGAGCACGATAGTGAAAGCGAAAATTTAAAAGAGTTTGAAAAAAAAGCAGCTGATTTAACAACAAAAAAGAGTGATCAAACGATCGCTGTCAGAATGTTGAATAATCTGAGTAAAATTGGTAGATTCGACTCGGAGAAGAACAGACTGAAAATTGGAGAACATTGGTAGAATCCTAAGACTTCCAAAACTTTACTACGAGACATTCTAACCGAAGGAGGTAAAATAGAATCGGGAAATACCAATTACAGTAGATTTAAAAGCCTGCTAACTGATGAAGGAATCACAACTGTCAGAAAATCTCCGCATCAAACACGTAAGACTCAGAAGAAAAAGTTGGTCGTTCCCGGTACTAATTCATGGACATCGACACGCTAAAAGAGTTGTATTACAATCCTGCATTACATACATCTCTACGAGGAGCTAGAGCTTTACTGAAAGCTCGTAGAAAACGAGAGGGAGAAAAAAGAATCCGTGAATGGTTGAGTGGTGAGGATGCCTACACGTTACATAAAAAAGTTGTAACCAAGTTTAAGCGACGCCCTACAATTGTAGCTGGAATAGGGGAACAGCTACAGGTAGATTTGATGGATGTTCGATCTCGAAGAGATGAAAATAATAATACAGCATTTTTACTGACTGCTATTGATTCTTTATCTAGAAAAGGTTGGGCTGTGCCGCTCATCAACAAATCAGGACCGGTAGTAGCAAGAGGATTGAGAAGAATACTAGAAGGGGAAAATTATAAAGCTTTACAATCTGATAAAGGTAAAGAGTTTGACAACGTCAATGTCAAGACTCTGCTGGCGGAAAAAAAAATCAAGCGCTTTACAACCGAAAATGAAACGATAAAGGCATCAATGGTGGAGCGTTTTAACAGAACTTTAAAAGAGAAGATATATAGATATTTGACATATAAAGATGATGATAGATACATTGATGTTTTACCAGAAATGGTTAATGCATACAACAACACAATTCATGTGCTATAGGTATGAGACCAAATGATGTGAATTTTCAAAATCAAGAACTTGTATGGAATCGTGTGTATGAAGGAGGTGAACATAGTTTAACTCAAGAAGCAAAACTAAAGATTGGGGATTATGTGAGAATAAGTAAGGCAAGAGGAGTGTTTGAAAGAGGATACACCCCGAATTGGACGATTGAGATTCTTATAATCACTGATGTACTTTCTTAGCATTCCAGGATTCTCATAAGCTATAACATTTCCTGGCGGAAAATCGTGTAGGTGAGCGACAGTGAAATAAGCCTGTATTTGTCTCAAACTCTTGTTGTACAATGAGTTGAATGGATCGTTGATCTTTTGATTACACCCTTGAGATTCAGCAGTACGAAAAATCGCATCTCCTGTCTTTCCTTTGCCCATATAAATTAAAACAATTGGACGTGTTTGCTTAGCTTTATTAACAAGCAGTCCTATTTCGGTTGAAACATCACTCTTCACCCGAGTTCTCTTTTTATCCTTTCGGTAGTTGTAAATGATGACACACTTTGATTCATCACGAAATTCAACAGACAACACCTCCATAACCGTTGGTACTGGTAGTTCGCAAATTTCCATGGGCTCTTCAAGTTTTTCTAGACTATCTGGAGAGAGAGAGTTTATTAACCCGGCGCTCTTGTAGGTGAGAGTGGTTAGTTCATTACTTCCAGCATCTTGAAAGGGTATTCTGACGTGACGAAAAAGCGTTTCGTCTCCAACAGCCGACAAAGCTGGTTTTTTGCACTTCAAGCCAGTTTCAATATCATCTTTTGTCAAATCAATGAAAGATCGTTTCCTCATCGATGTTCTTTTTGAAGACAGCTTGTTAGTAGGAGATGTGAATGAAGTAAAATCTTGTTGGGATTCTGGTTCATCAACCACCAATTGACTTTCTGCCATATCAAAGATAGGAGAAGGTGATGGGGAAAGGGTTTGCTGGGATCCTGCTTCTTCATTCATCGGTTGACTTCCTTCGTCTTGAGTATTCATTCTAAAAAAACAAAACATTTTGTTAATTTTTCGTAATTAATTTCAAAAGATCATAAAGATCATAAACCTTCAGCTAGTAGTGTTAGCTAACAAAAAATAAATATTTTTACTCTTACCTTTATAAAGAAGATGAGCTCCTAGTTGTTGCAATGGAAGGTTTAGTAGATGTTGCTTCTCCGCTAGCCGTTGTAGAACTGGATGCTTTCTGTGTGAAAACAGTGGCTCTTAAATAGGTAAAGTTGCACTGATTAAATCCTATGAATCAACCTATTCACGCGAATACATCCCAATGCTCTCGCGGGAATAAATAATTTATTTTCACGCGAATGGAAACCGTTGCTTTCGCGGGAATAACAATTTTATTTTCAGACGAATACAAACCAATGCTTTCGCGGGAATAAACATTTTATTTTCACGCGAATACAAACCAATGTTTTCACAGGAATGAATAATTTATTTTCACGCGAATGGAAACCGTTGCTTTCGCGGGAATAAACATTTTTTTTCACGCGAATACAAACCAATGTTTTCGCGGGAATGAATAATTTATTTTCACGCGAATGGAAACCGTTGCTTTCGCGGGAATAAACATTTTATTTTCACGCGAATACAAACCAATGTTTTCGCGGGAATAAATAATTTATTTTCACGCGAATGGAAACCGTTGCTTTCGCGGGAATAAACATTTTATTTTCACGCGAATACAAACCAATGTTTTCGCGGGAATAAATAATTTATTTTCACGCGAATGGAAACCGTTGCTTTTGCGGGAATAAACATTTTATTTTCACGCGAATACAAACCAATGTTTTCGCGGGAATAAATAATTTATTTTCACGCGAATGGAAACCGTTGCTTTCGCGGGAATAAACATTTTATTTTCACGCGAATGGAAACCGTTGCTTTCGCGGGAATAAACATTTTATTTTCACACGAATACAAACCAATGTTTTCGCGGGAATAAATAATTTATTTTCACGCGAATGCAAACCGTTGCTTTCGCGGGAATAAAAATTTTATTTTCACGCGAATACAAACCAATGCTTTCGCGGGAATATATAATTTATTTTCACGCGAATGGAAACCGTTGCTTTCACGGGAATAATTTTTTTTTCACGCGAATAAAACAGGAATATTTCACGCTAATAACACTATTCTGATAGAGTTTTCGCGTGAGTGTTTTTAATGGTTATAAGCTAAATGAGTAGGAGTGGCTTATACTATATAAGAACAGCTCTCTCTGCATAGAAATCATTCTCTCCAGCAATCAAACATCAACTACTACACCTGATTTCATCAACTACTACAACTGATTTCATCAACTACTACAACTGATTTCATCAACTACTACAGCTGATTTCTTGGTGATAAGGTAAGAATTAATAGAAAAATTATTTAATAGAAGTTAAAATGTAATTATTTTACAACGCTGTTTAATCATCCCATACTAATACTTAACGTTTTATTTTAGTTCATTATGAGTTCAAAAAGATACACAATCAAAGACTACCTTCCAAAGATATATCATAGCTATATTAAAGAAAATGTTGAAGTACAGGAAAAGATTGGATATCGCTTGACATTACAAGCTATATTATTATGTATGACACAGCATTTGCTAACTGTAGCTTCTTTACATGGAGAACTTTCACCGGTACAATACCGACCATATACTACACATAAATACGTTGACAATCCAGTAGAAGTATTTAAGCATATGACTAAAAACAATTTTCAAACAGTTGTAAAAATGTCAAAAACTGTCAGTATTAATGATTACTTAAAGAAAATTCAAAAAAAGTGTGGAATAAAGAGCTCACTCAAAAATTGATTTCAATACAATGGACCACTGAATTATTATATCATTTTCAATCAGATATATGTAGATACATACAAACGGATGAAAATCTCTCATCATCCATTTTTTCATTTGAAATGATATTGGAACTATTTCAAGCTCACAATATTTAATATGTTCTCTTTATGTAACCCTACTTATTATACAATAAATGTATATATATTCACACATTGTTTCATTTTTAATCAATGTATTTATTCAATGTAGATGTATCTCCTCTCTCCTCTCTCTCCTCTTTTCCTCTCTCCTCTCTCTCAAGATACCATATAAACTCGAATAATGTCTAGAATTATCAAAAACTTAAATGCCATACATTCAAAATCTATATGCCATATAAGTTCAAAATAAGTAAAAAAATAATCAAAACTCAAATGCCACTTAAATGCCACTCAAATGCCACTCAAATGCCCCTCAAGTAAAATACAATATAAACTCGGCGAATTCATCCAACATCGTAACCCATTGCCTCAACCCAAGATCTAATCCACAAAAAAACACTTGGTAGGGAGATCTGCTCATATATTACTACTAATATCATTGAATCAATTAGTCAAATTTAACACTCAAATTCTTTATTATCAAGTAGGCTCAATGTTTCTATTGCGATTAATTCTCAAATATTGTAAATTTTAACTATCTAGAGGAGTAATTTGTCGATTTTGAAGTGTTTTTTGCTTTAAAAAAAATTATTACGTAATACCACATACTTCAGTTCTAATTCGTTTGAACAATTTCATGGGAGACAAAGAATAAAAAGTTACGTTGATTTAGTTTTTAGAATTGAAGTTGCCATCGAAAATGGTTTGTCCTTGAATGGGTAAATCCATAACCTCCTCATCATCATGACAGAAGTTTTCTGATGATTGCATTTTGAAAAACAATTTTTTTTCTTTAAAAAAAAATGATTACGTAATACCACATACTTCAGTTCTAATTCGTTTTTAGAATTGAAGTTGCCATCGAAAATGGTTTGTTCTTGAATGGGTAAATCCATGACCTACTCATCATCATGACAGAAGTTTTCTGATGATTGCATTTTGAAAAACAAATTACATTGATTTAGTTTTCAGAATTGAAATTGCCATCGAAAATGGTTTGTTCTTGAATGGGTAAATCCATAGTCTTCTCATCATCATGTTTAAGTTTTTTTACCCCAATATCTCCAACCTCTCAGAGATAGAGATTGTTCTGTTTAAAAAAATAATGGAAATTGTATATATAAATGATTGTTTTGAAAAAATGGTAAATCTTTGAAAAAATTCAAAAGGAAAATGTGGGATAAAACCCTCACTCAAGAAACTAATTTTGTATGATAGGTTGCTTACCTAACAATAAGAAAATAATGAATAATGTATATTTAAGCAATTATTGAAAAAATTAATGAAAATTGAATAGAATAAAAGAATATTTTACCAAATACCCTGTTTTTTGTGTAAAGATATACAAACAGATAAAATTTAACCATTTAGAGGGTGATTTCTTTTTTGCAAAAAAATAATGAAAATTTAATGAAACGAAAGAATATTTTACCAAATACCCTGTTTTTTTGTAAGTTTGTACAATTAGATGAAATGTAACCATTTAGAGGATGATTTCTTTTTCCAAAAAAATTAATGAAAATTGAATGAAATGAAAGAATATTTCACCAAGTACCTCTTTTTTGTAGATGTATACAAATAGATGAATATCTAACTTCATCCATTTTTTTCCATTTGGGATCATGTTTTGAAGGTTTTCAAGATATTTTTTTTAGTAAAAGCTTATGCATTGATTGTCATTACAAGCTGTAGTGTTTTGTATTATTTAATATTTACTGACTCTAGCTATATTATACGAGATTTTCCCTACTTATTACACAATAAATGTATATATTCACATATTGTTTCATTTTTAATCACTGTATTTATTCAATGTAGATATATCTCCTCTCTCCTCTCTCTCCTCTTTTCATCTCTCCTCTCTCTCTCAAGATATCATATGAGTCGGAATTACAAAAAATTATCAAACCTTAAATGCCTTACATTCAAAATCTAGATACCCTATGAGTTATAATTATGTATACAATTATGTAAAAAAATTATTATAACTTAAATGCCATACATTCAAAATGTAGATGCAATATAAGTTCAAATTAAGTAAAAAAATAATCAAAACTCAAATGCCACTTAAATGCCACTCAAATGCCACTCAAATGCCCCTCAAATAAAATACAATATAAACTCGGCGAATCCATCCAACGCCGTAACCCATTGCATCACCCCAGATTTTAACCCCACAAAAAAACACTTGGTAGGGAGATCTGCTCATATATTACTACTAACATCCATTACAATATTGGACAAACAAGTATGTAAATCTAATTTACTTTCCATCAGTGCAAACATACCTTCATGTGCGCATCACACAGTTTTTCACCACCATTATCACGATATAATCCAGGGTTTTTACATCCTTCACTATCACATAACAGTTCAGAGTTATTCTCTCTTGCATCAACTGCAACTTTCTTCAGCTTTTCAAACTCTTTCAGCCCATGAAACTTCCTAGGATGTGTTGTAAACTATATGTAAACCAATTCAATGCATTCATGGCTAAAGAGCAAAACGGATGCTTGCTTATGTGTTACCAAACATCAGAATCTTCGCCAACAATAATTGACTCTATGACTTTCTGAACATTCAATGAGTTTAAACAGTTGTTTGACTGATAAACATAATAATATTGACACTAAATAACAACTACAGAGGTTTAAAAAATAACAATATGCTTTATGCTTCTATTGATGTGATGGATAACACGGAACCAAAGACAGCTAACACGCTAACGGTTGCTTCCAGGCAAACTTGTTCACACCCAATTAAATTTTTGCTACAAAACATTGCACTCAAAAAACACAAACTACAAAGATTTCTCATCAAGTCATGTCATGCAAGTGTTTTACTCTCCCTTAAATCCTTGTACAAAGGGGATTCTCAATTTTAATGTCCATCATCTACCCACCTGGATTTCACAGCCCGAAGAATTGACAACATTGATACCAGCAATTATTGTAGTTTGCTTATAGATCGAGCTAACGAATTAGTGCTAAAGTAATGGCGAGACACAGCTTTGTGAGGGCCAGGGTTTACTCGATCTAACAAGAGTATTGACGACCTTTGTACGCATAACAAATTACAGTAAAAGCCATCAGATCAGTAATAATTTTAATCAATAATAATCATTTTGATCAAAATTCGTCGATCAACAAAAAGTAGCTTACTAAACAATAAGAGGTAACCAACGAACATTTCATTATCTTTTTGTAGGTCGCGAATGTAAATGCACAAAAAAATGAATCATAATAAGCAAATCTAACTTGTCCATTTTCATTAACCGGTGCCATTGACCTAAATATGTATAATACTAGAAAATAAGTATCGCTGCTGAAAATATAATAAATATATAGGGTGAGTTTGAAGAAATGTTTTTGTTTATAACCATGCCATTCTTGCTTTCTCTTAATTATTTAAAAATTGAGATTTGTCTTTTTTGATGAATCAGTTGGTAATATGCAGGACCTTATTGAAAAATTGTGATGTTTTAAACTAATGTTCTATTTCATAAGTGGCGTATTGAATTTTGAACACGTATGATTTTTTTTGTGTTTTGTTTAATGAACATGCCGCGAATACTCTTGTTATCAAACCCTTTAATATTTACTTTAACATATATTGCTTTTACAGAAAAGTTCACACAATAATCATGAAAATGTATTTCAATAAAGTTATTGATAAATTGAACTACTTCTAGTTAGTTTGGCAGGTTTCCTGTTAGTTTATTGGTTTTCCGTGTACAGCATAACACAGTGTATCTTTGTACACATATATATGTAAATAGTAGAGAAGCCATAACTACTGCTTGCAGTAGCGCTCTCTAGTAAGAGTTGGTTTGTCTCAACCCGGTGCAGCTCTGCATAGTTGTTACCCCAAGTTCAGGTGTTGCTAGTAACAAGATAAGCTGTTGTCCGCCGTATTGCAACCGGTATACTCTCTCTAGTAGCTGTTCGGTAAAGGCATGGTGAAATCCTTTACTATACTAAATGTTAGCTTTATTTGAAAGGTGATTGTGGTAATTTTCATGCTTCTTTTCTTAATACTTAATATGAAATACAATACAATTATTGACAGTGAGAAAGTGCATAGTAACAAAAATAAGCATATAAAAATTGATGACCAAACAAGAGTAAGTTATTATAAACGAGATAACAAAAAAATTGGTCCAACTTGCTTATCTTCATTTAAATAAATCATAAAATTTTAACAAAGGTATAATAATTCAAGTAATTTTTTAGTCATACATAGTGATTCCCTTCAGAAAATTCATTACTAGACCAATATTATGTTTAAAAATTTAAGTATTGATCATTACATCTAAACAGAGAATAATTAACATTACCAATAATTCAAAGTTGTGGGCTATAATTAACGATCCCACCATTATAAATATACAAAGATGATGCTCTACAAAGTTTTTGCCGATGAACAATAATGAACTGATTGTCATTACAGACAAGAGCAAATTGTTCAAGCTGTTATTAGTCAACTGCAGCTAAGTTTATTGTTGTGGCTAGTGTGGTTCTTGGATAAAAATAGATTAATCATCAATTATATTTGCTCTCAAGTTGACGTGTGAAATTGCTTGTGAAAAACCTTCAAAGACTCTATATAATAGTGTGTCATTGCTGATAGAAATGCAAAAGCCACCTAAGCAACATTACCATAAGAACAAAATTCTCCAACTGCATTGAGATGCTTTGTATCTCATTTGTGATATTGTGGGTTTTGGAGTACAATGTGTTTCCTTGATCTCCAGGCTCAGTCATATGATTGCAGGCTGCTGTTTTATTTTGCTTATTGGTGCCAAAATGGTGCCCATACAAGTTTTTCTTGCAAAAATGTGGCAAAGCGGGCTTTAGAACAGGCACACAAGTTGGTCTAACAGGTGAGCAAACCTTTGTGCCATTGTCTAATTTACCTTATAAAATCTGTACACAGTACATCAAAATGAAGTTCGTGTTTACCTGAATAATACTCTGCTGTCTTGCAGGTAAACACCACAACTAAAGCTTTATTATCTTGGGCGACAATAAGTCTTTCAACAAAAGCTTACCTGCACACTTGACAGTGGACTCCATTAGTCACACGCTTATGTTCCAAACAAAGTAAACAAAATGTATGTCCACATGGTAGTTCTCTTGGATCTACCATTTTATCAAACTTCAACCAACAAAGTCCACATTCAACATCAGATATGTTAGATTCAGCCATGACTTAGTAGGTAGGTGTATCAGGATGTGACAGAGCAGTGCTAGTGTGTTGTAGCAGCGTCAGTGTACAAGTGATCAAGACGTGCCCTGAGCACTTGTAATAAAAGTAGGTTGCATAATATTTGTTTAGCATTTATGCCTTAGATTCCATTCACAATGGCTAGCCTATTCAAGAACGAGAAAGGACAAAAAAGGTTTTAATCGAGAATTCCCACGGACTATATGATGAGGACAGTATTGATGTTTAATATTTTTGTCTCCCAGGAAGAAAATACAAATAGAAAATTGCTGTGTCAAAGCTCATTGCACATCATCAATGCTTATACAATTGCACCGGGATATAATCAATAAAACAATGCAAATAGTTTTTGGTTTATATTCCACTCACAATGGCTAGCCTATAAAAGATAAAAGAGGTTTTAATTGAAAATTCCACAAGACAATATGATGAGGACAATATTGATGTTTGTATTTTTGTTTCCCAGGCGTAAAATTACAAAAAGAATTCCTGTGCAAAAGCTCATTACACATTATCAACGTTTAAACAATTGCACTGGGATGCAATCAGTTTTTGGTTTGCTTTTGTTACCTTCAAGCTCTACGACTGACTAGACTCCGCACTTACTTCTTAAAACAGCTTCATAACAGTTTTTTAATGTTCTTGAATGACAATCGTTGAACGCTAGCTCCAATTGTTTGTTATACAAGTTGGCATAGTGATGTTTGCTTAGTGTTGAATACTGGTGAATAATCTCTGCTTTTAAAACAAAATTGGCTCTTATGCAATTCTCTAATACAGACACCTGAGTCCATGCTAACCTCCAATCATATAGCAAAAGATAAATCAAGTGCATTATTAGTAAATGTTTGTTGAACTCAATTGTGCTGTATTGCTTTGCTGTGTCTTGAGAAAAACCCTAACGACGACTCTCATGAACTCGTAGCTTCTGTGAGCAGCACCCTATACCCATTCTAACAATTAACTCAGCAGTAATATAATAGTGATGGCGGTGGATGATGGAACCAAAAGCTGTATCAGACTACACTACGGACTCCAGCATCCAAGGGTTGATGGCAGTGGCACACACCTGAAAAGCTCCCATTAGCCAAGACTTCATGCTAACCTCCAAGCAGTCACCACCGGAAACTGGAAGCATCCAGGAGTAGTACTAAGGGAGCAGATCTCTGTCATGGAGTCTAAGGATTAGAAGGTTCTCCTGGTTCCAGGTACTTGAAGTACGCCCCTGTTCCCATGCGAACCTGTGAGGTACTTTTTTGTGTGCACCAGTTGTTAAAATTTAGTAGTGCAGGAAGTTTATATAGCGATTTTTTAGGTCGTTAGATTATGAGTTTGATTGGTTTGGGCTGGAGGTATCCCAGAGGTTATCCTGGAGGTTCTCCTAGAGGTTCTCCTGGTCCATTGGGTGCCTTTTTGTGTGCAGCAGGTGTTTAGGTATTTATTGGTGTGATGATGATGTTAGATTGTGGGGTTTGAGGGGTGTATAAAAATTAAGCGTTGTGTGAATGTATAAGTTTATTACATAACAAATATTGCATATATGCGCGAAAAACTTCTAACATTATTTCAAAAGAAAATATGGAAGCTCCTAGCTGTTCATCTATTTTAATGTATTTGTAAAAATGACGACGGATTAGATATAAAGTTTTTTAAGTCCAATTAAATTTAAACAATTTTTCAAAAAGTGCTTTGATTTTTTTAAATAATCATTAATGTTTACGCTTTTTAACATTTATAAAACAGTCCGGAAATTGTTTTCCGTCATAGTACGAAATATCTTCATAGGATCACCTTGTTGAGGTATAAAGGTTTTGTATTGGATTGGCGAAAGTTCTCCATATAGTGCTCCCGTGCTTAGCATGTGTTGTGTGATGCACAATACTATTGATTGAAATGTTAATTGTTGTATCGCTTTTTCCTGTACAATCACATTTTCTCTGACATATTTGTGATAAAATTCTGGCAGGAAATATTTTATGTGGACTGTTTTTGATGTCATAATGAACTAAAATAAAAAGTTGTGTATTAGTATAAGATGATAAACAGTGAAGTAAAATAATTATAAACTTTTATTTTTTAACTACTACTAAATATTATTTTTTATTAATTCTTACCTTATCAGCAAGAAGTCCGCTGTTAGTTGCATAATGAATACTGTAGTAAATGGTTCCTCAGAAGCTATTGCTGGAGCGAATGATGTCTATGTAGAGAGCAGTTCTTTAATACTAAAAGCTACACCTATTTATTAACCTTACATCTTAATGAGAATACTCACGCGAAAACCTTTTTATAATAATGTTATTTGCGCGAAAACCCTCTACAATACATAAAGATTATCCGCGCAAAAAATGGGATACTTTTCAATAAAAAAATTTGTTTTCTCAGACAGAAACTGATGTTGTTTTATCCGCCCGTAAAACTATGTTTTATCCCTGTAGAAAAATTTTGTTATTCGCGTGAGAAAAAGAGTTTTATTTTGTTTTAATTGCACAGAAAAATGTATATACTGTAAATGGTTTTTGCGCGAGACTTTGTATTTTTCATAGACAAAAAATTGTTTTTTGCGCTCAAAAAAGTCGTCTTTTTGTGTGAAACTGTTTTTTTTTGCGTGAAAATGTTGTTTTTGTAGTCAGAAAAATCTTTTTCGCGCGAAAAGTGCTGTTTTTTCAGACCCAAAAAAATACGTTTTGTGCGAAAAATGTATATACTATAAAGGGTTTTCGCGCAAAATAATGTGTTATTTTCCGGCAGAGAATTATGTTTTAATAACGCAAAATAATTGTGTTTTATCCGCGCGAGAAAGTAATGCTTTATTTGCACGAAATTTTTTTTTTCATACTGAAATTTGTTTTTTTTCTTGCGAAAACATGACTTTTTATTCGCGGAAAAAACCGTTTTGATTTCCATGTTTAATTTGCAAGAAAAATAATGTGTTATTCGCGCGGGAAAGATTGGTTTTATTTTCATGAAAAAATTACTTTTCAGTCACGTGGAAAATTTTGTCATCGTTCTACCAGAATAATTTTCTTTTCTTGCAGAAAAGTATGTTTCATTTGCGCAAGAAGATGTTTTTTTATTAGCGTGAAAAATGGATTTATTTTTCATGTTTTGCTTGCGCAAGAAAATATGTTTTATTCGAGCAAAAAATGGAGCTAGTTCTCATGTTTTATTTGCACGAAAAATGGTTTTATTTGCGCAAAAATATGATCTTTTATTTTCGGGAAAAAAAATTTCATTTTCCATGTTTTATTCGCGTGAGGAATATGTTTTATTCGAGGGGCAAAATCGTTTTTATTCGTGCGGGAAAAATTTTTATTCACAGGGAAACTGTTTTATTTTCCAATGTTTTATTGGTGCAAAAAATAATGTTTTATCCACGCGGAAAAATTGGTTTTGTTAGCGCAAAAAAATGACTTTTTTGCGACGTCATTTATTTATGTATTATTTTTTTATCAAAACAATTTCTTTTTCATGCAGAAAACTATATTTCATTCGCGCAGAAAATTACATTTTATTCGCACCAGAAAACAATTTTCTTCGAGCGAAAACCTTTTGATGTCATATATGGAAGGTTTTCACAGAGGAAACTTTTTTTAGTTTTGCGCGAAACCCATTTATGTTGAATAAGCTTTTTTTGCGCGAATGAACAAATTTCACAAATTTCTTATATGATAACAAAGACTTTTCGAGTGAGGCTTTTCATGGGACTCAACCCATGTCAATCGGTGCAGGTTTAGCTATTTAAGAAGCAACGGTTTTACACAGCAATCATCCAGTTCAACTACAGTGATTCAAGGATCAACATCTACTACAACATCTACTGCAACTACTAGGAGCTTTCTCTGTATGAAGGTAAAAATAAAAAATAACTGTTTCTACTAGCTGAGACAGTCAACTCAGTCCTCTATGTACTATCTATCTTTAAATTAATTCTAAAGAAATAACAAACCATAATTCACATTTTTTTATTTTATCTTTTTTTCAGAATGAATAGTCAAGACGAAAAAAAACCAATCAATGAATGAAGAAGCAGAATCTCAGCAAACCTTGTCTGCAACGGCTTCTCCTATCTTCTTTGTCCCAGAGAAAAAAAATGATCTAGACGCTGAAAGTCAATTGGTGATTGATGAACCAGAATCCCAGCAAGATATCACTCCACCCTCATCTCCTACCAATGTTCCATCTTTGAACTTTGATTGATTTGACAAAAGATGATGCAGATATTACAAATGATGCCAGTGTTGTCTCAAACTGCAAAAAAACAAGTTGTGATAGATGTTGGAGACGATATACTTTTTTGACACAGCAAGATTCCTTTCAAGATGCCAGAAGTACCAACCTAGCCGCCCTCACCTACAAGAGAGCTAGAATGTTAAATGCTCTGTCTCCAGAACGTCTAGAAAAACTTGAAAAATCTGTGCAAATTCGAGATCTACCGACACAAACAGTTACGCAGGTCTTATTCGCTGAATTTCGTGACAAAGCGAAGTGTACCATCACCTACAACTACCGGAAGGATAGAAAGAGAATTTGAGTGAACAGTGACTTTTCAAGTGAGGTAGGGCTGATCGTTAATGAAGCTTAGCAAACACTTCCAATGGTTTTGATCTATATGGGAGAGGGAAAGACTGGAAATGCAATTTTTCATTCTGCTGATGGATACGGATGTAATCTAAGGGTAAATGATGCATTCAGATCATTATCGGGCAAAAGTATGAGAAAAGTTCAGGCTTATTTCAACGTAGCTCACCTGTACAATTTTCCACCAGGTAGCGTTATAGCTTTTGAGAACCCTGGAATGCTAAGAAAATGCCACAGTCGTTGGAGCAAGACTGCTGAGACTCTAGTGGCTCAATACAGGTGTATGGTAGATGGAGAGCTACTGATTGGAGATATCAACATTCCTGCTCAAATGGCTTCAGCAGTGGTAGCAGAGAAATGTAGTGTTATTGTATTCAAAGGACTGAAACAAACTATGGACAACACAATTTTCTCTGACATCCTTCTGTTCTCAGCTCTTCAAGCTTTCATTCAAGCCTCCGAACTGTTCGACACTTTGCAACAACATCTCTTCCTCACCTACTTTGATGAGATCGAAAAAGAAGAATGCCCGAGACAGCACATTCACACCTTAATCACTAACATAAAGGATGCATCTCACTATCAATGATGGTAAGTTTTATTCTATATACCATAGACGCAAAAGTAATTTCCAAATTATTTCATACATCAATGTATGATAAAGTCGTTAGTTACTATGTATTTTAGAACTAACTAAAGAATGCTTCCTGAGAAAGATAAATAGAGAGAATTTTATTTGCATCTTGCAAGAGATGAATTCAACATTAACTTTAATCATTACAAAAATAGTTTCATAGGCGTTGTAGTATTTAGTACAAATACTGAGATAGTTTGTATTTTATATACATTTTATTTGTTATAACAAATAAAATTTCATTATAATTATTTACTTTAACAGTTTATTTAGCAAATCAGTTCCTTGTATATGTACTCCATCTATTCCTTCAACTGTATTGTCTTGTGTAAAGTCGTAGCTAGGATAAGTCTGGAGGATAAATCTTCGTATTGAGTGATCTCTCATCTCATTGTCTCGTATATCTCGTAAGCTTCTCACAATTTCATCCATACTCCATCCTCTACTTCTCAGTAGACAAAAGTATACGCAGTAATCACCCCATGCAGTTGACAAAAATTTTCGGAGCTGCGTCTCATTAATTCGTATTGATTCATATTCTCTCTGAATATTTAGTCATTCGCTTACATCGGGGTAGAAGGAAACAATCGAAAATATCCACATCGGAATCATTAGCGTACACAGCTAACCAATGCTCTCCAGGTTGATGAAAACAATGAGTGTTGAATACAAAACATCCTGTTGGAAAATTACAAATTTGTTTCCAAAACTGATCTCTAGCTCCAACGTGAATCCCTACACTACAACATAAATCATCCGAAGATAAGATCGAACGAATCTGTATGGTATTCATCTCTAGCTCACTGTTCAGAGCACTACGTCTCCCGCAATAGCTAATCGAATAATGCTATCCATCTCCAATACACCATCCTTTACAAAGTAGGCTACCAGGGATAAACCTTCAGTTGTGTTGGTGCTAAACTGAATTTCCACACTCGTTGTTACATTTTTCATAGAGTGAAATCCTTCTTGGAGAAAACCATCCGTCAAATTGAATCCGTAAAGCGTAGTACCATCTAGATATTGATTTTTTGTAACACCAATACTTTCACCATCAAGCAAAGATCCGGTAGCGTGTAGGAATTGACGATATTCTTTTCCAAAAACTCCTCTAGCATAAGATGGCTCAAATCTCCTTCCGATTGGACAATCGCCAACTCTCAATACAATACTCTTGACATTGGCGTGTTGCATCCTATACGGGTTCTTGGTGAAACGTCCACTCAGAGTGTTATGGTCAACCAAACCTAAATAGATTTGTTTGGATTGCTGTTTGTTTTCTTCCAAAGTTATATCAACCTGTCCAACTCCACTGCGAATTCCATACAGCTTTACCCGTTTCCGCTCTACTGGATAAATTTAGTTGCGTCCTTCCAACGTCAAACTGAGTTGAAAGTTTTGTATCGTAGGATTTACTTTGACTTTGCAAAGATGTAGTTCAAATTTATCGATTCTAATCCTTGCTCCTCCTGCTGGTGAGTTGTTGGGGGCAAACAAACATACTTTGCTGGAAGCCCGTTCAAACTCCAGTTGCATACTAGGACCGGGAAGTATTAACTTTTTCTGATGAAATAATGCAAGATGAGGTTTCCTGGTTAATTTTATTGTCTTCCCGCCTCTGATTAGAGCTCTCCTCCACCAGCGTCTTTGCTCGTTGAATCATCATATGCCCTGCCCTCCATCCTACCTTGATATTTCTTTTTGATTGAAGAAGTTTTGAGTAGTTGTGAAAAGTAGGATCTTAAACCGTAATTGTTAGCGTATTCAACAGTATTTCCTTCTATCGAAATTTTCAACTCGCTGAATATTCCGTGGGTGGAATCCCCCATCCACACAGGTGCGTTGTTGTCGGTGGCAGCAATATTGCTTCCATCATCTTGGACAACTGTGGTTTCAATTTCCAGAAATGAGTTGTAAGTATCTGTATAATGCTCAGTACTCCTTGATAAGGTCAACTCAATACTACCGTAAGGATCTAACCTATCGGGCCTGATGATAACAAATTCAGATTTCTCTACCGATATGTTTGTAGGTTCCGTAGCAAATACATCCAACGCAGGGTTTATGTTGTAGGAAGAACCTTCCAACTTATTACCCATTGTTCCATTTAGACTAGCCATCTTTTTGAGAGTGATGTTTGCTCGAAGCGAAATCACTTAATGACCACAAGTGTCATGCTCTGCTGTCTTTCAGCCGATTCTGTTAGTATTAAAACATGGAACGTCCGCGTTTACCAGTTCCTCTCCTCTTTTCAGAATCCTTTTTTCTTCTCTTTAAATGATCTGGACAAGCTGCACTGAGTACATTCCCCCAAGATCATTCAACTGCTCCTATTCTCTTTCGTTGCGGATGCTGCCAAGCTATGACCGTCGATAACATTGCGTGCTACGTTACTACCTACAGAGAGTGCTCTCTTACCCAGACGTATTGTTCCTCTTTTCAGCAGTGGTGTTGCCGATTTGAGTATATCTGAAAAAAACTACCGAGTCTATCACCTCTCATACTAGGCATCACTCGTCGTCCACTATACACTCCAATACCATTTCCAGCTTGCATTTTGTAGTACTCTTCAAAAAACTCTTTCGAGTCTTCGGGGTTGTATTGTACCAGACTCATTGTGTTTTTCTTTCTCTAAAGTGAACCGTCAACACGACTTTTCCACCATCAAATGGTATTCGCTCACCATCGTCACTCGTTATAAGCACTTGAATGAGATCGCTATTCAGTGATGAAGCGTTGAAGTAGGGCGGGTTTTTAAACTCTTGGTACACAACGCTGTTCTTCTTTTTTGCACCAGTACCACTTTTAGCAAAGATACATTCGTATCACCTACCATTCTATTATCAAAAATGTTGGAATAGACATACAAAGAGGTTAGTCCAAAAGTTATATCAGGAGATGTGACATTATTGTATCTACCATGGGGATACGTAGTTTTCCCACTTGGTTCGAATCCAAAGATAATCGCCAAGTCTTTGGAAAAGCTCACCGTTGCATCAGAATTGCTGTTAGTTAGTAAACTGGTGTTGGTTATCTTGTTGTAGGAGATGGAAAACTTTTTATCTAAACTCATTTCACGGATTCTTTTTCGTATAACCTCCTCCAACTCCTCCACACTATCATATCTTCCATTACCAATTAAGATGAAGGACTTTCGCTTCTGCCGGAGACATTAATCTTTTCTAGATACATTTTCCCTTCGGTAATGTTTTTCCAATTATTAGAATACAATACATCTAGCAGAGCTATCTCCAATTTACCACCGATGATATCTAAATATTTATACAGTCTCACTGTAAAACCAGAGTTGGTGTTGGCGGGAAACTCTTCAGCGCTGGAGTTTGAGGCTAAAGTTATCAGCATCGACATTTTACCAACGGATGATGATTATATTAAGCGTTCATTCCTTATAAGCTATTCATCCACCCATTTGTTGAACTTTTCTCCGTATCCTAACCACTTAACCAGAATCTGTCTTTTACCTCTTCTCATTCTTCTTCCCAATATATTTTCGATTCTGAAAGTTGTCGGTTTTTTTATCTTTTGCAAGTCGTTTTCGTAAAAGGTATCGTCGATCATCTCCTCAGCCAAATCTTTCACCCTACATACAACAGGTTTTTCATTGGTGAGCTCATCAGTGATTATAAAGATCTCGATGGTTCAATTCGAGGTGCATCCTCTCTCAAACGCCCCTCTTGCCTTATTTATTCTCACATAATCCCCAACTTTAAACTTCGGTTCTTTAGTTAAACTGTGCTCTCCTCCTTCATACACTCGATTCCACACAAGTTCGTGATTTTGAAAATTCACATCATTCGGTCTCATAGCACTGAGAACAGTGTTGTTGTACGTGCTAACCATATTGGGTAAAACATCAATGTATCTGACATCATCTTTGTACATCAGATATCTGTAAATCTTTTCTTTTAAAGTCCTGTTAAAACGCTCCACCATTGATGCCTTTACTGTCTCACTTTCGGTTGTAAAGCATTTGACTTTTTTTTTGCCAGAAGACTCTTGACGTTGACATTGTCAAACTCTTTACCTTAATTAAATTGTAAAGCTTTGTAGTTTTCTCCATCTAGTATCCCTCTCAATCCTTGGGCTACAACATGACTGGATTTGGAGATGATTGGTAAAGCCCAACCTTTTCTAGATAGAGAATCAACAGCTGTCAGTAAAAACGCTGTGTTATCGTTTTGTTCTTTTCGAGAACGAGCATACATCAAATCTACTTGAATCTGCTCTCGTATTCCAGCCACAATTGTAGGACGACGCTTAAACTTAGTTATGGCTTTTTTATGTAGCGTGTAGGCACCCTCTCAGCTCAACCATTCTCGAATTCTTTTTTCTCCCTCCCATTTTTTATGAGCTTTCAGTAAAGCTCTAGCTCCTCGTAGAGATGTATGTAATGCGGGATTGTAATACAGTTGTTTTAACGCGTCGACGTCCATTTGCCATTACCCGGAATGACCAATTTTCTCTTCTGTCGTGTTTGTCATTAGGATTTCCAGACAGATGTGATTCCTTGATCCACTAGCAGGATTTTAAATTTATGTAGTTGGTATTTCCTAGTGCTACCTCCTTCGGTTAGAACATCTCGTAGTAAAGTTTTGGAAGTCTTAGGATTCAACCAACGATCTCCGATTTTCAGCATGTCCTTATTTGAGTCGTACTTACCAATTTTACTCAATCAATTCAACATTCTGACACCAATCGCTTGATCACCTTTTTTTCTTGTTAAACTAGATATCTTTCTCTCAAACTCTTCTAAACGATCCTTCTCACTTTCATATTCATCTTTTCCGTCAGCAACAAGCATATTTTCAAGTAGGGTTGAGTTGTTGCTATCAAAAAATTTCTTTTTTAATGGATCTAAGTCAGGGTCATCTACCACAGTTGTAGAGGAGGTGGAATTGTTTGGTAAAGGAGTGTGAGTTTTATCATCGATAATCGTGCTATTAGCCAATGGAGAATTAGGTTCTGTCTTTGCTTTCTTAATAGTACTCCAGTTAATCGTTCGCTGCTGTTTAGTTTTAATTTTTTTGACATCGCTCAAATACCTACGTAGATTTTGAACATTTTCATCAAACTTTTTGTGCACAAGTAAGTCAGAATCGTGCGCTGTTTCCAGTAGACCATTTCGATTTCTCTTCATATCTCTCACCGTTAGATCTTCCATAGGGCTATAATACACCGGAGGTGTGTTCTTCTTTTCCTCTATCGCTTTTTTATTCCTAACTTTTTCCATTAATCTACTGTATTCGGTTTCAGACAGTATAAAAAACCGTCTGGAAATGTTAAAGATTGGAGGTTCATAGCTTTATTGGTTTTATTGATGATAAAACAGGTACAATAGGAGTTATAATAACAATCAAAAGGCTACCTCTACCATTGTGAGCCAAAATTTTACGCTTATCATCAACTGTTCCTTTAGCAGTTAGTTTACGTGGTTCCTTCTTGTAACGCTGCAACTCAATAAACTGTTCAGAATCCAGACGAACATTACCTAATATAATATTTGTAACGGTTTCTATCAATGATTGAAACAGATCCGAGTTGGCCTTTTCGATTATAGCAATTTTTCCTCTTTTACTCAGATCATCTGGAGCTAAAATAGCCATTCTATTCCTCATCATTCTTGTTGGGAGATTTATCTTCATCCTCCTAGTCGTCCTAATACAGTTTTTAGTATTGCAGGAACTACAGTGCTGACAATAGGTCCTAGTAGAGAAGCTAGAAATCCCCCTTTTTGCAATGCATCTCTTTTATCATCTAACGTTGATTTGCTAACTAAGCTGGTAATGTCCTTTGTGTTTGACTGCAACAGATTATACTGAGCAGTTGTCAATGGTATCGTTTCACTTAAAATAGCTTCAGCGCATTCAACAAGAGTCATAATAATGTCTTTTTTTTCTTTAGCGATTACAGTCTTTTGAATTGCAGAGAATGCACTGCTGAGTGATAACAGTACCACTGCATTTCTTTTTAATTTTCGACGCAGAGCTTTAGTCAGTATATTACTAACGTGTTGCAGTGTTGAACAACAAAATATGTGTGAGATGAAACAAACAGTCCTTTTATTTATATGCTTTTACTTGGGAACATATAATATCATAGGAACATCCGATGTAAAGTTTCCCAATAGCCTGTGTTGATCATTCGTTTGCGCAGTCGTATCTATTCGTAGACAAGAGTATGGTTTCTTTGACGCGTCTTCAAAAACCTCTTGTACATATTTTACTCTTAAGGGAAAACATTGATGCGGCCAAATAGGTAATCGAAGAAGCGTCTCTAGGGTTTTTAAAAAGAAAAAAATAATGACTATTCTATGAAATTGTACGATTTCCTTTTAAAAACAGATTCTGAACAATAAGAAAGACCCTTATTTTCAAATGATGGCTATGTTTTGCATACAGAGCATTGGCATCAGCTTTACCAGAAACTTCATCCATCAGGTCATCAATTATCAACCACCTGTTTTGTCCGTCTCTGGGAAAACTCATTGTTATATCTATCATTCCTTCATGAAAAATCACTCCAGGTACATCATCATAGGCTTTTTGATAGGTTCCATAACAATAATGAATTTCTACCGCTGGAGGATAAGCTATAGTCTGACTAGTTTTAATAATTCGTAAAATCGCTTGCGTCTTCCCCAAACCAGTTGGTCCTGCAATCATCGCCGTAAAATGAGAACACATCCTCGGGTCATAATCTTCAGGTTTCCCATTCATGATAAACGAGATGTTCGTCATCCAACAATAGTTTCATTTATGATTTCAATGGGAGAGATTCTCGTTTTTTGTATTTCCTCCATAGCATTTTCATACATACTAAACTCAGTAACACCTCCAAAAGTAGAAAATCCTACGACAAATACCAAAATCATCATAACTATCAACGCTTTACATTTCATATTCGGTAAAACATCTACCATATCACTCGTAGTACCATCAACAGTACCAGTTTCATTCATCGGTCTCATCTCAACGTCTTCCTCTGACAACATCTTAGCTTTCAATATCGATGCAATCATACAACGCTTCATTCTTATACAATACTCAAACCCCACAATCTAACATCATCATCACACCAATAAATACGTAAAAACCTGGTGCACACAAAAAAGCACCCAATGGAGCAGGAGAACCTCCAGGAGAATCTCCAGGAGAACCTCCAGGAGAACCTCCAGGGTAACCTCCAGGATAACCTCCAGCCCAAACCAATCAAACTCATAATCTAACGACATAAAAAATTGCTATATAAACTTCCTGCACAACTAAATTCTAAGCAACTGGTGCACACAAAAAGGTACCTCACAGGTTCGCATTTGAACCTGTGAGGTACTTCAAGTACCTGGAACCAGGAGAACCTTCTGATCCTTAGACTCCATGAAAGAAATCTGCTCCCTTATTACTACTTCCAGGTTAACAATATGAGGATCTATGGGATAATTACCCGGACATCAATCAATCCAGGGTTGACGTTTTGAGAGGGCGAATCTGCTCGGCCTTTCACTGCGACTACTGAACTGCTGTGCTCGTCGTGGTCAATCCTTGCCAGCAGAGTGAACTTCTTCAGTAGAGAGGGGTATTTTGGCAACTGAAAAAACTCTTAGTATCCTTTAAGCTTTTGTCAGAAAATTTGATTGAACCATAGAAAGTATCAAGAAATTCAACTCACACTGGCAAGACGTCACCCAGGATTAAAAGTTCCATGCTTTTAAACTCAACATCGCATCATGGAACATCAGAAAAATGCTAGACCCGCAGGGTGCAGAAAGACCTGAGAGAAGAAGTGCAATCATTTCATATGAACTACAGAAGTATGACATTGACATTGCAGCCCTGAATGAAGTCAGATTCTGAGACACAGGTAACATCAGAGAATAAACAGGCTACACCATCTACTGGAGTGGCAAAACTGCAAGTGAATGTAGTGAATCTGGTGTGGCTCTTGCTGTAAATAAAGAACTCGTTTCAAAATTGTTAGAGGAGAGTAGTAATATATGAGCAGATCTCCCTACCAAGTGTTTTTTTTTGTGAATTTGACTCCGGAGTTTATGCAATGGGTTACGACGTTGAATGAATTCGCTGAATTTATATTGTATTTAATTTGAGTGGCATTTGAGTGGCATTTAAGTGGCATTTGAGTTTTGATTATTTTTTTACTCAATTTGAACTTATATGGCATATAGATTTTGAATGTATGAAATTTAAGTTCTGATAACTTTTTTACATAATTCTAACTCATATGGCATCTAGATTTTGAATGTATGGCATTTAAGTATTGATAATTTTTTGTAATTCGAACACATATGATATCTTGAGAGAGAGGAGAGATGAAAAGAGGAGAGAGAGGAGATTGAATGAATACATTGATTAAAAATGAATCAATATGTGAATATATACATTTATTGTGTAATAAGTAGGGAAAATCTCATATAATATAGCTAGAGTCAGTAAATATTAAATAATACAAAACACTACAACTTGTATCCTTTACAATGATGTCTTTGATGTACTGATGTTATATCTTAGGAGGGAAGAGTTCTGTTCTATGTGTTTTTAATTTCGTAATGAACTAAAATAAAAAAGTTATGTATTAGTATAGAATGATTAAGCAAAAATGTAGAATAATTACATGAATTTGAATTATAGTTCTAGTTACATTGGATAGTTTACATTATTAGAAAAGGGAAATAGCTCACCAAGTTACATTGTTCAGCTTGTTCTTTCTTGAGCATTATTTTCACCAAGTGCTTTTGATTCTGTTTCATCTATCTAAAACAAAACAAAAAATACTTGCTTTATAAATATGTTGTAAAAAATACACTAATTACACCAAAAAAGTACTTTTTTTACCTGGAAAATGTATATATTCAACATTTTGTTGTAAAAACTACACTAATTACATCAAAAAAGTCCTTTTTTTACCTTGAAAATGTATATTCAGCATTTTGTTGTAAAAAATACACTAATTACACCAGAAAAGTCCCTTTTTCACCTGGAAAAGGTATATATTCAGCATTTTGTTGTAAAAAAATACATTATTTACACCAAAAAAGTCCTTTTTTCACCTGGAAAATGTATATATTCAGCATTTTAATGTAAAAAATACATTATTTACACCAAAAACATTAATTTTTAAATTGAGTTGAAGTATTATTTACAATGGTTAGAATTTATTAAAATTACTGCTCAATCTTTTATCCAACACCTACAATAATTCTTAGTAATAGTAGTGTAATCAGACTGAGTAATAATCTACACACACCTTGTTCACTCTGTATGCTGTAGTACATGTTATTCCTTTAGTTATCTGCAATTGCTTGAATTGGATCTTATCCAGATGTTTTATAGTCTTTGCTGCTACTACGTTTTGTCTCAAACAAGAGTCCAAAGTAGGCATTGTGTCTACAAAATACAAAAAAATTGATTGTTACAATTGATTCATTTATTTTCATTGGCTTTATCTACATATACATAAAATAGCGAAGAAACAGTTTGTGTGAGTATGAAACTATCTAGTAGAGATAAATTTATATCTAGGTTCAACTAGCATTAAATAATTATTTATTATTTTGTTAATAATAGATAATTACAGTCGGTTACTTAACTAGTGCTCAGACAAACACACAATTTTGTTAATGCCAAAGTCTGTGATTTTACAAAGAAATAGCTTAGACATTATGAGCATAAAATTATCTAGTAAAGATAAATTACCTAGGAGTGAATTCTAGTTGAGGTTCGATTTTTTTAATAATAAATATTTAAAACCACTTGGACAAACAGACAGATTTTTCAATGACACAGCTTGCGCTCTTGCGAGCGAATAGCTTAGACACTATGCGTATAGATTTATCTAGTAAAGTTAAAATTATGTCTAGAGGCAAAAATGGAGGACAACTCCGTATCGCAACTAGTTGAGCTTTTCTACTAGCGTTAAATAATTATTTATTATTTATCTTTAAAAATAAATAATTAGAGCTTTCTACTAGTGATAAATAATTATTGATTATTTTTTACCTTAGCACCACTTGGAGCCAGATGATTTAATTAACTAAAGACAAATAATTATTTTAGCATTTCTTACCTTGATGCTCTCATAGTAGCTGTAGTAGATGTTGCTTCTCCGCTTGCTGTTGAAGAACTGGATGCATTCTGTGTGAAAACAGTGGCTCTTAAATAGATAAAGTTGCACTGATTAAACCCTATGAATCGGCATTTTTTCCAATGCTTTCACGGGAATAAAAACTGTTTATCCCGACGAAAGCAACGGTTTCCATTCGCGTGAAAATAAATTATTTATTCCCGCGAAAGCAACGGTTTCCATTCGCGTGAAAATAACTTATTTATTCCCGCGAAAGCAACGGTTTCTATTCGCGTGAAAATAAATTATTTATTCCCACGAAAGCAACGGTTTCCATTCGCGTGAAAAGAAATTATTTATTCCCGCAAAAGCAACGGTTTGTATTCACGTGAAAATAAAATTTTTATTCCTGCGAAAGCAACGGTTTCCATTTGCCTGAAAATAAATTATTTATTCCCGCGAAAACATTGTTTTTTATTCACGCGAAAAAAAAGTTTTTATTCCTGCGAAAGCATTAGAAAAATGCTGATTCATAGGGTTTAATCAGTGCAACTTTAGCTATTTAAGAGCCACTGTTTTCACACAGAAAGCATCCAGTTCTTCAACAGCAAGCGGAGAAGCGTCATCTACTACAGCTACTAGGAGACCATCCAGCATCAAGGTAAGAAATACTAAAATAATTATTTGTCTTTAGTTAATTAAATCATCTGGCTCTAAGTGGTGACAAGGTAAAAAATAATCAATAATTATTTAACACTAGTAGAAAGCTCTAATTATTCATTTTTATTAAAATTAATTACAAAAAATTAAACAAAATCTTTTGTTTTTTTTCAGAATTAATACTCAAGACGAAGGATGTCAACCGATGAATGAAGAAGCAGGATCCCAGCAAACCCTTTCCTCATCACCTTCTCCTATCTTTGATATGTCAGAAAGTCAATTGGTGGTTGATGAACCGGAATCCCAACAAGATTTTACTTCATTCACATATCCGCTATTAGGAGAGCAACCAGCATCGAGGTAAGAAGTGCTAAAATAATTATTTGTCTGTAGTTAATTAAATCATCTAGTTCTTTGGAACTAGTTTTTGATTATAATTTATTTTTTAGATCACTACAACCACTAAGAGGACTCTAAGTAGAGTTAAGGTAAAAAATAATAAATAATTATTTAACACTAGTAAAAGGCTCTAATTATTTATTTTTACAATGAATAATAACTGTTTTATGCTGATAATGAAGTAAAATAATACAATATTGAAAGTTTCAATCATTTTTTGGTTGTCAAGTTCAAAATCGACCTGTAGTTCCATGCATCATTTAATATGCTAACCTATTTTTTCTCTCGGACATACGGCAATTCTGTCAATCAATGTCAAAAAACTGCGATCTTGAGCGGAAACAGGATAGGTTCTATGAGCATAAAATTATCTAGGAAGGATACTTCTATGGTCAAGAGAGCGACTCCATATCGTAATAGGAGGATAACTCCATAGTGCAACTAGTTGAGTTCTTCAACTAGTGTTAAATAATTATTTATTATTTCTTACCTTAATACAGAAAGTCTCCTAGTAGTTGTAGTAGATGTTGATCCTTCCGTCACTGTTGTTGAAGTGGATGCTTTCTGTGTAAAAGCGGTGCTTCTTATATAGCTAGGTTGTACTAGGTTGTACTAGGTACTAGGTACCGATTGACACGAGTTGATTCCAATGAAAAGCCTTTATAATATATAAGAAGGTCTTTACGTGGAAAACTCACGCAAAAACTAAAAAACAAAAAAAAAATTCTTCCCGGGAGATTTCCGTCTTATATGTTATAAAGGCTTTACGCAAAAAACTCACGCAAAAACCGAAACTAAATAAAAACTTCTTCACGGTAGTTTTCCTTCTTATGAATTATGACACCTTTATGCAAAAAACTCACGCAAAAACGAAAAAAAATAAAAAACTTCTTTGCGGGAGTTTTCCTTCTATGTACTATAAAGGTCTTACGCGGAAAACTTACGGTAACAAAATTTGCGTCAGTTTTCTGCATAAAGCCTTTATAACACAAAAGAAGGAAAACTCCCGCGAAAGAATTGTTTTATATTTTCCGTTTTTGCTTGAGTTTTCCGTGTAAAGCCTTTATAGTATATAGAAGGAAAACTCCCGCAAAGAGAATTTTTTTACTGTTTCACTTTTCGCGTGAGTTTTCCGCGTAAAACCTTTATGACTTATAAGAAGGAAAACTTCCGCGAAGAACTTTTTTTAGTTTCGGTTTTCACGTGAGCTTTTTGCATAAAGCATTTATAACATATAAGACGGAAAACTCCCGCGAAGAATGTTTTTTATTTTTTTTAGTTTTCGAGTGAGTTTTTCGTGTAAAGACCTGCTTATATATTAAAAAGGCATTTCATTGGAATCAACTCGTGTCAATCGGTACCTAGTACAACCTAGCACAACCTAGCTATATAAGAAGCACCGCTTTTACACAGAAAGCATCCACTTCAACAACAGTGACTGAAGTATCAACATCTACTACAACTACTAGGAGACTTTCTGTATTAAGGTAAGAAATAATAAATAATTATTTAACACTAGTTGAAGAACTCAACTAGTTGCACTATGGAGTTATCCTCCTATTACGATATGGAGTCGTTCTCTTGACCATAGAAGTATCTCTCCTAAATAATTTCATGCTCATAGAACCTATCCTGTTTCCGCTCAAGATCGCAGTCTTTTGGCATTGATTGACAGAATTGTCGTAGGTCCGAGAGAAAAAATAGGTTAGCCTTAAATGACATCTTGAACGACAGGTTGATTTTGAACTTTACAGCCAAAAAATGATTACAACTTTCATTATTGTATTGTTTTACTTCATTATCAGCATAAAACAGTTATTATTCATTGTATTTAATGTGAAAAATAATTTTTACTGATGATGATTATTATTATTATTCTTATTATTATTGTTAATATCATTGTGATTTCATTTGGTTTTCATTTTTACTTTATTGAATTTTGTTCAAGTCTTGTGATCTAAACAATAAAATAATAATAAATATTTATTTACCACTAGTTGAAAAACTCACCTACTTGCACTATCGAGAAAATAGCCTCCTACAACCAAATCCGTTTGTGTTACAAACCCTGTCTTTGGATATTGATAAAAGTTTCATCTTCTTTGTATTATGATTAAATAATAATAAATAGCTCACATTTTTTAAAAATATTTTTTATTTTCTGTCTTTTCAGATTGGATAATTAAGATGGCAAAAGTCAATCACTGATTGAAAAGTCAGAGATCCGGGAATTTATTCCTCTACCTTCATCTCCCATCTACAATCAAAGAATGCAAAACCCAACCAAACTGAACTCTAAAATCTCGGATTTTGAAGACAGCACACTTCTACAACACAGCAAGAATTCCTTTCAAGATCTACCACCTACTTAGATGATACCAAACCAATGAAGACTCAAACTACATGGATTTTGAAGACAGCACACTTCTCCGACACACCAAGAATACCTTTAAAAAAACCAAGAAAACTACATGGTTTTTGAAAACAGCACACTTCTCCAACACAGCAAAAATTCCTTTCAAGATCTATCACCTACTTAGATGATACCAAACCAATGAAGACTCAAACTACATGGATTTTGAAGACAGCACACTTCTCCAACACAGCCAAAATAGTAATAATTATTTAATGGTAGTTGAACCTAGATATAAATTTATCTCTACTAGATAGTTTCATACTCACACAAGCTGTTTCTTCGCTACTTTATGTATATGTATATAAAGCCAATGAAAATAAATGAATCAATTGTAACAATCAATTTTTTGTATTTTGTAGACACAATGCCTACTTTGGACTCTTGTTTGAGACAAAACGCAGCAGCAGTAAAGACTATAAAACATCTGGATCAGATCCAATTGAAGTAATTGCAGATAACTAAAAGAATAACATGTACTACGGCATACAGAGTGAACAAGGTGTGTGTAGATTATTACTCAGTCTGATTACACTACTATTACTAAGAATTATTGTAGGTGTTGGATAAAGGCTTAAGCAGTAATGTATTAGCAAGCATTAGCAATAAACATAGACTTTTCAACAATGACATGAACCAAAAAAAATAGTATAACAAAGTCATGTTTGAGCTAACAAGTTGTTGCTAAGATGTTTGAGTTAACAACTAGGTTGCTAAAATAAGTTTTTCATGAGGATCTCCTGACAGTTGTGATTCCTTGAGTGGTGAGCAGACTTTTAAATCTACTGTAGTTATCTTTTGTTGATCTTATTGAGTCTTTATCAGTTAGTACATCTTGCAACAAATTCTATGATAGCTTAGTGCTAAGCCATCTTCCCTTGAGTTTTATCCTGTCAGTATCCAGATCGTATTTCCCAGAGTCTCTCAATCAAGACAATATTTTTACACCTAACGCTTGATTGTCTTTGCTAGCTGTCATGCTGGATACTTTCTTTTTAAACTCTTCTAATCGTTGCATCATTCTCTCCGAATCTCTATTGCTATCATCGTCAATTGTGTTTCTATCAAACGATGATGGTGAGAGCTTTGGTGTTTTAGCAGAGCTCCCGCTCTTTGGTTGCTTGTACTCTCCCCTAATCTTTCCAACATCACTCCGATAGGCTTTTGTGCTTTGAACATTTTTATTTGTCTTTTTGCGCTCAAACAACTTGTTTTTGATTCCCATTACTATTTCATTCGTTTCAACCAAAATATTCTGGATTTTCTCGATATCTCTCACCATTTTGTCTTTTGTCGGGTTGCCATACAATGATGACGCAAATTTGTCTTGGTCGGTTGATTTAGCACCACTGATCTTTTCCATCAAACTATGATACTCCTCTTCTGGTATAGCAAAAAAACTTCCATCATATTTTAAAGGCGGAAGATTCATTTTGTATTGATATTAAAACCTGTGCAATCAGGATGATTATAGGGTCTAAAAAAAGCTACCTCCCCCAATCTGCATTAAAATTTCATTGTTTGTCAGCAATCAGTGTTTTGTACCTCCTTGAAGCGCTACTACCTAATAAACTGAGTTGTGTACTGATTAGTTTTTTGTAGCTCTTTTTTGAAGCGCTACTATCCAATAAACTGTTCCGTATCTAAGAAACATTTTCTAATATACTGTTTTTGTGACACAAAGTCGCTGGCATGATTCCTTTAATTAATCATTATCAACATATTGCGTTGATGTTAATTATCATTTAGTAGTTGCGTTGTTTTCTTTTGATTTTAGATTATGATGACAACAGCAAAAAGCATGATTTGGATATAGTCATAAGCGAACATGTACATAGCTATAAAATGTTAATATGGACATGAATTTGGACATGGACATGTACATAAATATGAACATAGGTATGTACATAAATGGACATGAATATGTACATGAATATGGACATGTACATAAATGGACATGAATATGGACATGTGTATAAATGGACATGAATACGTACATGTACATGAATATGGACATGTGCATGAATGGATATGGATATGTACATAAATTGAAATGAATATGGATGTGGGTGATTTTCCAACATATTTTATAGCATTCAATATACTTATTATGTAATAAATGTATATTATTCAATGTAGATATAAATATATTCATAAATATGTACATAATTATCCATATATACATGAATGTATAGAAAACTAAAAAATATCTCTCCTCTCTCTCCTCTCTCTCTCCTCTCTCTCTCCTCTCTCTCTCCTCTCTCTCTCCTCTCTCTCTCCTCTCTCTCTCCTCTCTCTCTCCTCTCTCTCTCCTCTCTCTCTCATCTCTCCTCTCCCCTCTCTCCTCTCTCTCAAGATACCATATGAGTTCGAATTATGTAAGAAAATTATCAAAACTTAAATGCCATATGAGTTAGAATTATGTATAGAATTATCAAAACCTAAATGCCATACATTCAAAATCTATATGCCATATAAGTTCAAATTAAGTAAAAAAAATAATCAAAACTCAAATGCCACTTAAATGCCACTCAAATACCACTCAAATGCCCCTCAAATAAAATACAATATAACTTCGGTGAATTCATTCAACGCTGTAACCCATTGCATCACCCCAGATTTTGACCCCACAAAAAAAACACTTGGTAGGGAGATCTGCTCATATATTACTACTGAGGAGCCTAAGGCAATAAGCGACCGGCTGATGCCACTCAGCGTACCTCTGAGAGATGAGCGGTGGTGTACCGTAATAGCCGCCTATGCTCCCACAATGACGAGCAGCCAAGATAACATCAACCACTTATACCACTAGCTGAACCAGACTCTGAGATCAGCCGTTGCACCTGATGAAATTGTGCTCCTGGGTGATTTCAATGTCAGAATTGGACAAGATCATGCAACCAGACCAGCTCACAAATACTCTTGGATGCATTTGGGAAGTAAGAACTGGCACCTATTTGACTTTGTCGTCACTCGAAAATCTGATCTCCCAGACATCTGGGATACAAAGGCCATGAGAGGGGCAAACTGTAGTACCGACCACATCATGATAAGAACTGAAGTCAAGCTCAAAGTGAGGAGAAAGCTCAGAAAAGGAAGAACACTGTGTCGGAGACTGGACGTCTCACTACTTAAGAGAGACAATGTGCAACAGAAACTAGAGACTCCCTCAATGAGAAACTAGACTGTACAGCCCAAGAGGGTGTGGACTGAATCTGACCAGGTTTCTCTTGAGACTGCAATACCTTCTGTGTTGAAAAACTGGCTTTTTGTTGTCAGAGGGGCAGCAACTGTGTTCTAATTCTTTACTATTATTTGAACTTGGGTAGCTTGCGCTGCGGAGAAAGTGTACTTCTATACCATAACCAGTTTGCTCTCGACACTGCAAAGTCTTTGGTGTTGATGAATTTGACTTTTTATCAGAGAGACAACAACTGGGTTTTAATTATTCATTATTGAACTTAGTTGTGTATCAACTAAGTTCTTTCAGGCATCTTTCTTTTTATTACTTATATTTAGTTATTAGCCATCATTGTTAAGCGCTTTTAGTTTGATCTCTTGAATTTTGATAGAATTTATTTAGTGCAGGTGCACACACCTATTTATAGATTCAACAGTAAGACAAATATAGTCCGTCCCGTTCCAAAAGAATACAAAGGGTTCTTTCTCAAACAGATGAGTAGCTGTAAATGTTTGATTTTATTAATATTTTTTCAGTTCTCTTGTTATACGTTTTTAGTTTAAGATTTTGTATTTTTTTTTGCAGGTACACTCTTTGTTTATATAATCAATAGCTAGATGAATACTAGTCACCTCACATCAAATGGAGAAAAAGAAGGAGGGGGAGGAAAAATAGTTGAGTCATAATTAGCATATGATAAAGTCCAGCTTAACAATTGAAAATTATCAATGTTTATTTTAGTGCTCATGATTTAATCTTAGAACTCGTACTTAAACTTTTAGTTGAGCCAAGCCAGGTCCAAGTTTTAACTAAGGTTTTGGACTGCAATAAAAATTTAGTGTCAGCAAAAAAGTTCGCTTATTTATTTAGAATCAAGAACTAGATAAATATTATTTACCTATCATCAAAAGAACAAGTAGTTTAAAATATCTTCGTGAACCATTAGAAACTATGGTTTTAGCTCACCTTGAAATTCTTTTTTATTAATACACACAAAAGTTATGGCTCCTCATAATACACAAAAAAAAACATGCAATAAATGTGTTTTTTTTGCATGGGAAAATATCATAGAATGATTCAAAGAACATTACAGTTTGATTGTGTAAAAGGCACATTCAAAACCATAGAAAACATACTTTTGCACATAAATTGGTCTCAGAATGGTACAAATAACATTACAATTCACAAACCAAAAAAATACAGTGGACATTATAACCTGCTCGGATACCTGTAGCATATAAGAAGTTTTTAATAAAACATATTGCTACAATACAGAATGGTGATGTTAATCACTTCATCTGTTCTCTGAGCGAGATGCTAAGTTGAAATAAAAATCACCATGAACCGGTCAGTCAACTATGCACTATACAATTTATTAAAATAACAAGTGAGTTTAGAAGTTGCTCTATTAGTATATTATTATGGTACACTGCGTTTTAATGGGCTTTTATTATTCAGATAATGGGCTGTGTGCTCTTTTATACCAGTATCATACAAAGATATTGTCACACCCAATCATCTCGTATTGCTCTCTTGCATAACCAGTTATATGATTTTCAAAGGTTGCGTGAACAGCAACAATGTCACAAGAATCAGTTTCGCATCTAAAACAATCTATTCATCAAGGTGATGGACGGATTGTATTGGGTAGGCCTGCATCGATTCACAGATTTATGTTCCGATTTTATCAAATGAAGCAAACAGAAGTTTTCAACTTTTTTTATTCGATTTTGTTGACATATAGAAGTGCAAAAAAATTATTGTAACAATTTTAGCGGTCCTGCTACTTTGGGAGATTTGCATGGTGATTAAGTGGTGTCATACTTCCTCCCCACCCTCCCCCACCCTAAAATCCCCCTTTACCCCTTGTGCCCTCTGGTAATGGTGTTACAGTACCGCCAGAACTCTTCCCCCCTCGGCAGCTACCTAAATCCCCCTGAAAAAGTGATACCGGGTACCCTGGGTCTATACCGGGTACCCCGGGCCTGTATCCCCTTATATGAATATATAGTAGGTACCCTGGGTCTACCCCGGGCCTACCCCGGGTCAGGACCCCGACCCTGTATCCAAACAGAGTGACTCATGGAGCCTGTGCCACTAGGAACCTAAGAGCCTCAACAGAACGGAGACCTGAGCCTTCCCCCTACCATGAGACCAGACTAGGAAGTGGCACTTCCTAATAAGGAGTGGAAAGATTCCACCACCAAGAAAAGAGCGGGAAGCAGGGCCCAGTACCATTTTGCCATGTGCTATTGATCTCATCGGCTTGTTGTGTTATTATCTTTTGTATCGCATTATGTTATTTGTGCATTCTTTGTATTATGTTTTACCATTGGCTATGCCTAATAAGGTAACGAAATAGCCTCTTATCTTCGATAAAAGGAGCTGCTGCATATTGAGAGTTCGGTTGTTGAACAGATAGTATCAAATACCCTTTTACTTGTGTATCAAATAAAGTATTGGTTTGATAAAACTTCTAGTAGTGTGTTTGGGTCGTGGACCCCGTGTAGTTGGTTAACGTCTATTCGGGATAGACCCCAAAGTGTGAGGAGAGAGAGAGGAGAGGATTCCGTTGTGTTGTGATAGAGAACAGAAATCTATTACACTACTTCTCCACTGGTCAGTTTCACCGAGCAAACTGCTGTCTGCCGGCATAACAATACAGTCAGCCTCTCAAGGTCTGACAATGAACAGTCAACTTCTTCCCAGAGGTGATCCTCTGCTTGAATGGCACAAACAACTGGCTGTAAAAGGATAACTCTCAATTTTAACAAATGTAACTATCCCTCGGCTCAGACATACACTCGGCGTTTTTAAGTAGTATAGGCATTTTTCCTTGTAAGAATAAAAAGTGGCAACACAACAATGACATGTTAGGAACCGCACTGAACTGAACAAAAGCTCTGCCTTCTATAAGCAGATTTACAGGAAGTTGCAAGAAATGTTTGGCCTAGTTTGCCAAACACTTCAATCATAACAACAGAAATACAGGGATCAACCAGTAACAATACATATCAAAAAACTAGCCAATAATAAATAGATAAATAAGTTGAAGGAAACTGGTGCCCAGAAGTAAGGGGCGGAGTCTATGGGCGTTCCAGCCAGTAATAGCTCGGCATTCCTCTCTCCAACAGTTCTTAGTCTTTTACGGCCTTTGGTTCTGGTTTCTCCACTTTTGAGGGTAATGATTACCTGGATTCGGGTCCTAGAAGTCATTGGACTATGTTTCCTCCCTAGTGCTATGTCAGCCATATTTTTGCTGGCCCGGGATAGCTACCCAGGACAGTGGTAGTAATTACCCTGTGCCGGTAAAATAAAATAATGATTCTATTGCTTGTATGAGCAGATAGGTTATTAACAATTAATACCGGACTAGTTAATTGCTTGTAGGAGGCATGCCGGAAGCCTGCAAGCTATCAGGGGACCTTAAAAAGTAGTGGTTACTCATGGTGACTGGTAATTTGCACTAAATGATAGTGCTATGGTTACTTACTGACGAAGACTACAGGCTGTGGTGTGATGAGCAAAAATATCTGATACCATGCAACAAGCTTCAGATAATGGGCTGAGTGCTCTTTTATACTATTACAGTGCGGTGAAAAATTGACCTTTGGGAACTTTTATGACTACCTATCCTTCGCTTACAATGTCTCACTCAGATATGTACAAATGACATGCAGTCGTTGTTAACTTCCTGATTACTGGGAAATCCCATTTTTTTCGAGATTGAGCAAATGCGAAATGTTTTGCCAACAACATTAGTACCAGGTTTCATTACCAACGCATAAACCTTTGAAAGTTTCGAATGGCAGGTTCCAAACGGATCATCGACCAATTGACCAACTCCTGGAAAATCTACATACACCCAAATTGTCATCAGATGTAATATTACAAGCCAAAAATAAGCTTTTATTGCTCACAATGCGAACACGTGGCCTATGAGTGTTTGTGGTAAGTTTCTTTTGAGTGAGAAATCTTTTCTTAGACTGCTAATACTATTTTTTGTACAAATAGCATTAAAATCTTTTAAGAAGTTCCAAAATAGAAAATTGTGAACGTAATAGTTTGATTGAAAATAAAAGTAAATGTAATAAAAACAAATTGAGAGATTTTTCCGGTAAAAAAACCTGGTGAGAAGACCAAAGTAACAAGTGCTTTTTTATGTTCCGACATGAACAATGAGTAGACAACTCCTAAAGTGCATACACACCGTACATTGAAAGCAAATGTAGGGCACTCAATACTGTTATTTGATTAGCAAAAGTTATCGACTGTATAAGCAAGTTACTTTCACGGTATATCATGAAATGTGGTATGTTTCAACCAAAGTTCAAAAGAGATGTTATAATGGCATTTTTGTCGTTTAATGTGTTACTGACACCAATAAAACTTTGTGTTTGCCATGAACTACCTGATTTTCTTCTCTGCTCTCTTCACATCAGAGAGCCTCAAGATTTTTTATCAACTGTACTGATGAGCTTCAGCAGGCTACATGTCAAGTTCTACTTTTCTGGAGAACGTCGGCTCCCTTGTATAAAAAAGTGGCCGAGATGTACAAATGCTTAAACTTTCAACATTTACTCTGTTGATGAAAGTTTACAGTATGAGATAACTAGTTCTAGTAACACTTCAACTATACATGTTTTAAGTACGAACAGACCCAAACGCATTTCTAATGTTGAGCAATTAAACTTCAAATAACAAAACTTTAGATTGGGTTGCCGAAAAATATTTGTTCTCTGAAAGAAAATGAACCCTCGCAATGTAGCAATATGATTTAATCAGCATTTATCACTCTATTGAGTTACCAATTAGTTCAGAGAGTAATCAAGTATACAAGCAGGTCAGGGAGTAATCAAGTTCTCAAGCAGGTCAGTGAGGAATCAAGTTTCCAAGCAGGTAAGGGAGTAATCAAGTTCTCAAGCAGGTACGGAAGTAATCAAGTTCCCAAGCAGGTCAGGGAGCAATCAAGTTCCCAAGCGGAGTACGGGAGGGATCAAGTTCCTAAGCAGGGCAGGGAAGAATCAATTTCCCAAGCGTGGCAGGGAAGAATCAAGTTCCCAAGCAGGTAACGGAGTAATTAAGTTCTCAAGTAGGTCAGGGAGGAATCAAGTTTCCAAGCAGGTGAGGGAGCAATCAAGTTCTCAAGCAAGTAAGGAAGTAATCAAGTTCCCAAACAGGTCAGGGAGCAATCAAGTTCCCAAGCAGGTCAGGGAGTAATCAAGTTCCTAAGCAGGGCAAAGAAGAATTCTTTGTTTGTTGTTTTGTTTTCTGAGCTGTGCCTTGTGGGCAACCCTAAAGACGGGTCTCATAAGCTTGGAGCTTGTGTGAGCAGCACCCTATACCCATGCCCGCCGTTACCGGCTACTCTTCCGAAAAGGCAGAGGGGGATCTTTTACTAGCATGACTCCATAGTTATTATGGAGAGTGCAATCAAACTAGGGACCACGTTATTTTTATGCCCATATCCGACCAGGCAGACCATAGGAAGCCAAATATCTTGCTCACAGATAACCGTGCTGGGAATCGAACCCACAGATCCAGGATTGAAGTGCAAGCACTTTAACCACTAGACCACACGTGCCTCCTAATCAATTTCCCAAGCGGCGCAGGGAAGAATCAAGTTCCAAGTAGGGCAGGCAAGAATCAAGTTCCCAAGCAGGTAAGGGAGTAATCAAGTTCCCAAGCGGGGCAAGGAGTAATCAAGTTCCTAAGTGGGGCAGGGAAGAATCAAGTTCCCAAGCGGGTTAAGGAGGGTTCAAGTTCCCAACAGGTAAGGGAGTAATCAAGTTCCTAAGCAGGGCAGGGGAGAATCAAGTTCCCAAGCAGGTCAGGGAGGATTCAAGTTCCTAAGCAGGGCAGGGAAGAATCAAGCTCCCAAACAGGTCAGGGAGGATTCAAGTTCCCGAGAGTTAATAAAACAAAATTGTATTAAGGCTTTAGTAATTTCATTATTTTGTATCATTTTTTATGAATCTTTATTTTTCAACTGGAACAAAAGTAAACTTGCTCTTCTAATTTATTCAATGTTTAGCCTTTTAACATTAATCATTGTGGCAATAGAGTGATTGTTGTTGTATTTAGGTATATACTTTGACATTAAAAAATCAATATTTTCACCAATTATTTTAATTTTCAATGATTTTTCAATTATTCACATTTTTCCTTCAAGTAGCCATTTATAATTCCCTTCATTTCAAGATTACAACTAGTATGCTCCACGTATAGAAGATTTCCATTTTTTAAGGCAATCACTCGTTTGTGAGTTTCCTTCTCTTGGTAAAATCGGTAAGTTTGTAGTTTTTTGGAGTTGTTTCCCCTTGGTTTATTGCACAAGCTATTGAATAAACCAGTGCTATAATGTTGGTTAGAACTGGTCGGTAAAGTTGGTGAATGACATTTGATTATACAAAATACCAAACAGCAGTGCTTTAGTCAATAACTAGCCCTGACTTACAGTTAATACTTTGATGCTCTTTATTATACAACATAGTGAGAAGATATGTTGTGTGTCATTTAAGTTTTGTGATTTGAGGTGTCGATACCTTCGTTGATTTAAACTTAAAGTCAATCAACAAACTCAGTTGGATGATAGATAATGCAGTTTATATCAGTTATCACTGAATGAAACTGTACAATATGTATGATGTCATCATTGCAATGTCACATTTAATCAATATTGTAATGGAAATGCATAGCGTCGCCATCAATCTACAGCCGGCACTACACCTATTTAAAGGGATAGTCAACAGAGAAAGCCAAAAATGACATTTTTTGATGCTAGTTTATTTGATATTGGAATGGTTAGGTAGCACTAATTTAATACATAAGCTACCAAAAGACAGTGATTTTCCCAATAGGGGACCAAATTTTATTGTAAAACTTTCCAAAAGTATAAAAATAGCAGTATAAAACTGTCAAGTTTGCACAAATCTACTTTGAATTTCGCGCTGTTAGAAATATCGCCAAAGACTCGTTACATTGTTGTCTATAACGAGGGTACACCCCGCACAGACATAGCGTGCATTCAACTTGTCCGAAATTAGTAAACCACCACTGCTGGAGCGCGACTGTGAGTGACCCCCTAATATGACGGGACCGGCTTGCACGCCTCGTCATTATTACACAGATACTTATCAGCATTGTGGCTATTCCACATTAGGCTATATCAGTGATCAGTGATGACAATAATTATCACAGACAACTTCTCCTATCATCGATCATTATTAATAATAATAAGCGCTATTATTGCATATCTATTGGTATTATGTATGATGTTGTTATGATTATGAAATACAAATATCAAAAATATTATTAGCATTTTTTTATTTAGTAATATTATTATAAGAATAATACTACTAAAATACTAAATATTATTACTATTAATTATAATTTTATAAAAGTAACTGGCAAAAAAATTAATTATTACGGTTTCAGCAATGAATGGCCCCTAATAACAAAAAATATTTAATATTTCAATGCTTTTTTAGTAGTCCACAGAGCAAAAATACGTGAATTGGGGAAACTAAGGGTGTAACAACACTGGAAAATGATAGCTTGACAATTCAATCATATAAGGATATGAATGCGTTTGGGGTGTACGCCAATCCCGATGACGAACCAAAGAATGTATTGCCGATATCCGAAATGCGATTTCGCATTTTCCCTTAAATCTCACAAACTAAAATGTTAAAAACAACAAAGATACTCCCATATTTATTGTTACTGCTATTCAAAGTTTGTATCAAAATTTAGTTTTCTCTGTTGACTATCCCTTTAATGAGAAATCCACTCACTTCCAACAAAACTTAATTTTAAAACGGATTGTGGTTATACCTCTAATTCCAGTTATCTCCGCTATCAGCTAAAAAACATTAACAAAGTATGACTTGTTTTGTTAGTTAGACTGTTACTTTTCTTAAAATATCTCATTGTTTTTTGTGTGAAATACAAACAATGTATCAACATACATAGTGTATTTTCTATTTTTAGGAATTGCTGTTTTGTCTAATAAATCAAGAGTTATATGTTACATATACATATTTAAATGCTATCAGATACCTGTAAAGTATTTATTACATTCTTAACTCATACTTAATGTCGTAAATTATAATTGAAGTTCTCACATTTTAATTTACTGTCTGATGATATAAAGATGGAACTACACTGCATCAATGTTTTGCTGTTGATGTGTCTATATGATTGTTTGTGGATATGTTCAGTTGACTACATAGTTCAAAGTAGTGTGTGTTGTAGTAGAGCATATCAATGAACTGCAATTGAACTAGTTAATCACGCATCATATTTTTGCTATAAAATATGTTTAAAGGATGTGAGTTGTCATTCAAATGAATTGTAAGTTTCATCCTAGCTAGCTATATTTAAAAGAGTATCTATCTAGGACTTGTAAAATTTGTTTATCCAATGCTCTACATTCAAAAATTTAGCTAGGTAGAAAGAAAGTTTACAGGAGGGTATGTACCCAAAATTTTAGCTAGGTAGAAAGGAAGTTTACAGGAGTGTATGTAGAGCTTAAGCTTATTAGTCTATCTAATCTCTATCTTCCTATTTTTTAACCAACTTCCCATTTAACTTCCACTTTTTTTAAAAACAATATCATTTATCGTAGTAATGATCAGAAAATCAGTCTACGAATTAATTTTGATAAATGACTTCAATGTTTTGTATATAAGAGAAAGTATTTTTTCTAAGCAGTATCAGTTTTCATTTGTACTTCATTTCAAGTATTAGTCTACAAAACAACAAAAAATGGCTAGCAATATTCCTACAACAAATGAGTAAGTTATTTTATACTATCTTTTACAATTTTGTTGCAGTTACATTTATAAATTTATACAAATGTATATATATATATATATATATACATATATATATATATATATATGAATATATATATATATATATATATATATATATATATATATATATATATATATATATATATATATATATATATTCATATATATATATATATATATGTATATATATATATATATATACATATATATATATATATAATATATATATATATATATATATATATATATATATATATATATATATATATATATATATATATATATATATATATATATATATATATATATATATATATATATATATATATATATATATATATATATATATATATATATATATATATATATATATATATATATATATATATATATATATATATATATATATATATATATATATATATATATATATATATACATATATTACTTGTAGGTCTACAACCTCAAATGAGGGAGTACAACTAAATATAGATGAAATAGACTTCAGCGCTATGTAAGTATATTATTGAGTCTTCAACTGTATTTTATAGAGCTTTTAATTAATCACAATCTTGATTTATTGTTTTGTTAAGTTCTACCGATGATGAAACATTGAGGTGGATGGAGGAATGTTTTGGGGAAACAGAGAAGAAGGTAGAAAAGACAAGTGCTAGCACACATATTGCTATGAGTAAGTATTTTTTCTGTTTTATGAAAAATGTAAATTTTTCTGTAGGTAAAATAATAACGACTCTACATTTACTACGTTATTTTTGTAGAAAAAACATCTACACGCTTCATTGCGAGTGGACATTGTATAGGGAAGGATGAATCCTTTCTCTCCTACGACCGCCGCACATTTGAATGTGAGTATGATGAAAATATTATTTACTACATACTCATTCAATTTAATAATTTTTTTTCAAAATAACATAACTACATTCGTATTTTCTATTTTAGTTCAAACAGAGAATCCCCAACTAAGTAAATATAAGGAAGCAAGTCTTTTAGATGGGGATATAAAAGAAGATAGAGAGTGTTTTAAGTGTAAGTGATATGCACTATCTTTATATACATATACCATAGTCAAGAAGGTTATCTATATATAATGAGAATTTGTTTATTTTGCTTGTAGATATTGATAACAAAAGGCCAAGATATTTCCTTTCAGTGCTGTCGTTGCTGTTGGTAGCGTATTGTACAAAGTTGCTGAGCGAAGCACTGAAAGGAAAAAAAACAACATTTCATGTATATTTTGTGGTAAGAAGTTTAAATTAGGGGAGTTGCATGAGCCTGGCCGAGTTCTTTCAATACATTTTTTTGCTCACTTGTTCATTTTTTATTGTTTATGCGGAAAATCCCATACAACTTCGAGAGATCTCCAGCAACATAGTTGTATTTTGAAAACTAAAATGTTTTTTATTGTTGAAATTGCTAGTTATAATAATTTTGTTTTATTTATTAATAAAAAATATTCTGAATTAGTTATGGATAATACTTTTCCAAAAAATTTTTTGTTAGTTTATCTCAAGCCAATAGAAGGTCATTTTTCTGAAAACATTGATTTAGATTTTGAATTAGGGAGTAAATGGTCGGCGATAGCTAAAAAAACGGCTGTTGGAGATCGAAAGCTTTTGCTTAAAAACCAGTGTAAAAAAATGAGAGCACTTATATCTTCAGATTCTGATCTTTCAGAAACTGAAGAAAGTAATAATGACTTAATTTCTGTTGCTAGTTCACAGTGCAGTCCAAAAACAGGTGTTTTAGAATCTAATACTGTAACAGATAATCCTCAAACTCAAGTAGATTTAAAATAAAGCCAAAAGATTGATAGTAAGAAAATTGATTTAAGTTCAGTTAAATTAATTTTGAGTATAAAAGATGGACTGAAAAAAAGGGTTTTAGTGATTGTGTTAAATTGAAATTAGCGTCTATTAGACAGAAAATGCAAAAAAATTCAGATTTTTCTCAAGAAGAAATTCTTGTATTAACTGCACTCTTAGGCAAATTTTAAATTTTTTATTTCACTACATTTTTCAGTATTATCATGGCTCTGGAATAGGCTTTATGCAACTGTTCTATTTTAATATTTCTTACCACAAAATATATAGTTAATAGGTTGTTTTTTTTTATAAATACTCTATATATATCTATATATTATATATACAGACAATAGACTGTGTTTTTATGAATAGATTATTCATTTGTATTATCACATATTTGTATAAATTTCATGTAAAAAATGTTCTGTCATTAGTTTACCTAATGCATTATTTTATTTGTTTTGTTGTTGAGAACTCCATATGCTTCATTCTTACTGTATTACTTTGCATAATATTACAAAATAAATATTGTATTATTCACCTTCATAATGCATCCAAGATATGAAACAGAGTAAGTTTCACATCTGTATTACTGAATCTATAACATTGTTATGAAAAAGACTATAATTACTTAATTATCGTGTCATATCATGACAAACTATCAGCACCCAATTCACAAAACTGTAAATCCTAAAGTATAATGCTTGCGGTTGTAAAAAAGTCTTCTACTGTCTTGGTTTCTCAAACAAATTATAAAACATTTTCACAATTTTTTTGTGTAAAAGCGGAGTTGTCTTACCATTTTGACAAAATGTGCCGACAACTTTTAAATATTTTTTAAAAACGAAGCCAAGAAATTATAAATGGGGGTTGTCTTAACATTTTTGAAAATGTGACGATAACTTTAAATATTTATTTTTGTGTCGGAACATTGAAATTTTGTAGTATTTTTAGAGTTGTAACCCCAAAAGTTTTACAAATTGACTAAATTACTAATGTTAAATATAAATAAAAATACTTTATTACGCTAAATATATACAAATTATTGCGCAATACAAATAATATATAATTTAATGTTTATGAGTTGTTGCTGATAGATTTGGCGAGTCGTCAGTCACTCGCTTGTACACGTATTCTATCTAAAAGCATACACAGACGTCGTTATAACAACTACATCGTACTATGGTGAAAAATACGATTATTAGTAGTTACTTATTACTAGTGAAGATTTACATACCTTAATTAAATTTCCGATATCGAAATCCTGCTAGCTTCGCTTGAAATGTGATTGTTTTCTTTATCGCTTTTCTCACTGTCATTGTTGACAACTTCATCTTTTTCCTCAAAGTTTTTGTTTTCAGAGTCATCATCCGTCATATTATCATCTTCTTCGTCATCAGTATAAGCATCAATGTTATCATAATCATCATCATCATGACTTTTCATCCGCTCAGCATCATCAAATAGGGAAAATCTGAAAGCTATTCCTTCTTTTTCACTTGAAGTAGATAGGAGCATTAAAGCTTCTTCAACACCCAGAATCGTGAGAATGTGTTTCTTTGTACCACTTTGAGTTGACATCGTACTTTTATATTGAATCATACCACATTCATGATTTTTGATCTTCAAAACGTTCTCAGGAGGGACAACAATCTTCCCAGTCATCAAAGATCCATCATTCGTCATGTATCTGTAAGCGACAGTGTGAGTGATACGTAGAGGCGATGTGTCTTGTTTTCGTTTTTGCTGCTTCAACTTCAAATTTTTCCAAACTGACAGTCTAGTGAATGTCAGAAGAGTGTTGACAGGAATATTATCAAAAGTGATGATATCAAAGTATGCATGCAATTGTTTCAATGATTTCTTTTTCAAGATTTTGGCTATTACTCGTTGTTCTAACCCTTGGTGATGATTACCTCCTACAATACGAAGATCGGGTTGATTTTCTTCTAGCTTTCCCATGTACACTAGGATATGTGAAGAGCGGGGATTGAGTTCCTGTAGCTCCACCGTAAGTTCTTTGTCAATCAGTGACTTGACTCGAATTCGATGATCGTTTGTTAAAACATATTCATAATCCAATATACCATAATCTCCAACGTAATTGACATCGAAAACCTCCAATATCGTAGGAATTGGTAAATCCGTCAAACTCACAAGTAGTGTTATATGAGCAGTTCAAGCCACCTGGGTTCCCCGGGGATTTAATTGTGAGTGTTTTTTTTTTTTTTTTTTTTTTTTTAAATCAACTTTATTTACTGATCAATGTACAGTTTGTAAGCAATATACAAGGTACCAATGGATCATGTTTGACATTATATGAAATAGCTATCAAAGCAAACACCCTATACCCATGCCCGCCGTTACCGGCTACTCTTCCGAAAAGGCAGAGGGGGATCTTTTACTAGCATGACTCCATAGTTATTATGGAGAGTGCAATCAAACTAGGGACCACGTTATTTTTATGCCCATATCCGACCAGGCAGAGCATAGGAGGCCAAATATCTTGCTCACAGATAACCGTGCTGGGAATCGAACCCCAGATCCAGGATTGAAGTGCAAGCACTTCAACCACTAGACCACACGTGAGTTGTGGGTGTGAGTTGTGGATGTGAGTTGTGGTTTTAATCATGAGATGTATTCATAGGTGTGAGCCAGTGTTTTTTTGTGGTGTTTATGCCTGTTTTTATGCATTGTGTTATGGTATTGATTAGAGCAGTGGTTTAATATTTTATGGCATTTAATTTTTGATTTTTGTTTTACATAATTTTGTTCTGTTATGGTATCTTGAGTGTAAATAATTTTTTTAGTTTGATCATATTCATGATGTTGTACATGTTCATATCCAAATCCAAACATATCTATGATTATATCCGTATTTATGCTTACATTTATATCCATTTTCAGTCTATAAATATTACTTTTACTAATGATTATAATAATGAGCTAAAATATGTATACAGTAAGAATGTAAAAAGAAATTGTTTAAGATATACAATTGGTTTCTATTTTACTAAGCAGTAGTAGGTTCTGTTGACACTCCATCTGAACATACTCGTCTTTTAGCATAAAAATATGTGAGTCCTCGTTTGATTTGTCTGTAGGTTAACATTTTTCCATCTTTCATTATGAAACCTCGATTGGTTCCTTTGAAAGACTTTCTTGTCCTCAATACATTCAGATAACTGTGTTTGTTTAAATCATTACTTCGCTTGTTTAAACCTTTGGAACTAAACTTGTTTCCTTTTTCTCCCCAACAGTAGTAGGATTTAGAGTTGAGCGCAACAATTCCATCTCCAGTAAACTCCTCTTTGAACAACCCGGGTGTTCTTTTTCCATGTTTCAGCACTTTTTCACAACAGTCACGTATGTTCCATTCAGCACCCATTATTTTAACTTTCAAAAACTCATCCATATGTGTATCGCAGTATGGACGTGGAAACCAGTTGGCATAATTGACATAAAACTCTTTTTTCATGTCTGCTTTCACCAATGTTTCTAACGATCCGCTCAAAGCCATGTACGCGCTATCTGTATCCATTTCTACATACTGGAAATCATGTCTATCGATGTATCTATAATTAAAAAAATAGGTGATTGTTTTATTTAGGGTTATGACTATTGTTTAAGTTAACTATTAGGTTAATAGAGGAAAACTATGAGTGACTTACTTGTCCATAAAGTCATAGTAAAACTGCAACATTCTCAGCTTGGCATATTGTAGTATGGAGAAACCCAAGTGTACAGGAACATTCATATTCAGCTGAAATGAATATCATAATGATTAATGTGATGAACTTGAAGAATGCAACAGTTTTTTTTTTTTTGTATTGACTTTAATTAAAGTTTAAAACGTACCATTTTTTTAGCACTTATTATTTCGTAAAAATCTTCTGATATCTCCTCCATAGCAACAAATTTGTTTCCTCTGATATGGAATGAAGCTTTTCTGGAACCATCAATGTACTTGACCTTTAAATGTTTTTCCTTGTCCGTGATCGTTTTTCCATAGGCAGCATTTCCCACCAATTTACTGGTGTTGGCAAGCAACTCTTGACTAGGATCCCTATCTCCCATTCTCCTAGCATCCGAAACCGATGTTCCAAAAGCCTCAAAAGCATTTCTAGGGATGTATTCTATGAGCTGATATACTTTGGTGATTTTTAATCCCTGTTTCAAGTACCACTTTAACAACGGACTCATTAACAATATCTTTTCTCCAAATAAGCTTCCAACTAGCGATCGTTGTGGGGTATTGAGGAATCCTTCGGTTTCTGCAAAGTTCCTCATCTCATCACTCAAGTGCTCTCTGCTCAACATTGTGTTTTTAAAAATTGGAGACATTTCGGAAAATTTATCTTTTAGATCCTCAGGGACTTCAATGTCACATTCAACAAATCCAAAAAAATCCTCTGATTGAACTCTCTCCAACACTTCTTCTTGATTCAGCTTTCTTTCAAGTATTTTAGGATAGAAAGAGTCGTAAAAAGTGTCGACAAATTTTTGTAAATTTGTATGAGCTTTTACACGTTTCATCCACTCACACTCCCAAATCGAGATGACTGTATAACCAAGAGTTCGCAGATACTCTTCATTTTTCATTGTCTCTCTATACAATTGAGCCGTTGACTTTTGCCTAGTAGGATGAAGTTCCTGATGTCTAGCGTTGTTGAAAGTGCAGTTGTGTCCGTGCCAAAAACAACCATGGAATTGAAAGACATCTCGAGTTTCAATGCAAAATCCATCAACGCGGAGACTCCGTTGTCCGAGAGCGACTTCTCCTCCGTTGAGCTGATGTCTGATATTGATTTTTTTTGAAAACATTTGGAACTGTAACCAGCTATGAGCTACCTTGCTAAATTTTACTGGTTCAGCAACAAAGGAATTTTCGATTTTTCTTCTTCGAGGATAACCAGTAGGCATTGACTGCATCATACACCATAAATAGAGCGCATTTGCATCAACTCCATAGATTCTATCACAAATTTTTGATTTTTTTCCAAGCCAATGTTCTCTAATTCTAGTCAGTCCCTTTTCGTGATATCTGTGCATCACCAGACTGGGACCTCCAACGATGTTTTTCTTTATCAAGTAATACAGATCCGTATTGCATTTGTCAATCAGGCAGATTGGGAGAGTCTGTCGAAATGAATTACCAAGTTCTCGAAAATCTAAATAAGAAGAAATTTGCGGAGGAGTTGGTTGGGGAGCTTTGTTAAACATCCACCGAAGTGCCAATCCTGGTAAAGATATACCGTCTTTCAACATGTCGATCCCGTGTTCTCTGTAGATAGCTCTTTGTCTTTCCAAAGCTTGAATGAATGGGGTTACATCCAAGTTGTTGTACCATTTTAAAAAATCTCTCATGGTGCTCATGTTATTATCTTTCCATGCTTTCTGACAAATAGCGTACTCTTCTTCGCTGATGCTTTTCTGCTTCAACGAGCTGTAGAAAGCTTTTCTCGGAGGTAGATATTTTTGTTGCAGTTGACTCAAGTCTTTCATCCATTCGTAAGGAAAAAATCCTTTTGCAACTTCGCATTTGTATGCTTTGAGATACATTTCGTAACTGTATCCAGGAGCGATAAAGTTTGTGCAATCCAGAAACAAAAACGATCCTATGCTGATTACAGGCATCTTGGTTCCTTTTTTGACAACAAAATCAAAATCTTTACCTGAGATGTCTTTCAATTGTTCTAGCAAAATTCCTTTCATCACGTTGATGTCATAGCTTTGCGAATTGAATCCTAGAACAGGAAGCTTTTCCATGTACTTTTCCAGTTCAACCAGAACTCTGTAGACTCCTAGTTTTCGTCTAAACGGTTTTTGTTCAAGTGGTGATTGATCAAGGAATTTTTGTTCAGCCTTTTCCAATCGTTGTATCTCATCTGTTACTCGTTCTATAATTCGGGAAAAGTTTTTTCTCACTCGGATGTACGATTCTTCCGCGATGTTTTCCAAATGTAGGATAAATTTTTCAACACACTTCCTCTTATCACCATTGTTGATAATACATCGAGGCATCTCAAAACCAGGTACGTTTGAACAAATGGAAATGCTCAAGAGTTTATGTTCGCTAGTGTAGAAAGTAGTGTCCGTATCTTTATTCTCATCGCATTCAGGAAGCATACATTCAATATCATATGTGGCAAAATATGGATAATATCTCAAAGGATCATCCGTGCTGATGTTTATTCCAAATTGTTCTCTCAACTTGTTGAAAATTGTGTCGGGAGGTTTATATTCCCCCCCAGGAAAAACCATGTCTGTTGCATCTGAGGTTGAGCATCTGTGTCTTTTCAGATTTCCAAATCTGTCAAAGCAAGTGGAACATGTTGGACACTTGTATGCTCTGGCATATCCTTCCAAGTTTGTGATGAGACTAAAATGTTTGTCTTGCAGATCGAGATACAATTTATTTTTATGTTTTGAGTTCGAACACCAAATAACCGTAGATGTTTTGTTTTCATTTAGTGTGAACACCGTTATCTTTACATCAAATTCGTCTTCCAAATCCAACAAATTCATTTCATCCACTCCTTCTTCCAAACCTGTTCTCTCCGAATCCTCCATTAAAAATCCATTGCAGTCTTTACTCTGTAGATTTAAATAACGCTTGTAAAGCTTCTGTACAACTTTTGCATCTGGTCGAGTTGATCGAGTATTGTTATCCTTTTCAAGCATCATTTGCATTGTTAAGCATCTGAAGAAACACAAATTATCATTGTATGGCACACCATGACTATTACATACCATGGTACGAATATGTCGATTGAGGTAAACATAAGGAGGAACCGTGTTCGAAGTATCAGTCTTTTTACGTCCTCCAACTTTTCCCATTCCGAGTAGTTTGTAGAAATAAAACGAGATGTTTGTAATCAACATCAATCTCCAAGCCGTATTTGGTCTCCGTCTCAAACTATTTGTACGATGATCAGTCTCCATAACATCAACAAAAAAGTCATCAAGCTGTTCTTCAGTTTCAATCAATTTAGCTTTCGAATATACAGTAGCATTGTTTGATGATGAGTGAAAGTATCGAAGTTCACCATCATTTTTATTTTCTAGTATACAACCTATGCTACAGTTGACTTTTGCTCTCGAGCTCAATTGTCTCCAAACCTTTTTCAGCAATTCCAACACTCCTGAATCATGATAGTCATTTTGGTAGGTATCAGCTTGATCTCTTGGAATCCCATCCCAAAGTCTTACATTTAAAAGTTCGATCACTTTTCCAACTCTGTGTTTGGTTTTCATAGCACCCCAATATCTGGCAATCAGATTGTCCCATTCTTCATCATGAAAAGATGGAGGTATACTATTGTCAATAATACCTAGAGTGGATGCTGTAGTAGATTTTTCAAAATCTGAATCATTCCTTTCTTGTTCTTCTTCTTGCACTACTTCTTCAGCAACATTACCTTCCCCTTCTTTATTTTCCACCATTGATTCATTCTCATTATCTTCAACTACATCTTCCGCAATTGGTTCCATATCTTTGACTATCATGCTAGCATCGGGTGCACGATCTTCCACACCGAAACCTAACTGATTAGCTGTTTCATCAGGTAAACGAAAACAAATGAGATTTTCTTCGAGCCATTTCCAATTAGGACAAATTCCTGGAGTTTCTTCTACATTTGTCTCTTGATAATTTGAATCTTGTCTACAATAGAGATGTTAATACATATTACTTCTGCTATAGCACATGTATTCTGTACAAAATAAATCAAAAAAAAAAAAAATTACTCTACTACTACTATCAATTTATGATTCGAAAACTTACTGATTACTGAGAGTTATAGTACTTTCAGTAGATGATGAATCTTGAAAAGATGAGGAATTTTCTTGACAAGAATTTTCAAGTTCAATCTCCAGTTCATCTTTGTATTTACCAATGTATTCATCATCTATGTATTCATCATCAGCATCTGGAAGTCTGATAACATTATGATTTTTCATGAGCCATTCCCAATCTTCCTGTATTTTTACATCACTTCCCTCCTCCATCTCCATACTTCCTGCTAAAATAACAACATTATTTTTTGTAGAAGTAACAAACGACTATATATATATATATATATATATATATATATATATATATATATATATATATATATATATATATATATATATATATATATATATATATATATATATATATATATATATATATATATATATATATATATATATATATATATATATATATATATATATATATATATATATATATATATATATATATATATATATATATATATATATATATATATATATATATATATATATATATATATATATAAAGGTATTTGAAACACAAATTATTTATTTTAAAAATAAAAATAATTAGAGTCTTTTAATAGTGTTAAATAATTATTTATTACCTTATCTCTACTTAGAGTCCTCATAGTAGTTGTAGTAATGCATTTTGTTTCTTTAGGGTATCACTTAGAATTCTCTCTCCTAGTAGTTCAGTGGTAGTTGTTTTTTATCCTATTGCTGAGACTCCTAGTATTTGTAGTAGATGTTGTTCCTTCATCCTCTCTTGTTGGAATGGTTGCTTTTTGCTTGAAAACAGTGGGTCTTATATAGCTAAATCTGCAGTTGTTTTTAGTCCTATTCGCGTGAAAAATTGGTTTATTTTTCATGTTTTATTCGCGTGAACAAATTTATTTTATTCCCGCGTAGAAAACCATTGCTTTCGCGGGAATAAAACTTTTATTTTCACGCGAATAAACACCAATGCTTTCGCGGGAATAAATAACTTATTTTCACGCGAATGGAAACCGTTGCTTTCGCGGGAATAAAAATTTTATTTTCACGCGAATGGAAACCGTTGCTTTCGCGGGAATAAAAATTTTATTTTCACGCGAATAAAAACCGTTGCTTTCGCGGGAATAACCAATTTATTTTCACGCGAATGGAAACCGTTGCTTTCGCGGGAATAAAAAATTTATTTTCACGCGAATACAAACCGTAGCTTTCGCGGGAATAAATTATTTATTTTCACACGAATGGAAACCGTTGCTTTCGCGGGAATAAAAATTTTATTTTCACGCGAATAAAAACAGTTGCTTTCGCGGGAATAACCAGCGAAAAAATAAATTGCTTATTCCCGCGAAAGCAACGGTTTCCATTCGCGTGAAAGTAAATTGGTTATTCCCGCGAAAGCAACGGTTTTTATTCGCGTGAAAATAAAATTTTTATTCCCGCGAAAGCAACGGTTTCCATTCGCGTGAAAATAAAATTTTTATTCCCGCGAAAGCAACGGTTTCCATTCGCGTGAAAATAAGTTATTTATTCCCGCGAAAGCAATGGTTTTTATTCGCGTGAAAATAAAAGTTTTATTCCCGCGAAAGCAATGGTTTTCTACGCGGGAATAAAATAAATTTGTTCACGTGAATAAAACATGAAAAATAAACCAATTTTTCACGCGAATAGGACTAAAAACAACTGCAGATTTAGCTATATAAGACCCACTGTTTTCAAGCAAAAGGCATCCATTCCAACAAGAGAGGTTGAAGGAATATCATCTACTACAAATACTAGGAGTCTCAGCAATAGGATAAAAAACAACTACCACTGAACTACTAGGAGAGAGGATTCTAAGTGATAGCCTAAAGAAACAAAATGTATTACTACAACTACTATGAGGACTCTAAGTAGAGATAAGGTAATAAATAATTATTTAACACTAGTAAAAGACTCTAATTATTTATTTTTTTTATTTTTTATTAAAACTTACCTTTCACTGAAGATTCAGTAGCTGTGATAGATATTGGTCTTTAAAATGCTGGTCTTTGAGAGGATGGTTTCAGTCTGAGAAAGTTGCTGCTTTTATAGTTCTCTGTTACCCGTGGAATGCTAATTATTTTTGTTGTGGTTAGTTGTTTTTCAGACATTAAGTTTGTTAGGGATTCCAATATAGGTTGGGAAATCCATAACAACGCAATAGAGACAATAAGACACTATTGACCGATCTAGGGATTCCAAAAATCAGTTGGGGAAATTCATAACAACGCAATAAGACGCGAGCGGTCAACCTAGGAATTCCCAAATCTTTTGGAATTCCGTAACAACGCAATAAGACACTATCGACCAAAGTCCAAATTTTTCTGACAATGAAACAGTATATAACGATCGCCAATCTAGGGATTCCAAAAAATGTATTGGAATTCCGTAACAACGCAATAAGACACGATCGACCAAAGTCCACATTTTTCTGACAATCTAACAGTATGTAATAATCGCAAGATCCGTCCTAAGATCCTTGGTCAAAAACTGATAATTTTCCTACTATTTTCCAACACTCTTTAATAAAATCAAAATGTTATTCCAAGTCATAAAAAATTACTTCAGCATTTTATAATCAAAATAGCTATGAATGATTGCTTTTATTCCAAGTTTTAATTATTTTTTGATATCACTTTGTGAGGTAGGTGCAGAACTGTCTACTTTGCGGCGATGCCCATGTTATTTTCCCATCTACCTTTTGTCCCCAAGAGTATTATCGCAATAAATCTCGTCTCTTTTGCACCTAAATGCATTTTGTTATGTGAAATAATATAATTTTTTCCCAATTTTTCAGGAATATTTTAGAAATAAATAATTAATACAGGTTTTTTTGTCAAATTTGAAAATAAATCAACAAGTTATTGTTATGAACTTCATCCGCTACTTTACAAAAATTTTAATGCAAGGATTTTGCGATTGTTACTTGGATTGTCAGAAAAAATTGGACTTTGTTCGATCGTGTCTTATTGCGTTGTTACGGAATTCCAATACATTTTTTGGAATCCCTAGATTGGCGATCGTTACATACTGTTTCATTGTCAGAAAAATTGGACTTTGGTCGATAGTGTCTTATTGCGTTGTTACGGAATTCCAATACATTTTTTGGAATCCCTAGATTGGCGATCGTTATATACTGTTTCATTGTCAGAAAAATTCGGACTTTGGTCGATAGTGTCTTATTGCGTTGTTACGGAATTCCAAAAGATTTGGGAATTCCTAGGTTGACCGCTCGCGTCTTATTGCGTTGTTATGAATTTCCCCAACTGATTTTTGGAATCCCTAGATCGGTCAATAGTGTCTTATTGTCTCTATTGCGTTGTTATGGATATCCCAACCTAAATTGGATTCCCTAACAAACTTAATGTCTGAAAAACAACTAACCACAACAAAAATAATTAGCATTCCACGGGTAACAGAGAACTATAAAAGCAGCAACTTTTTCAGACTGAAACCATCCTCTCAAAGACCAACATTTTAAAGACCAATATCTACCAGAGCTACTGAATCTTCAGTGAAAGGTAAGTTTTAATAAAAATTATGATCACAAAACAATAGTGATGAGCTCAACTACTAGTACTGGAGATGGGAAATTTCCTAGAATTATGGTGAAGTGCTTTCAAGACTTTACAGTTGACACTGATAAATATGGATTTTGTCAGATGTAACTAGATTCTATTATTATTATTATTATTTAAGATATATGTGGCTTTCAAGACTTTACAGTCTGCATTGAAAAATGTTATTATTACTTACCATATACAAGTTGAGATATATTTGTGCTTGAGTAATTAGGTAAATAACATCATACCTATCTATTGATTATATAAATAGATGAACTTATCTGTGATTAAATAATATAGGAATGAGAGTAAACCACTATTATTAAGGTGCTATTCCTTCTTTTTAGCGCAACTAGTTGAGTATTTCAAATGGAATTAAATAATTTTTTTACTTTTAGGAGGGGAGGTGGAAATGGAACAGGATAGTGTTATGGGATTACAGGTGAACTGGGATTGACTCGTGAGAAACTGCATTGGGTACAAAAAAAATTCCAGACTGTGAATACAATGATGAAACGGATTGAACTTGAAAAGACTTGTGAAGAGAAATTAGTTACTCAAGTTTCACCATCCAGTAAGGTAAACATTAATAAATAATTATTTTACTCTCTTTAATTTACAACAACTAGATTTTAGTTATTTATATTTGAACAAAAAGATAAGTAACTTTTTGTTATTCATTTTTTAGATAATTATCAAAATGAATAACACAAAAATCTCCTTCTGAAGTAACAATAGATTTTTGTATTTTGTAGTCAAGATGTCTCCTCCGATCTCACATTTGGATCAAAACCCAGTGGTGGTAAAGAATTTAAAGATTCTAGACAAGATCATATTGAAGTAATTGCTGATGATTGAAGGAACAACATCTATAACAGCAGCAACTACCAGTCTTGGAAATCATAAGGTAAACCTTGATAAATAATTATTTTTACTCTTTCATTTACAACAAACGAATCATTTTTGTTCAATATAGACACAAATATAACCATAAATATAACCATAAATAAATACATAGTTGTACATATATACATGAATGTATAAAAAAACTAAAAAAAAATTATTTACACTCAAGATACCATAACAGAACAAAATCATGTAAAACAAAAATCAAAAATTAAATGCCATAAAATATTAAACCACTGCTCTAATCAATACCATAACACAATGCATAAAAACAGGCATAAACACCACAAAAAAACACTGGCTCACACCTATGAATACATCTCATGATTAAAACCACAACTCACATCCACAACTCACACCCACAACTCACACTCACAATTAAATCCCCGGGGAACCCAGGTGGCTTGAACTGCTCATATAACACTACTCTCACAAAATTTCCGATTTCCAACATCCCTTTCTGCATAGCTCCTGTTATTATTCCAGCCATCTCGAGCAATTCGAACTCTCTAAGTTTGTTTATGGTATTATTCTTGGTATTGCTGAATAGAAAGGAAATTGAAGCTCGAGATAATGTCGCTGTTGGTTTTTTGTTACCCTCTGTTCGTTTGACTTCACTGTTCTCATGCAGATATGTGTAGTCCAGTGTGGGACTCAAAGGAGAGTCAGCTGAAACTACATGACGTTTCATTGCTATATCGGCAGGAGTGTTGATGTTTGAGCAGGAAGATGTATCATTAAAGGTGTTAGGATTGGGTCTTCTATCGTCAATGTGAATGCCGTTGGTGGTGGAATTGATGGTTGTAGTGGAGATAGTGTCAGTGTTGTTGGTAGCTGTAGTTGGTTCAATATGGAGATTAGGAAGTGCTTTGGAGTGTGACGTCATCATACATGCAAAAAGTAAAAGAACTTAGTTTAATGATGTAAATATACTGAAATTATTGATTTATTAAAAGGTTGTTTTTTAAAAACTAAGATTCAAAAACCTAGATGATTCAATTAACTAAAGACAAATAATTATTTTAGCACTTCTTACCTTGATGCTCTCCTAATAGCTGTAGTAGATGTTGCTTCTCCGTTAGCCGTTGTAGAACTGGATGCTTTCTGTGTGAAAACGATGGCTCTTATATAGCTAAAGTTGCACTGATTAAACCCTATGAACACCATCTCGTGTCAATCTCTATGAATCAGCATTTTTTCACGCGAAGGAAATTCAATGCTTTCGCGGGAATAAATAAATTATTTTCACGCGAATACAAACCAATGCTTTTGCGGGAATAAATACTTTATTTTCACGCGAATACAAACCGTTGCTTTCGCGGGAATAAAACTTTTATTTTCACACGAATACAAAGCAATGCTTTTGCGGGAATAAATAATTTATTTTCACACAAATACAAACCGTTGCTTTCGCGGGAATAAATAATTTATTTTTCACGCGAATGGAAACCGTTGCTTTCGCGGCAATAAATAATTTATTTTCACGCAAATAGAAACCGTTGCTTTTGCGGGAATAGAAATTTTATTTTCACGCGAATACAAACCAATGCTTTCGCGGGAATAAATAATTTATTTTCACTGGAATGGAAACCGTTGCTTTCGCGGGAATAAATAAGTTATTTTCACTGGAATAGAAACCATTGCTTTCGCGGGAATAAATAATTTATTTTCACGCGAATGGAAACCATTGCTTTCGCGGGAGTAAATAATTCATTTTCACGCGAATAGAAACCGTTGCCTTCGCGGGAATAAATAATTTATTTTCACACGAATAGAAACCAATGCTTTTGCGAGAATGAAAATTTTATTTTCATGCAAAAACATTGACTTTTATTCGCGGGAAATTAACTCATTTATTCCCGCGAAAGCATTGGTTTCTATTTGCGTGAAAATAAACTATTTATTCCCGCAAAGGCAACGGTTTCTATTTGCGTGAAAATGAATTATTTATTCCCGCGAAAGCAATGGTTTCCATTCGCGTGAAAATAAATTATTTATTCCCGCAAAAGCAACGGTTTCCATTCGCGTGAAAATAAAGTATTTATTCCCGCGAAAGCAACGGTTTCCATTCGCGTGAAAATAAATTATTTATTCCCGCAAAAGCAACGGTTTGTATTCGCGTGAAAATAAAGTATTTATTCCCGCGAAAGCATTGAATTTCCTTCATGTAAAAAATGCTGATTCATAGAGATTGACACGAGATGATATTCATAGGGTTTAATCAGTACAACTTTAGCTATATAAGAACCTCCCTTTTCACACAGAAAGCATCCAGTTCTACAACGGCTAACGGAGAAGCAACATCTACTACACTTACTAGGAGAGCATCAAGGTAAAAACTTGATAAATTACAGTTTTTACTCATACATTATTTATTATACTAAAACAAATGAAAAAAATTAATCATCTGTATTTTTTTTAGATTCAGCCACAAAAAAATGGAAATAGTTAACAACACAGAATCAGAAACTCAGCCTAAACCTTTGACTCAAGAGGACTTGATACTTCTACAAAACATATGCAATAAAAAAATTGAAGAGAGAGTGCGAATTATCTCAAACAATTGTAAATTCATCCAGAAAGACTTGATAGAACAGCTAAATAGTTTTCGAACTGAATCTTTTCTAACATTAAAGCTCTTAGGGAATGATGTTACATCAGACATTCAGAGGTTACATTATGTATTACAACAACGACAATATCAACTAGAACAGGTAAACACACCAATTTCTATCGAGCATGCTCGTAAAGAGCTTGCTCTAAAAAGGAGAAACATACAGCAACAGTCCGCTCAAAGACAAGCTAGAAGGGTAAGGACTGAACAACGTAAGGCACGACGAGCTACAAAAACATCCGATTAACAGTCAATTTTTGATGATAAGGTAATAATTAATAAAAAAAATACTATTTAGTAAGAGTTTGTAGTTGTTTTACATTTCTGTTTAACCATTCTATACTAATACATAACTTTCATTTTTGTTTAATCATCCTATACTAATACATAACTTTTTATTTTAGTTCATTATGGAATCAAAAGTACATAGAACAGAAGTCTTCCTTCCTAAGATATAACATCAGTACATCAATGACGTCATTGTAAAAAAACTATGCATTGATTGTCATTACAAGTTGTAGTGCTTTGTATTACTTAGTATTTACTAACTCTAGCTATATTATACAAGGATATTTTCCTACTTATTATGTAATAGATGTATATAATCATATATTGATTTAATGTAGTTATATCTCCTTGTTCTTCTCTCCTCTCTCTGAAAATATCATATGAGTTCGAGTTATGTAAAAAAATTATCAAAACTTAAATGCCATACATTCAAAATCTAGCTGCCATATGAGTTCAAATTAAGTAAAAAAATAATCAAAACTCAAATGCCACTTAAATGCCACTCAAATGCCTCTCAAATAAAATACAATATAAACTCGGCGAATTCATTCAACGCCGTAACCCATTGCCTCAACCCCGAGATCTAATCCACAAAAAAACACTTGGTAGGGAGATCTGCTCATATATTACTACTATTACTACCACTTTTATAGTTAGCCTTATTAGCAATTCTGTGCGTATTAGACAAAGTAGAGAATAAAGTCTTTGCTCACACTTTCAACCTATTAGGATCTGTTTGGCCGGTTGCCGAATACCGTTGTGTCTGCTGATAAGCAGCATCCTGTCTCCTCTAATACAGAGAGATATTCAAGCCTTGCACTCTGTAGCCACGGCTACCACTAAAGCACAGAGTTAGGCATAATCACAAAGCTTCTTGCAGTACCTGTGGCAGTATTCCTCCCATTACACGGGGAAAACCGTTGCAATATATAAATGAAACCAAAACACTGTTTGTATGATTATTTAGTTTAAATATTGTAGAACACAAAACAAACATTTCAATCACACAAAGTAACTCTATCCAGGTTGTAATGCCTTTCTGCATGACACTGCTAGTCCATTATGTATGTTTCTACTTGATAGGTATCTATCTCTCTCATACATGGTACTGCTAGTCCATTATGTATGTTTGTACTTGATAGGTATCTGTCTCTCTCATACATGGTACTGCTAGTCCATTATGTATGTTTGTACTTGATAGGTATCTATCTCTCTCATACATGGTACTGCTAGTCCATTATGTATGTCTGTACTTGATAGGTATCTATCTCTCTCATACATGGTACTGCTAGTCCATTATGTATGTTTCTACTTGATAGGCATATATCTCTCTCATACATGGTACTGCTAGTCCATTATGTATGTTTGTACTTGATAGGTATCTATCTCTCTCATACATGGTACTGCTAGTCCATTATGTATGTTTGTACTTGATAGGTATCTGTCTCTCTCATACATGGTACTGCTAGTCCATTATATATGTTTGTACTCGATAGGTATCTATCTCTCTCATACATGGTACTGCTAGTCCATTATGTATGTTTCTACTTGATAGGCATATATCTCTCTCATACATGGTACTGCTAGTCCATTATGTATGTTTGTACTTGATAGGTATCTGTCTCTCTCATACATGGCACTTTGTGTATAATCTACCTATAAAACACAGAATTATAACATGGTCATTGAAGTTATGTGACAAATTGAATGAAATATTAACCAGATAGACACATGTTTGCAGGTGGTGGCAGTGTGCATACTGTCAAGTAAATGAAACAGTTTATATAGTCTGAGATCATATACAAATCATCAATAAGTTGTAATAATGTGTTATATATAGCTTGTTGGTGTACCTGAATTATAAACAATATCTATCTGTTGATCTTGTACATGAGCAGTCTTGAGTTGTCATTGTCAGGTACCAGCAGCTCATCTCCTCTGATACTCATCTGTACAGCTCCCTGTGGGAACTGATCAGGTGTAAGAGTTTGTATAAGTTTCCCTGCAATTAATAGACAATATAATGTTACCTGTAATAGATAGTTTAAAATATAATCCAATGACATTTCAGATGCAGTATGTTACAGAGAATGTCAGGTCACACTTAAATGAACAATAAAGAAAAAAGCTACAACAATTCTGTGATAACCTGTGGTAGACATGAAGGGAAATACTAAGTAGAACAAAGTAATGCTGAAGTTGTTGTCAAGAGGGTGTTCATATATCTAAATGTGTTAGTAACTTATTTGGAAACTAAAATTGAGCAAAACTAAAAGTAAATTCGCACTGAGACATAACTTTTTAGTGTTGAGAAATCTGATTAACATTTTGATTCACCGTAAAAGGTTTCAAATATTATTTGAGTCAATTGCTTTTGAACACAACGTATGGAATAGGAAGTTTTTGCTACAATGAAAAAACTTTAATTTCATTTTTGAGATCTGGCAATATCGAAATTAGTTTGTTACTGGTATTACATTTATAAAACTCATCAGAGTAAAACCTGAACAAAAAGCATTCCAGTGAAATCTCAAGTGGCCAACTTGTGAAAGAAAAGCTAAATGAGGAAACCAGTAAAGTGCGCACTGGTGAGTGTTTGTATCAGTATTTATATATTTCAACTTTGTAGAATCTGTTTAACCAAACTTTTATGTGTGAAGTCAAAACAAGTCACAGATCTTTAGTTATCGATGTCAAAGTGTAACCAACAATTTGTATACAACTGTGTAAGTAGACATATATAGTGAGTACCTTCAGGGGAGATGATGCGTAGTTGTTTTGTGTCAAAGCCTGCAGCATAAATGAGTCCCACTGAATCTACACAAATACCACATGTTCCACCAAAGACTTCACACGCCCACATCTCGTTTAGCTCTCCTTCCACTATGTTGTATTTGGTAACTACTTCATCAGACTCAACAAGTAAAGTACCATCTTGTAGGAAGTAAGGGATGCCTATAAAGTCTTGTTCTGGTGATGTTTTCTTATTGAGTAAGTCATAGAGGATTGTGTAGTTGCTGTCCTTGGTTGCAGATAACACAATGTATCTGTCAGAAACAGCCATGTACCCTGTCTCAGCTTCAATATCCAGCAGAGTCTGTGCATGCTTGAGGTCTGGTAAACACATCTCTACCCTCCACCTGTCTTTTTCATAGCTGTGTAGGATGTATACCACTTGATGGTGTTCTATGATGGACCAAACATTCTCCCATGGTAGAGCCAACTTTAACAACTTGTTAGTTTCTCTGTCATACAAGCTAACACTTTCTTCACTCCCAACTAGTATGTTACCATTTTCTCTATGGCATGCTGAGGCACACCTGCTATCTGTTGGTATCTCTGAAGAGAGGGTTATGAATTGAGGAATCTTGATGAAGTCTGCATCCATCGTCAATGGTTTCTCTACAAACAACAAAATAGAATAAGTAAGTCATATGTAATATATAACATATACAACACCGGCACACAAATAAATAGTGTAACAATTGTAACCAACTGTTGTCGTATAAATATGTTTGAAATCTACCATGCTTAAGTCATATCTTTAAAAAAAAATAAACTGGAGAGCTTTTTACAAACCCAACTTTTTTGCTGGGAACAGTTAATGCTCTTAACATTAAAGGTGCAGTTAAACTGAAAAAATTGTTATCTTACAAAATTTGATTTTTTTTCATATCAATTTGTTATTACTAAATAATTGACATGGATGTGGAGACCAAACATATGCCATCCTGTTACAACTACATGTAATTATACCACAAAATGTGCAGACACAGAGTGGTATGTGATGGCTTTGTGTGAACATGTCCTACTTTCCTTGTGTCCCCCTCACCCTTTATACACCCCTGTACTCCCCCAGAGTTCCTCCCTTACCCTCTACACCCCTACCCTCAGCCCTTTTTCCCACTATCATGTCTCTTGATCCTTTCCAGGTGCAGTCATTGTGTGAGCTGCAGCCACTCTGGTTGATAGTACAAAGTGCTGAAAGTTAGTATTTGTCTCCCATGGCTAGACGCTATTTCGCTGATGCTGCTTGATCAGACAGCAATGAGACCAGATTCTGCTATACCCCTTTTAGCCATGTTACTCGGACATTTCTTACCAGAAGATATATCAGAGTTGAATAATATACCCAAAAAGCCAATGTTGCACCTGCAAAATACTTTTAGAAAAACTTATCATATTGTTGTGGATTTTTATGCCAGTAAACGCAACACACACATTGATCTGTGCAAACATCATCTACACCTTCTGGCACCCTCACTGTAGCCATTAGATGGCCAAAAGGAGTGTAATCATCAACACCGGATTGAGTCGGTACAGACCTTATGTAAGCCAGTACCGACCCTGTATGAACCATGCAGGGCTGGCAGGAAGTGAGTCAGCATAGACTGATAGTCAGAACATAGCCTAAAGCTGCGTTTACACTAGATGACTCCCGATTGCTTTGAAGTTTTCAGATTGTGTCTTGGCGCTGGAGACTGGTGCTGTTTCCGGTGGAGATGCAGGATTGTAGGAGGCTGAAACGCAGCAGTGTTGCGTTCGAGCATCAAGTCGCGGTGTCTTCATAGCCACGTGACACAGTTTAACCAATCGAGTTGCTCCTTATAGCGGCTCCAATAGTTTTTTTTATTCTAGCCTGGATATAATGTAAACAATGATTGATATAAGATCGTAAAGTTATTATTAAATAATTAATTTTTACAAGCATTGTTGACAAGTGTGTTTATTATTTTTCTTATCAAAATAATCAAACTATGTACGTTCAACAATAATAAATAATTCATATTTGGGGTAGTTATCATTATTATTTTGGAAGCAAACACAAAAAAAACATTAGATTTTCTTCAAATTATTATTTAATTTCAGTAAATGGTATTATTATTTATAGATAAGTTAAAATTTCATATTATAGGTAAATAAAAATTCCACAAGACGCATATAGAACTACTACCTGGTAGAAAACTGGTAATAATTAAATCACAACAGGGCCGTAGCCGGGATTTATTATCAGAGGAGGCAATCAACCACACAAGGCCGGGGGTCCAGGGGGCCGCTAAGGCCCCCGGCGGGGTCCGGGGCAGCGACCCGACCGCCAAAGCAATTTTACAGGTTTTACAATAAAAAAACGAAAAATCAAAGCATCTGTAAGAGGTTATATTATGAACAAATTTTGATTGATTTGAAACATCTATGAACCAAGTTCATATGAATACATGGAATGTATGTACATATGAGATATTTTTATGCCCTCACAGATGAGATAACTTTCTAGCGTTGTTGCTTTACTACATACCAATAAATAAACTTAAGCTGAGAGAGGAAAAGGCTGTGGAACCTCATATTACATAGGTAGTTCAAGATCGATTGCTCTATTCTACAGTCATGAACCTGTTGCAATTAATTGGTTCCATCTTTCTCGCCAATAAAAATAACTTGCAATGATGGTCATGTTAGACAAAGTTGAATGCGCTTTGACTGGCAATACCAGTAGCAATAAGTTTTTGTTAATAAGTGTATTTGTGAGCAATGTCTGCTAGTATAGTTATCTCTTTCTTCCTTGCTGAAGCTATTTATCACAGGTGCCAGTACCCCATAGAGAGTGCCAGGATGTATGTAAGTTTACTACTTAGCAATTGCTAGATGTCCCATAAAAATAAAGTTTCTCCCTAAATTTTGTGTTGATGGTAGTGGTAGTTGCAGTAATAATAAGAACTATAATAATCGTTTAGCTACCAGTGGTAACAAATTTATTGCTATTATTTTAATGAAAGTAACAAAATGGCAGGAAAATAATAAATAACGAAAACGCCAAATAACTCAAGCAAAGAAGGGAAGTAGTAATTAACATGATTGTAATATGTAGGTATATGGAAATAGTGCAACAATTCTCCTACCACCACTACTCAAGTATAAAAGAATGAATAGAATAGCTTATCAAGTTGTGTGTTGCTGTAAAATAATTTTTATTTATTATAATGATGATAATCATCTTTTTTTTCATAAGTTTTATAATAATATAATATCAATATTATTGTTAGCTGTGAAAAATAATAATAGCAGGAATAAAAAATTATTATTATTTACATTATTATTAATTATAGTAATAGATTTATATAATGGAGCTGCTCAGTGAATTAAATAGGATAACAACTTTATCTCAGAGTCATTATAATAACAATTCAATAAATAGTATCATTACTTTTTTGTAGTTTTATGTTAATGTTATATTATTTTTACACATTAAATAATATATTGTTTTATATGATAAGTAAGTCATACATATGTACAGGAATTTGTGTCTGGGTGGTAGCCACCTGTACGCCTTCCCGACGCGTTCTGCCTCTACCCTAAGTCAGCATACAATAATGTGTTATTATTGTTAGAGTGCATGCATTGGTTTGTGCAGTTATGAGTGCAGCCGAATCTGGGGTGGAATGATTGCTGGCAGTTTACAATAATTATATTATAATTATTGGCTGCATCCGAACATGGCTATGTTCGACAATAATTGGGCTGTAATTATTGTTTAGTTTATAGTTTGTTGCAAACTGTTGCCACCGACAATAATTGTGCTGGAACTATTGTTTAGTTTAGAGTTTGTTGCGAACTTTGACACCAACAATAATCGTGCTGGAATTATTGTTTGTCTACTTCGACTCAGTCGAGATCGACAATAATTGCACTGGAATTATTGGTGCGTTGTCTTGTCCCGAACTCTGGAGTCCGAATTTATTGTGAGCCGAACTATCAGGGCACCAGGTGCTTTGCGTCGTACTTCTCACCGTGGTGAGGGAATACGCAGTGATAGGGCGAACCGTTCTCACTTTCCGCCAAGCCTCGTGCTTGCCAATAGTTGACCAGGTCAGCGTTTGTAGTTATGTTGCTTCTAGCTGTGCTTGCTTCTTGAGAGAAAGAATCTTCTGAGAGCCAGGCTAACTCTGAATTTTATTGCTCAAACATAGATATTTATACAAAGTAGGCGGGTAAAATCTGTTAAAGCCACGCCTGGGTAAAATCTGGTACAAGCCACGCCTTGTAAGCACCAAAATGCAATTGTATAATAAAAACCGTGGAAAAAGTATAAAATATAACAATATATAATTATTTGGGCAGATCATAGAACTGTTCTAGATAGACGCTTGTAGCACAGGTAACAATAGAACTAGGACAAAACATACACAAGCATAAGCGAGTACATATTGAGATAATGTGTAGACAGTGAGTTAATATCGAGACAAAGACGTTGAGATAATACTGAGTCAAATCAAAGGCTTAGGCCAAGTACGAGTAGTAAATAATAAATGTTTGACAAGTGCTGGCGTTCCTCACACATATAGAAATATATATAACTACAAACGATAGTAGTTGGTGTTAGTGTTATTTATTATCATCATTATTATAATAATAATAACAATAATAATAATAGCACTAACAATAATAATTATTATTATTAGAACGATAATAATAATTATTATTGTTAACTGTTATTAATAAAATAATATTCAATGGTAATAATAAATAATAATTAGTAGGTGTACAAAATAATGATTAAAAAAACTAAAAGAAAATATTGAACCAAATTAAATAACTATTTGTTGTTAATATTGTGAGGGACGCCAGTACTTGCAAACATTTATTATTTATCCAAGACAACTTACTAAGACAATCTCTCGCAATTATCGGCTGAGATATTCTCTCATTGTATATTTCTATTGTGCAAGATTTAATCCTTTAACTCACCAGTAACCGCCTGTCTACGCAACGTCTATTATTACATCTCAATATGTACTCACTGTCTATGTCTATGTCTGCGTTCTATTGTTTACCTGTGCCCATGTTGCTAGAGTCTATTTACTGCGTTCTACCTTGCACCAAATAATTATTTACTATCACTTATTATATTTTTCCACGTTTTTAATTATTACAAAGTGGGTGTTGATGTAAGGGCAAGGCGTGGCTTGCACCAGTATTTTTACTCAGGCGTGGTTAAGTAATGTGTACCCGCCTTCCCTGTATTTAAATGGATGTTAATGCAATAAAGTTCAGAGTTAGCCTGACTCTCAGAAGAATCTCTTTCTCTTGAAGCAAGCACTACTAGGAGCAACAAAACTACAAGCGCTGACCTGGTCGACTGTTAGCAAGCACGAAGCTAAGTGGAAAGTGAGAACGGTTCGCCCTATCACTGTGTATACCCTTGCCTGAGGCAAGGATTACAACGCAACGCCTAGTGCACTAATAGTTCGACATACCAAATTCGAATTCGGGGAATCCAACAAGCTAGTCAAATAATAATTGCAGGAAGTTATTGTCGATCTCGGCTGAGCCCAGATTCGGCTACAAAACTTCAGCATAATTATTATCAGAGCACAGTTCGAAACAAACTATAAACTAGGCAAGTAATTCCTGAGGAATTAATGCCAGAGCACAGTTCGAAACAAACTATAAACTAGGCAAGTAATTCCTGAGGAATTAATGCCAGAGCACAGTTCGAAACAAACTATAAACTAGACAATAATTCACAATTATTGTCGGACCTTGTAAGGGTTCGGGCACAGCGATAATTATAGATAATTATTGTAATCAATCCACCCCAGATTCGGCCGCACGCCAAACTGCACCAGTCAATGTACGCACTGTAAGCAATAATAAGCATATTATTGAAGCACTGACTTAGGGTCGAACAGAGCATATCGGGAGAGTGTACAGGTGGCTACCACCCAGACACGAAATCCTGTACAATATCGACAAACAAAACTAAATAAAAAAATATAAAAACTAGAGAAAAAGTTATATTAAAGGAATTAGATGAATACCTAGCTTTTTATTTTCTTGAGTCCATCTAATAATAATTATTTATTAATTAATATCAATCACTTGATCATTACTAATTTTTTTTACTAGTTCTCATTATTTAAAAAAAAAACACCTTTGCACTGTACCCTGAACTCTCTGCAGTGGGAAGTGCTAACCAGAACTGAAAATAAAATGCAGCAGACAACAGTAGTCATCCAGAAAAATTGAAATATACCTTGAAAAAATATTTGGCAAAAAGATTATTGCAGTAGTAATAAGCATGCACAGGAAATGGTATGTTGTAGTGTAAGAGTCTAATGTACGATTGGGTTTTTATGAAAAACAACCTGATTACAGTAACAGTATTAGAACTAGTGCTACGTGCGTGCAATAACGGTAATCCCTGTTGAAATACCAAGTACTTCTAAAAGGGTGAATGTTTTGGGAAAATCCGTTTTCTGAGTTGGAAATTCCCATTTTTGCCTAAACTTTCAGACGAGGCAAGAGCCTCGTCTTGCCTCAATGTGGCTACGGCCCTGCACAACTCATCAATCCGACTGCGTGAGCAGGAACGCAATAAATTATTTTAGCTAAGATGGTTGGGCAACTCCGAAGTCGCAAAACTCAGAAATTTAGGGTGTCGCATCAGTGTAAAGGCAACACGCGTCTGCGACTGTGACGATCAATATAGTCCAGTCGCCTAGTGTAAATGCGGCCTAAGAGAAGCCAAAGGCCTTATTCAAAAGCTAACTACCCTCAACCCTGATGGAAGCCAAGGAACAGAGGATAGAAATACCAACTGCAGAAAGGGAATGGGAGTATGATTGGTCCACTGACTTGTGACTCCGCCTGCTACTTCTGGGCGTCACATTTCTTTAAGCCCTGTATAACCTCCTTGATTTGTTAACTACTTATATATGTTTGATCATTTGTTAATTCTAAGTTACTCTTATACTATTGGTGGATTACTCAAAGTACTTTCTGTTACTTCCTGTAAGTTGCCTATTAATGGCAAAACTCTTGTCATAGCAAAACAGTTTGTATTGGGCCTTCACTTACCCGTATTCTGATGGAATAAAGGCATATTTACTCAAAGGCACTGAGTTATGCGTCTGAGCCGAGGGCTCTGTACTAACCTTGGAGTAGAGAACACTTCTCCACTCCTGCTTTGGTATAGTACCGACCTGTTGTTGTCTCGAGGATAAAAACAACTGGTGGCAGCATACTTGCCAGATTGCTATCGACTTCAGCTAGTGGTTTTACGGTCCCAAAATCCACTACAGATATTGAATCCCAGAATTCGTTGTTAGCACTCAGGCCGTAGCCGCCTTCTTACATGAGGTAAACATGCCTTAGAGATTCACTTAGCCTTGCCTATGATGCTTAAGACAACCTTTAAAATACAGAGATGAGCATGTGACTGGCATTATATTTGCTATGTTAAATTTAAATTCTGATGGGATTTTGAAAGTTGGCACAACGGAATGTAAAGGATTTTTCTGTGCCTCTTGACTGAACAGCTATTAGAGAGACAGAGAGCATCAGGTGATAGTTGTAGACTGGCTGGACTACTAAGAGGGTTCCAACACGGGGTGACAGCACCGTCGTGTTCTGCCAGGCTATAATGGGTGATGTAAAAACAGTTTCATCTCGAAGTCAATACTGCAAGTAATACTTGTCAACCAATATATGCTCTGGTTAGTGAGAGTACACGGGGTTCTGCTGGATATGATAGAACATAAGATATTAACATGGCAACCTGCCAGACTAATTATAACAGCCTCAAGTTATCAATAACTTTATTCAAGACAATAGCACTTGTGCAGACAACCTTCAAGTACCAATTATAAACAGTTCTGCCTCTGTGGGCAGATGTGCATAGAATTATTGAACGATATTTGTAAAGTAGGCAGTTCAAAAATGACGCATACGATTGGCGATTAATAATTAGCCCATAAAAAAATAGATCACAACAGTAAATAAGCAATGCATTAGGAAACAACTAACCGCTGGAATTCAAATCATCCATACATCCATCATTAGAGGGAAATTCCCTTAGCTTATCTGCATCTACGCTACAGCCTGCTGTAGATAGCGTTTCCAACAAGACTTGCCTGAACAAGTCTGCTAGTGCAACCAGTGACTCAATTGTGGAAAATGCAAAAGTGCCCCAAAACTAGATTGAGTCTCGCAGCAGCAAATACCCTCGCATACTGCTGTAAGCAGTGGTTGAACGATGCAAAAATTCCAGTACAAGAAGAAGACAAGCTCACATTCTGAGATACAAATTTATGTAGCATTAATTTAAAGGGCCTGTGACACCTAAATAGTAAAGGATTCAAGTTAAACTTTTTGAGGTTGAAATGTGCTCAAAAAATAATTTGGAGTTGCCCTGTAACCAGTAAGGCTATTCCTATAGACATAGCATTCACCAAGGTGCAACTTCTTTGCTAAGACTCAACAAGTTATATATACCTAAAAAGCGAGGTTTCAAACTTTTGGCTTGTCTGTCTAGAAGTCTAAGTGTTGGCATTGTGCAGAAACATTTTTGACTGTAAAATAATGAGATTGCAACAAACTTTAATTGTTTTGGAGCTGTTTTCTCAAGTCAGCAATTTTTTCGCTCCTTGTAAAGTTCACTATTATGTACACGCTGGACTTCTCTTGACAGTGTTTGTGATCAAAGTCAAAAGCATAAATTTCTTATCAAAACGATAATTTGCAAGTGAAGAATTAATTTTACAATAACATTAGTATGATCTTATGTTAATATGACATAAACAAAAAATGTTGCCAAAAAATATTTCAGCAGTTAGTTTTTTTCGCAACAAAAATAATAATTTAGTTTTAGATACTTGCTATACTTCTATACTAAACACTTAAAAGGCACTGAACAAAAATAATCAAGATTTTTAGGAGCTATTTTCACACTGAGAATTTGATCAAAATGTTACAACTTACTTGTTGGAATGTATTAAAAATTTGATACCATAATTGAATTGCCGCTCGCAGATAGCCCCTTTGATCAACAGCAGTTTCATAGACCTCGACAAAGCATTGCACTTTTGTTGCCGTAAGTGAGTTTTCTCAATAGTTTTACAATGCTTAATGGGAGAACAACGCTACAAACAAAGTGTGTCTTGCAAAACTCGTCCTGAGCCCTTTTACAAGTGACGACTTCTTAACTGGACAGTTACAGTGATGAGCTACACTTCCTGAGAATTGAATTAACCAATCTAAACAGCTCGTGTCACTAACTGTTATTCAGCTTGGCTTAGGTACTGGTGTTTGTCTTTGTATCTAGACTGTGACATTGAGTGAATTTTGGGGGCATAAAATCACCAGCTAAGTCAGTAGCAATCCAACGGGTGAGCTGCCAACAGTTGTCTTTATCCAAGAGGCAGCAGCAGGTCGGTTCTACACCAAAGCATGAGTGGAGGAGTATGCTCAACTCCATGACTAGTAAAGAGCCCTTGGCTCAGACGCATAACTGAGTGCTTTTGAGTAGATATGCTTTATTCTTCCATAAGAATACGAGCAGGTAAAAGCCCAATGCATTTTATAGGCAGTTCACAGGAAGTAATATGAGTAAGCAACCAATAGTATGAGAGTAATATAAAATGCACAAATAATCAGGCAGATGTATCTATTAGTAGGTTGTATAGGGCTAAAGAGATATGGCTCCCAGAAGTAGCAGGCGGGTTCACAAGTCAAGGGAACGATCATCATCCTTTCCACTTCCTATTGTTGGTCTTTGGTCTTTTTAGCTTTTGTTCCTTGACTTTCATTAGGGTAATGGGTGGTTAACTCCTGGATAACGTCTTTGGCTTCTCTTAGGCTATTTTTTTATCTCTCAGTCTATGCTGACTCACTTCCTTCCGGCCCTTCATGGTACATACAGGGTACTGGCTCATACAGGGTCATGCGCAGGGTCAGTCAATCCGGTATTGATTATTACAGTCATTCTGGCCATCCAATGGCTATAGTAATGATGCCAAAATGTGTGTACATCATTTGTGCAGATGTTAGTAACATAAAAATCCACAACAACATTATAACCGGCCTTGTTAAAGAATGCCTACACTGCACAGATGTTCTGGTGCAGATGTGACAATACAATGGTCGCTACAGAGGCTGATTTAGCTTGCCAATGTACTAGAGCACATCATTCAGCTGCTACGGAAATAGCCAATCATATGGCACAAAGCATGAGTTTATGCTGCTTCATGTCCAACAAATGATTTGTTTCTCTGATATAATTTACCAGAGCAATTACTCTCATCATGAAAAACCGTAGTAGTTTTGCACTTTCTACTACTGTCACCAAGGTATCACTCCGAAACTTCTTAACGTTAAATTGGGGCAGACTCCGTATTAGTGATCTACTAATCTATTAGTGATTCGCGGGGTCCTCAACCCAGACACACAATGACAGAGTTTCTGTGAATAATACTTCATTTACTTAATCCATTTAGCAATACAAACTAAGGCATTTAGAAAACTCCTCAAGACTTCTGGTTGTAATACACAGAAAAAGCTCCTTTTATAGGAGAATCAGAGGAAAGTTCACCCCCCTATTAGGGTGAACCAATCATACAATGCAATAAGAATAACATACCAATCAAAACAGATAATATACATTTAGAAGACAAGGCAGGCCAACCACAACAGCGAGCACATGGCAAAGTATGCTGGGCTACTTTTCCTGCTCTTTTTCTTGGCTTGGAACTTTTCCACTCCTCATTAAGGCGTCTAACTCTTAGTCGGTTCTCCAAGATACTGTACTCCGCTCATCTACTTTCTGAGGTGGGATTCCAGTCCCATAGGTTCCAGGCTATCTGAATCAACTTCTTTGGATACTGGCCCGGGGTAGTTGGCCGGGGTAACCCGGAGTAAGTTATAAATGTTATATAGGGTCTATACAGTGTCTATACAGGGTTTATACAGGGCCAGGGTCCTGTATATACCCTGTAAATCTTTCACAAAATTTCATTTTTAATAGCTATTATGGTTTTATATATTATTAAATCATTTAAATATTGTTATCATCTATTATTCTGATGAGTTTAAGTTAAGAATCATTAATCATAATCACTGAAAAAACTTATTATGATCGATGATAACTCTTTTATGAACCATGTGAAACAAAAATATTAGAGAGACGTTTTTGTCAACAACTGAAAAGTAATTTTGGTGTGAAGCATGAGCATAAAAATAAATAAGATCAAAAACGATCAATTTAATTTGGAAATCCAAGTTAATAACAACAATAATATATTTACAATCATTGAAAATAAAACAACTTCTCACGGAAATGCGTTGTAGTTGGTTAAACTTGAGGGACTTGTAAGCATATGCGCTTCGGCATCGGGCATAGACCAACATGTTGGTTTGGACTACGAAAGTCTCCATGATGTGTAGATGTATCAGCCACTCCCACCGGAGCCCTTCCACTGGCAAAAATTGGCCTGTGTAGCCACTCCTTTAGTCTGGTAGGTTACCATTTAGGGCTATCCCAACTCTCAGATAAACAACCAAGTCGATTCACTTATTTTCAGCAAAGTTCAAACTAATTTCGGAGATACATATACTTTAGATTCCATTGAGTGAATTTATTGAGCAACGTAAAATTATTGGTAAACAGTTCAGCATTGTACAGTTATTTACCCCAGTTATATATTTCGAAAGAGAATCACAGTTTGTGCGTTTGTCTCTTTAATTAAATAGTATTATTACATAAGCATTCCATTTATTTATAAAATAATCAATAATATAATATATTGATAAATGTAACGTGTAATTATGAATGATAATGTAGTTATAAATTATAGTATAATTGTGATTTATCGTGTAACATAATTATAATTATAATCAGTTGGACTCAAGCTGTTCTACCTCTCGAATATTCGATCAAGACTAACACATGCATGCCCAGCATGGTCAGGACTGATAACTGAAAACAGCCTCCATCAAATTATCAGAGTAGAGAAATCAGCCACGAGAGTAATGAATGCAGATCTAGACCATGAAAGCTGCCTCAAAGCACAACATTCCGCCTACTATGAAATACATTGAGCAGCAATGCCAAAACCACTACCAAGCTATACTAGTCAACAATGACCATCCTCTTCACAAAAACATTGTGAAGAATACCAACCGCCAAACAAGAGTGTCACCGGCAGTGAGAATGCCTCGCTGCAGGACTGAGAAGTGGAGAAAAAGTTTTTTTTTCAAATTTGCTAATTGCTAGTGAACAATACTTTTTAATTTTCTCTTTGGTTTGTTTTTTATTGTAACACATTTTCATGATATATGGCCAAAAAAATAAAGCTTATCCTATCTTGATAAAAGTGGTCATACTCAACGGTAAGTTGACTAAACTTTAACCCATAAAAACACTTGGTGATTTCACAAAATTGTAGAAACTAAACGATTTGACTGATAAACAAAATGTTATCAGTTTTTGCATAGGATTTTTTACTGGATTCAACTTGATACGTGGCCGCTTATTCCTGCTTACGCTCCTGTCCTCATATCCCTGCCTTACATCCCTGTCACAATTTTTTACCCCCAACATCCCAGCCCACCACAAGTAGCTCCACAAGTTTCTGTTCTCTATTACGATTGCCCTAACCATGTACACTCTTAACGAAATAGTACTCTAAGCCCTATCCTACAGGCTCCCTCCAATACAGCCCTGTGAGAATCTCACAGTCTGAGCCCCCCACTCTCTCTCCTCATACCACCCAAATGCTACATATAGTGTAAATAAAAAACCCTATTTGCTGTTAAATGTGTGCAGAAGTTACATATTGGTTGGCCGGAATTGTCTTTCCTCTCCAGAAAAAAACGAGTAGAAGGCACTGGAGCCCAGTGTGCTTAGGACTGATGTATGGAAGAAGGATTGGTATAGAGGTCTCAAATAAACAGCCACGTTAGGAGAATGGTGATGCAAGGCACTAGTGTGCTCTGAAGGGTTACCGGTCAACCAGACAATAGTATTTTTAACTGCACCCTACTTCTATAAATAGAGCCGGTTAGGCATTATTGTTTGTAAGTTGCAAAATTTGATACTAGAACATTCCATACTGTACTTCTTGCAACTTCACTAATATTCAATTGTGGTAAATTTTTGTCCTGCGCCACCGACACAACGGCATCCACTCCCTGTGTACCTCCTGTACACCTCCGCTAACTCTCTACTGCTTCAGGGTCCACTTCAAAAGTAGACGTTAGCAACTCCACTGGTCCACAATCCAGACACACTGCACCAGAGTTTACATAAATAAATACTTTATTATACAACGTTATTTAACAATACAACATAGTACTTACACAAACTCCACTAGACTTCTGTTTAACACAGTACAAGAGCTCCTTTTTTATAGCAGGAGAAGAGGACCATTTATTCCCTTATTAGGGTGAACCAATCACATGCAATGATATAAATGTATAACAAATAAACGCATAGAATACAAGGCACATAAACAACACAAACCAATCACAAGAAATAACACATAGCAAAGCGGCTCTGGGCTGCCTTCTCACTTTTTTCTAGAGTAGTGGAAAGTTTCCACTCCATATAAGGTCCCTCACTTCTTTGATCTCTGTTCCTGTAGTCTATCACTTCTTGAATTTCTCTCTAGTGAAGGGTTTACAACTGTTGGGGTTCCAGGGTATTCGTTTCAGCGATATTTATTGACTGGCCAGGGATAACCCAGTCTAGCTTCTCTATAGCATATACACAGTATACAAGGTCTATACTGGCTTGCAGTAGACCCGGGAAAGCCGGTATCTTTAACCCGGGATAACTTTTACATAGTATAAAAGGGGAATCCCAGGTCCACCTAAAACTGCCATTAAGGGGTAAGGGATGGGGTGGAAGAGTAGTTCAAAGTAGGAGGAGGATGGGAGCAGGGGTCTAGATGTCTTTTGTAATGAAAATCACCCACAAAAATGCAGTGAACTGTTGCTGTGTGTTGGTTTTTCTGGTTAGTTGCTTTAGTTGCATCTGGTAGTTTGTAGGAAGGGCAGTTGGAGGTTTTTCTAGGTAGAGTCAACGCCAAGTGTTGAGCGGGCTGAAAACATACTCTAAGTGGCATAGAGTTAACCATGAGACTTTGCCTGTGGTAATAGAGCAAAATTTCAAACGATATTCTGGTTTGTCTAACTGGCACAAGTAAAATATGTGACGGGTTTGCACACAACTTTTACCGAACAGCTACTAGAGAGAGTACCTGGTAGCAGTAGTAGACAGACGATAGTCTTATCTCACTACTTCACATTGTTATAATACAGAGTAGAAACTGTGCCGAGCTATGCCCTGCTGTACCAAGCTGTACCAAGCTCTACTGAACTATCTCTTTGTCAATAGAAGTGCTGCAAGCAGTGTCTGCTTCTCTATCAAACCAGGAGTACCATTGCGTCCTGCCGAGTTTGAGAGAGCACAGGAGTAACTAGTAAGGCAACCTGCCAGACTAATAACAAACAGTTTAAATTATCAACAAATTTATTTAATAATGCCAGCGTACATGCAGTTGCACAAGCAACCTATTAGTATGAGTACACAACCATTTCGACCCTCTCTGAGCTAATGTCCACAAAGTTATGCAGTAAAATATGTAAATGAGCAGTTCAAAACAGGCTGATATGATAGGCTAAAAATAATCAGGCTGTATAGAAATATAAAAATAGCATTCAGTACACAAACAAACAGGCGCATTAGTAATTAGCAAACAGTAATAATTTGAACAGTCCAATCAGCTGCCAGTAGAAAGGAACTTATCATCTGCTTCACTGCAGCCTCCTGCTACAGCCAGAGCGCTTTCAACAAACCTGTCCAGGCTTGCCAGTGCATTCATGACTCACTCAGTAGTCAATGAGTAGAAAAACTAAAGGTTCAGTCACACTTTTACAATATTGCAACGAAACGTATAACGGCCCGATGCCGTAATTGAGATACTAGTCTATTAGCGAGCAAAGATTATTCATACCTGAGGATTGCTATCTACAAGGCAATTGCTAATTGGCCGAAAGCATTGCAAAATTCTTGAGCCAACCAATAGCATGCCACCAATATCGCCAGCAATCTAGCGCTGCCAGGCTTCTCGAAAACCACAGCGAGCGCCCTTGCTAAGGAAACCATTGCATATTTTATATGTTTCGGTATATGCTCCGTTGCAATATCATCTAAATGTGGCCGCACCTTAAATTTAACAGCTCGCAGCAGCAAGTACCGCTTGCACGCTACTGCAATGTCAAGGCCAAGCTGTGTAAAATTCATCACAAATAGGTGGAGAAGGCACAAAACTTTACAACATTATGAATACAAAAATTTTTAATGCAGCTTGTAAGGAAGTTATTTACTATAGTCAGCAACGGACATAACGCCACAAAGTACGAATGCGAAACTTTGACCAGCACACCTGTTAGAAGACCCTCCCAAACCTTTTGATTGCGCAGAGACTTTCAAGAGTCTAACAAGCTAAATTCTCGGTTGTTTTTAGCTTTGCGCAGGTTTTTAGTTGATTAATTTTTTCAGTTAGGTACCCACTGGCATACATGTGACATGTTACTTGACCTGTTAGGTACCCACTGTCATACATGTGACATGTTTCTTGGCCTGTTAGGTACCCACTGGCATACATGTGACATGTTACTTGACCTGTTAGGTACCCACTGGCATACCTGTGACATGTTACTTGACCTGTTAGGTACCCACTACCATACATGTGACATGTTACTTGGTCTGTTAGGTACCCACTGGCTTACATGTGACATGTTACTTGACCTGTTAGGTACCCACTGCCATACATGTGACATGTTACTTGACCTGTTAGGTACCCACGGGTATACATGTGACATGTTTCTTGGCCTGTTAGGTACCCACTGGCATACATGTGACATGTTACTTGACCTGTTAGGTACCCACTGGCATACATGTGACATGTTACTTGACCTGTTAGGTACCCACTGGCATACATGTGACATGTTACTTGACCTGTTAGATACCCACTACCACAACTGTGACATGTTACTTGACCTGTTAGGTACCCACTGGTATACATGTGACATGTTACTTGACCTGTTAGGTACTCACTGGCATACATGTGACATGTTACTTGGCCTGTTAGGTACCCACTGGCATTCATGTAACATGTTACTTGACCTGTTAGGTGCCCACTGGCATACATGTGACATGTTACTTGACCTGTTAGGTACCCACTGGCACTGCCAAATATGAAAATCATCATAATTTTAAATCAATTTGCAAAAATAAAAGAAAATGCCCAGTTGTTTTTTTGACATAATTTTGTGAAAAACCACAATAATCATTTTGAAATTTGAGTTACAAGCTGCTTGCCTACAAAAAGTTAAAGCAAAATAAAATCTAAACAAATAATCATTTTCAAAGCAATTAGAAATAAATATTAGCCAGTCAATCTTTAAAAGTTTTGTATTGGTTACCGATGTCTTTTATACTAAGAATAGACAATTTTTCAACTGAGTGTGGTTGGTGGTTTAAAGAGCACACCAATGATGGAATAATTTGCCCTAAGTGAGAAAAATGAATATTACACTAAAGCATTCGCCTTTGACTGTTTTTAGCGACTATTGGGCACTGATCCATGAAATACAAATGAAATGTTTGAGTGCTTTCGGTTAGTATGCGACGCAACTGTATTGGATGCGTGATTGGGCTTATCTCGCATCCAAATGGGTTAGTGCTTTGGATACGGGCCATTGATGCGAGGCGCCGTCCGGTTGCCACAGGTGATTTTTATGAGTTGTCTCCAAATACGACGGCCTGTGGCTTCGTCGAATATCGGATGTGATGGATTAGCAGGGGGATTATACGACGCCTCGCCGAAAGTGTCGTCGCGTACGGTCATGCCTGACCACGCATCACCAGATGCGATTACTAACCGAAAGCACTCTTTGATACAAGACTGTATTACTTTACCTAGGCAGCTCTAACTTACTGTTTATCACAAGGGTGACATCTCTTGGAATCTCACAACCTCCTAAATCTACATCCAGTTTCTCTCTCATTTCATCTGTCATCGGCTGTTTTTGGCGGTCTTTTTCTGTGACGTGTCCGTCTCTCATCAGGTTGTGTAGTTTGGTTCTGGAAACTTCCAGATCTTCCTTTTGGGTTAACAGATTAGAGTTATATGACTCCACATCTGTTGTCACTTCTTTCAAGTACTTGAGTACTTTCTTTGTAACTTCAGCTGACTGTCTAGTTACTAGCTCTATCTGTAATATAAGTTATATTTGGTTTATTAGTGGAGTGTGAGTAGTATGATAGAAGGAGATCTCCAAAGGGTTAAGCAGGCCAATGGGTTCTCATGGTCCTCAAAGCGCCTATTTTGTGCACCAAGTACCAGGAAAACCTATTACGTACTTTTTCAAGTAAACTCAGAATAGAATCCGGGTTTGTAGATTGGTATGTATTATGGAGTTGCTAAGCGCAATTGATTGTTTGAATATTGGTTTTTTTGATTGATAAGAATATAGCTCTTTTGGGTGCTTTGTTTTTGTGTTGAGCTCAATATGAAACCTTATGTGTTTTTTTCGGCAAGTCAATTGTAAAGTTAAAATCCCTTGGTTTCCATCACAGCATTGATAAACGTTTGAATACTATCATATGTTGGTACAAATCGGTGTGATAAAAAAGAGGAACTATGGTGGCTTTTATAGCACCCACATGTGCGCAGAGATCTAGCAACTGTTATGGCATCACTCACATAACCAATAGATGACCAGAACATCAATAATAGTGCATACTGAACTGACCGACCCTACATCGGTAAGGTACCGACCCTGCATTGGCACTATACCGGCCCTATACCTACCCTGTACGAGTCAGTACCGGCCCTGTGGGAGCCATACCGGGCCGGCATGAACTGACTCATCGTAGCCTGGGACCTGGGAACAGCCATAGAGGAGCCAGAAGGCCATACCTTTGAGATAGCTGCTCATACATTCAAGAAAGACGAAGACCAAAGCCTAAAGCCTAAAAAGACTGATGTACCAACAGCAGGAAGTAGAAACGCCTAGGATTGGACAGCTAGCCTACGACTCCGCCGACTATTTCTGGGCGGCACATGTATTCAACCCTATGTACCTTATTCTATTTACCTGCCTATTTGTTAAATTATGTCTCATTTCTGTGTTATTGGACATTGCACTGTTTTACTTGCTGTGCTCTGCCTATAAAAGACAAAGCTTTTGCCATATCATATCAGTTTGTATTTGGACTTGTCTTTTCTCTTATCCTTTGCAAGCGAAAATTCATAACACTGTGAAGCTCTGAGTTATGCGTCTGAGCCAAAGGCTCTATACTAGTTGTGGAGCAGAGAGAACTCCTTCATTTCTCATTTGGTGTAGTACCGGCATGTTGTTACCTCTAGGTGAAAGGTAACTGGTGGCAGCATACCGTCGAAATGCTACCAATTCCCTGCAACAGCAAACAAGGAATTCGGCTGGTCACAGCACTCAATTGGTGGAATAGATCAGTGCCACTCATGATGCTCGATATAGTTAGCTCCACTATAGGTAACGCATACCTACAGAGACACCTCCTGGCTATACAGCCAGCAGACTTCCAAGATACGAAGAGCACAGGAAACAAGTACTTGCAAATAAACACTGCTCACGATTAGCGCCCCACTCAATTGCAAGCAGTAGGAAATGAGACAGATGAGGAAGAAGTGTACAGAGGCGTTGCTTCTCAGGTACAGTCTACTCCAGCCTCCCCCCCCCACAACTCCCCTGTTCAGCAAGTCAATAGTGCGCCACCCAACACTGGACAAGATCCTCTCCTAATGATAATGGAGACCCTACAAGCCCTAACGAAGGAGATAAAATCATTGACTACTGGAGACCACACCCACACCACCCTGCTAGGGTTGTGGTGGAGTTGAACATGTACAGAGAGCCTGTACACAGAAGCCTTGGCAAGCCAATACTAGATAACCAAGACAGAAAGGAAACGGTTACCGCCCGAAGTAGAGCAGATGTCGTCTAGCTGAAATTGGGCCAGCCATTAAGCTCTTAAGCTAAGTCAGCAAGCGGAGTACTTCCCTGCGAGTAAACCTAAGAAGACACAGGCAATGGAGATTGCCAACACCCACCTAGAGGGTCCATACAGGACAAGCTACTTCTTGTCTGACAAAATGAACGAGCGGCCAATGTCTATCCTAGTAGATACAGGATGCACAACTAATCTATTGTCTCAGCATGCTTACTGTAGACTACCCCCAGTGGGTCAGAGATACCCTCCAAGACAGTGAACCATATGGTCTGATGGCAGTCGAGTTGAAAATCTTATGTATTGGTACAGTGCATTCATCACTGTAACTCAGTGGACTCCGGACTGGTGTAATTTTCGTCATCAGGGAAATTAATAAGGGCATCATTGTAGGAATACCATTCCTCACCGCCCAGGAGTGAATGATGAGGTTTCTAGGCTCTACCATCATAATTCCTGGCCATGAGTTACCCTTCACTGACAAGCAAAGAAAGTTGCTCAGGGACAGTATCAGACTGCTGGAGCAGATGAAGTAAAGCAAAGCCGTTTTACACCCAAATATGAGCTAGTTCTCCTTGGTAGGGAAAAGTTTCTCCATATAATACGCCTCCTACCAGAACAAGAAAATCTAGGAAATCTGTTCATACTCTGGAGAGGGGGAGATGCACCTCTCCAGAAAATTTCAGCTAGATCCGGTAAAAACTGTGGGAGTTACGGAGGAGAAGGTAAAATTTACTACTAGGCCCTTGATGGCTACACCCCTTGCAGTCAGAAGGGTTCCCCATAGCCAATAACAGAAGAGAATACCCTCCAGTCAACTTGAGTCAGCAGCAGAAAATACACAATGCTATTTTGAGCAATTAACAGGACGAAAAGAGGAAAGCGCCACCGATGAGTTACTCGGAAAGTAGGGAAAACTTTTCGAATGGCTGTATCTGCCAAATCGTTTGCACCAGAAAAGTCATGCTTGGTGTCAGGGAAACCCCCATGAGCCCTCACACCTTACCCTTGTAAGCTCCAGCTGTACACTCAGTCTGAAAGCTGTCAGCTGTCAGTTAAAATTGCCCGTAAACCCCTACTCCAGCTCTGTTTTTTGTGACTACATCCAGAGTGAGTTAAATTTTTGAGAGACCTCGCAGCGGAGGAGAAATGCACATTCTTTCAACAGACATTGGACAGTAAACATAAGTTTTTAACTAGCCACTTTTAACAGCAAAATGGCTGACGCTCACTGCTTGGATACTTGGGAAGACTATGAGCAAGTCTTACTAGAAGCTGGACTGGCTGAGCATAAGCTATCTAAACTCACGAGCGAGGGCGACCTGTTGGCAAGGACAAGAGCAGACTTGCTACAAAAGTTTCCAGAGCCTCCCTCACTACTGCTGCTGAAAATACCTTGCCTGCTGCCAAACATGGTGAGTTGTTTGAATCACAAATGGTTTCATGGATATTTAAGCATTGTTCTAGTGCTGATTCTTAGTCATTGCGTAGTGGTTGTCCTTCTAAGCCCCAAACTCAAGAGCCTCTGTCACTTAAAACTGGTAGACGTACTCCCTCACTGGCTCTTGACTCAGTTAATGACCTAAATCAGGCAGCAGATCAGAAATCACGCAAAAAGAAATATTTTGTGAGACGGGTAACTCTATGCTGGCCCGGCATTGTCCTATGTCAGCCCTGTCAGTATTTTTTGCCGGCCCGGAGTCAACCTATACATGCCGAAAGGCACCCTGCAGCCAGCAGTATGTTGCCGAAACGTGCTGAAGGTGATAACCACCCTTCTCAGCTCTCTACAAGTAGTAAGAGAGGAGCCACTGCCTCAGAAGCAAACATTTCCCCCCCCTCCCCCCCCCCCCCCGGAAGGTGTGAGAAAGCTCCCCACACAGTGTGCACCTTCCATCCCGGCCTAGGAGAAAGAGAGAGGTCTTGTGAGGAAGCAAGAAATCGAGAAAGAGAGCCGAAAGCGATGGTATTCTTCCGTGAAAGGTGTTGCTTCTTCACCAGCTCCTCTGAACCCTTGAACCTAGCGAACCTGTTAAGATACCTCCGTCACAGTTAGTCCCCCAACTTCTCCCTCCAACATACCAATGCCAGCCCACAATGTGTGTGCTAATTCTAATAAGGACATTGATATTGCAGTTGCTGAGTCACACTCTAAGGTGGATGTCTAGTAGAAGTTGGTGGTGAGATTGGTAAAGACTACTCACCTACCTGTCTTAGAAGTAGAAAAGCTGCACGACGATGGCCTTACACTCCAAGACGAGTCAATGACTTTTTAAATTAATGAAGGGAAGAGGAACCCTGCTTGATGGTGCATGTTACGGTGAATAACTCCGGCCACTGAGGAACACATTGATACACTTATGCAGAATGCAGTAGATGCCACTTACCCAAAGTGCCACTTGGAGGCAAAGAACTCTAAGCAGCTTGGAGTGCACGTGTCGCAACACTACCTCTGATCCTACTGGTGCTGCCAACATGGAAGTGAGAGTAGGGATGCTGTCTACTTCCACCAAGGTAAGTTTGATGCACCAGGAGACCCCGTGCACCACCTGAAGACGGGCATCGTCTACATCCCAGTGAAGTTCCGCAGATTTCAGCCCACTCAACGTGGTGACCACAGAGATCTTCCTAAGTCAACTACCAAGAGAGAGAGCATTCACCAGAGGACCACCTAGACCAACCGGCAGCGCTGACTTCATGTACCAACCCTTGATGTCACTGCCTCTCCAGTCGTATAGAAAACCAGAACTGGAGAACAGGTGTGCCAGTACTATACCACCCCCACCTGAACCTCCAACCAAGATAGTCAATCTAACTGAGCCAAAGCTGGAGCCAGTAACACCTACAGTATCGAGGCCAATACTGCAATTTATGCAAAACAGCAACTGGTTGGCAGAACCTATTGAGGACTACATAGCCACCCTCGAAAATGCCCTACAGAAGCTGTGTCAGTTGATTGTCAGTCAGCTGCTGTCTGAGGAACATACCACTCTCGCTAAGACCAAGACTCGTGCAGTAACTGAAGAGATGGCACGACTACGTGGCCAGGCTAGCCAATCTCTTTTAACAAGACGCCTGACTTTATTTTAAACATACATATATATATTCTCATTTATTCTCCGTAAACCTGATTTTTACAGAAATATATATATTTTTATTCTTTCTCTGTATCATCATTGTGCAGAAATCCATACCTACTTGGATACGGTTGATACTCACTCCATACTTATTCGCTTGCTTAATGTATTATTAAAGACAACCTAATACCTTTAATGAAAAGAGATGTTATGATGGTCTTTGTACCACCCACATGTGTGCAGAGGTCTAGCAACTATTCTGGCATCACTCAGATAGTCATTGGTTGGCCAGAACACCAATAATAGTGCATACTGAATGGTCCGACCCTGCATTAGTACTATGCCGACTCTGTACCGACCCTGTATAAGTCAGTACCAAGTGGGAGCCATTCCGGGCTGACAGGAAGTGATTCATCACAGCCTGAGACTTGAGAATAGCCTTAGAGGAAACAGAAGGCCATACCTGCGAGATAGCTGCTCAAATATTCAAGAATGACAAAGACCGAAGCCTAAAAAAACTGATGTACTAATAGTAGGAAGTAGAAATGCATTGGATTGGCCAGCTAGCCTGACTCCTGCTACCACTTCGGGCGCCACATATATTTAACCCCATATACCTTATCTTATTTAATTGTCTTTTTATCTGCCGATTTGTTAAATTATGTCTCACTTCTGTGTTATTGGAAATTGCCCTGTTTTACTTCCTGTGCTCTGCTATAAAAGGCAGAATATGAGAAAGTACCAGTCCCAATACAAGCTGATTAGATATGGAAAAAGCTCTGCCCGTAAAAGGCAGAGCTTTTGCCATATCTAACCAGTTAATGGATACGTAATGAACACTTGATGGATACAAGCAATGGATTCAAACTTCTGCCCCTAATCAAGTTCTCAATGGTGTTGTAGTAGATTTCTGTCCCCTACCGCTGACACAACAGCATTCACTGAGTGTTCACACTTTGCACACCTCTTTTACACTCCAAACACTCAGAGTCTACTCCGAACAGACTGTTACAACTTCTACGGGGTCCAAGACGCAGCCACACTACACAAAAGTTACACAAATATATTGTTTATTACACAATCTGTTTAGGAATACAATATAAGTCCTTGTACAAAATCCACTAGACTTCTGATACAATGCAACACAAGAGCTCATTTTATAGGCAAAGAGAGGAACACTCACCCACCTTATTAGGGATGAGCCAATGGCGCATAACAATACAAATGCATAACAAATAAAAATTTACAATGCAATTCCTGTAAATAATTTAAGCCAATGAACAGGGTACACATATGGCAAAGTAGCTCTAGGCTGTTTTTCCCCCTCTTTTGTGATTAGTGGAAATATCCAGTCCTGATATGGTACTACTAATTCCTTTGTTTTTGTTTCGACTGTCTGAATCTTTGTGAAACATTCTTTAGTGGTGGGTATCCAGCTCCTTTGATCTCAGGCTATCCTTTCCAGCCATAGCTGTTGACTGGCCTGGGATACTGGCCCAGGGCATCCCGGTATAGAGCTTGTATGATATTTATATAGGAGCCAGGGTCAACACAGGCCAAGTATAAGACTTGGTATAGCCACTATCCTCAACCCGTTATAAGTTATATATGTTCTAAAGGGAAACTTCAGGCTCACATAAAACTGGTATTATGAGATGGGTGAAGGGGTGTAGGGGTAATCTGAAGTAAGGGAAGGTGGAGACAGGGGTCTGGATGGCCTTCTATTATAAAAATCTCCCACAATGTCATAAAAAAAAGAAATTTCAGTCACATTGACTTTTTGAAATTAGATATAATCGATGCTCTATCATATTGTGGTGGAATTTTGTGACCACTACCATTGCGCAAGGTCCCCCTGACAACTGCTGGGTGTCAGGCACGCCTAAATAGAGCCTGGCACAGCCAGAACACAAGCAAATCAGCCGGTAGAAACTCTACCGGCCCTGCGGCATTTACAGCCGGCCCTGCAGCATTCAATGCCGGCCCTGCAGAGGTACCACCGGCCCTTCAGCACACCCTGTCGGCCCTGCAGCATGCACTACCAGCCCTGCAGTGCCACTACCAAACCTATACCGGGTCGGTGAGGAAAGAACTACTATAGCCTGAGAACCTAAATTGATACCAAAGATGCAGGAGCCCGACTTTGCAACATAGCTGTCCTCAGAAAAGACCAAAGCCAAAGACCACAAGCCATAAGGACCAGGAACTAGAGCTACTCATTGCACCATCATGAATCAGCAAGATTGACTGATAAGCTCCGCCCTCTACTTCTGGGCGCCTTGCATGTTTAACCCTATATTAACCAATGATTGTACCACATATTTATATCTCATGTTCTGATTAGTGTAATCACTTCCTGCCACTGCTGATTTGTTGCCCCCTTATTTGGGCATATGTTTTAATCCTGTTCTGCCTATAAAAGGCAGAACACTTCACTTGATTCTTTGTATTGTATTGGGATTCTGCTTGTGATTGAGCCAAGTAGCATAATACATTTACCCTTATTGTACATTGCTTGTTATGCTGTATAATAAAGTATGGTTTACTCAACAAGACATTGAGTTGTACGTTTGAGCCGCGGGCTCTGAGAACAGTTGTGGAGTCGGTATATTCCTTTGTTAGAAGTTGACCTCTGGAGCGAGGTGTTGTTGGTGGACGTTTGGTCGGCCCCCCAAAATCCACTACAATATAGTCTGTATGGCCAAAGTTATGTCTTTTTGTTCGCATATAAAGGTCTTTTTTTAGTTACTGTCAAATATTTATTGTAACTTACACTCTAATAAAGCTACACTCATCTACTACAAATTTTTCTAGGTGAAACTAATTGTTTTATCAACAAACGTAGCAAAATACCATCAAGTACTCAGTAAATCACACATCTCTTACATCCAAACCATCACACATCTCTTACATCCAAACCATCACACCTCTCTTACATCCAAACCAATGTTCAAACAAATATATACCAACCGAGATTAAGATATAAATTTATCCAAATGTGATCATTTGTGCAAAATGATACATAGAACAAATATTTATGCAACGATCTAATCGTATTCAAGTTACCAACACGCACACACACGCATGCACACTCCACGCACACACGAAATTGACTCAAGAAACAAAACTGTCAGGTGTGCTGTCCAAACAATCTACGACAACATCAACTCCTTCACAATTTACATTACAAACTGACAAAAAAACATTCATTCCTGTCAACGTTTTCACATTTAAGTCTTACAGGTTTATTTTGTAGCTATTTAAAACCCCATAAATAATCAACTTTTACACTTTTTTTCACATTTCTCTCTTACTGTAGGATCTCATTTTATAGAATCAGACGTTTTCATCTATCGAATTTCCGTATTTCTCTTCACATTCTTCACATTCGTAAGTTTCACATTAAAGAACTTGAGATCTGCCCCCATTAAACTACCCACATACCAATCTATAAACTACCCACATACCAATCTATAAACTACCCACATACCAATCTATAAACTACCCACATACCAATCTATAAACTACCCACATACCAATCTATGAACTACCCACATACCAATCTATAAACTGGGATTTTTTAATAGGCTGATAAACAAAAGTAGCAAACTTTACCACGAAGTTGCATCATTGCTGGAAAAACTCACCAACTCATCTCTGTAGAGCTCCACCTCAGCCACCCATTTCTTACATTCCTCCTCAACAACATTTAACTTTTCCCATGAAGCTTTATCTAACTTCACAATCTCTGTCTTCTTCTCATCAGCAGCTTTAAGTAGTTTCTTAAAGTGGCTAGTTATCTGATCACTGAGAGTGTTCAGAGTTATATATTCGTGTAGAGTAGAACTCCCTATAAAGAGAGTAATGTATGTATACTTGTTATATCATCATCTGTATGTCTGTATTGTCTATCTTACATCTCTTTCTATCATACTTCTAACAATAAAACAAGTTATTTATACTTCTTACCTGAACACTTTCCTATACTAACATCACATCCATTACATGCAAACTTATTACAATGTTTGCATATCTTGCTTATCTGCTCTTTAGGATGTTGGGTACAAAACACTTTCTTGTATTTCTCAGGAGATTGTTTATATCTCTCAATGCTCACAACTTCATGGTCTTTCTTGAAGTAAGACTTGTGCACCTGTGAACAATTATATATTGACAATTTTGTGTGGATGAGGATCGGCAAAGACCTTTAATTTTTTCAGTTATCTGTCTCCACACAAAACAGCATTTTCACCTCGGTAATTTGAAATAATTTTCCAGTCAAAAGTTTTAATGTACGTGTTCTTTTAATAAAACCTTTTGGTCTGAATACAAAACAGGGGAATAGTTAGTCTATTAGCAAAAAATGTCTGGTTCTGAAGTATTCAAGTGCTTTCTGAACAAACTGAAACATTTTCTTAGCTTTAAATCATAAAATGCTAAATGTTGGCTGTTGACTATCTATACTGTAGTGGATTTTACTGAACGTAAATAAACAGTGACCACTACTGCGCGGAGGTCCCCCTGATGGTGGCTACCACAGGCATGCCTCCAATAAATGCAATAGACAAAGACCGGAATTTATTGTAGTGATTGTCTTGCTCTGTTTCAGTGATTCATGGTGATAATTGATTATACCGGCACTGGGTATTTACTACCCTGACCCTGGGTAGCTATCCCAGGTCGGCACCAAGATGGCTGCCATGGCCTGAGAGATCAAACCTGGCTCATTTACCTCCAGAAACCATGTCTCAGAGTTGGCTAACCTTAGATGTCAAGAAAGATGGACCAAAGGCTGGTAAAAGACTAAGGAACTACCGAAAGAGAGATCAACCGATCACTGAACAAGTTAGTGATGGAATCCGCCCCCTACTTCTGGGCGCCAGTGTGCTTTAACTAATTTAGTAATATCCTATTGGACAATACTGTTTTCTATATGTTATATTATTTCTTGGAATGCTTCATTTGCATGATGGAAAGTTTCCAAATTGCTTCCTGTAACTATGCCTATAAAAGGCAGAGCATTTTTCACACGCATTGCATTACCTGACATCACATGGCATGATCATTACCTCTCAGCCTTGCATTGGATTGCCACTTTGTATTCTGGTCATGAATAAAGGTTATCATTATAAGTCACTTGAAAGCTCTGAGTGTGTATGTCTGAACCCAAGGCTGGTTACTGTTGCTAAAGTTGATTGCCTGCTTTACAACCCCTTGTTTGTGCCATCCCGGCACGGGGTCACCTCTGAGTTGAGGTAGACTGTTGCTTGTCAGGCCTGAAGAGACTGACTGTATAGTTGTTGCTGCACAGACTGCTTGTCTGCCAGCACAACCCCCTAGCGGAAGGTGGTGTGACATAAAAATCCGCTACAATACATTCAATGGTTAAATAAGCTGTTGAGGGTCAAAAGCCTAAACGACTGGTGGTCTATGACATGATTAAGGCTCAAAGAAGTACCGCAGTGATTATTTTATAGAACAGGTGGTAAACACCAAGGTCCCTCGGACAACTGTAAATTGTCAGACAAGCCTCCAACATGTCTGGCACTGCTAGAACTGCTTCAGTAGACAGAGATTAATCCTGCCAGTCCTGCGCTACTTCTACTGGCCTTGATGTTATCTATACCGGCCCTCAAGTCAGCCCTGATAGCCCTACAGCCACATGACCGTCCTTGCAGACAATCTATAATCAACCAGCCGCAAAAAAACCACTATAGCCTGAAACCAAGAATAGTCTCAAAGGATGCGGAAGCCTGAATCCATAACCTATTTAATCACAAACTTACCTAAACTTTCAGACCATAAGCTATACTAGTCTGTGAAACTAGGTCAGAAAGCCGATTGTGCAATACTGCTTAATCAACTACACTTGTTACTTTTGGGTGCCTGTGAACATACAATTATTAGACGCGACAGATGGCATTGTCTTGTTTCGATCTACTCAATTGTTTTAGGTAGCAACAAGTTTTATTTTGATTTTTTACGACAAAGTTTTGCTACTCAATGCTATGGTGGTCGAAGACTAGGGGGTTGATATTGTCGGCATGAATGACAGCCCTTCTGTGTGGACGGACAACTCTCTTCATTCCGTGTTTAAGAAAGTAACAATGTTTATGGAATGAAAACCTATTGAGTATACATACGGTTACTGATTACCATCTTACTTTTCTCAACTGCTTGAGACTAATGCTATGAAAATAGGACACGAAGGAACGAATGAAGGTTGAATGTACAATGATTTGATCAGCAAAGATGTCGCTAATTCTAGCACTGCCAACAAAAATGGAGGAGAACATATGTCAGGGCTGTAAAAACTATGGAGTTTACTAGAAAACCCAACCTTACACTTTTTTTAACAAAGAAAACTGATCTTTCCGAACCTGCAATCAAATTGGAGTTTCAATGGAAGTCCAGCAAATTAGCTCTGTTTTCCATTGACAATGCACCCAGTGGAAGGGAAAAAATTAAAATTGACAAATTCGAATTGCATCTTTGCAAGGTTAAAGTGAATTTTTTGTTGCAAAACATTAAGCTCAATTTGACTTTAAACTCTAACATTTACACTTATCCAGTCGATCTAGAGCTAGGGTAATTGTACAGAATTCATAGAAGAATTATATAGGTGGGTATAATTTTGGGATGAAGCAAACAAAAGCTCAAACAAGTGTATCTAGGAGTGGTTGATTACAGAGCTATATTTGGCATGAAGCATGTTAATGCAAAAAAGTGTTGAGTTGAAGGTCTGCAATTGTGCTATTAAAACAAGATACGAGCCGGGTTTTACTAGCAAGGTTTTTCTGACAGAACCCCATCAGTTCTACACACGCAGGTGGTTCCCACAAGATGATAAAAGCCATGGCATGAAGATAGATCAATATTTAAATGGATCTGCAATCTAGGGATTCAAATTGACCAGTGATTTTTTCAAGGAAGGATTTCACGCGATGAAAGTTGTCACTACTAGTGTTCAAATTCAGTTTAGCGCCAACACCGCCAAGGGATTATCTCTAGTCGCCTACTTTGTAAATGACGATGTATTGGAAACGGACAGAATTCTTCAATTGGCAATAACGGGTGACATAGTGTTCTAAAGGGAAAGATGAATACCATTCAGATTTGATTGAATTATCTTTGGACACCAGTTGTCACTCTTGTCCAATCAACATGAGATCAAAAAAACTTTTTTGAAAAAAATCTGCATTTCGAAGAAGTTGTTGTGGGTTCAACTCACATCACTTCAATCAACTTGGAGAACACAGGCTGCCCAATGTACAGGGATGAAAGGAGATTGGATTTCATCAGCTCATTTGGATGACACACTATTTTTTACCTTTTTGCGTCCTGATGACAATGAAAAAAGCGATGCCCAAACCCATGAACATTGTAATGAAGCGTGCTAACAAAGCTTTTTGTCAAACTCATGTGGTGATTTCTGCTTTTACTTTGGTTTGCTAAGAAGTAGAGGATGAAAGATGAATGATTTTGTGAAAAGTCTACTAGCTATCAGAGATGGTGAGCTGAGAGATCACTCTATAAGAATGTTTATCCTATCTATGAGTTTACATGAGACAATACACTAGAAGGAATAGATTGAGTACAAGTAAAATGAACCACTATGATAGCTAAAATGTTAAAGTAAAATGCGATAACTAATTTGTTACAGTGAAATTTTATACCAAGTTTTATTTTTCTGTGAGAAATAACTCCTCAAAACATGCAACATTAGAACGAAAGTTTCTTGTTCTATGAAATAAAGTTGATATAGTAACTAAAGTCTGATAGCAAAGAAACGTCTAGTTAAACTGAAACGTTTAATGTCAATATTGGAATCATCTCCCAGAAAATGTATAAATATCCTTGAGAATCAGTCTTCCGATTAAACTAAAACATAAAAATCATCAGCTAGGTTTTCTCGCAACTAAATACAAATACATTCGCTCATTTCTAATTTCTCCCAACTTAAACGCTACTTTTACTACTACTGCTACTACTGCTACTACTGTTGCTACTGCTGTTGCTGCTGTTGCTGCTGCTGCTGCTACTGCTACTACTGTTGCTGCTGCTGTTGCTGCTGCTGCTGCTGCTGCTACTGCTGTTGCTATTAATGCTACTACGGTTGCTACTGCTATTGCTGCTGCTGTTGTTGTAGCTTCTACTAATTTGTTGATTGTGTAGAAGAATGTGCCATCAAATGTAAATAACAGCATCCTTTAACATGGTGACAAGATTGTCGAGTTTCCCTTCGTGTCTCTCTTCAGTGTCATCATAGTTAGACAGAAAATCCTGACTGGTTGAGTCATCCAGCAGATCGGAGACTTGAAGAAATGCTTGCTGCGACATGAGCAAGATTACAGTTTAGAAAATTGAAAAATTCTGTGTTTTATTCTTTCTCTTAAGCAATACAACTCCATACGTTTGCCATACAACGGGTGTAGGTATTTAGGTATGTAGAGATATCCAATCAACAGCTCTTCATTTATCACTCACTTGTATTGATGGATTAAATTCTTGCCCGCAACACTCTATTGAGGATCCGACTTTTTGACCAGACTGGTGTTGTCAAAACTTATGGGGTTTCCCAGAGGAAAATTGTACAAGTTAGCTAAGTTGTAGTATGTCTTTAGCTGACACAAACCCCTCTTCATCAGAATGTTGTACACACTTGCCATTCTTTTCAGATTGTGATGCCCTTCAATTGCCCAAACGATCGGTTCTACTGGCTTTGCCTTTACCATCTAAATAAAAATCTATAGAGTTGTCTGTCTCGCTGTTTCAACTAGCATTCTCACAGTGGTTAAAACTTTATTTTTCACTCAGTTATCTTATTATCTTGATAGTTGCCATTAATTGCGCACGTATCCTTCCGACTGTGATGCTCAAAATCAAACACCTCCATAGTTGTGTGAGTGGGTAAGTCGTTGATTTCTATTTGACAGTAAATAGTGAGATGACGGGTTACACTCACAGCAGTTAGAAGGTAGGCACTCTTTCGAGTAACCACGCTTAACTTGTTGATGTTGGCTTTCTGAAATGTTATTTTGGCTACCTGACCAGTCACTTTTTATTATCCATTGATTTTTCTATTTTTGGGCGATGAGTCATTATTTTCTTTCACAACTAAACGTTCTCCATCTGCCGATTGTTCCGAGTTCTCAATACAATACAGTAGATCGTTGTGTACCAAGTCTCTGAACAGTGACCTTCACAGTCCTTTACCTGCAACGGGCGGTCTCTGTGAGAGAGAGACACCCCTTAAGCATTGCGCTGGGACGGGCCAAACCTAGCCACATTGTTACACGGAGACAACTCTTCGCTGTAGTAAAGACTGTGAAACACTTTAGGTCGTACCTCTACGGCCGAAAATTCAGTCTTAGGACCGACCATGCTTCTTTGTTGTGGCTGTGCTAAAAGTAGAACTGACCAGTCGGGTGGCTCGGTTGCTTAGGATCCTGGCCAAATTTCAATATACACTTGAGCACCGAAAAGGCTCCAATCATGGAAATGCAGACGGGTTGAGACGGCATTGTCCAGATGGCTGCAAGCAATGCCAGCACATTCAAAAAAGGGACGGTGGCCCTACCAAGGCTGAGGTAGTCAGGAAAATGACCCCTATGATTCAGACCTTTCGTCCCCGGACATGAGAACCCATGTCGATAATTTTATCTCTGCAGCAGGTAACATGGGCAGTGTTCCCCCAGATGGTGATCTGGCCCATGCCCAGCAGAATAGTCAACACTCAGTAGCCACCATATGTGAGGCCATCAGAGATAACCATGAGTTGACCTCAGAACCTTTAGAAATGAGGAGCAGCAAGCTAAGGCTGCTTGCTTGCCTTCAGTCATTGATAAAAATTAGGGATGATGACATCCTGGAAGTGAGAATGTCTGTGAGAAAGAGGTCTCGGTGGTGCATTTTATGGCCACCAGAATGAAGGAAGACTCTTATGTGGCAGGCTGATGCCCTGGCCCACCAAGAGGTTAGCAGCACCCAAAGTTGGTTGCTATTAACTTGGTACTGGCCGCAAATCTTTGCTGATACTCGCTGATTAGTGAGGAGCTGGAAAGTCTGTCAGTTGGCAAAAAGTGGTGGTACTAAACAGAACACTGGTAGACAGCACATGTATGCGGGTAGAACCAGGCAGAGAGGGAAATAACGGGATCCTGGTACTGACGGATCACTTCACTCAATGGCACGATGCCCTGGAAGCTTCCGGATGCCATGGCCTCCGTAGTGGCTACTCCATTAGACAAAAAAGTTTTTGCATGCTTTGCGATCCCTGAGAAAATTTATACAGATCAGGGAACTCAATTTGAAAGCAGCCAGGTGGAAGAACTATATTCCCTCTGAGACATTAACAAGACTCGGACCACACTGTATTACCCCAGGCAAACTGATTGGTCGAGGGAAACAACCGGGTTTTTTGGGAGACTCCTTGAGGCCCTTACTCCTAAAGTGACAGCCTAACGAGTTGGATCTAATTCTACCACAACTGATGAAGGTCTTTCAGGCAATGCCTCACACCATGAATGGAGAGACATCAAATTTTCTCATGCTATGACGGGAACTGCTTGCTGGACCAACTTACCTTCCACCCTCCCTTGACTGAAAATCTTCCGTTAAATGTATATGCCGGGACCCCTAAATGGTGATTTGAGAAATTACATGAAACCCTTCGGGAAGAACAAGGTCAAGTAAGAACTGAGGAGGGCGAAAAACCCACCTTCTTTGACCCAGGGGGACCAAGTGTGGTTGCTGAATAGTAGGTGAAGAAAGGGAGATAACTCCAAGCTTCAGCCTAGGTTTGTGGGCCCATTTGAAGTGGAGGAGGCCTACCATAGTCACTCCTACATCATTGCAAGGCAACTTGAAGCCATACTACTCCTGCACTGACCCCAGGGAGCAAGCTCCCGCTGCATTGAAAGAGAAAGCATAGATTCAGTGAACCTTTGGAAATGGAACTCCTATTACCACCGACCTTTTTGGAGCAAACCCCTACAGCCAGTCACCCCATCTCTCCAGAAAGACCCTCCACGAAAGTACTACCACCTGCGAGTCCACAGCCAGTAAAGACGCCCAAATCCATTCCCCTTATTAACACTGGGAGAGCCAATCAGGGGGAACTCTGCCCAGAAATACCAAGGGCAGAACACGAAGGAACGCGGGTCCTCCCACCCGATACGGAGAAGTATACTGCCACCAAGTCAACCCAATGGAGGAAACAGCCTGTTCCGGCCAAGGGAGTTGATCAATAAACAAAGACTCACGGAGCATTTGTACAAAGAGAGTTTTTCTGTTCTACCTCCACCCCACCTGCCGGCTTGCCAATCCTTTCCCCAACATCGTTCTTGTGAACCAAATAACGAACTAGTAGCCACCAATGATGAGTGTTTGAGGCAGCAATCGCAGAGCCTATAAGGCAATGTTTTCTAAAACTGTTGTTCGCAAGACCCTATACATATGTATGACTATTTATCTGACTATGTCCAATTGCACGAGATGCAACTTGCTTTGTCTTTGCTATACTTATTGACAAATATATACCCATCCGGTACGGTTGTACCCCACATATCCTTTTTTATCATCTATAATTAAAACCAGGATATGACTTTTAATCTAGAGAGGTAGGTGGTAGATTTTTTTGCACCAAGTTTGTAAACAGTGGCCTTCACAGACTTTTACCTGCTAGAGGCTGTCTGTGTGGGACAGAGGCACCCCCTTAGCATCGCATTGGTACAAGCAACAGGAGACTGTTCATCTCTGTTGCCAGTAGTAGAGCGAGCAGTGCTTCGTTCCCTTTACTGCAGATGTAACAGGACCTGTAGCAATCTTGACTGGGCTGGTGGTGTTCTTTACTGGACTGGTGGTGACCCTTACTGGGCCAGTAGCAACCTTATTGGCCAGGGTCAAGAGAAGGACATAGCCTAAGAACCTTGGAATAACCTATTAACTCTGCCCCTTTATTTCTGTGCGCTCGTTCTATTTAATCATTTGTTATAACTGTTTCATTTTTTACTATTTTCAACCTTATCTTGTCATTCGTTTGAATCACTTCCTGTGCACCTAATTGTTTACTGTTTGTATTATTAGCATATGACTGGCTTATGACAATGTTGGCTTCCTGTGCTCCAGCCTACATGAGGCTGGAGCTTGCCGTTATTCTTTGCAGTTGTATATTATATTTATGCTTGCCACTCACTTTAGTGGATCACCTCCCTAGCTTGTTCTTTATCGAGAAATGCTCGTTAAGGAGTTATCTGCCCAACTTGTCTATCACAAATGTTGCTCAATTTCAAAATTGTCCGGTTTTCTGGAAAATATTACACGCGTTTGTAAAAATTTACTGAAATAGTTCTTATACCATCGTGTAGAGCAGAGTCTTGTCTATATTTTGGTTTTTGTTTGAAAAATCTACAACCTTCTAAACGGAAACAGTTTCAAATCTCCTTGACCCTATCACTTCCTGTACTCACTCTCGGTAACTTTTTCATAATGATGGACAGTTTTTTTTTTAAAGGAGCAAGCACATTGTTTTTTTCTTCTGATATAATTAGCTTTTTTGAGCTTTCTGATTGTGGAATTGAAGGTTAGTAAGCTGCTAAAAAATTATTTAGTAACTGCGTTGATAATAAATATTTAATTGTCAGTTTTTTATGACCTTTGTAAAATTGTTGATTGATGTTGTTCTCTATATCAAAATGTAGCTATGAATGTTTCTAGTTCACCAGTACAACAATAACGGCTTTATCCTTGTTAATAATCAAACTATTAATTATTTTTGGGGGAAAGAAATCCTAAAGTTTCGGTATTCTGTGCAGCCAGTGCTAGATTGTTGTTACAGTGTTCAAACTTTGCTTTTGCACATTTTTGCTTCAGATTTTGCTAGACTCATCTAACTTCTGTTCTCTTTTCAGCTGTGCTCTCATTTTTAGGTTTAGTTTGATCAATTTTTTGTTGCTGGTTAATTTGTCAGGGTCACTACTAAAAAATGGTCTCTGAACAAAAAAAAATAAAACTAGTTTAGGCTGGTGGAATCAATATGTTATTAATTCTCCTTAGATAAGAGAGAATGTTGATTCATATGAGAATAAGTTTATTAACGTATCATGTATAGATGAATTTTAATAAAAGCTTTAAAATTTGACTTTTTTTGAATCAAGCGGGTGACCGATCAGCTCGTTAATTGGTTAAGGCAATAGAAAATCTAAGAGCTAGAGCAGTATTGATTCAATAAATGTATTCAGACTACAGCAACCAAACTACCCGGTCTGCACCGTGGGCTCTCCTTACTATTCGCTACAGTCATTTGAACGAGTGGCACCAGCCATTCTGGTGGTGTCCCCTCTGGAGAGAGGAAAAGTACTTTAGATTAGTGTGACTCTGTGGCACCACACGAGAATCCATTACAAGATAGTTGTTGGTGGGTGTGCATTTGTTGCGGATGAAGTCTTTGTTCGTATTGGTAGCAAAGGCAAAAGAGAAAATAATTGCTCGTTTTCTGGTTGTCAATTATCGCTTGAGATTCAGTGAGTTAGTTGGTTCTGAATCAAACAAACAAACAAAATTTATAAGCGACTTTCTTAATAATTGTTATAAATCATGACAACTAAAACCGCAGTACATAGCCTACATGTACCAATAAGAATATTACTTCTACTGTTTTTATTGCCACCAAAGACTTGGCAGTCTTGACAGCAAACTTGTAAGATTCAAGGAGAACCCCTTTCTCCAAACAGAAGCCAGGCAAACAGAGTGGTCGCCAGAAACAACTGGGTTTTGGGAGACTCCTTGAGAACCCCTTTCTCCAAACAGAAGCCACCTAAGTACAAATAAGACTATATAACAAATAGGGTCTGGTTAAGGCTTGGATAAATCAGACTTTATTGATGCCACAGACTTTGCAGTTTTGAGAGTAACTTGTTAGATTGTGAGAGAGCTCTTTTCTCAAGCGTAAACTACCTATGTACTTTTAAAAATAAATAATAATAAGTAGAATCTAGTTGCCTTTCTGATAAAATCAATTTTATCAATGTCAAAAAATATGCAGTCTTGAGAGCAAGCTTGTCAGACTCTAGGAGAAGTCTTTTCTCAAGCGCAAATGACAAAAGTAAAGTCAATAATAATAAGCAAGAAATAGAAGCTAGTTGTTGCTTCCTTAATAAAATTGATTTTATCGATGTCAAAGACTTTGCAGTTGTGAGAATGATTTCGTTAGATTCTGGGAGAGCTCATTTCTCCAGCAGAAACTACCGATGTACAATTTATAAAAAAGAATAAATAAAATCTAATTTTCTTTTTGATAGAATCAATTTTATCAACACCAAAGACTCTGCAGTCTTGAGAGCAAACTAATCAGATTCTATGAGAATCTCTTTCACCGGCACAAAAAGTTGAGCTCTTCAACTAGTTTGAAATAATTATTCATCAAGTCGTGCCTTATTGCTGAGCTGTGCTAGTGGTTCCAGTAGATGTTGTTCCTTCAGATCCTGGTGTTTGAGCGGTTGCACTCTGTCTGAAACCATTGACTTTTTTATAGCTAAAGTTTTACCAAGTAACACACCCCTACGTTTAATGCAATTCTTTGTGTGAAAGATTGCAAGGGAATAAGTTTTGTTTTGCTAAGAAATCATAATTTGTGAGAGTTCTTTGCGTGAAACTTGAGCTACTTTTGTTGTTTTTTTTTCACTCAAAGAATTTTTACAAGTTATAATTTTTTGTCGAATGCAAGTATAACCATTTTTTTCCTCTTTTTCAAGAAGAATTTTTTACAAATTATACTTTTTTTATGCACCAAACTTTAGCTATTTTTGTTGTTTTGTTTTTTGAGCAAACAGCAGTTACAACTTAAACTTTGTCCTCTCGCAAAAAATTTAACTATTTTTTTCCGAAAAAGTCACACTCTCTAATTCAATTGCCAGCTCCTCCCAGCTGGTTTATGTTACGTGACAAATGCAATGTAAGCGTTGTGAAGTGCACCCTTGGCTAGTACAATCATAAGTACAGTAATGTTTGGTTGACTAACAACGTAGCCCAATGGCGCTCTTCTGCTAATGGTGCGGTGACAATGTTCAGCATTGATTTAAACCAGTACCCAATGTCACCCCCCAACTGATCAGGGTTGTATTTCGCTGTGGTTAAAACGCTGAGGAAACAGTCCATTCATGAATTGTATGAACCAGCCAAGCAAGCAATGAGATCATAACTAAAACAACTCAATTAATTAATTCTACTTTTTTAGAAAAGTTCCAGTTTTTGACACGAGTACCCAACTGATGGTAAAGCAAAGTTATACCAAAGGGACAATGTTCATCTAGCAAGCACAAAGGGAAAACCTATTCTGAAGTCATGTGTCACCCTAAGACAGCAGTAAATTCAATCCTCAAGTATGAATTTTCCTATTTATATTCCACAGTGCAGCCTTGGAGATCTTACATAATTGATGGTTAGCACGGGGAAGGAGAAACACTTGTTTCAGAAACAACATATTACACAAAACTAGCTCTCAACCAACAATCATCTAATGTTGAGTTACCTAATGTTGGACAGACATCTAACTTTTTTTACTTTCCACCAGAGCAAACGTACCTGCATGTGTGGATCACACAGTTTCTCATTACAGTTCTCACAATAGAATACAGGGTTTTTACATCCCTCTCGGTCACAAAACAGTTCAGGCTCATTAGAGTTATTCTCTCCTGCATCAGCTACCACTTTCTTCAGCTTGTCAAACTCTTTCAGCTCATGAAACTTCCTATAATTTTTTGTAAACAACATATAGTCCAAGTTAATATACACATGATTAAACAACTGAAGTGCATATGACTTGTCATTGAACAAAAGTACGTCTGCGGATAATGTTTGTTCATTAAAAAGACAATTCTCAATTTTTAATGAGGTGCAACACCTGTTTGATTGATTACATTAGTAATATTGTATTGAATCTCAGAATAAGCATTTTACTAATCAATAGAGGCAAACTGGAAGCTACTGTTAATGTGTGCAGCTACACGTGACATTCCATGCAGGGTTTGCATGTTGATTTAGATTGAGGGTTTGAGTATTGTATAAACATGAAGTGTTGTATTATTGTATTGCTATTGAAAGGTAAGATTTCGACAAAGGAAGATGTGGAGATGAGAGTGATGAATGAAAATGATACTGTTGATGATAGTAAGAGTGAAATTGTAGATGTTGTACCGATTCTGAAACAAAAAGTGCTAATAGGTATGATGATAATTGTATTTGACATAGGATATTTTACTTTTGGAGGAACTAATTAGTTTAGTGTTTATGGAAACGCTGTAAAAGAAATGCAAAAAGCGAGAACCTCTATCGATCGAATCATAAATGAAAATATTGACGGATGATGACCATTTCATTCATCATGGATGTTGATGCTAAAAAATTTGATGTGACGATGCGATCTCCTTTTACGGCAATGATTGCGGGTCTGACTGGTTCAGGGAATACACAAGTGATTTTACGAATGATTGAAACTGGTCAGACTATAGTTTATCCTAAACCGATAGAAATAAATTACCGTTTTGGAGCCTATCAAAAATCCTTTGACGATGTGTCGAGAGTGATATTTCATGAGGGAATAATAGATATAACGATAGTTTTCCCAGAGATGGACAAAACAGATGGATGATAATAGATGATTTGATTGATAAAATTTCTGGTAAAGCCGATGACAATGCTTTGTATATGAAACATAGTGGTAAATTGAACATAGCGTTTTTTTATTGTTCAGATTCTGCTTTTAAAAGGGAGTCGTACAATTTCATTGAATAGTGCCTACTTTTGTTTTTTTCAAAGCCTTAGAGAAGCTTTTTTGATTACCTATTTGGGTTGTGATTGCTTTTCTTGAAGGACAAAATATGTAAAAGAAGTCTTTGAACAAGCAACCAAGAAACCGTACTTTTTTCAAGGAATAAACAAGACTCAGCGAACGATTTATCGTCACAGATTATTGGGAAACTTTACATCGGGTCAACTTATGATGATATATGGGATCGACTAATAGCATATAAATGCAATTACCAATTGATTCATCTCACACCTATTTTGTTGTTCATTCGCGTAACACATTGTTAAGATAATGACCAAAGCTCTGCAACAAAAATTAAGAAGAAGTGCGGCACTGTTGTTATCACTCAACACCGCATCTGCTTTGATTCAAAAGTCTGTAACCGCTAATCCAAAAAAAGATCTTATTATGACTCCAATGGAATGCGTTGAAGCTATTACAAATGGAGCAATACCATTGTTGACTGCTCAGTATAATCAGTTGCAACGAAGCGCAAGGTATATTGATAGTCTGGTTAGGAAATGGTTGAAAGATGATAAAAAAGTTGAGCTGCAAAAAAGAGGGTCTCTAGCTTCCTTACTAGGACCTACCTATCATCAGCACAGTAGTTCCTGAAATACTGAAAACTGTATTAGGAGGAGGACAAAAATGGATTTATCCACAAGAATGATGAGGAATAGAATGGCTACTTTTAGCTCTGGATGACTTGAGTAAGAGAGGAAAAATTACTATAGTCGAAAAGGCCAACTCAGATCTCTTCCAATCATTGATAGAAACTGTTAAAAACATTATATTAACCAATGTTCCTCTAGAACTGAAACAGTTTATTGAGTTTCAACGCTACAAGAAGAAACTACCCAAATTAATCGGCAAAAAAACAGTTGATGCTAAGCGTAGAATTTTGACTCAGACTGGTAAAGGCAATATTTTGGACGCTATAATAACTCCTATTGTACTGTTTTATTGTCAATAAAACCAATAAAGCTATGAGACTACAGCCCTTAACAATTTTTTAGTGTCTGAAAATGAGTACACTAGATTAATGAGAAAATCTGTCAATTAAAAAGTGACAGAGGAAAGTAAAACACCCATCCTTTGTATTACAACCGTATTGAAGATATAACGGTGAGAGATATGAAGAGAAAACGGAATACTTTGCTGGAAACAACGCATGAATCCGATTGGTCCGAGTAAGAAAAGTGAAATGAAAATGTTCAAAACATGCGTAAACATTTGAGCCACGTCAGAAAAAATAAAAGTAGTCACCAATGAATGAATAACTGGTCTCCTGACAAGAAACCAAAGTCGCAACCAAAAATCTCCCTCGGCTAATAGTACCATTATCAGTGACAAGCCTGACAACCTTTTACCAATCAACCTACCTCATCTACCTCTCATCCCAATGACTTGTCTATATTTGACATTGAGAAAGTTGGTGATGGAGAAGGTGATGACGAGGGTGAGAAGGATTGTTTAAAAGAGTCTGGGCAAAAAGTATATAATATAAGAAAGACAAATGGCAACCGAGCTATTGGCATCAGAATGTTGGAGGGATTGATCAAAACCGGCAAGCACGACTCAGAGAAGGACGTACTCAAAATCGGAGACAAGTGATTGAATCCTAATACTTCCAAAACTTCTTTGCAAAATTTTCTAACCGGTACAGGCATGATAAGATCGGGAAATACAAATTACAGCAAATTTAAAAGTCACAACTGCCAGGAAATCAACACAACCAAAACGCAAAGGGAGATCTTTGGTCGTTCCGGGAACAGGGAAATGGACGTCAATGCGCTAAATGAGCTGTGTTACAAATCCTTGTTGCAAACATTTCTGTGAAGAGCTAGAGCTTTGCTGCAGGCTCAAAGAAAACAAGAAGGAGAAAGGAGAATTCATGAATGGCTGAGTGGAGAGGATGCTTACACGCTACACAAAAAAGTAGCGACAATGTTTAACCGTCGTTCCACAATTGTAGCTGGAATAGGAGAGCAGTTTCTTGTAGATTTGATGATTGTGCGTTCTCGAAAAGAAAAATACGACAACACAGCATTTTTACTGACAGCTGTTGATTCTGTATCCAGAAAAGGTTGGCCAGTCACATTGTAACCAGAGGGTTGAGAAGGATACTGCATGGAGAAAACTACAAAGCTTTACGATCGGATAATGTTAAAGAGTTGGATAATCATAATGTCAAGAGTCTGCTGGCTGAGAAAAAGATTGAATGCTTTACAACCAAAAATGAGACGAGAACGGCTTCAATTGTTGAGAGTTTCAACAGGACTTTGCAAAAGAAGATTTACAGATATCTGGCGTAGAAAGATGACAACAGATACATAATGGTCTTACCCGAAATGGTTAGCGCGTACAACAACACTATTCACAGTGCTATAGGTATGAGACCAAACAACATAAAGTTTCAAAACTAGGAACTCATATGGAATAGAGTGTATGAAGGAGATGAGCACAGTTTAGCCAAATAACCAGAGTTTAAAGTTCAAGTTCATGTGAGAATTAGCAAATCAGGAGAAGTGTCTGAAAGAGGATACACCCTAAACTGGACCATCGAGATTGTTACTACCACCATGAAAAACAGATGGTATACAAAGTGAAAGATCTGGCTGAAGAGATGATCGAAGGGACCTTTCACGAAAAGGAGCTGCAAAAGGTAAAAAACCTACAATTTTCAGAATTGGAAAGAAGAATGAAGAGAGGTAAAAGAAAGATACTGGTCAAGTGGTTGGGTTACGGGGAAAAATTCCATGAGTGGGTGGATGAATAACTTATAAGGAATGAGTGCTCGCTCTTTCCATCATCCACTGAAAAATGTCAATGCTGATAAGTTTATCCCTTTGGCCCCGTTAAAACCAACTCCGAGTTTACATTGAGACTATATCAATCTTTGAATATCATCGGCGCTAAATGAGAGGTAGCTCTGCTAAATATATTGTACTCCAATAATTGGAAAAATGTGACCGAGGGTAAAGTATATCTGGAAGAGATGAACGTTTCCGGCAAAAGCGAACAGTCATTCATCCTAATTGGTAACAGGAGATACAATAGCGTGGATTAGCGAGATTGGACAAAAATTTTGCCATATCCTATCCAATACAATTTTACTGATCAACAGTGATCCCGATGGCGAAACTGAGCTTTTCCAAAGATTTGGCATACATCTTCGGATCCGACTCGAGTGGAAAAACTGCATATCGTTGGGGTCGATACAACAGTGTCACATCTCCTGATATAAATTTTGAACTAACTTCGTTATACCTCTGTTCCAACATTGTCGATAATAGGAGAGTAGACGATACAAATGTACCTTTGCTAACAGTAGTACCAGTGCAAGGGAAGAGGAATACCATTGTGTACCAAGAGTTTAAAAACCCACACCACGTCAACGCTTTATCACTGAATAGCGATCTTATCCAAGTGCTTCTAACGAGCAACGATGGTGAGCGAATACCATTTGATGGTGGAAATTTCATGCTGACGGTTCACTTTAGAGAAAGAAAGACACAATGAGTTTGATATGATACACTCCCGAAGACTCGAAAGATTTTGTTGAAGAGCTCTACAAAATGCGAGCAGGGAGTGAAACCGGAGTGTATAGCTGGCGGCAAGTGATGCCTACTATGACGGGCAACCAACTCGGTAGTATTTTTTCAACTATACTCAAATCGGCAACTCCTCCGCTAACTAAAGGAGCAACAAGTATGGGTCATAGTTTTGCATCATGTGCATAGAAGAGAGGATTGGAGGAGCTCAATGATCTTGGAGGAGATGCGCTCGGTGCAGTGGGTTGAGATTGCGTCAAGAGGAGAAAAAATCGACTCCGAGGAAGAAGAGAGGTCCAGGCAAACGCAGTCATTCCATATTTCAGCAAGCGTAGGATCTATACAGATACTGGACGGTACTATTTGATCTAATTAAGTAATCTCGCTTCAATCCAACATCACTCGCAAAAAGATGGCTAGTCTAAATGGAACGACAGGTAACAAGTTGGAAGGTTTTTCCTACAATATGAAACCTGCGCTGGATGTGTTTGCGACAGAGCCCACAGACATATCAATAGATAGATCGGATTACGTTGTCATCAGACACGATAGGTTGGATCCTTACGGCTGGACCGACTTGACCTTGGCAGGTAGTAATGAGCATTCACAGATCTTTACAACTTGTTTCTGCCAATAGAAGCCACAGTTGTCCAAGACAATGGGAGTAATATTACGGGTAGCAAAGATAAAACACCTGTGTAGATGGGAGATTCAACCCATGGAATGTTCAAGAAGATGAAAATGTCTATAGAAATTACCACTGTCAAGCATGCCAACAATTATGGTTTGCGCTTCTACTTTTCGCAACTACTCGAAACTAGCACCACTGCAAAGAAATACCAGGGACGTGTAGAAGGTTGGGTGTACAACGATTTGACGAGTAAAGATGCCGCTCCACGCAGCACCGCTGACAAACATAAGAGAAGGGGTTAATCAAGGGTGGGAAGACGTAGGAGAATCTCGGGCTAAAAACACCTGGGGATTTTTATCGGAGAAAACTTATAGTGGTGTGGATTTTTTTACTCATTTTGATGACCCGTAGCCTTTCACCCAGACTTCAGCAAGTTGCTGAGGAGACAGAGAGGAAATGATTTAATACAGAATAATGAGATGCAGATGCAAAACTCTTCGTCAACAGTAGGCGGGAATTACTGCATATACTTTTGTCTACTGAGAAGCAGAGGATGGAGTATTGATGAAATTGTGAGAAGCTTACGAGATAAAGGAAACAATGAGATAAGAGATTACACAATACGAAAATTGATCTTACAGACCTATCCTAGCTACAAGTTTACAAAAGATAATATGCTAGAAGGATTAGATGGAGTACATGTACAAGGAACCAGTCTGCTTAGTAAATTACTAAAGTAAATTGTTATAATGAAATTTTTTTGATATAACAATTAAAATCGTTACATAATACAAATTAATATAGTATTTGTATTGATTACCATAAAACCTATGGAACTAAAGTGCAGTGTTCAAAGTTAATGTTGAGCTCATCTCTTACAAGGTGCAAATAAGGCTCTCTCTATCTCTCTCTCTCTCCGGAATCATTCTTAAGTGAGATCAAAAAGACATAGTAGCTAATAAGACTAGCATACATCGGTGCAGGGGCTTAAAAATTGCTTTTGACTACGTTATAAAACGAATACAATTTACCATCATTGATAATGAAATGCCTCCCTTGAGTTGGTGATCAGGTTGTTGAGCTGTTGTCTCAGACATTGTTCTTATTGGCATCATTAAAGTAGGTGAGAAAGTCACAATGCTCCATATCGTCTAACAGATCGGAGGCTCAAATGAAGGCTTGGAGAGCTGTCAGTAGGACACTGCTGTAGGAATTTGTGTTGTCTGCAGTTTGATTCAGTACTTTGAGTAGAATAACTCCGCATTTTTCCAATACAACCGCTGAAGCTATTTGAGAGGGAATGTAGGCATATCAAATCAGCAGCTCTTTGTCTATCATGCATCTGCATTGAGCCACAAAAGTTTAGGCAGCCTTGTTCTATTGGTTTTCAAAACTTATAACACTATCTGGTAAAAAATTGTACAGGTGAGCTGCGTTGAAATAAGCCTTGATTTGTCTCATACTCTTGCCTGTCGATGCTTTGAATGCATCCTTTGACTTTAAACAGCTATTATATCTATCAGCAGTGCGGAAAATTGTTTTTCCAGTCTTTCTCTCGCCCATGTAGATCAAAACCACTCGATATGATTGCTTATCTTTATTAACGAGCAATCCTACATCACTTGAAACATCATTCTTCACTCGAATTGTCTTTTTATCCTTTTGATAGTTGTAGATGATGGTGCACATTGCTTCATCACGAAATTCAACGGCAAACATCTGCATAATTATTGGCATTGGTAGATGTCGAATTGTTGCTGTTCTTCCAATGCTGTTTTGCCAATGTATAGGACACAGCATTTAGCAGAGAGGAACTCTTGTGGGTGAGGGCACTCAGGTTGTTGATTCTGACAGCAGGGAAGGGGATCTTGGTGTGTCGAAGAAGTTGGTCATCTTCAACATCCATCACAGCTCTCCTTTTGCAGTTCACTATCCATAGTCTCATTATCTTGACTTGCCTTTTTCAAATCGACAGCATTGCATTTTATCACTTGATATTGTAGAGTTCTGTCTGGTGAAGGCTCGCAAGCGGAAGATGGTGGTGGAAAAGTTTGCTGGGATTCTTGCTCTTCAATCATCAATTGACTTTTAGAGTCTTGACTACTCATTCTAAAACAATACCATAGAAATGTGAGTTATTTATTATCATTTAATCATAATTAATTCAAAGATAGTTGCTCCACAGCGCTGCAAATTGAGTGCTTCAACTAGCATTAAATAATTATTTATTATTTCTTTCCTTAATGCAGAGAATCATCCTAGTGGTTGTAGTAGACGCTGTAGTGAACTTTGCTCCTTCAGTCACTGTTGTTGAAGTGGATGCTTTCTGCGTAAAATCAATGGCTCTTAAATAGCTAAAGTTGCACCGATTGACATGTGCTGAGACCAATGAAAAGTCTCACCCGAAAAGCCCTTTATAACATATAAGATATTGAACAAAAATGCCTATTTGCAAAGAAATCCTTATATATCATAGAGTAGTTTTCGGTCAACAAAATTTTTTTATTCACTTGAACATCCTTACATATCATAAAGAGGATTTTGCAAGAAAAAACAAAATTCTCACGTGAAAAAAATTATTTGCTCAAAAAATCCTTATATCTTATAAAGGGATTTTCACAGAAAAAACAACACTTTTTTCGCAAACAAAAACAACATTTTTCACGCAAAAAGACAGCAGTTTTTTGTGCAAAAAATCTCTTTATAATAAATATAAGAGTTTTCACGTGAAATTCAATTTATTCGCATAAAAAATCGTTATATATTACAGAGTGAGTTTCGTGCAAAAAGCATCACTTTTCAAAGAATCAACATTCTTCATGCGCAAACAAACAAAATTCACTGTAAAAAAAGCCACATTCTTTGCGCTAAAATCCCTTTATAATATATTTAAAGATTTTCGTTCAAAAAAAATTGATTTCGCAAAAAATCCCTATATGTTATAAAAGCATCTTTGTGTAAAAAAAACAGAACTTTTCAAGCGAAAATTCGTTTGTACTATGCATAAAGATCTTCGCGCAAAAGCAAAAACACTTTTGTGCGAAAAATCCTTATATATTACAAAAGGATTTTCACGTGAAAAACAACATTCTACGCGCAAAAAAGCAAGATTCTTCGCACAAAAAAGGACCATTCTTTGCGCGAAATTACCTTTGTAATATATATAAAGATTTTCTCGCGAAAAAACAAATCTTATTCGAACAAAAAATCCTTATTCGTTATAAAAAGTTTTTCGCGCAAAAACAACATTTCTTACGCAAAAAAAACAACATTCCCGCAAAAATACTGCAGTTTTTGTGCAAAAAATCTCTTTATAATATGTATAAAAAAAATGACAGCAAAGACATTACATGTAAAAGATTTCATTTCAAAGATATATCATGAATACATACGAGACAATATAGTCGTTCAAGAGGAGTCAATATACCTGGTCACACTTCAGGATATACTATTTTGCGCTGCACAACATGTGCTGAATATGGGAAAATTACACAGAGAAATCTTTATGAATCAGTACAATTGTAGAACGTGTCTACGAGAAATGCTGTAGACTTGTCTATGGAGATGAACAAAACCAATTTTGAATCCATTCCACGCATGAAAAACATTGTAAATATTAATAAGTATTTAAAAAACATTAAAACGAGTGCTTGGGATAAAATGCTTTTTCAAAAACTAATTCAATGGAGGTTGACTAAGAATCTTTGGTGTAAAATCCAACCTCTGGTAAACAGATACCTACAAATAAGTTGTGAGGTAAATACTTCTGTACATTCTTTGGAGTTGGTGGTGGAATTTTTTTCAATGTTTATCTATGATGGTTCTTGTTGTATAATAAATTTATACAATAATACAACACATCATTTTTATACAATTTAAATCATCATACAAACCCTAATAAAAACAACCTCTGCACAACAAGTACTTAGTTAATCATACCATTACAAACTAGATTAATTACAACAAAAACTGGTGCACAAAAAAGTACCCTTTCAGCTTCTCATACCATGTTTAAAATATACTCAAACCCATGATCTAAAGCACCATACAAATCACAATATGAGCAACCCCTGCACAATAAATACTTAGTTAATCATACAAATACAAACAAAATGAAAAACAATAAAGCTGGTGCACAAAAAAGTAGCCTTTCAGGTTCTCATGGTAAGTGGTACTAACAAAAAGACACTTTGAACCAGGAGAACCTTGTCCTTAGACTCCATGTCAGAGATCTGCTCCTACATTACTACTAATGCTACCTACTATGGTATAAATTTTCTCTAAAGATTTGCATTCGAAATCTACTGTTCTTGGTATTCTGATAACTATCTACTTGAAAATAGTTTTGCAAATTGACATACTAGCTTTAGTTTTCGAATAAGCTACCTCCTGGAAGCCCATTTTACATAATAGAGATTGGCTAACAATAAATAGAAGAACTGATTTGACTGAAACATCTTAAAATGTGTTAAAACGATTTCAAACCGGTTGGTTGATGCAGTCGAAAATCCTTGGTCAATAGTTTATTTGGATGGCCCTTCCACAATACCAAACCAAATCTTTTAAATCCTACTTTATGGTATTAGAAATATTGCTGAGTACTATAAAACAAAAATGCATGAAAACCTGCATCCATTGTGTCTACACTATAAGTAGTACGAGACTTATCCCACAACATTTCGCTTGCAAAAAAATGGCCTGAAATACATAGAATATGTTAAGTCAGTCAAAAATCCACAATCTAGCATTTTTAAAAGAATTGCATTGGTTTGTGTTCTAAAGTTTTCACATAAAGCATTATTTATGCAAGTTAGTGTCACTAGAATAATAGCAACAGATCTCTGGGTGATATGCATTCTTGCCAATGACCACCAATTTTCATGTAAAAGTACTCTCCTGTTGTAAGCCAACACCCCCCCCCCCCCCACTTCCCGTACCTTTCACACACCCCTGTTTCCACCCCCACCCCTTCCCACGCACACTATTTAATACCAAAATCTGTTATTCATCTGCCCAGCCTCCTTCATAACCAGCATTTCTTTCCCAAGGAGTTACTAGAAGCAACTACAGCCTGCAGCTGTGTTAGTACATAATATGTCTTTTGGAGTTGTCTGTCCATTGAAACTGTATTCACCTATGACATCTCTCAGCATATCCAAGAAAAGCTTATACACTTTTTCTTTCATCAGAATCCACTTATCCTCTTGTAGTTAGGCCAAAACGTAGAAGAAGAATAAAAGGATAGTATTTAGAGTTGTCCCCTCTTGCTCTTAAACATTGACCTCCAACTTACATTTTGTAGTGGCAATTGAAATATAAGTTTCTACTAAACATGTTGCGTTTGTTTGATGGGTTGTATTTTTACACTGATCTTTTGTTACTAGAGATTTTCGGGAGACTACTTGCGCAGTGGTGACAGTGAGAAATAATAAAAAAAAAATACAGATACGATCTTATTGTGCGTTGGGTGTTAAAATTAACACACATAGGGGAGATCCAGCCTTGTGCTAGCATTAATTTAAGAGATGGTGAATTTTTTTGGTGAGCTGCAATTACTAAGTGCTAAGTGGTGAATACTAGCATAATAGGGGGCTCTAATCAGGTGATAATGATCGGGTTTCACATACACCCAGATGATACCCTTCCCAGCACCTTATTACATGTATACCTAAGAGATACCAAATCATCTGGGTGAGCTTCCGCAACAAGGATTGTAAGGCTAATCTCTTCGGAGTACGATAATGGAGAGACCAGATAGGGTTAAAATACTGATAAAATTAATAGACTTGCTAACAAGACCAGCCATGAAAATGAAAGATGGAGTTGTCTGCTCTGACTGTTCAATTTATGTGAAGATAACTCCATAATATTTATCAATCATGTTTAATTGAGAGTTTTATTGCAGGTAGATAAAAAAATTACAAGTTTCTCAATGTTGGAGGTATCAAGTTTACATTTTTTTAGGGTTGAGCTTTGATAATATAAGGAAGTAAGGTAATGTAGTTATTTGCTGACGTTTATACACAGCAAATTGCTGTATACACAATATGGAAAGAAATTATCAATATTGGAAAGTGATTAATTGTACCCTTGTATATTCTGAAGTCATTGGAGCGTTACTTCTTTATGGCTCAGCAAAAGACGTAATATGGATTTAACCCATTGGGCTAAGTATAGGACAATGTTCACAATAAATAAATTTTCCAGCTAGTTAGATTTGACAGAATATAAATAAGACGCCTAACAATAATAATAAAACCAAACAACAATCCCATAAAATCGCCCGTAGAAACCACAACTACCAGTTGGTGGGTTTATTTTACAAATCAAGCACTACTTAACCATAAAGGTGTACCCTACCTTTTATTTAGTTTTGATGAGCAACGGCTCAACGGCTTTTGTTTACAATAACACAAAAACAAATTGACCTTGGCTCTGTGGATGCAAGGCCAACAAACCCTCTTCAACCTAAATAAATAGATTGCCGCAATTAAAAGGAAAGGAAGCAAAAAACCTGTGATAGGACTTCATGAATAAATTGGCGCACCAATGAAGCTAAAGCTTTGATGAAATAAAACCAACATACTTGGATTGATAGAGAGAAATATACCTAGAGGGATTAACCAGGTTAGCTAAACTAAGCCACTCATCAATTATTTTATAAAAAGGCAGTATGCCCCCATAACGCTTTTTTATCAATTGTAGACTAAAGATTTGAAATGCTGATAAAAAGCAGCTCATTAACATTAGTGAGTAACTCGCAATATTGTATGTTAGCCTCTTTGTGAGTGGAATTTGGTAAGCTTTCATATCTATTTTCTAGATATTAAAAATAGTATAGTATTATAAACAAACAATATTATAGGTACAAGTTAATTAGCATAAGTTGATTGTATCTATTTAGTTTCCAACAAGATAAAAATAAGTACAGCATTCAAAAAATAAATGTTGCTTTTTTGATAATGGAAGTAATCAGTTGATTATTTATCGCACCAACCAATTGTTCCAAAGATAAACAGTTATTTGTTAATTATTTTAAAAAATGAAAGATTATTTTTACTTGCTAGACTAGAAAGCTTTAATCTGTAAACAACTGTCCATCATGTTCAACTACCAGTCAATAATTAAGAATATATCAAAAACAAAGAGGATTGGTAAGTGCTTGTATTTGTTTTGGAACTGATTGCTGGTACTAACAACAAGTTGTTTGAGCTGCTCTTTAACCGCAGCCAACTTCTTTCGCATGGCTAGCAAGGTTCTTGGATAAAAAAGAAAAAACGAATTGTTCATTTTATTTTCTTTCCGCTGATGCACAAACCAAATGGCACATAATCAAAAGTTTCATTTGTTTAAGTAAATAAAGTCAACTCATTGCATAAGCAGTTGAGCTATAAATAACTTTCGATAATAAACTGTTATTGCTGTTGGATTTGCAGAAAACAACAATGGTAGCGGTACCATAACAGCACAGTTCTACGTATGCAGTGACGACCCAGAATTCATTTTCGAGATTGTGGGTTGCGGAGTAAAATGACACTAACCTCATTCATATGACTGCACTAGGTTGTTTAATTGTGTTTGTTGGTGCCACATCGGTGCTGATATGATTTTGTACGGATAAAAATGCGGCAGGCAGGCTCTAGAACAGGATATAAGTTTGTCCAACAGGTAAATAAACCTTTGTGTCATGACCTAGCTTACCTGCTGGCACCTGTTGGCTTTTACCACCGATAGGAGCTTCCAGTTTACCCAAACAACTGTCCTAAGGTCTTCCAAACAAATCAGGCTAAACAAAACTTTCTATACCTTAGCAGCCACAAGTATTCCAATACAAACTTACTTGCACACTTGACAGCAGACTCCATTAGCCACACTTTTACCTTCCAAACAAGGTACACAGAATGTGTGTCCACATGGTAGTTCTCTTGGATCTACCATTTCATCAAACTTCAACCAACAAAATCCACATTCAACATCAGATATGTTAGATTCAGCCATGACTTAGTAGGTAGGTGTATCAGGGTGTGATAGAGCAGTGCTATAGTGTGTTGTAGCAGCGTCAGCGTACAAATGCATCACAAGGCGCACGGCCGGTTGTTATCTACTCAAGTCACATGATCAGCTGGTGCCAACCTTGTAGAGTCAAACAGGTTTGTTATCAGTATCAGCCCACTAATGCATGATTGATATGGAGAGCCAGGCCTGGGTAAGCTTGCACCAGTCAATGTTACACCTTATCAGCTCTTTAGCAAACACTTGGGAGCCATTGTTGGCATTCAGCTATATATTACCTCACCTTGACTACACTCTAATACTGTATCTCTCTCCTTCAGCGGCCTCATCAGCTGCTCAACATCAATGGCTGCTGCAATACATACAACTGTAGAATTGATATACACGAGGTGCTTGCTTTCTTTCTCGCTAATTCCAACTCTGTGTCACCTCTGCATCAGTTAGATGGCAATCAACTCTCATATTGGTCTGCCTTTTATTACATAAAACGCTAGAATGTTTTTACAAATAAGCAAGGAAATCTTTCTTGAAGATATCAAATATTTTGGCACGTTTTCTCACAGGTACAAAGAGAAATTGGAAACTTTTTTATAACTCTTTAAACTGAATTAAAGTTTTGCAGTTTTTCTTCCTGCTCAAGGACATATTATATACAAGTGGGAACCTCTTATCTTGTTTTGTGGTTTTTGTCAGTTTGTAGAGATAACTAATAAGACTTACAACCAAGAGATTCTTGAAGCAGACCTACTTGTCACCATGGCACCAATATAGGCTATCTATGCTGGTGGGTATCTGGGTAGCGTATGAAAAGTAGGTTTATTAATTTTTTCTGAGGTGGTAAGTGTAGCCCGGGGACCAAAGTTCCAAAGCAAAGTACTTTCTCATCAGTCTTATATTCAAACTAAACAAATAAAACATCCTAATTTCAATATTGGCTGTACAAAGTATTATTAGCCAATTGCATGGATGACTTACACACGTATCTGTAATCTCATTGGATCAAAACAATAAAAGAAGATGCGCTCAACTGATTGTTGTATAAATACTTGGTACATAGGCTATGATTTACAACAAGGTACACATGCTAGCATCTACCGCAAAGTACACCAGCTATCATCAACCATAAGGCTCACAGACTATCATCTATTAGTGACACACAGGCTATTATCTACCATATGGTACACAAGGTATCATCGACCAAAAAGTACGCTAGTTACCATCGACGTAATGACAAGCAAGTACTTGGGTAAACATCAATACAAGTTATTGCAGGTGAGGTCTGATATACCACTGTAAAAGTAAGGCTAACATAGCCTCAAACTATGTGCCAAGCTATTCATAAATTTAAGCTACCTGTACATCTATCGATTGCCTATTGGTTATCCACTACGTATCACAACTAACTACAAGAGTTTTCCTTTGCATTCTTTTCTAGTTTCCATTTTCTTTCAATTCCGGTTCAGATTCAGGTGTCGGTGTTCGATGTCCTTGTTAACCATAAAATGGATTGCTACAACATCGAACAGACCTTTTTGTACCATATTTGTGCTCCAGAAATAGTTTTATTGGAAACAATGAATCTGCAAAGTGTAATGTACCTGGATGAATCTCATGTGTAGATGGTGCTTGTATGTACTAACTAGTATCATGTACAGGAAACAAACAATCATTGTCATCGTACATGTACCACTCAAGTACCATACATGTACCACACATGTACCATACAAGTATCATACATGTATCATACATGTACCATACATGTACCATACAAGTACCATACATGTACCACACAAGTATCATACAAGTACCACACAAGTATCATACATGTACCATACAAGTATCATACATGTACCATACATGTACCATACAAGTACCATACAAGTATCATACATGTACCATACAAGTATCATACATGTATCATACATGTACCATACAAGTACTATACAAGTACCATACATGTACCATACATGTACCATACATGTACCATACATGTACCATACATGTACCATACATGTACCATACATGTACCATACAAGTACCATACAAGTACCATACATGTACCATACATGTACCATACATGTACCATACAAGTACCATACAAGTACCATACATGTACCATACAAGTACCATACAAGTACCATACATGTACCATACATGTACCATACAAGTACTATACAAGTACCATACATGTACCATACATGTACCATACATGTACCATACAAGTACCACACAAGTACCATACAAGTACCATACAAGTATCATACATGTACCATACAAGTACCATACAAGTACCACACAAGTATCATACAAGTACCATACAAGTACCATACATGTACCACACAAGTACCATACAAGTACCATACAAGTACTATACAAGTACCATACATGTACCATACATGTACCATACATGTACCATACATGTACCATACATGTACCATACATGTACCATACATGTACCATACAAGTACCATACAAGTACCATACATGTACCATACATGTACCATACATGTACCATACAAGTACCATACAAGTACCATACATGTACCATACATGTACCATACATGTACCATACAAGTACTATACAAGTACCATACATGTACCATACATGTACCACACAAGTACCATACAAGTACCATACAAGTATCATACATGTACCACACAAGTACCATACAAGTACCATACATGTACCATACATGTACCATACAAGTACTATACAAGTACCATACATGTACCATACATGTACCATACATGTACCATACAAGTACCACACAAGTACCATACAAGTACCATACAAGTATCATACATGTACCATACAAGTACCATACAAGTACCACACAAGTATCATACAAGTACCATACAAGTACCATACATGTACCACACAAGTACCATACAAGTACCATACAAGTACCATACATGTACCACACAAGTACCATACAAGTACCACACAAGTACCATACATGTACCATACATGTACCATAAAAGTACCATACAAGTACCATACATGTACCACACAAGTACCATACAAGTACCATACAAGTACCATACAAGTACCATACAAGTACCATACATGTACCACACAAGTACCATACAAGTACCATACAAGTACCATACAAGTACCATATAAGTACCATACAAGTACCATACAAGTACCATACAAGTACCATACAAGTACCATACATGTACCATACATGTACCATAAAAGTACCATACATGTACCATACATGTACCATACAAGTACCATACAAGTACCATACATGTACCATACAAGTACTATACAAGTACCATACATGTACCATACATGTACCATAAAAGTACCATACAAGTACCATACATGTACCATACATGTACCATACATGTACCATACAAGTACCATACAAGTACCATACATGTACCATACATGTACCATACAAGTACCATACATGTACCATACAAGTACCATACATGTACCATACATGTACCATACATGTACCATACATGTACCATACATGTACCATACATGTACCATACAAGTACCATACATGTACCATACAAGTATCATACAAGTACCATACATGTACCATACATGTACCATACATGTACCATACATGTACCATACAAGTACCACACAAGTACCACACAAGTACCACACAAGTATCATACAAGTACCATACAAGTACCATACATGTACCACACAAGTACCATACAAGTACCATACATGTACCACACAAGTACCATACAAGTACCACACAAGTACCATACAAGTACCACACAAGTACCATACAAGTACCATACAAGTACCATACAACAAGTACCATACATGTACCATACATGTACCATACATGTACCATACATGTACCATACAAGTATCATACAAGTATCATACATGTACCATACAAGTACCATACAAGTACCATACAAGTACCATACATATATGATACTTGTATAGTACTTATCAGATACTTGTGGTATAACTCTCGTGTGATACCCGCACAACACTTGCAAGAAATTTTTTTATACGATTTAAGGTTCATCTCATTTACGATTTTCACTCTGACTTTACCACTTTTTTATATTTACACAGTTACAATTTTAATATCATTTTGTAGCATTTTGTGAAAGCAGTTAAGAGTTGTCTTTGCAATGTTAGCTCGACACAACTCCTAAGATAACTAATGTTGATCTGGCACAAGCTAACAATACAAAATGGTAGTAGGTAGAAGATATACAGCCAGCCAAGCTCTAAGGCTAATAATACAAACCATATAACTTCAAGCTTCAATTTGTAGCTTAAACCAGATAAGAATGAAGGTCTCTTTCAGAAAAGGGTTAAAGCGGTGTCACACAAATCGTGAGTTGTCTTCTCGACATGTGCGCTTGAAACTTTCAGCTAATTTAAATAACGCGAGTGGAATGTATTCACTGCGGAGCTGCTCTATTCCTGGTAACGGAAGACCATGGATAAAATATACCAGGATTGCCAGAAACCCGAATGGGGTGCAGCCAATTTTTGCCAATGGGAAGTCATCCATGGCGCCCATATTGAATCGGTTGTTCGGAGCGGAAACATGAACTACTGTAGCAGCTCGCAAAATATCGTAACTATTTTATTGAAAATGCGATGTTCTGATTTTTTAGCTTCGGAGCGGAAGCTGCATAAAATCAATAAATTGTAAACCGAGTTTGCCACATACCAAAGATTACATATATGTTATTGTTGGCATATTCAATTTGGTTCTCGGAGCGGATATGGTATTGTAAGTAACAATAGTTGAATCGTCAAAACTAACGCAGTATGCCCACGGCGTGAAATGAGCGTGTTAAAAATTAATTAGACAACGATATTGATTACGAGATCCGAGTGGTCTTGAAAATTTCGGAGCAGTATGGCGGCTCCCACAAACGGCTACATTTGGCTCGTCACAAGATTTCTGTTACGCAGCTGCAGCTGGCAATCCTGGTATATGTCATCCATGTGGAAGACTAACTAACCTGAAAACAGAACCATTCTTTAGCTATACTACATTTTTTCAGTCAACTATTCGTAATAATAGTTATATTATAATAATAATATTAATAATCTATCTAATCAATAATTAACAACAGAATAACTTCATTCATTCATAATAATAATGAAATATAAAGTAGATAACTAGAGGATGTGCGTATTCATAAATTAAAAACACACTTTTATTTATGCTTTGTACACTATTCAGGAATGAGGATTTCTTGCCAATCAGTCATTGTAATGTAATGAAAAAAGTGAAATTGCTGAGCAATATTTATCGATGGATATTTGTAACCGTGTGCTGTGCTGACAAAGACATTAGAAAGTGTGAAAATGCTTCAGCTGTGAGTGCTGACGTTGCTGCTGCAAAAACCAGACCAATGAGATGGCAGCACTTGTTTATCGTGTATGTCAAAGGTCAACATGTTCAGTTGTTCATGTTTCATAGAAAATCGCTCGTGAACACTCAAACGAGTGGATAACTCGTGTTTATGTTTGTGTTTGGCCGGAAAGGACTTTTATTCGTTGTTGTAATTTTAGTCACACACCATCATAGGTGGTGGAATTTCCAACAATTTTAAAGGGTATTAGAAACTAAATTTTGGTGGGAGTTGGTTTAATTTAAACTTTTTCCATTGTGGCATGTTTAAAAAAAACTTTGTTTAAAAGTAAAAATTCAATCCAAATGTTACAATTACTTGTTTAAATACAATATATTATGATGGAGCTGCCACTAACCACAGCTCTCTAGTCAACCATAGCATTCTATAGACTTCAATAGACTTACTGTACTTGGTTTGCTATGAGGTGATTTTCTCAAACTTTTTACATTGCTTAATGAGAGAACAACTCCACATTCTTTAAAACTGGGTTTGGGTCGGGTAGACGCTACTTATCTGTATGTAAAAAGATTGTCAGAGGATTAGTAACTTTGAAATAATTTTCTCCTGTTGTAAGGTGATGGTTACTTTCGTTGTTCCTCAATAGGGGAGGAGCTTATCCACAGGATAGAGTAGTTCGGTGTAAGCAAAGGTCTTTATCGTCTGCTACTCAATCACTATAGGGATAGCTGCAGTCTTTCTCAATCAGCTCAACTTACCGCAAACAGTTTATAGCCAGATTAAATTATATAAAATGGTATGTTTCAGATTTGTTGTTATATTTTTGTTTTCTTTGTTTTAAATGTATTTAAAACAAGAAGACGTATCAAGTTCAAAACGGAAATTAAAAAACAACTCGCCAAAGAGTGTCAGCTAGTAGTTTTCATCAATAAAAAAGTGGCAATAAGCTTTGTATTTCTAAAAAATGGAAATGCATGTTTCCTCAGGTATGGTGACCATAGACTTTGAAAATTATCTAAAGATGTATGTCGGTGGCGTCAAAGCCAAAGAGAGTAGTTTATGTACACCATTCTCTCTGTCATTGTAGAAATAAACGTCACCGATGGACTCAGAGATGACATCCCTTATGTGTAATTTGATAGTTTTTGTTTTGAGCATCCTACTTGAGAACTGACAAAAGTCCTCAGCCTATTTATCCTCTCAGCCAATAGAATCAATTACCTGGAAATTGTGCAACTCCTAGCGCATGTACATTTAATGGCGCTACCCTCATTTTTCTGCTTAGATGATAAGTTTTTGAACAAAGTTGTTGCAATGGCTATGATTATGCAATCCTTATACTTTGTCTACATTGCATAATTCTTAATTGTCCCTACAACAAACAAATATTTTGGTTAACAGCTTTGTTTGCTTTTTTGAGCTGTATGCAGGTAAACTGTCCACCATCCATACTGCACACCATTATTGATTTGAAACCATCAATTAGTATTCTTCAACCATTTGAGATTTGTTGGTAAAGTTGAAATTTGGCAACTTCCAAGGACTTTTGGCAGCAAAAATAACTTCTATTCTGAAATTTTTTTAAACAACTTAATAATTTTTGTTAAAAATGAGCTTCAAAACAAAAGAGACATCAATGGTAATTGTGGAAACCAAAGAGACATCAATGTTAAATGAGGAAACCAAAGAGACATCAAGGAAACAAAAAGGTTTCTATAGTCACAATAACTATTTTCACAACCAGAAAATAAACTCTTCCTTCACGAATGCGTACACATTACCTATTATTGTTCTTGATTATATCAAGTAAAATGAATACTTTGCACGTATTAAAGTTTAATTTATAGTTTTATGCGTAACTTAAAAGGAGTCAGATATGTTGGCGTAGGTGGTGGAGAGGATGCAGGCGGTGGAGGCGGAGATGGAGATGGAATCGGAGGGAGTGGAATCTGTGGTGGTGGTCCCATATTAGATGGGACTCGTTTCACATTTTGTGCTCCAACATCGATCAATGGTTCAATCTCTTCATATATAGAAATTGAATCTTGTTCATCATTCAAATCATTTGAAACTGTCGGATGTATGGCACAGCGACATCTGGTGTGGATTGGTAGTTCCCTTTCTGCGACAACACCATTACATCGTGATGTCATCCAATCCTTCAACAGCTGTGTTATCTTTTGAATAGTTAAAATCATAATCGCTGTGATAAGCGATGTGAATGTTGATATAGCAATTACTTTATGTAAGGGTAAAGAGTTGTCTTCTCTGTCACCACTTTGTCTCAGAGCCACCACTGTTTGGTCTTGCGTAGAGGGGTTTACGGTTGTCACGTTTAATAATCGTATTGCTGCCGTCTTGACTTTCATATCTTGATTTGCAGCGTTTCTACTTGCAAATAAAACAGTTCTTTCTTCATGCTGATGTCTTGCTTGTCGACTCACTGAAAAAGGAGCAAGTTGGAGTTTTAAACCAGTGAAAAACTTTTGAATAAAAAAGTTTTTTTAGTTTTTAGGTATCTAAAATTTACAGAGATAAGGCAGCTGATAAGACTCAGTAGTTTACTAGAATGTTTTGTTACTAACAAAGAAGCTCTGCTGAGCAGGTTGATATTTGGTTACTCAACTAGCAACTCATGCATGAACTAGGGAATGAATCAGTTTTCATTCAAGAATCAATACTAATTGGTTAGTTCCTTATGCATTCGGGACAAACTGTCACTGATCTGAGAATGATTCAAAGCGTATGACATTTTTATCACCATTGCGGTCGCCTGCAAATAGCACTTCCTGTTTCGTTTAGTAACTACATATGACCAGTACTAGCTACTAACCTGTTATACTGGCTTGTGAGTTGGCAGGTTTCATATATCCATCAGGTATAGGCATACCTCCCACAAAGCCAGACATATCTCCATCACGACCAAGCATATCTACGCCATGGGCAGATAAATGCTGACCATCCAGCTCTAAGTGCTGGCATTGCCCTATCAAGTATTGGTCCCCCTTAGCACAGGTGGTTGAGTACCAGTACTGATCTGTAGGGCACTCTCCTATCTGCATTTGTAGGCTCAGTGAAGTCAGTAGGTAAACCATCAGTAGCTTTTGACATCTCAGTTTTTGCCTGCAAACACACGAATGAGATCTTTAGGGTGTGTCTGTTACTAGCTGACAGAGCCCTGTTCCATCAACACCTACAGATTACTCACTCGCATATCTGGTGCTTCAACAGTAAATCCGTCAAACAATACATGAACAGGAAATAAAAACATTTACGAACCGAAGTCAAAAGGCTCCGGAGCGTAATCTGTTGACTATTTATTCAGCATTTAGCCAGCAAATCGATTACCATTTTATGAACCTGCTATGTTTGCTACATGCACATCTTACAGCAGGCAAACTTCGTCTGAGTATGTTTTAAACTTAAATTCAGAAGCGATTATTGTTTATACAACCAACCAGTTTACTGCTTTACAGATAGATGAGGTAGATGGCTTCATATTGTAAGCATTCCGAGTTGTAAATATTGAAGGATGAAAAAATCAAACAGGGGTCATCAATTTTGACACAATCACACCGATCATGCTCTGCTATGTCTCTTTAATCTAAAACACAGTAGTTGGCGCTGCCACCATTTACTATGTGCTAAAGTAAAAAAAAACATATCAAAAGGTTTGAGCCCCAAAGAACAATTAAATGAAAATTTTACTAGTTACAAAAAGTAACGCAACTATTGCTGCTAGAATAGTCAGTTCTCTGCATGAGATATCTCCCCTGTGTGTTGCATTAGCCTTCGCGACTTTTTAGCTGCTTTTGCTGAAGGAGACAAGCAAAACAAAAAGTTTTTTTTATTGAAATTTATAACGATTCCTGGCAATCGGAATTTGATCATCCCCACTCTCTCTGTACCATTTTTTCTCCCCGAACAAATTCTGATAGTTTACTCTTACACTCTGTTTACACTGGTGAGCACCACAGAGTAAACGCGCACTCCGTGAAAATGTGAACACTGGAGTTGGTGGCGACTACGCCAGCTGTTCGGATAAGTTAGCATCAATCTAGGTTCCGTATCGTCTCAAAATAGAAACAGGGCCTAAGGTGTTTTAATACGAATATGGAACTAATGTGCAAAATAAACGATGGTCTATACAGGCACTTTGGTGCGGACAAGTACCGAACAGTAGCTGCTACAATTTTTTACCATGTTTCATAGAGTACAAGTGTAAACCGAGCCTTAAACACTTGATATCTTACTCTTTACGAGGGGTCAAAAACAATTACACCTGACCTGAGCATGTCTCTGTCTACTCTCACAACTAGTCTATCATCCATAATTGACAAAATTAACCCCAAATTTTCCATCAGATGTTAAGTTTCAGGAATAATTCTAGAAGACGACTAAAAAAGCAATACTTACATGTTACTGATCAGGAGCATCTTTCTCACACAACAGCACAATGTACAAGTCTATGACACTTCCCCCTCGGTGGATGCGCTTGAATGAACTTTGCTTCAAATGAGCGATTTCATCATCACATAGCTTATCATTTGACTTTAATCTACAGTCTTTGTGGCTATTGTCTGTTGTAACGCATGACAATAATACAATAGCTTTGGCATAGCTAGTTTATCAACTTTGACATCTGTCATCCACAAGTATTCGTCCCTGGAGCTATACTATATTCCATACCGTAATCACACTCCACATCAATGGTATTCATTTTATTAAGCTCTCCCTCAATACTACAGTAGCGCTAACTAGACAGTCAGATGCTTGAGTTTTCATAGGCAAGAAATGAATATGGATAGTGATGGTAAGAGTACGTACGCCAGGGTTCGCTAGAGTATTGCAGCAATTGATTCTATTGGCTGAAAATAAAAATAGGCTGAGGATTGTTGTTAGTTTTCAAGTAGGATGCCCCAAACAAGTACTATCAAATTAGGTGCAAGGGACATCATCTCCGAGCCTATCGATGAAATTTTTTTTTAAGATGACAGAGAGGGTAGTTTACATAAACTACCGTCTTTGGCTTTTGCGTTACAATTATATCAATATAGATAACTTTCCAAGTCTGTGTTCATGATATCTAGGGATATTTGCTTCCGTTTTGCAAAGACACAGAACACATTTTAACTTTTTATTAGGTTAAATTGCTAATTTAAACCCTTTGCTGGGTAAGCTTTTTATTTCCGCTAAGGAAGTAATATGTTCTCTTTATTGCGGATTCATTTTACACAAAGAAAAAAGGATATAAGAACAAATCAAATAACAAATCTGAAACGTACACTTGTGTATAATTCTATCTAGCGGAAAGCTGTGTCCGGTAATTGAATTGATTGAGAAAGACGGTTTTTATTTTAGTTTTTCTTAGTGCAAGTGCTGATAGTTGTGTATGGACTCCTACTAGTAGCGACACCAGTAAGTTGTCACTGCATGATTTTCAACAAACCAGTACAATCAAACAACAAGCCTGTAACAGTCTGCTGATACATGGAGTAAACAAACCTATTAATAGTCAACAAATATCAGTGTTATGTAATAGATTCATTGTTTGTCCATCAACACTTGTCATCAATTTTGTCTAGCTAGAGTTAGTAGCTGGTTGTGTTATTAATTCCTCTGCGTAGCAGCTAGCTACCTCTCCTTGCCAGCACCTACCTGTTCTTGCCGTCATCTACCTATTTCTTCCTGACAGAGGTGCCCTTCTACAGGTGAGAACTATTTATCAACATATTCCAATTTTACAGCCATTGGACTTTTCTGTACATAATTGAATTTGTTTCCTATCATTATTTTTTATGTGTTTGTCAAAAAAGTTAGATAGGCTTGAAGTATTTTCAATTATAATGTTTATAGAAAAATCGATGGGACATTTTGAGCAGTCGTCATGCAGTTGCTTTTAGATTCAAATGTTTGCAGTTTTGTAGAAAGGAGAATACAATGAAGGACGTAGCAGTAGATGATCTGTTGTGTACCAAAGTCTTGTATTGGCACAGGAGATGGAGGGAAGGTGTGGTGACCCATGTAGAAAAGACATGTATGTAGCTATACTTTCGTATATTATAGTGAAAACGCAAGAAAAATGGACTTCCTGAATTTTGGTATTCACCCAACAAACTCCTTTTAACTACACCCCTTCATTGTAAAACCCCTCCACCCTCCCCCCCAGACACAACCCCCTCCACCCTCACCCAGACACACCCCCTTCCACCCTCCCCCAGACACAACCCCCTCCACCCCCCCCCCCCAGACATAACCCCTCCCCCGGACACACCCCCCTCTACCCTCCCCCAGACACAACCCCCTCCACCCTCCCCCAGACACAACCCCCTCCACCCTCCCCCAGACACACCCCCTTCCACCCTCCCCCAGACACACCCCCCTTCCACCCTCCCCCAGACACACCCCCTTCCACCCTCCCCCAGACACACCCCCCTTCCACCCTCCCCCAGACACACCCCCTTCCACCCTCCCCCAGACACACCCCCCTCCACCCTCCCCCAGACACACCCCCTCCACCCTCCCCCAGACACACCCCCTCCACCCTCCCCCAGACACACCCCCTCCACCCTCCCCCAGACACAACCCCCTCCACCCTCCCCCAGACACACCCCCTTCCACCCTCCCCCAGACACACCCCCCTCCACCCTCCCCCAGACACACCCCCTTCCACCCTCACCCAGACACACCCCCTTCCACCCTCCCCCAGACACACCCCCCTCCACCCTCCCCCAGACACACCCCCTTCCACCCTCACCCAGACACACCCCCTTCCACCCTCCCCCAGACACAACCCCTTCCACCCTCCCCCAGACACACCCCCTCCACCCTCCCCCAGACACACCCCCTCCACCCTCCCCCAGACACACCCCCCTCCACCCTCCCCCAGACACACCCCCTCCACCCTCCCCCAGACACAACCCCCTCCACCCTCCCCCAGACACACCCCCTCCACCCTCCCCCAGACACAACCCCCTCCACCCTCCCCCAGACACACCCCCCTCCACCCTCCCCCAGACATAACCCCTCCACCCTCCCCCGGACACACCCCCCTCTACCCTCCCCCAGACACACCCCCTCCACCCTCCCCCAGACACAACCCCCTCCACCCTCCCCCAGACACAACCCCTTCCACCCTCCCCCAGACACACTCCCCTCCACCCTCCCCCAGACACACTCCCCTCCACCCTCCCCCAGACACACCCCCCTCCACCCTCCCCCAGACACACCCCCCTCCACCCTCCCCCAGACACACCCCCCTCCACCCTCCCCCAGACACACCCCCCTCCACCCTCCCCCAGACATAACCCCTCCACCCTCCCCCGGACACACCCCCCCTCTACCCTCCCCCAGACACACCCCCTCCACCCTCCCCCAGACACACCCCCCTCCACCCTCCCCCAGACACACCCCCCTCCACCCTCCCCCAGACACACCCCCTCCACCCTCCCCCAGACACACCCCCCCTCTACCCTCCCCCAGACACACCCCCTCCACCCTCCCCCAGACACAACCCCCTCCACCCTCCCCCAGACACAACCCCTTCCACCCTCCCCCAGACACACCCCCCTCCACCCTCCCCCAGACACACCCCCCTCCACCCTCCCCCAGACACAACCCCCTCCACCCTCCCCCAGACACACCCCCCCTCTACCCTCCCCCAGACACACCCCCTCCACCCTCCCCCAGACACAACCCCCTCCACCCTCCCCCAGACACAACCCCCTCCACCCCCCTCCAGACACACCCCCCTCCTCCACCTAACCTTACCTAAGCCCTTCACATACCTAGAGTGACCTCTCCCACGTGTAGTGGGCGTACCAACCACCACAGAGTTGTTTGATGTGTAAAACTTTATACATCGTTTGTTATCTATACAGGGTCTCATTGTATCACTGTAAGAGATAGTGAAAGTAGCGGCTCTATACACAGACATCCATATCAGATAAGATTGGTGAGTGAGTAGTTAACCGCATGTCCATGTTATGTAATCTGCGGGCAGAATTTCTGACCTACAAATTCTAAATAGTATGGAGTTACCTGCATTTAGCGATTCAAATTTCGCAAACTATCATGGTTTTAGTTGCTGTTGCACTTCATTTCTTATTTAGCTATCAAACATTTGTTACTAGTTCCAAGCCTGATAGTTTACATCGATTCATGATTAATTTTTGCAAACGTTATCATATCAATTAATGCTTTTCTATTTTTTTCACTAATGCGAATAAAGTAGTCACAAAGCAGACCAAAAGTTCAAAAATAGTTCTGCCCACATTGTGTATGTCTCATAGGCTTCATTGCAGTAAATCTTACAAGACAAACAGTTTTGCTATCTAAAATGTATTTGTGTTTTCTTTTGATTGAGCTCCAAGTCTGGAATCCTTGCTGCACTTTCTAAAGCCAACTGGTTTACTTTGTATAACTTTGTTAAGTTAAACTTTGAAAGTGTTGAGAGGTTGAGGCCAGATTAATAATGGTATACAAATACTATTAGTTGGAATCTAGTTATTTTTGAAAGAAATTGCAGTCTGCCACTCATGTTGTATTGTAGTTTGGGGGATGCAACGCATTAGAGTTTGAAACACGTACTGGTGAGTAGCAGCCTTGGTATGATTTATTACAAACAATTCAGATTAGGAAGTTTTTTTAACTTTGATACGCATGACAGAAATTGATTTTATTGATGTCTATTTATCATTTTCAGTACAGGCTGTTTGAAGTATGCCAATAGCTGCAAACTGGCAAGTTCTGCTTGGGCATGTACAATACAGTAGCTTGGCGAATATTCACAAACACACCAGAGACCTGTGTCTATACAGGCTACGGTTTATGTTAAAAATGGGACCAAGCTGGTATTTGGATGTTGAAATGATCTATTGAGATTTATTATTTTGATATTTTTGTTCAGCATGCAGCTGAGCATAATTAGGAGCTTAGAGCTAAGTTATAGGGTGAAAGCTTGGCTAATTATTGAACATTGCAAACATACAAGTTCCTGTGCAGAACAGCAGATTGCCTGAATTGTGTTCTCTTACAAGAACTATATGTTGTGAGGACTAATAATCAAACACTGAATAATTTAATAATAATTAATATTATTCTTACAATAATAAACGATAATTACTACAACAATACAAAAAAACACAATTATATTTGACATCGATAATGTATATTAATGTTTTGACATACAAATAGTCGACATCATAGTTTCTCTCAAAACTTATGAACTTGAACCCCTGCCAACGACCTTGCATGATGCTCTGTTTTGGTTGTAGCTGTTTCCCACAACAAAAATTAAAGTATTGGTTGGTTGCCATGAAGCAACTCTGAAATTATTTTCTATGCATAGGATTGGGAAAGACAACTCCTAAATTGATAACATGAGTTGTTTCTTCCTGTCCTATTTTCTAGTCACTGGCATCAAAAACAGTAGCACATTTGTCACTACTGTGGAATTGCGTTACGTTAGCTGTTAGGGCCTAATAAGTATCCTACAAGTTGGTTTTGGCTCACTATTTAAGTTGTAAGTCGGATAATTCATTGCACTCATTCTTATTAGTTATTGAGCTGATATCGTTAATTGATGGAACTTACTTTCTGTAACGGTTCTGCAGTTTTCATTATGTGCCAGTTGATTTATTCGCAGGCTAAACTGCTGGTTTTCCAATTTAATTTATGATAAAATGTCATAAGCTTGCAAAAAAAATATGAAATCAAAAAATGTATAACGTCATCATTTGAATTTGTTAAAAAAGAAAATCTCGCTGATCACCGAATAAACTAGAAATTGTCCATCTGAGCCGATCTGGTTCTACTGAATAGATGATCTTCAGTCAATTATTTATCCCCAACAGCCAATTAGCAAAATCTATGGATGAATTTTTGTGGAGATTTGAAACCAGTTTTTATCTCATTAACCAAATAATATCATAACAGCGGCTAGTTAGCTCGATCAAAAAATTAATTAAGATCTTTTTAAAAGTAGATCACTCATTAGTTTTTATCAATATTTGATAACTCCACATCACTCTTTCATCTAGTGCTTATGGTTGTTTATTTTTTGCTCACCACCAGCCTGTTTTTATTTAGTTGAAATATTCTTTATTTAATTCCTTTTTAATTCATCCGCTACAGTAATAGAGAAAAATATGCAACCTCTGCAAAAGTTTTATTACTGGGAAAACCAAAAAAACGATTATTGTGGGCTTATATAAAACAATGGACAAAAATTGGAAAAACCCATAATTAATTGGGGTTTTCCCGCTGTTTGAAAACGTTCTCAGGCTGCGTGTTTTTCTCTAATGTTTAATACTATTCTTTAGAGATACTCTTGGGAGTTGGCATTTCTATGAGCGACGAAGACATGAAATCATTCATAGTACCGGTAAGCCTTCAAATTTGATTGAAAATAAAGTTTTTCACATTGATGGACAATGTATATTTTACATTTCCTCCTCAATGTGTTGGTTGTTTTGTTTAAAATAGTTACACATTTAGAAATTGTTTAAATGAGAGAAATTTCGAATATTTTGCAGTTCGTTCAAGTTACTAGATGTTTTGTTGCTATGTAGCTTACTTCTGTTCATAGAAGTTGTGTCCTACAAGGTAACACAACTCTTACTAAGCTTGTTTCGTTTTTTTCACTCAAACACAGGGATACAGTTTTTTCCATTTTGATACCTTCGAAGCTTTGTAAAGTTTATGAAACTAAAACATCTGAAAATAAAGTGATTGGGGGAAACTGGAGTTATCCTTTCTCTAAAAAAAATGTATCAAGCCAGTTCAAGTGAATCTAATAACATGGAACACATGAAACAAGCAATAATGTGCTGCCAAAAACTGTTGAATTGAAATTTTCCTACCAAATATGACAAGCGGTTCTTTTCTAAAACGTGTTTGCCCTACGCTGGCTAAAACATTCCACCATCAATCATGTCTTAGAAGCAATAAAAATTTATAACGACAACGAGTAAAATTTTATGGTGTGCTATAATACAATTTAATGTTCTTATTAGCCAGGTTGAGAACAAATCATAAATTATCCGCGAAAAAAAATCTTTGAGAATGTGCAAAAGCAATGATAACCTTTATTATTTATTGTGTGAGATTATTGGGTGAGATTATTGGGTGATGTACCAAGTCTTGTAAAGAGCTATGACTATCGTAAAAAATGGATGAAAGTGTAGCTCAAACATAAATAGTAGTAATATAGGAGCAGATTACCCAATGTTCCAACAGTAAACGGTAATTTCCTAGTGAATGTGTATTATCTCATCTCTTTCCCTGCTTGTAGATATTGGAAACGGAAGAAAATGGGCCAACAGTAGACTGGGATGAATACTTTAATGTAGAAAAGGCCACTGGTTAGTAGTTATTTTTATATTAATTGACTTCTAGACCTTTCTATCTAGCAATATTTAGGGACTTTTGTATGTTATGAACGGTTGATACAACTAATGTTCACCTAGTAAGTCAAGTTTACCTCCTTTTCTAGCTATTACTATGTACGGCCTGAAAGATGCACTCACTAGCTAAGAATTGATAGACACAAGAAACGATGTAAATGTCTAACTTCTAGTAGGAATACCAGTGGTTTTAAACAACTTGACCTCAACTTGACCTCAACTTGACCGGACTTGACCTCAATTAGCCATCAACACTTTTACCAATCGACCACCAGATGTATCCAAGGCAACCAACCAAACAAACGAGTCAAGGGTGAGAAATGGACCAAACTTTGGTGTGCTAGATAGAAAGCTACAAAAATATAGCAGTGAGATCATGCACTTATAACAGCAAGCCACCTACTGACTGGCACAAGCTCTCCTATTCACACAATTGGTTATAGTTAATGATAAAACAGTCTTATTGGCTCCTAGAAAGCAGCCCCGTTGTATCAATGTTCATAATCCTTTCTTAATGGGCTGGCTTTGTGGGTGCATCATTCTAGGTCTCTGTAGGAACGTCTTTCCTAGTTATTTAGCTCCATCTGGTGTCTTCCAACTGACTAAACTATGGGAGTTGTGCTACCAAAAGGAGATAACCCAGTCGTAACAACTGATAACTTCTAGCGACATAAAACAGCAGAAAACGGGGCTTTTAAGAACGCTTGAGTATTGGAATTTGGGGAACATTAAGGAAAGGGATGGGAGTTTAGATTGTGAGAGTTTCAATAGGTTGAGTTGGTGGCCTGGGGAAAGGGGTAGGAGTGGTGGGGCATTACTTCACTAAGGGTACTGGGTGCTAAGGCTAACAGTATTGGGTAAGGGAAGTACTGCATCATCTCTTTTGGGTTTGGAGGTGGCTGGAGAAGAAAAGAGGGTAGAAGGAGGGTAGAGCAAGGAGGGGAGGGTAGCTGGGATGTGGGACAAACGGGAGGGGTAGCAGGGGGGTAGGACAAGGGAGAAGGGGTAATAGAAGTGTAGGAAAAAGGGGGAAAAAGGGGTGCACTCAAAATAGTTGTACAAGTTTAAATCAATCACTACATATCACAATAAAAAACTCACAGACGGAACGATTGAGAAAAGCACAAGCAGGCACGTTCTCTTGATTTATTTTCAGATAATCACACATTTCAAGGTTGAATTGAGATTAAGTAACTTTTTACTAGCATATACAATGCGTAGATTACAACTGTGACTCACATCTGGATCTCATTGCAGAACTAGTGTTTATTGGGTGATCTTTTGTGTCAGTTGGATGAAAGTAGTAGAAAGAGTCATTTCCATGGCAGTTGTTGACTTCATCGCAATGATTTGTATTGTTTGTATAAAACAGAGACAGAAATGGCTTGCACCAGAGATGAGAAAGAGGAAACTATGCCAAGAAAACGTCGAAAACTTCAAGAAGCACCTAGAGAAAGTTTGGTGAAACTTTGCTCAGGTATATGTGATGGTATATGTCATAGCCAGTGTCGCCTATATCCTTGCCATGAAATCTTTCTGTCTTGCAACTCAAAACGTAACATGTTCTCACCATTCACATTACCAATGAAAATAAGAAAGTTCTGAATTTGTTAAAAAAATGGTGTTCTTAGATTGTGCATTCACTTCATACTAATAGTAAACCCTCTAATAAAATCAACTTCTGTCCATTCTTGTTTCCTGTTTCCCAATGTTACACTTTACTTCTTTTTTTCATTTTTTTTGCCTGGCACTCCACCTGTTTTTATCACCTGCATTTATTCATGAAAAAATCATTTGCATGTCTCTATGTTTTACAAATGTCTTGCAATACAAATAATTCACAAACCCTCGATGATATCATTATAACTGTCATGTATATATCAGGTTGTACTTCAAATAAACTCATCATCACGATCTGGAGTAGTAACTTTCGGTCTACAAATTATTTTCTCTATCAGGCACAAAATTTTCTAAATTAGGTTACCATAACAACTGAGTGTAAAGATCACATAAATTACAAGATTGATAGCAAACACAATCCATATCAGACTTTGTTTCAACTGTAAATTAAACAAGTTCTGATATAGGAGCGATCAATTTTCTACTAACTTTTTTGGAAGAGAGAATATTTACAAAGAAGTTTTATTATTTAACTGAAGTTTATTGAGTCAAAGCTAAACACCGCCAAACTATAATTTTTTTGATGGACTCCGTATCTGGAAAGAGAACATGTATCATACGCAGTTAGCTGGTTCCATTGCATTCCTTAGGTGAATAGTAAAGAACCTTCCGATTACCCTCCCTTTATCCCGAGCCCTGTTTATGTCTAAATTTACCCTCATGAAATGCCAGCTTATGTATTTTTACCCACTGCCCCACAACATAGATGCTAGTTTTCAAGTTGTATGATCATATTTTGTATTATCTAACACAGATGGTGATGTAATAACTGCCATAGTACATGACGCAATAGCTAGTGAAGACCGCAAAGCAATGACTGGCAGAGATACTGATGTAACATCTAGCACAGATGTTGATGTAATAGCTGGCACAGATGATGATGTAATAGCTAGCACAGATGCTGATGTAAGAGCCAGCACAGATGATGATGTAATAACTAGCACAGATGCTGATGTAATAGCTAGCACAGATGCTGATGTAATGGCTAGCGCGGCTGCTGATGTAATAGCTAACAAACACGCTGGTGTTGCAACTGATGAGAGTCTAGAGAGGATGTGGCAGATTTCAGGCACCCCAGGTATGCTTTGGTCTTTGTAAACCTTAGAACTTGCAAACTAAACCACCAAACTGGACTAAAAGGTGGAGATCCCTGTGTTTTAGCTAAAGAAGACTGGCTTCTCATCAACAAACAAGCAATAGCATCTGACATTTCATCTGAGGGTGAAGATGAGGAAGGTAAGTAACAATCATGCATGTTGGTTTCTAGATCCATCCTTAAATGTCACAAAAAATCTCAGAAGGACCGAAAAAGTTGTTGGAGGATAAAATATTCATTCCGGAGGCTTTAATCTGACAAAGAATATCCAAGTAGAACATGGAACTGGCACCAGAAAAATGAGGAAAGATTTGACAAGTTCTCAAACTGTTTGAAACCTTTCTGAAGTCCAGCTGGTTTTTAGAAAATCATGCAACACATCTTTTGGCTAGTTATCGCATAATAAATCAGTTATCAATAAACTTAAATATTGGTCCCAGTCCCTCTGCAGTAAAGTTTTTAACATTGACATCTGTTTTAAAATTTATCGTATTCTTCTTACTCTAAATTATTTTAACAGAATTCGGCTTTCAAAGTGGGTTTGCACAAGAAAAGTGTGCTATCTATTTGCTTACATTGAAGCCTCAGGATAAACGAGAGTATATTGTTTCCCTATCTTTTGGCAGAAACTATATTGATGTTTTGGCTAAAGATGTTAGTTTTGGAAAGTTTATTGAATTTGAGTTTTAATCAACATTAAACTTGTCAGAGATTGTAAAGGCTTTCATCATCTATTATAAAAAACTCAAAGATGATCTAAACTATTTTAGAGTCTTTCCCAGTCATTGGTCCAAAGAAATCGAAGGATGACAAACGCTACTACTGCTTATTTTGCCAGATGCCTCAATTCAAATTACGAAGGCATTTGGAAAGACACCATGAAAAAGAACCAGGAGTGCAAGAAATGATGAATGCATCAGGAAAACAAAAGCAAGCCTTTCTGACCAAGCTGCGAAACATGGGAAATCATCGACACAACAACGAAGTTATAAAAAAAGGTAGTGGAGAAATAGTTGTGGTGTATAGGTCGAAAGGCGCCACTGAAAAGAAGCATTCTCGCTATGCACCTTGTATACACTGTTTTGGATGGTTTGAGAAAAGAGAACTCTGGAGGCACATAAAGAACTGTGTTCTAAACAAAGGAGAAACAACATCCCTCAAAGGCTCAACTAGAGATGGTGAGATGCTAAAAGAAACAGCGTCTGAGGTTTCAGATCGTTTCAAAAGAGTTCTGACTACCTTCAAGAAAGATGATGATGTCGCTGACTTTATCCGGAGAGATAAATTACTCTGTGAATTCGGTGAGCGGCTGACCTTGAAACATGGCCATGATGTAGATAAGTTTGTACTCATTCGTTCCAAATTACGACTGATGGGAAGGCTGGTATTGGAGATTAGGAAACAAAACCCAAAGGTTTCTACCACAGAAGAATCAATCCACCCAAAGCATTTTGAGCTGATCCTTGCAGCAGCCAGAAAAATGACTGGATTTTCCTCATGCGATAATCTGATTGACAAACCAAACACGGCACAAAAACTTGGAGCATATTTTGTTAGAATTATTGATGTACTGATGTCCACAGCTATTGAACAAAACAATGCTGATTTGAAAAGTCGTTGCAGAGAGCTGAAACAATTGTTTGATATTCGTTGGAAAACAGAATTTGTTGCAAATGCAGAGAGGTCCACCATTGAGAAAATGAAAAACACAATTAACATTGTGCCTTTAACAGAGGATGTCAAAAAACTATCAACATACCTCAAAGCTGAAATGATCACATGGCGTAGAAAACTGGAGGAGAATCCATCATGTCAGTCTACGTACAAGCAGTTGACTAAAATTGTCTTGGCCTCAGTGATAATTTTTAATCGTCGTCGCTCTGGGGAAGTTAGTCGCATGAAAGTTCGCGATTACCGTAAGAGTACAACGGGAAGTCAGACAATCAGCCAGCACGATCTTGACCTGACACCGCTTGAGAGGCACTTTGTCGGTAGCTATACTAGAATAGAACTGACCGGAAAGAAAGGACGAACCGTTGCCATTCTCCTGTCTAAAACTGTAAAAGAATCTTTGGATTTTCTTGTTGAGAACCGCCAGCTTGCAAAGGTTCCCGATGAAAACCAGCATCTGTTCTCCACACTAACAAGAGAAGGATATTTTAGAGGTTATGCAGTCATCAAAGATTTTAGTCAAAAGTGCGGCGCCGTGAGACCCGAAGCTTTGAGATCGACAAAACTCAGAAAACATATCGCAACCATGACTCAGATTTTAAACTTTGACAATAATGAACTTGACATTTTAGCAAAGTTTATGGGGCATGACATTAATGTTCATCGAGATTTTTATCGTTTGCCCGATGAAGTGGTACAAGTTGCAAAGTTGTCAAAATTTTTGATAGCAGTTGAAAAAGGAGAAATTGGGAACTATCGAGGCATGAGGCTTGAAGAAATTCCCTTTCCAGAAGATGAACTAGAAGGTTAGTTGTAGCAGCCTTCAAACTTTCTCATTAGTCATTATTGAAATGGATCAATGAGAATGAAAATTTCTGTATAGTTACACTCGCAAGGATTGCATTTTTTGCTGGTCTTTGTACATCTTGAAAAATTAAGCAAAAACTTGCTTCCAGAAATGTAGCTTCTATAACTTATTGATGACATTTTATGAGTGAGTTTCACCGGAGAAAATGTGAAACCATGACGCCCGAGTAAAACTTTCATTCGCTTGTTTCTATTTCATTCAAAACCAGAATGAACTATAATGACGACAAGAAACTCAAACTTCACTTATGAAAATGAGAAAACGAGGGGAGTATATTCTTTTTGCTCATTTTTGACAAATCAATAGATACCCAAAAGTTTTATCTAAAAGCTTTAAATGACCAATAAAACGGTGTTCTGCTGTCACTAAACTGAAAACTAAAATGGCAATAACTCGTTTAAAGCCATAGATGTTGTAATCCAACCAAATCGAAAACAGTAACCATTCACCATTGGACAATGTTATAGTAAACAGAAAATGTGTTTTGATTGGTCCGCGCTAACAATTTCAAATAAAAAAAGATGCCTGCAGATACGCTCTTGTTTTTGTTTCAGGCTGAATGTATAGAACATGGAGCTTCCTGCCCCACACCAAGGACTAAGGGCGTTATTTAAAAACTACAGATATGGCGTGTTTATTGCTGGCTCGTGCTGTCATGAGCTCCAGAGCTAATCAACTCTTTGTGTGTATAAAATAAACCACAACCACTTTGGTTATTGAACGAGAATATTGCTTATTGGCTGTAAACATGAAATGGTGAAGTGGATTTATGAAAGTTAAGTCTTTCATAGGGTGCAACATAGAAAAAAGCTACCCTCGTTAGCACGCAATGCGATAGCATACACTGGTATATATCAGTGTATGCTATCAACCCTACACACACACACACATATATATATATACATATATATACACACACACACACACGCACACATATATTTATATATACATATATATACATGTAGGGTCCAATAATAACAATGTCCATTTACACAACGGCTGGCATATGGCTGGTTTGCTTTCAGAGGAACTGGATTCCTGGCCACAATTAAAATCCAAGCTCTTTGAGACCTAGCCCAGATATATGTGGCCATATTCCCGGACACACAGATGTGAGAGCAAAAGTTGTTACCAAGGTAACAAGGCCCAAGCAATGACGATCAAACATATAACTAACCATTAAAAACAGTAAACTAGTTCCGAAAAAATTGTTTTACCATGCAAACAGAGACTTATCATCTCACAATCATTTACAAATATGACATTCAATAGCTAATTACATGACTGTTGGCAACTGATACTGGAAACTATCCATTTTGAACAGGACCAAAAGCCATTGTCAACATGTTCTATATCAATAATGTGGTGCTTCTGGGTAATTGGCTGCAGTCCACGCTACTAGCAAACAAGAAATGTGGTGTACTGTTTCAGCGGAAAAATTTTCATCCATGGGATTTGGGCTAACAAGTAACTTTGATTGTAAAAGCTATCAGTTCTACCCAATAATATTAGAAATTTTTATGAGTATCTATTTGTCATTTATATGTGATTATATTTTCTCAGGCTACTTACAGAAACTAAATTATTGACTGCCTGGTTTCCTTTCCTATGTTGTAACCAATGGACACTCAATTCAATTGCGATGTTATTCCCTTCACTTCAGATGATGAGTTTGTAGTAGGCTCTACAAAAACTCTCCGTTCATTAAAACATGAAAAAAGTGGGCTCTGACTCCTTTATCTTGGTCTCGACATCAACCCAGCAAGATTCACCCACTATGACTCGCACGGCAAGACTTCTGTGGATGCAGTTTCAATTTGTATGTCAGTTGTTGGTTCATCACTTGTTACTGTAATCGCAGCATTGAACATGGCCCTCTAAAATTGCCTCGTGTACAAAAACTATTTTCGCCTTTGTTATTTTCAACGATTGTATGTGTGTCAAAGCTATGTATGTATGGAATTAATTACATATATGAAAAGCAAACACAGGCGGTTTGTCCTAAACTACTGCTAAAGCTCATCAGCCATAGAGTTATCTCCCCTATGGCCCTAGCCAAGTTGTCCGAGCCATAGAGTTATCTCCCCTAAGGGAGATAACTCTATGGTAGAAGCATTGGAGCTTTTCGTAGCTGGACTCGCTGTTTCAATCCCAACATCCCATATCAAAAATAATTTTGAGTCAAATCATGTAACGAGGTGTGTGCTGCTTTTTCTTCTTGTTTTTTTTTGCAGCACACTTTCTTCTACATAATGATATGATAATTGCAAGTCAACTGAAAATTTGAGAACAAGCTAATAAGCAAAGCTACTGGAGAAGAACCCCCGCTTGAATTTTTTGTGGAAATTTTTTATTATAGAATAGTTCACGACAACAACTTGAACAGCAGCTGCAACAACAACAAACATCAGATCTGATCCATCAACGACGATACGATAAGAATTTGTATAGTAATAAATAAATAATAATAAATTATTATTAGTAGTTTATTATTATTAGCAAAACTGAGCAACAACTCATGAAGTGATTTTACAACTATTAATCATCATAATTATTATTATTATAATAATACAATAATAATACTTCAATTCAACAGTTACAGTAAAAGTAATTATCACCATTATCATTCATCATATCATCATCATTCATTCATTCGTCATTGCAACAACAACAAACAAGTTCAACAACGAACAAACAACAATGGTAAGAAGAAGCTGCTGCTGCTAACTACTACTACTAACCCCATTTTTTGTTCCATTATTTTTTACGTTAATTATAATATTAATTAGTTATTAATTATTATAAATAATAATCATTACTTTTATTTATTCATTCATCACCCTATCCCATGATGATGATAATAAAAACAAACCACATACATTGTTGTTCTGTAATAATAATATTATTTAATTGTTATTATTTAAATAATAATTATTATTATTATAACAATATTTTGATCAATAGAGAAAGGATCATTGATTTGCATTATTATTATAGTATTGTTATAAATTATCTGCTGGTCATTACAACAACAACAATGGTAAGCCGCTGCTGCTGCTAACCCTTTTTTTTGTTTCACTTTTTTTACGCTTATTATTATTATTATTATTATTATTATAATAAATAATAGTAATAATAACAACTAATTATTATTATAATCATCATTTTTATTCATCACCCTATCCCTTGATGACGATGATGATGATCAAAACAAACATTGTTCTGCAATAATATTAATTAGTTATTAAATTAATTAATAAATTTATAATAAAATATTTGAAATGATTAATATAATAATTATTATTATAATAAAATAATATTTTGATAAATAGAGAAAGTATCATTGATTTGCAATATTAAAATTAGGATTGTTATAAATTATCTGCTGGTCATTATTTTGTTGTTGTTATGTCATCATTTTTATCGAATAATAATGATGATATTATTACAAAGAAACAGTGGCAAGCAATCATATTGAGCTTGCTAATGTCATATGATATATAATAATAATAATTATTAATCGAGGGATAGGGTTTTCTGTTGCTAGAAAATTATTTTTTTTTCATGCTTGGGACATAGAAGATTGTTCCATTGTGCGTGGCTATCTCAGGGCTCTCAACTTTCGGTAATGTAAAATCTGGGTATGTTGAATGCCAATGTAGGGCTTTATACCCTCTTTCACTAGAAGCTTCGAGTGGGCTGTAAATGGTTTGCGGAAAATTACTGATGGTACATTTTAAAAGTACAAATCATGGAAACAGAAAGGAATAGGCAAAAATTGGTGTGATTTAGTGTTTCAATTTTTAGCATTTCACACCATCATCACTTCTAGTATTGAGTTTGGAAAATTAAACTAATCTATGACAGGTTTGCTGTGAAGCGACAAGTTTCACACAGTATTTAATGATAGGAATGTGCTTTCAGTTACATGCGATGGAAAATTTAGCTGCGTAATAATGTGCAGCATTTTATGGTAATATCATCAGTTACCCCGGTAGCACACCTGCACTTCCCCTAGGTAGGTGATGTTGTCTACTTGCTGTGACCAGCTTGCTGACAGACCGTTGGTACCACTACCTATCCCTTAGCATTGTCTGCTGAGATAGGCTTAGATAGGCAACGTCTGCCAGGCAGGCCTGTAGTCCGTCTGCCACTCCTAGATAACCTAGAGCTTCTAGACCAATAGATCGTTGAAGCAGTTGTCTTCTGGAGTGGTAGAGCTGTCTAGTCTGTATAAGTCTGTGAGAAATTCAAGATAAACTTGAGTGAGTGTATACTGGTTTTATTCTTACGAACAAAAAGCCAGCTGAGCATCCAAGGTAGTACTGATTAGTGAAGAGCTCAGCCGCTGCATTTATACAAAGCGTTATGTAAAAATCTATTGTGTAGGGGTTAGCCTTAATGAAATGTACAAGAAAGGGTGGCTGACAAAAAGTGACTTAAGCACATATGAAAATAGCCTTAATGATATAAGATTTGACTACACAAAGAAAGGCTTACAACAGGTTGGTCATGTACGCAACTTACTGGATTGTTGCTATGATTACAGGTATTCACAGGAAGTCGTGCCATTTTCCTGTACAATAAGAACACAACGAATCGGTAAAAGAATTTGTAACTCAATGCATACAGCTGAATAACAAATAGAAATGTATGCACAGTTTGAACCAGTTAAACTTGTGAGATTTTATAATAAAAACCGAAGCTGCATGCAAAATAAATTATTGAACTGCTATTGATTGATGAATACATGTGGATCTCAAGTGACCATCTCTTTATGTCTCTGTTCAACATATATAAATGTAACAGAATATTAGAAGGTTAAATAAGAGCTTTAATAACAATAGTTTTTATTCACCTCATTATCATTCAAAATTGCTTTAAAAAATATGGCAAATAGTACAAAAGCGGGTATAACAGCGAAATAGCAATATTTTTTTCATCACAATTATTATTTTTTTTAGAAAATTCCTTGTTTCTAACATTTTTATAACACCCATTACAATGGGAGCAATAAATGATTCATCGTAAGGGTTATATAAAGGTATGAAGAGTAATTCACAACTGCTACCATTGGTAATACAACTAAGTAATGTAATAATATGATTATTATTTTTTTAATAAATATAGTTATTTTAAAGATAATTTGTAAAGGTTTTCGTTATGTTCTCGAAGAATCCTTACCGACACTGTAGAGAGTAGCCCATATTGTGAGTAGAGACAATACGGGGCTGCGGAGTGGAAATCAATTGGTAGCGAGGCTCTCGGTGCAAGGCAATTTATCTCAATTATCCAATGTTCTCAATCCGGTAATAATGTCCTCTATCGTAGAAAGTAGTACTTATAGACTAACAGTAGGCGCTACCGGTATGGTAGTAATGGCTCTCTGTTATAGGAGATCTATATTAGCGGACAGATCTAGTAGAACAAGGTATGCAAACTTAGCATCACAAGCAATGTGTTCTGGGTAAACTTGGTGTCACCTGCAAACCAGCCACACTAACAAGACGAGTTTCAAATTAATAATAATATATTATCAACGAGAAGATACAAAACCTTGCGAAATAGAATAGTTCTCGAAGTGTACAATAAAGACTTGACGTCGATTAGATCCTACTAATACTTGTCCAAGAATAACGCTGATAATACCTCCAGAGCAACTATCTCCAGCAAAGCTAAGCAAAGTCTGAAGCAGTGGGCGATCTGCCTCACGTGTATATAAAAATGCTACAATTTAATTAATACAACAATGATTGACTTATACAAAGCAGTTGCGTTAGAATTATAATTACAACAGCGATAGACTAAAAATATATACAATAACAGCATAAGCAGACGCCGTGGGAAAGTCGCTAAAGAAATCAAGAGTTAATAATAATAGGTCAACCAAGATGGCGTCTTTCAACTGTCCTAGCGTTGGATTTTTCTCTGCTACGGGTCCTGCGCTCGTCTGGCTTGGCTCATCAGGTAAGGATCTTGACTCCTCTGACATCGATCGCTCTAGGCTGTAGTCAAGGTAAATCCACTGCAGCTACTGCGTCAGTTGTTGACAGGTATCAATCCAGGTCATGGCCACTGTGCATTTCCATTACAAATTGATAACAAAAATTATAGTAGTAACAACTGATTTATTAACATCATTAATAATAATGAAACAGCAATAAATAATAATAACAACAGAACAATAATAAAAACTGGATTCATTAGTAATAATCATTATTATTTAAATAATAATAATAGCTGAAGTTAAATAAATAATAGTAATTATGATAATAATAACAATTATTATAATAAGAATTAATAATAATAATTTAGAATAAATAATAGTAATAGGTGAATACTTAGACTACATAATAATGATAATAATGAGAGATAAGAAAATGGATTCTCAAAAACAATAGCAATGGAATTATACAACTTAGTTTTGGCTGACCCGCTCTTAAACTGTAACATAAGTATTGAAAGACGTATTTGTCACTAATTATTACAGTTCTGTTATTGCCTCTGCTGTTCCTTGCTATGGACTGTTGTTTTTTAGCCTATGAATCCCTGTATCCTGTTGGTGTGGGCGTATAAAAATTCCCCTTACAACACAAGTATGAAAGTGGTCAGTTAACAGCTATTGTAATTCTTTCTTGTTTTGAGGTCTGAAAACAAAACGCTGCACACAGTTAACTTAGATTCAGTAACTTTTTCATCTTATAAATTGGATAGTAATTCTTGTTCGTGTCAATGTTTATCCTGTTTAGTTATGTTGTTTTTGGCAAAAGCAAAAATATTACACTGCTATGGATAACTGTGTGAAATATAAAAACCAGGGCTCTCATCATGTTGATGAACAACTCTCCGGGTACCTGAAATTTAATCAAAAATCCGAGTTTACCTGGATTTAATCCGACTACTTGAGAGCCCTGCCATGTACCAGTCAAAATGGTGTTAAATTGGTTTGCCTCATACCGATAGTTGCTGGGAAAATGAATTTGAAAACACACTTTGTCCAACAAGATTATTTTGTATTAGTCCTCATCGCAGATGATTTCATGTCTTACTGTTGTTATATTAAAGTGAAATCAGTGATGCGTAACCATGTGTGAGTAGCAATGTGACAGAAGTTAGCTCCATAGAATTATCTCCCCTAGAATGCTAACAAATGGTAGCTTTGGATGATTTTAGAGCCATATTGGTTAGTGCTCTGTACATATGTGCCAGGCTATGTTATATGGCCCCATTTTGTTATCGGATCGTCTTCTATTTAAGTGATATATAAAATCTGTTTAATTTCTGTCAACAGCTTTCCTTGTTAAATTTAACTATGGTTTTGTTTCAAGTATCAATCAAAAACATATATGTTGCACATGTGATAGCAAAATAACCCCCACAGGTGACCTCCGACATTAAAACAAGGAGTCACCGTGAAAGGAGAAACAGAGGTGGCAAAGTCCTAAAGGCTGACTGGCAAGCTGATTGACTTGGTGTCGACAAACAGGGTGTTTGTTTGGCAGTTATTGCATCTAATGAAAGTGTAGTGGATGGCACGGTCCGCAAAAATGTTAATAATTATAGCAGTAACTGCGCATAATCAAACGCTGTAAAAATTTGGCTACTGCAAAAAAAGTTACCAGTTGGCATCTATTAGTCACATACCAATGTTTGATCCCTCTTTGATGGACGTAATTTACTATTTTCAATTAAAAAAAAACGCACAATAAAAATTTACGAACTTCAAATAGGTATAGGATGTATCATACTGACATGCCCTTTTCATCAAAATTATTTCTAACATGCCACTACATTGTAGATATGAAAGCGCACCACCAAAAATTGACAGGTCAGGCACATGCATCCTAACTAATTTATCTTATTTAACCCTGTAATGCCAAACTATGACTTTGCCACAAAGTATTTGTGTGTATGATATCACTTTTTTTCGGACCAAACCTTCATTTGCGGATCGATCCAGCTTTTTTAGCACCATCATTTTTACTTCATAAACTAACTAGTGTGAATGTCTCAAAACTGGATAATAATTAAGCTAGTCAGTACTAGTTTGTACTATTTAGACAAATTTTCCCCGGTCGAATCAGTTGAGTAAGATAATTTCTATTTAGTCCCTTTTGAATATAAATGACAGAAATAATAAAAGTGATCACAATCATAACTATAAAAAATCTATATACATATATATAAACGGGAAAAACACCTGTCTGTTTTATAGTGCATCTGTGTGACCAAAGCTTGTGTGCCTATTCCACTATACGGAGGAGCTGAAAACTGGTGCCCGAACATCTGTAGGGCTACTCAGTATTCACATAACTGGGTTTGTGCATTGGATTTTTTTTGTTACGAGTGTCAGGGGGGTCGAGTCTCAAAAAGATCTTGTTCTTTTCATAACAGATGGTTGAAGTGTGGAATAACCTATTCCGTCTTGTTTGTTTCCACCAATATACATAGATTTCATCATTGTTTCATAGCTTTAGTCCGTATTAGTGGTCTGCAGTAGTTTATAGACCCAAGTTATTAAACCAACATGGAGACAATGAAATAAGTGCTAGCACACTGTCATACCGTGTCTTCTACCAGATCAAGCTTGGAGTTGGAGAGAATAGAGTCAGGCAAAGGTGGGGATTGAAGAATAAGGGAGGTTGAGAACTAAAGAACTGCTGGTTGGGATGAGGTAGTGTAGAGAAAAGGGTGGAAATGAGTGGTGCAGGAGAAGGGCAATGGTAGAGGGTGTATTTTGAAGGCAGCGGGTGTCTTCAATTGCAAGTGGCGAAAAGTTTTACTGTTTATAGTAAGGTTTTGTCAAATTTATGCTTTTTCTATTCTAGTATTGTACAAAAAATAAAATCGTTCTTGATTTCACAATTTTATGTGTAATATCACCAATCAGCAATAGGAATTTTTCAAAATATTTTGATTGTATTCAGTGATCTCAAATCGCCGCATTTTTTTCAACTCTGTTACTCCTGCATATTTATGATTAAAGTTTTTGTCAACCTCAGAATAATCCCTTCAGTTTTGTTTTCTTATTATAATGTTGGTTGACATGCATTTCTACTCGAAAACTGATAAAAATAGAAATATCCGATAAGCCAACATTTGTTCGGAAGTTTTAAAGACTTTCAGAACAAGTTTATTTCATTTTAAACTTTGTTAGTCTACATTTGTTATACGTGTTTCCTGTAGTGTCTATACACATATATATATTATCTGTAAATAATTACCCATAATATATATTTTGTTTGAATTAGCCTGCTAAAACCAGGTCCAGGAGCAGATCTCGTGGTCGACCAAAAAGTCTAACTAGAGCTGATGCAAAGAAGCCAGCAAAAGAAAAAAAATCCCGATCAACCAGTCCAAGTGCTGCTGAAGATCTCAAAATAAGAATAAGTCGGCGCATCCAGGATAAAGCTCAAAGAGAGGTTGGATGATTATGATTGGCCAGTTTTGATCTTTTCCCACAGATTGTAACAACTTCTTTGCCAATGTATTTTTTCTCTCCACGCTCAGCGTTGTTACGCCTATTCTGAGTCGTTAACAGCAACAATATATTGCTGAGTAATTTTAAGTGGGTGATAAAAAACAAGACAATAATATGACAGGCTCTTTCACTACCGATTCTGAAATAGTCTGAAATTATCAAGAAAGTTGTTGTGTGGAGAGACCAAAACTCAGAAAGCACGTAAAGACATGTTTTTGTTTTTTTTACAGAATTTATTGACAACTGTAATAAATTGCGTAACGTTGGCAAGAAATTCAGTTCATGGTGACTTGATTCTCTTTTCCACGATTGTCAGATTGATGCTTTCTCTTCGGAGCCTAAAGGGGACAGTTTAGAGAGAACAAACGGTTTAATCTCTGATGTGACTATGGAGAGTAAAACCGTGTATCGGTCCACCATCAGCTCATCCAAAGTGCAGAGTTCTGCCAAAGATGAGGAGGCTAAGGTTCAGTCTCACCAAGATGTGATTGCTTTCGGCGGATCCTTCGGTGGAGCTCTCCTTACCGTCTTTCTACCTCTGGTGGTTTATGCCATTGTGATCACTTCTGATAAGGTGATAACTTGCGTCCTTGGCTCCATCTATCTGCTCCTCACACAGACAAGCTGTTGATTGCGCTCTATATTGTGGGGTAACTCTATTGCAGACAAACGGATGTAAGTTAGACAGGATTCCGTCCATACCTACCAACTGGCGCGCATACTTTGATTGTAATGTGTTTGGTGTACTGACTGGTTGGTACGCATTTCAGGCTATGCTAGCCTTGCTCCCATTGGGTACTGTGGTAAAAGGTCAACCATTGAAAGATGGTAAAAGACTCGACTACAGATGTAATGGTTAGTCATCATTAGCTGCCCGTTTTATTCAATGATGTAGCTTTTACTGTAAAGAGTTGCGCATGTTTTTTATGCAAAATTAAAATAAACTGGGTAAAGTTTTAGTCCGTGTTTTTATTTAGTTTTTTCATCGATTTACTTAACATAGTTTGTAGCCATGTAATAATTCTTGTAGCGAATTAGATAAATTTTAGTTGTCCACACGCTATGTGTCGTCTGTTTCGATAAAAGAATAATATTCGACACTGTTAGTTACAATTTGATGACAATATAAATACTGTAATTATTTATTATCGTTTGATTTCATTTTATATATTTAGCCTGGTCGGCATCCTTTTATTCATCCAAATACTGAAAGGTTCTGGAATGACATGTTTTACATAATTATTATATATTGTAGGCTTTCTCTCTCTGATGATAACAATCGTAGTGTTCTTTGGTCTTGTCTCCCTTGACGTAGATATGTCCTACATCTACACACACTGGTTGCAGTTTGTCACAGCTAGCATTGTTTTATCATTTGTCATATCGGTGTACCTCTACATCAGAGCGCTCTACGCTCCTGCCAGAGATCTCGCCCCAGAAAGCACCGGTACGTACCTTTCTTTTTATGTTCTGAAAACAGACAGACGTGATGTTTTTTTGAGCCGCTCTTTAAATTTGTTACTAGAAAATTTTTATGGTCTTTCACCCTTGAATGTTCCCGCAATTGTGGAGAGAACCCCCACATACTGACTGCGGTTTAAAACGGAGACTTTTGTACAGCATCTAGCTTAGTGGTCAGTAACAATACCCATTACACTATCACCCTTATGGCCCTGCCAAACAAGCCAGAATATCACCCGTTGTTCTGTCACGTAGGATGGTACATCCAGCGCAGGGTCTAGCAGAACAATTGATGGACCTTTCATCCTGTCTGTTGTGCTGCGCTTGGCTGATTATCCTACCGCGATTCCATCTGGCAAGGTTTTGTTGACTTTCTGAGTATTTACAAAGCTCATATATAATAGTTTATATTGTAAGAGTTATATGATCTTTTGTGTTTGTCTGAAACTAATGCGGACACATAATTTTTAAAATAATTATTGTTTGTGGTGGACAGAACAATATAAATAAATAATTAGAAGGCATAAACGTTAGAAATGTTAATGAATCATGTACCTCGTAATAATAATAATTTATTGATTGTTTGAGCAATAATGGTAAACTTGGCAATAAATAATAGGTTTTAATAAAAATTAATATTATAGAAAATAATCAGAAACGGGAAACCAGGTGGAACTCACAAAGTATTAATCCTGTTCTTATTTGCTCAATCGAACACTACGCCAGTTGTTTCAGTTGCCAGTCAGGCTCGTGTGGCGTGCTATACATTGCTAGACTCTAGCTCTGGGTCTGGAAGTCAGGCTCATGTAGCAAGGGCATTGAACATATTGCCCCGATGGTGAAATGGTTAGTGTTTCTGACCTCCGGACTTAATGATGTCGCTGTAAAGACTTGGGTTCAAACTCCAGCCAGGCATGTGGAGTTTCTCTTATAGTTTTAAAAGCATTCATACATGACTGACCAGAAAAATACTCTAGCAGCAAAAACTTGCGAAAATGAATGAATTACTTTACGTCACTGCTTGTTCACATGGAAGTATTGTTACACAGAAATAATATATAGATGGTGTGAAATAAATATTTCCCGCAATCAATTTTTTTATAAGATTTTCCGACAACGCTGCGTTTAGTTCCGTGCGTATTAGTATGGGAAATAGTTCCGACTGCTATAGCATTATTTTAAATTGGGATTTGTTTTCTGACCGCATTTAACGGCGTTTTCCCATTGCAAATTTGGTTCCGATGCTTTCATTTGAGTCTGGTATCTTGTCAATTCTCTTCTTCTGTGTTTTCTAAGTTTTCAGCTCCATTCGAATGTTGGTTTATACATGATAACGAATTTACGTTATTCTTTACTTTTGTTTGTGGTTATACAGGTTCTTTCTTCAATGACTTCTTCATGGGGCTTGAACACAACCCCCGCATTGGCAATCTTGATTTAAAGTTCTTCTTTGAGCTAAGACCTGGTCTCATTGGTTGGATGTTGATATGTTGGTGTCTGTGTGTAAGCCAGTACAAAACCGACGGGACTGTTCAGCCTGCGTTAGCCTTAGTCTCTTTATTTCAGACTATATATGTGTTTGACGCCCTCAAGAACGAGGTAAGTCAACTGGGAACTGAGCCTAGTTTTAGTAAGGTGTACACAGTCCATGATGGCTCCCATTAGTGAAAGATTTGGACTGAGATTTGGTGGTATTTTATGTGTTTTTCAGTCAAAATGGAAATTACATTCAAGGATGCTTTCGCATACCCTACGCGTAGGGCAGTCGTTGAACAGTTGTTGAGGGCTCAACGATGACTGTCATTTAAACCATAGACATCTTCATTTCGATCAACGTCTATGAAAACTGTATAGCTAAAGTGAGCCCACTTTAGTTTCTTTACAAACAGAAATTAATTTCGATGATGTTATCGTCTTATGTATTTTTTTACATGCGTTATAATCCATTGTCACGATTTAAAACGTGGAGAAACAGTGATTAATAAGTTGACTCGTTAAAATTGTTGGATATGTGGAGACAAGTCTGTACCCTCAACGACGCTACCTACCTTGCTTGTCACTTCCATTGTTAAGCCCAAATTGCCGCCATGTTCTTTTGCCCTCAACGACGGGGTTTCTGAATGGTCTCGTTTATTCTCATCGTTAAGCCCTATGCGTAGGGTATCCGAAAGCACCCTTGAATCATGGTAAACCATGCACTAAGTTTAATTTTTGTTTGTTTTCATTGTAACTGGCTGTTACATAATAACTTTGTACTGTTAAGCTATGGCTACACTCACCCACGACTTGCAGAAACGCTCTTATATGCTGTAAAACAGTAGATATGTATTTAAAAATATTGACTGGCCAAAATGTTATCGTTCAATAATATCCTTCAAAAAAATTACTCAATCATGTTACCGTCTTTTATTTTCAGAGGAGCTTAGACCAACATGTTTGTATGTGTATCTACGAAATCCTAAATAATGTATCAACCGTTGATACCTACAAATCGTCGATGTTTAGCCAAGGCTTTACGGTCCATTCAACGAACTCACCATATCCATTGTCATTTTGATAATAATACTCCTCATTCAAAGATGAATTGGTTTCAGCCGCTAGAAATATGATGACATCGTATTATACTGTCTGTTACTGTTCACCCAGATGATATTTCAAATGTGATTTTATTATATAACTTGGTATGAGCATGAAGCACTCCCAGTTTCGGTAATTTTTCAATAAACGCTTGTTTTCTTTTGTAGCAGAGATCGGATTTAGATCAAAACTTTTTGTCCAAGCTTTTTGGCTCTCAAATCCTATCCATTTTGTTTCAGAAAAAAGATGCGTAATTCCTAAAAGTGCATTCTATTTGTAGCCCACTGTATATTGTAGCCTTGTATCCTTACAACTATGGATATTACAACTGAGGGCTTTGGTTTTATGTTGGCATTTGGTGATTTAGCCTGGGTTCCCTGCTTGTACTCTCTGCAAGCATTCTACATTTACACCTACCCGCAACATGCAGTCAGCAATGTGTATGCACTAGTGGCTATCTGTGCTCTGGAAGGTAGGAGTTACCTTCTATTCAATGGTTTGTTTGATAGCGATTCCATTTGTAACATGAGAGGATGCCATTATCTATCGCTGCACCTCAAGGCTTTGCATAAAAAAGAATCCAAAGAAAATTCAAGTTACAAAATTTTTCAGTGAACATCAAGTGTATTTGCAGGCAATAAATTATATAATATTTCTCGCAAGGTATTTAATGCAAAGGGGTCGGTAGAAATATTCTAAGTAGATCCCAAAAAATCCCCACGGGAAAATAAAATTAATTTGCGAGGCATTCTCATAGGCTGCGAACACTACCGATCCACCACACAAAATTAATATATACCCACGTGAGTGAGGTTTGTTTCAAAGTAGTTAATTCCCAATATTATTATTTTATCAATATTTATTAACAATATGAATTATATATTTTGTTTAGTATTATTGATTATCACATAAAATAATAATGCACTGTAAATAAATTGATCATTATGATAAAAATCAGAGCCATTTTATTAAAACAATACAGATAAATGTTGTAGTTGATAAAAAATGAATTGCTCCGAAGTAAACGTTGTCAACTGGACAAGTGTAAAGCTGTTTATTCTTTGACTCGCTGCCACTATCTGCTACTTCCCATAGCATCGTGCTATTATTACCAGTAAAGAATCAACGACACGATAACCGTTGTTGGTGAATTGCTTGCACATTACATGTGAAAATTATTATGCTCCCTACAATGCTTACAGGAATTTTATATTTTTACATTCAGATCTGATTGAAGGATATTATCAAAATGTAAACGCCTGGATCGATGTGTTTGTGCGGCCCACCTATGTGGTCCTCAAATATAAATAGTTGCAGATGTTCATTGATCCAGCCTGTGAATACATCTATCTAAACCCTCCTTATGTAGTTACACTCCTTTGGCGTTATAAATATTCTTTACTAAATAATTTTCAATCTTCTGAACATTTGAAAGTCACATGCTAACACACGGGCGCAGTGAGCATGAGCCTAAAGAGATATCAATGTCTTGTGTGCATTTTTTCTCGGATTAATTTAAATCTTAGATCGTCAAAAATGCATTTATTTATGACTCTGTCGGTATTGTTAGGTAACACAATGAGGTCTACATCTTGTTCTTATAAAAAAGAGTAATTAGATCAATAATAATGATGGAGTTGAGGTTTCGAATAAGTTTTTTTGAGAACGTAACTGCTAAATAACCGGTTAGTTTGCCATGCTGACACAGAAGCACGTCAGAGCTGAACAAATGTGTGAATTGGAGCAGCTAGTAGTTTTTTATGACACTTCTTCTAGTTTGAAACTAAATATTTTGCAAATTCAGTTCAAAGTTGTTAGATGGCATTTCTTGGGGCAAGAATTTATGACACGTCGCCTGCTGTATCTATTGCTCTGATAAGATATTATTTATTTAAGCAGGTTTATGCGGGCTGATAGCGGTAGGCTGGTAGTCTAAAGCTACGTACACACTGTACTTTAATCGACAATGCGGTTAGGGGCAGAATTGGGAGTTGCTTTCCCAATTATTTTTAAGAGTTAACACCTGCGATTTATTGCTCAATATCTCATGGCCTTGACAGTGTCAACACCGTGCATTTCATACACACCATCATATAATTATTATAAATAATATAGCTTATTATCTTCTGTTATTACCAGAGCTTTTGGTGGATTGTAACATCTTTTTACTCATCAGTAAGAATAAATATATTGCAAATAATAATAAATAATGATAAATTTATTTTGTTATTGATAATAAATAATAATGATTCTTTTTAATATAATAATTATTTTTTATAGTCATTGATTTTTTATTTGTTATTATAATAATAATTTGGAAGCTCACTTTAATACTTTACATACAAAATGACTTGCAATTAAACAGGGACATATTAAAAACAAAATTCTGAATACAGTAACTTTTCTTATAAAATTGGCTTACAAAAATTGTCAAATAGCGGCAAGATTCTTGAAAAGGGAAATATAAAAAAGCTGTGATGTGGCCACTGGTTAGCTAGATATGCCGATGATCGTACAGAGCTCCATCACCGCCCAATGAAAAAAATCTACCACCGATTATGAAATCGTTGATATATTCACTATTCAAACTAACGAGACGAGTTTAAGCTCCGCCCACTTGGACAATAATCATATAACGTGATCGCATGACTGTGACAAGCACATTGGTTTGGGGCTGTTATATTATGCATCCATGGCTGAAATAGTTGTTGTACAACTGTATATGATTATCACTAACAGTCATGAGCACCTTGTTAGCCTCTGGTCCATAATTACTACAGCTATTGTGTTGGTAGTGAATATCTAAATGACTGTTTCAGCTCTTGGCCTGCTCATATTTCGTGGAGCCAATTCACAGAAAGACAACTTCAGGAATAACCCAAACAGCCCAGCCTTTGCTAACGTTAAAACCATTCCTACCTCCACCGGCAAGAGACTTCTCTGCTCTGGCTTCTGGGGCCTCTGCAGACGTCCCAACTACCTTGGAGATTTGCTGATGGCAACAGCGTGGAGTTTGACTTGTGGTGAGTGATAGCCTGTGTACCTTTTGATAGCGTACGGAACTTATGGCAGTTGATAGCCTGTGTACCTTGTGTTAGCGTATGGAACTTATGGCAGTTGATAGCCTATGTACCTTGTGATAGCGTACGGAACTTATGGCAGTTTATAGCCTGTGTACCTTGTGTTAGCGTACGGAACTTACGGCAGTTGATAGCCTATGTACCTTGTGATAGCGTACGGAACTTATGGCAGTTGATAGCCTGTGTACCTTGTGATAGCGTACGGAACTTATGGCAGTTGATAGCCTGTGCATATCGTTCTAAACCTCTGTTTGGCAGTGGCTGGACTTATTTTGGTGTGGAATGTTATTTTATTGAATTGATATATCTAAAGGTTGCAGCAAAGAAGACAACAACTCTAACGCATGCAGGATTCAAATTACTCCCTAGCTACTCAAAATTTAAACCTGGCACGTCTTATGATGTTTTGTAACTCAAACTTTGGAGTTGTCTTTCTCCATGCGTCGTTGAGCGCCGAGCCGATGCCTAATTGCTAAAAAATTCATGAGTACGCTGATATATATTTTTTTTAATTATGGATACCAGTTGATCTTTTATTTGTTTGAAAAAAAAACAGTAAAAAATAATCTGGATGTGATAATAACTGTCGTTGCTAAAAATCACTACGATAGCTGAAATACTAATTTAGTGATAACTTTTCTTTACTAATGCGTCTGTGACTGGGGTTATCCCCTCTTACAGAGGGCACTGATGCACATCCAACCGGAAGATGCGGAAATTTTCATACACAGAACAATACACAAATACAGAGATGTGATGTTTCAACCAGAATAAACAGGCTATTGCTACTGATATAATTTGACAAGCCACGGAGTTCACAAGGCTATAATATATTATGTTTATAGCAGTTTTTAATCACACCAGTGTAGCGATAGAAGATAATTATGAAATAAACACAATGTGGCCAGCGACTATATACAATCGTTGACGCAGTATTGAATACGATATATATGGCACCAACGATAATTAAAACTGCTGATGGCATAATAAAGCCTTGGCTACACATACCAATTAGTGCTGTGCGATATGGTTTGCATGACCAAGCGATATTTTTCAACCAAAAATTTCAAATATCGAAATTAGGAGTTATCCTATTTTTAAAATTTCGGTATTCATGCCAGGAGAAGAGTACTATCGATATCAGCACAGATTTTCGATAATCGTGGTTTTAAGAAAGAGTTGTTCCATCTTTTGTCATGGGGAGAAAACGCTACACAATACTCAATAGTATCAAAGAGGTTATGGAAAAAGCATACACTCACGCAATTTCCTTGACAAAGGGAAATTGTCTGCTCCTGTTCCACCTATAGCAAACACTTTATATTGCAGTGTATTGAATGACCCATGTAACATGATAGATTAACCATAGGAACATGAAAGTTTGCGTTAAGATTTTCTACACAAAAAATATCATTAATCAAATAACTATACTATTCGGCCACTATAATCCTAAATGGCAAAGAAAATTAGATGTTGCATTCATTTAAAAAAATAATGATTTATAATAAAAACAATTATAACTTTTCATAATACTTATCATTTTGATTTTATTACTTATAACATTAAGTAATAAATAATTATTATAGTAATAATAATTACAAAAAATAACCATAAATGAATGTTTATAAAGTAACATTCACAAACACTATATATAATTATAAAGAAAGAGTAAAAAAAAACTAAGTTTGATATCATCTATAAAAGTATATATAATAATGGCCATAACAACGACGAGTCCGACGAACGATAAATGTAATAATAATTATCAAAAAATAATAAAATATGTAAGTTTATCTTCTTACAGGTAAATTTCATGCCACTGTCTTTTAAAATATTCTCAAGTCTTTTTAAAGACATGTCATTAAATTATCTGTTTGACATGGTGGCAATTATCAGGAAAAACCTTTGCATGAATCTATTTAAATTAATATGTTACATACTACGACTGATAGCCGTTTCCGGTTGGATGTAAAAAGTTCAAAGAGAGATAACTCTCAATGTTGCAACCCCATTATCTAAACAAAATGGAAACAAAAACATTTTTATGTGTGAATTTTTCTCATGTGACACAAATCACAGGTATGCAAGTGTGTGCACTGAAGCTGATTTGAGAAATAAAACTTCTTCCGAAAAATCTGAAGAGCGATAATCTAATGTTCAATGCTGAAGAACATCGGCACAATCAACTATTCTTGCAATGCCATCCTTCTGCGCAAAACAAACTTCAGCGTCCCTACTTTTTAATGAGAATATTAGCTTAAGTTTCTTTCACCTGTACCTCTACTTGTAGGGACGAGTCATCTGCTACCCTACTTCTACCCCATACATTTCTTCATACTACTTTGTCACAGACAAGTGAGAGATGAAGCCTACTGTAAACAGAAGTACGGGGCCTCATGGGATGAATACTGCCGGGCGGTGCCATCTAGGATCATACCTTACATATTCTAACCGTTCTTTACATGTCTATGCATGCCATCGATGTCTACGCATTGATATGATATAACTATCAAAAGCCTTAGCTTCTGTCCATGGTTTGAACTATCGCCATATAATCACCAAAGAGTTGCCTCTCTGTTGGCATGAAAAATGTCAGTTTTGACTTGCTCTTGAGCATCCGAGTATATTGTTTTGTTTTAATTAGTTTTTTTAATTAAATTACCGGTTCAATTTAATTTTGGTCAATTTCAACCTTTTTTTAAAACTATTTGCATGTCTTTCAACAACAATCGATCAGAAATCCTCATGATCTCACATCCCTGCATCACTTGCGTGTCCACTCTAGTAGCTGGATATGTCCACCTCTAGTAGCAGGATATGTCCACCTCTAGTAGCAGGATATGTCCACCTCTAGTAGCAGGATATGTCCACCACTAGTAGCGAGATTTGTTATTCACGTTACATATCAAACAATCCGATAATAAAGTTGTTCATGCTACAGCAACATTCTGATAACTTACCTTGGTCCAGGCTCAAAACCATAGGAAATAGTTGTGATATCTTGGATCGAAATCTGATAATGGCGAATGTGACCAATTTTCACCAAAAAAAATACATTATTGTATATATATAAATCTGTGATGTCACAGCTATGACATCACACACAAAGTATTCAAATCATTTTGAACAGCTGTTTCTTGAAAATGGCTGCTTTTACATAACCAAAGTTTTGCATGTACATTCCTTAGCCTTAGTTCTACTGATGGTGTTAAAATCAGTGAAATCCAAGATTTCATCAATATTTATGCACAAGGGTTTCAAATACTTTCAATGGCTCGCACACCCGTACAAGTAATAGCTTTCAGTAGCGGTCGTATCTCATATATTTTCACAAAAAAAAGTTGTTTAAAAACCTTTCATACATTCATCATATAAAGTTACTATACATATTGCACCACCGAGTTCAAACTTTAAGTAATTAAATCTGTCACCGCTTCGCCTTATTTTTATGAATTTGACTAGACGTGACCTTCACTTTTCCAGGTACATTTCGTGATAAATCCACATCCTACAAAAATAAAGAGCAATTGGAGTGAATAAAATATGAGCCACCAAATCAAGTCTATGGATGATTTCACACTGCGACAAGTCATTCCGTAGTAAAAAACCAGAAGATTTTTTCTGTGAAAAACTGTTACAAGAACAAAAACCATGTCTTTCCTTGTTATTGGTAGTATTGTTCCAACTACTAGGCGAACAAATTAAATTTTTGCAATCAGGAGTTTGAGTGAATCAAATGACTCCAGCAAGCAAATATTGTAGTGTCACGAAGTACTGCATAGATTTAAATGAAACTCATTGTCGTAAACAGTAATTAGGTGGGAGATAAATCCTGTACCTTGAGTGATTTTAGCAGGTCTTTCTCTCTCTGGTTGGTCCCTTTGTCATACAGGAATGCATTCATTGCTGATTTTGTAGCTGTATGAAAGAAAAACAATAAAAATAAACCGATCTCGGAGTTACGCCGTCCAAAAGCAAACAAATTCCAAATGAAAGTAATAGATGATTGTGTTAGAATGCGGCCTGTGGACCTTGCACATAATTCCATTTATGTCTGTTGAAAGACTGTGGTCAAATCAGAGATGAACCAGAAATTCTGCACAAAAAGGAGGAAAAGCATATCTTCAATTCGAGCGACTTACATAACAAAAAGAAATTGTCTGCTCCTGATTTTACAATAAATAACATAATCACACGGTAAACCAAAACCAAGGGATGCAACTTCTGTTGGGTGGTAACATTGCAAAGCGTTAGTGTTGGCCACGATACAGGTAATCGTGTGTCTATGGTCATTGATTTTTGCTTTAGATTTACTTGGTTAGTTAAGGTGCTGTACGCTGTATAGAGAGTTATCTCCTCTCTGGAGTGTAGACTCTTTGGTCAGACCAACAAAAACATTCTCCAACTGGCTTTTCATGTTATTGACCAACAAAACTTTTCCCCATGTTATGGATGAAAAAAAGCTGTGCAAGATGGAGCCGGGGCAACATTACCCTTAGCTTGCAATGGGGATAGCGACCGTCTTTCTCAATCGGTTCAATTACTGCAAACAGTTTGTCGCTAGATGGAATTATGTAGAAAGGTATGCTTTAAATTTGTTATTTGATTTATTTGTATATTCATTTTTCTTTGTTTTAAAATGCATCCAGAAGAAAGAAAACATGTTATTTCAACAGTGGAAATTGAAAAAATGATCTGTCAAGGGTTTAAATTATAAATTTGAACTAATAAAAAGGTGGCAATAACTTTTGCTTTTAAAAAACGGAAACACATATCTCGAGATATCGTGACCATAGACTTTGAAAGTTATGAACAGTTAAATAATTGTAACGTAAATGCCAAAGACAGTAGCTTATGTAAACTATTTTCTCTGTAATCTTAGAAATGAGTTTGACTGATGGGCTCGGAGATAATATCCCTTGCACTTAACTTTACAGTATTTGTTTGGGGCGACCTACTTGAGAACTGACAACGGTCCTCAGCGTATTTTTATTTTCACCCAATAAAATCAATTACCTTGAAACTCTAGCGACTCCTGGCGTATGTACTCTTACCGGCACTATCCCCATTGGAATCGCTGTTTGTGTAGTTATTTACTGAGCAGAGCATTGTGGGCAGGGATACAAATTGACAGAGCACTTTTTTATGAATAAACCATAAGGACGACTTTTAGTTCCGAAAATTTTATCATTACGATATCATAACTTGCTCTTCATAGAAAATTTTTTGGAAAATAATAGCCTTGTTAACCAACAACATACCTTTTCCACGCTTGGTTGTGCCGGGTATAAGCTTCACTTTGTATCTGCAATGCATAGAACTCAGGCTGATGTAGAGTGTATTTTAGACAAACCATGTGAAACACTGCAAAACGACTCACCTGTTATCTCACAACTTTAGCAATAAAAAAACATAGATCTACTTACTTGAAATTATGTAGAGCGGAGTAAGGAGCACAGAATGGAACAGCATAGAGCAATGTATCTTCTTCTACAGGAAGCCCAGTCAAAGTGTCTAACACTCCAGTCTCATCCACCGAACTATCAGCTCCATCGATTATGTCATCATCATCCTCAGCCAATGGTATGCCAGCTTTGAACGCTGCTTTTGCAGCCGCTGAGAGAACAGAACCAACAATATTGTGTACTCAGTACACTGCAGAGGTGAAGGATAAATAACGGGAATTGTGTTTCATAATGTGAATAATATTTGAAGCAAGGATTTAATAATAGGTGGAGACAATTACACCACAACCACAATAAACAACCCTGTAGGGTATTACAGCACCGAGGCTTTGAGACTGAGAACCTGAAACTTTGCCTGTTTTCATCTAGACAATTTAGCTAAAATTCTTTGACTTCTGGGAAATATGCAAAAATGCATAACAAAACAGTAATAATAGTTATAAAGGTAATTCCTAATTCAGATAACTTGATGGAAATACAAGTAGAGGTTGATGAACGAGCACAGAAATCCACTGACGTGTTTACATTCTGTATAACGTGTTGAGACCAAATATTTAACCAAACAGATAGAGGGTGTAATCTCTCACTATCATGGCTACACACGTTATACAGAGAGAACAATCAAACCAAGTACCACTTTCACACGAATAGCTAACCAGTCAAAACAAACAAAAATCATGAGCCTTGTCTACACCCTGTTGCTGCGTTACAAAATCCAAATCGATGGCTGCAGACAACGTAACTAACACGGACAGGAAACAACAGGTCACTGGCAGCACACTGGCAGCACAGAGAGAGAAGGCAGACGCTGCTGATGAGACCAACCTTGCTGTTTCTTCTTGTATTCCTGCTGTTTTTGTGCAAGTTCTGTCTTGCGCTGCTGTTTCTCAGCTTGCTGCTGCTGCTGCACTTTCAACTTGGCTCTCTTTTTTGTCTCCTACAGCCAAGAGTAGATATGTACACTTTACATAACATAAGATAGTTGTTTATACATTATACACCCATTTCCATACAATTTTCCTTCACACAAAAAGTCGGTGATTTATCTGATTCCAAAGAAGTCATTAATCAATAATAAATTTTTTCCATTGAAAGTTTCTGTATTTACAAAATGGAGAAGTACAATAGCAAAGACCGATGTTCTGCCTGGGCAAATGAATTCACCGCATGAGTGGTCAACTACCCACCCTTTCTGCAGACTGGAGCAAGGCCGTACGGAGTAGTCTCTCCTCCTCATCCTGATCTGCATATTTTTTTTTGATTTTCTTCAACTTTCCACTCTGACCCCTCTTGTTGGTGACCTGAGGCTGCAAGGAAGGGGCGGAAACCTCCCCTTCACCATTGTCTTCAGATTTTAGTCTATCATTTACAGGCTATAACAACAATTATCACACATTTCTGATATATTTGCAAGTTATTACGAGCGACAATGTCTAGGGTAATGAAGAACTTTTGTAACAGCAGGAAATACATGTACCCGAATCTCTCAACAAAGTAAAAGAATTCAAAAACAAATGAGTGGATGATACGAAACGCTTCTCACAAACCTGGGCATTAGAGTCTGTGGTATCTGCGTTAGCAGAAGTTGGTGCATTTATTCCTTGTTTCTTTGCCTTTTTCATGTCCCTACAACCAGTTTAGTATTTGTGTGCAACGCGGAGAATATATATTTGGACTGAGGAAACTTTGAGAATTCTGCTTCATCAACAGAATGAGTGCTTGAAGGGTTCGAGGCAGAGAAAAGCGTCCGACAGTTTAAATCATAATAACATAAAACTACTGAGACTAATAGACTTATCAATAAAACTACAAATGCATGGAACTGAATCTATTACCTTCGCTGCTTTCTGCTGACCACAGGCTTGCTACTACTGCTGACGGTAGACATCTTATCAAAGTCATCGCTGGCAGCATCACTGGTACCGCTGACTGTGCTTATACTTCTCTGCCTCAACTCAAATCTACAGGTAAGACACAGGTAACATAAGGTAATATATAGGTAGTATGTAGGTAATATATAGGTAGTATGTAAGTAATATATAGGTAGTATGCAGGTAATATATAGGTAGTATGTAGGTAATATATAGGTAGTACGCAGGTGACATATAGGTAGTACGTAGGTAATATATAGGTAGTACGCAGGTAATATATAAGTAGTATGCAGGTAATATACAGGTAGTATGCAGGTAATATATAAGTAGTATGTAGGTAATATATAGGTAGTATGCAGGTAATATATAGGTAGTATGCAGGTAATATATAGGTAGTATGTAGGTAATATATAGGTAGTATGTAGGTAATACATAGGTAGTATGCAGGTAATATATAGGTAGTATGTAGGTAATATATAGGTAGTGTGTAGGTAATATATAGGTAGTATGTAGGTAATATATAGGTAGTATGTAGGTAATATATAGGTAGTATGCAGGAAATATATAGGTAGTATGTAGGTAATATATAGGTAGTATGTAGGTAATATATAGGTAGTATGCAGGTAATATATAGGTAGTATGTAGGTAATATATAGGTAGTGTGTAGGTAATATATAGGTAGTATGTAGGTAATATATAGGTAGTGTGTAGGTAATATATAGGTAGTATGTAGGTAATATATAGGTAGTATGTAGGTAATATATAGGTAGTATGCAGGAAATATATAGGTAGTATGTAGGTAATATATAGGTAGTATGTAGGTAATATATAGGTAGTATGCAGGTAATATATAGGTAGTATGTAGGTAATATATAGGTAGTGTGTAGGTAATATATAGGTAGTATGTAGGTAATATATAGGTAGTATGTAGGTAATATATAGGTAGTATGTAGGTAATATATAGGTAGTATGCAGGTAATATATAGGTAGTATGCAGGTAATATATAAGTAGTATGTAGGTAATATATAGGTAGTATGCAGGTAATATATAGGTAGTATGCAGGTAATATATAAGTAGTATGCAGGTAATATATAGGTAGTATGCAGGTAATATATAGGTAGTACGCAGGTAATATATAGGTAGTATGCAGGTAACAACGTACTTGGAGCCACTGATGTGCTGCAGGTCTATCTGTGTGTCTGGAAACTCCGACTCCAGTTCATCCTTTTCTACTGATTCTACCGGATTTGACTCCGCTGCCTTGTCACTAAGGGACGCTTCCTCCTTTACATCCTGAAGACTGAGCTCTTTTATGGGATCACCACTGAGGGGGGTCACACCATCCGTAGCCTCAGTTTCTTTGGGCCCCTCAACTTTTACCTCAGGCTGTACTTCCTCTCTGTCAGACAATACAACAGAATGGACATCACATAGACAGTAGATAGATGGAATACACAAATAAGGGGGAGGGGGGAGAGGAGCGCAATGAGAGAGGTGGAGGAGCGTGGAGGGTGGGAGAGGGGGGAGAAGAAGCGAGGAGAGGGGGAGAATGGGGGGGGGAGAGAGTGGGGGTGGTGGGGAGAGGGGGGGGGGGAGAGAGGGGGGGGAGAGAGAGGGGGGAGGGGAAGCGAGGAGAGGGGGAGAATGGGGGGGGAGAGAGTGGGGGTGGTGGGGAGAGGGGGGGGGGGGAGAGAGGGGGGGGGGGGAGAGAGGGGGGAGGGGAAGCGAGGAGAGGGGGAGAATGGGGGAGGGGAGAGAGTGGGGGTGGTGGGGAGAGGGGGGGAGAGAGGGAGAAGGGGGGGGGGAGAGAGGAAGGGGGAGAGGGAGGGAGAGGGGGGGGGGAGAGGGGAGGGGGAGAGAGGGGGGAAGAGAGCGGAAGAAAAAGAAGGCAGGGAGCAGTGGATAAAATAGGAGGGAAAGCGTTGGAGATGACGAAGGCAAAACAAAAGCGGGGCAGAAATAGAGCAGTTACGCATATTGGAATGGCAAAAATACTGCTAGCTAATGTACATAGATAAATAGTGCATTGTATCAATGTATAATCAATGATTTATATACACTTATATATAATAAACTTACAGAGAGCCGGTTACTTCCTGCTCTGACGGGTGATTACCTTCCAGTGCCTCTTCCTCTACCACTGGATCTAGTCTCTCCACGGACACCCTACAATATCATTGGTATATAGTATACTACTAGAATAGTGTAGCTAGATGTGTACGTGTTATTGGTCATCAGTAACAAAGATATAGTAATGGATGTATTAATAGTAGCAATAGCTTTATGAGAGACACAAAATGCTTGCAATGGTTTACAATCAATGGTTGGCCAGCATACAATGCAATTGAGTGAGCTCATAATGGATACAGAACAACCATATATTATCACATACACATAACAATCTATGTGGTACAAGGTGAATATAATAACGATGACTATTTCTGCGATTCAACTGCATATGATGGAAAGAATGTAGTTCACAAACAACACCACTTACTCAGAGTCGTCCTCCCCTTCACTCTCTCCACTATCCAGTTCCACCTCTACATCTCTCTCCTCTGTATCTTCAGTTATGACTGACTCCATATCATCATCTAGTACTCTAACTTTCCTCTCTCCTCGGTGTCTCTCTACCGAGTCATCGTCTAGTTTAAACAACAGACCAAATCCGTATATGAGGTAGGAAGGAGGGAGGAAGTTTTTCTTGCCTCTGATCATAAAACTGCCGGTAGAAAGATATTCTCCACTGGGTGCAGTCTTAGATACTTGGTCGTGGTATACCCACCAAGCACTTGTAACTACCTGTCAACAGAAACATGCGCGAAAACTTGTCATTATCTGTCAATAGATACACACGTAAGCACTTTCCGTTACCTGTCAAAAGGTACAGGTACAACAAACTGTCGCGATCTGGCAATAGGTACATGTGCAAACACTTGTTATACATGGTAATAGATACACATGCAAGCACTTGTCACTCCATGTCAATATGCAAACCTAACCAACACTTGTCACTATGTGTCAATTGGCACACCAAACCATCACTTGTCACTATGTGTCAATTGGCACACCCAACCATCATTTGTCACTATGTGTCAATTGGCACACCTAACCATCACTTGTCACTATGTGTTAATTGGCACACCTAACCATCACTTGTCACTATGTGTCAATTGGCACACCTAACCATCACTTGTCACTATGTGTCAATTGGCACACTTAACCATCACTTGTCACTATGTGTCAATTGGCACACATGGAGTCGCTGCGTGAAGCTTGCAAAACTGCTCATCACAAATCTTTTTAGAACTAAAAGGTTGAAAAGTTGACATTTAAATAATCTGTAAAACAACTTTGCATAAATCAAAAAATTATACCAATAATCACCCAGGTAAGCAAAATCAGCAGCGCACCAATACCCAGCAGCACACCAGTACCCAGCAGCACACCAGTACCCAGCAGCACACCAGTACCCAGCAGCACACCAGTACCCAGGTGCAGGTGCAGCACACCAGTACCCAGGTGCTGGTACTTACGATATCCACTAAAAGAATGGATACAAAATGTACCACAAAATGATACAATAAATACAAAAGCCATTTACCTTCGCGTCCCAAGCAGCACTGTGACATATAGCCATGGTTCCTGCTTCATTTAAGGTTTTAGGAGAGATAGGACCACCTACCAGTACATAACAACAGATTACATGTAACTAAGGCTGAGAGAACATATAAATAATGTATAAGCTATTTATTTGAATCTGATTGCGGAATCAATTAACAATCTAACCATGCGGCACCACCATAGACATCGAAATGCAGTATTGAAATGAAAAGTAGGTTATTGCGCAATATAATAGATGCGACGGGTACCAGTGAAAAAATGAACACTCTCAACTGAAGTATAAAAACTTCCGTCAGAAAATACAATTTTCAGCAAACCAACGAGGGTAAACATAACTCCACCACATCAAAACGTGTAGGAGCTCTGGGAGTTTACACTTACAATGAAACTGGCAATTTACCAGGCGAAAGCCTAATGCTTTACTTCGAAATGCGTATAATTCATAGACATCTATACAAACCTTGGGGATTCTTAACTACAATACTACTAGCACCATGTATATCTGCGTGTACATAGACATCTCCAGCTCTCATGTATCTCCTCACCAACATCTCATTCTGCTGTCCATCTCTTCCAGCCAACACCAGGTAATTCTCTGATGAAATGAACCAGTTAAACTTCTCAAACCACATCACCTACAACAGTAATTGCAACTAATCATTGATTAATAAAAAATACAACTGGTATTAAATAATAATTACAATTAACATTCATTAAAAATTACAAATATTTAATAATAATAATACTTATAAATCAGGGCTAATCATAATTAAAAATCATAATAATCAATATTTATATCTTCATAATTATAAACAACAATTTTGTGATACTTCTAGTGGCCACTCCTTCAAACTTAAATCAGAGGTGTCACTGGCGTTTTGTTTTGAGGCGGTTGTGGACCATAAAAAGCTCCTAGCAATAAAAACTTTGAGAAAATAGCAACTACGAACCAATGTAATTAATAATTATTAGTATTGCCGTCATTACTTAAAAATAATCATGATCAACAAACAATTTTATTACATTCATCATTATACACTAGATATATTTTTGATGCAGACATTTCACTGTTAAAACTTCCAATCAAAACTTTATGATAGCCAAAGTAAATAACTTGTTGTACTAAACCATATTAAAAACAAAAAATGAGAGAATTAATTGTACAACAGCGACGGATATCAAATAATGCGATTACAAAAAGTAGTACGGAACAAACCATTTCCACGGTGGCTACCAAAACCTGTAACAATGGCCTTGACATACTTTCCGAGCCTTGACTATATTAGCAGTCACTTTCATCTCTTTCAGCGCTTGTTTAGTCTTCCTCTCGGCTGACTTGAGAGCTTTACTGGAGGCATCCATTGTTTTCTTCTCTTTGTTAGATGCATGCTTCTTGTGGTCGTAGTACTTCTTAGCATTGGCATACGCAGACAATGCAATATCTATGTCTATTGTCATTGGCTTCTGCTCTTCCTCATCGTATGGATCGCTGCGGAAACATTCAACGAATAATGGCAGGGCAACGATAGGAAACATTCAACGAATAATGGCAGGGCAGCAATAGGAAACATTCAACGAATAATGGCAGGGCAGAAATAGGAAACATTCAACGAATAATGGCAAGGAAACGATAGGAAACATTCAACGAATAATAGCAGGGCAACGATAGGAAACATTCAACGAATAATGGCAAGGCAACGATAGGAAACATTCAACGAATAATAGCAGGGCAACGATAGGAAACATTCAACGAATAATAGCAAGGCAACGATAGGAAACATTCAACGAATAATAGCAAGGCAACGATAGGAAACATTCAACGAATAATGGCAGGGCAACGATAGGAAACGAATACCACAGCTTTACGGATATATACGGCTTATCTTGACCAAACTAAAAGTTAACTCCTTTTAAAAAACTATGAAGTCCACCCTTCAGCATTTGTTGTTTTCTTGTCGATATACAAACTCAATACTGTATTTCATGGAAAACAGTCTAACATTCTCTTACACTGAAGTCTATAAATCCGGCATTTCAATAATAATGTGGATTGATCCACGAATGTTTTATCCCCTTGTTACGTCACAAGAGAAATCTGACAAAAGTAACCAAAGAAGAAATGGTAGCCAACTTCACTAAAGAAAATCATTAATCCACTCATTCCACAGAAATACCCTTCCTTTTTTCGCATTTTTCTGGAGCAAGATTGAGCGATCCAACCTTATGTAATAGAAGCCAGGAGTAACAAGGTTTATACAGTACCTGAGTGGGTTTATACAGTACTTGAGTGGGTTTATACAGTACCTGATTGGGTTTATACAGTACCTGATCGGGTTTATACAGCACCTGAGTGGGTTTATACAGTACCTGAGTGGGTTTATACAGCATCTGATTGGGTTTATACAGTACCTGATTGGGTTTATACAGTACCTGAGTGGGTTTATACAGTACCTGAGTGGGTTTATACATTATCTGAGTGGGTTTATACAGTACCTGAGTGGGTTTATACAGTACCTGATTAGGTTTATACAGTACCTGGGTGGGTTTATACAGTACCTGAGTGGGTTTATACAGTACCTGAATGAGTTTATACAGTACCTGAGTGGGTTTATACAGTACCTGAGTGGGTTTATACAGTTCCTGGGTTTGTTTATACAGTACCTGAATGGGTTTATACAGTACCTGAGGGGGTTTATACAGTACCTGAGTGGGTTTATACAGTACTTGAGTGGGTTTATACAGTACCTGAGTGGGTTTATACAGTACTTGAGTGGGTTTATACAGTACCTGAGTGACATTGTAAAATGATTTTTCTCTAGTTTTAGAGACTTTATAGCCATAGCTACAGGATCTCCATGACTCTGGGCTTCCTTTATAATATCCACTATCTCATCCCAGTCTATCTGGTTGGCCAGAGCAGATCTCACCACAGATATAGCTTTGTCTACCTGTAACCAACGCATAACATACAACATCTCTATACCAACATACAACATCTCTATACCAACATACAACAACTAGTATTACTACATACAACAACTCTATACCAACATACAACAACTAGTATTACTACATACAACAACTAGTACTACTACATACAACAACTAGTACTAGTACATACAACTAGTACTACTACATACAACAACTAGTACTACTACATACAACAATTAGTACTACTACATACAACAACTAGTACTACTACATACAACCAGTACTACTACATACAACAACTAGTACTACTACATACAAGAACTAGTACTACTACATACAACCAGTACTACTACATACAACAACTAGTACTACTACATACAACTAGTACTACTACATACAACAACAAGTACTACTACATACAACAACAAGTACTACTACATACAACCAGTACTACTACATACAACAACTAGTACTAATACATACAACAACTAGTACTACTACATACAACAACTAGTACTACTACATACAACCAGTACTACTACATACAACAACTAGTACTACTACATACAACTAGTACTACTACATACAACAACAAGTACTACTACATACAACAACAAGTACTACTACATACAACAACCAGTACTACTACATACAACAACTAGTACTACTACATACAACAACTAGTACTACTACATACAACAACTAGTACTACTACATACAACAACTAGTACTACTACATACAACAACTAGTACTACTACATACAACAACTAGTACTACTACATACAACAACTAGTACTACTACATACAACAACTAGTACTACTACATACAGCAACTAGTACTAGTACATACAACAACTAGTACTAGTACATACAACGACCAGATTCATCTGTACGATATGCGCTTTCCTTTCATCCACTTCCTGTTCCTTCTGTAACTCCGTCAATCTCTTAGTATGATCTTTTCTTACGTTGTCTAACTTCTTCATGGCAGATTTCTCCTACAGACAAACCCAGACAATCGCTGCAAACCCAGACAATCGTTGCAAACCCAGACAATCGCTGCCAAAATACTGTAGGTTGGAACAAACAGTTTTGAGCAATAAAACTGACGAGTTGAAGTCACACTGAGATGGTTTTATAAATAAGACATATAGTGCTATAACTAGTATAATCTCGCTGCATATACATAAATATAAATGTATATAAAACAAACATAATGTGTGTGTGTGTTTGTCCACAATAAGGTATGCCAATTAACACTGCAGCACAGACAGTCCATTGGACCATTTAGATTTAGGCCACCGTTTACTTTTGATGTTTGTTATCAGACCGAAGATTTATGAGGTTTTGTCCTTTATTAATGTAAAGGGAGACAAATCACAAAACAACAACCAGCTCTCATACCAGATGGTTCGAGTGTTACACAAGTATCCCCATGTTGCTTTATGACTGGTATTATTTTTTTCCCGATGTTAATAAATCGGACAAATGTTTTCCTAACATTATGTTGTTGTAAGTTAGTTATGACTGCAGTAGAAGTAAAATGCAGCTGGATTTCAAAAAGAGCTGAGACATGTGCCCGCACACTGTTTTACCATGTCTGATATAAAACTGAGCATGGGGGAGAGAAGGAGAGGGTTGAGTAGGGCAAGAGTGGAGCAGGGAAGGGGTAGAGCAAGATGTAGGGTGAGGTCCACAAAAAGCCAGGGAGAAAGAAGGAAAGAGGGGGCATAGAGAGTGGGGGTCGGGGAGAGCCAGAGGGGGAGAGAGAGGGGGGCGGACAAAGAGGCGGTGGGAAAAGCGAGGTGGCGCAAAGAAGGGTTAGGGAGTTAAGGGAGGAGGCAGGGATGAGCAGCAGCGGTGCAGCGAGAAGGCACCGCTGCTGCTCCTCAACAATTAAGCATTCAAACCATTACATTGTGTTACTTACTGCCTGAACTGTCTTCATTTCTATTTTCTGGGCTTCTAGCTGGGAGAAGAACTGGTCTACTGCCTGAAACATAAAGTATAATGGAGAACTGCCTATTAGTGTAGATAAAAGTTAGATTGCTGCACTGGTCTCTTGGTCAGAGGGAGAAATGCTATACATTTACAGAAAAACCAGTTACAATCCTACAAGAAGACAAGTTATATCCCTACAGGAAGACAAGTTACAATCTGACAAGAAGACAAGTTACATTCCTACAGGAAGACAATTTACAGTACCACAGTAAAATAAATTACAACCCTACAGGAAGAGAAGTTACAACTCCATACAAGAGAAACATACATTTCCAATGGAAAAAAAGTCTGCAAGACAAAGTAAAAAAGAAATAATCCATACTTAAAGAAATTAGGCCACCTAATTTTGAGAGGTATTAAGTTAATTTTTGTGAGGTTGAAATGTACTTAAAAAATTATCTGGAGTTGCCCTCTAACCAGTAAGGCAATCTTACTGATAAATGCAATCAGTGCTGACCTAGACGCATTTTTTTCCAGAAAACTCAACAACTAATATAGCACGAGTTTTCAAAATTTTGGTTTATTTGTCTACAAGTAGGACAGGTAAGTAATAGAGTGAAGGTACAGGTAAGTAATAGGGTGAAGATACAGGTAAGTAATAGAGTGAAGGTACAGGTAAGTAATAGAGTGAAGGTATAGGTAAGTAATAGAGTGAAGATACAGGTAAGTAATAGAGTGAAGGTATAGGTAAGTAATAGAGTGAAGATACAGGTAAGTAATAGAGTGAAGGTACAGGTAAGTAATAGGGTGAAGATACAGGTAAGTAATAGAGTGAAGATACAGGTAAGTAATAGAGTGAAGGTACAGGTAAGTAATAGAGTGAAGGTACAGGTAAGTAATAGAGTGAAGATACAGGTAAGTAATAGAGTGAAGATACAGGTAAGTAATAGGGTGAAGATACAGGTAAGTAATAGAGTGAAGGTACAGGTAAGTAATAGAGTGAGGATACAGGTAAGTAATAGAGTGAAGATACAGGTAAGTAATAGAGTGAAGGTATAGGTAAGTAATAGAGTGAAGATACAGGTAAGTAATAGAGTGAAGATACAGGTAAGTAATAGAGTGAAGGTACAGGTAAGTAATAGAGTGGAGGTACAGGTAAGTAATAGAGTGAAGGTACAGGTAAGTAATAGAGTGAAGGTACAGATAAGTAATAGAGTGAAGGTACAGGTAAGTAATAGAGTGAAGGTACAGATAAGTAATAGAGTGAAGGTACAGGTAAGTAATAGAGTGAAGGTACAGGTAAGTAATAGAGTGAAGGTACAGGTAAGTAATAGAGTGGAGGTACAGGTAAGTAATAGAGTGAAGGTACAGGTAAGTAATAGAGTGAAGGTACAGGTAAGTAATAGAGTGAAGGTACAGGTAAGTAATAGAGTGAAGGTACAGATAAGTAATAGAGTGAAGGTACAGGTAAGTAATAGAGTGAAGGTACAGGTAAGTAATAGAGTGAAGGTACAGGTAAGTAATAGAGTGGAGGTACAGGTAAGTAATAGAGTGAAGGTACAGGTAAGTAATAGAGTGAAGGTACAGATAAGTAATAGAGTGAAGGTACAGGTAAGTAATAGAGTGAAGGTACAGGTAAGTAATAGAGTGAAGGTACAGGTAAGTAATAGAGTGAAGATACAGGTAAGTAATAGAGTGAAGATACAGGTAAGTAATAGAGTGAAGGTACAGGTAAGTAATAGAGTGGAGGTACAGGTAAGTAATAGAGTGAAGGTAAGTAATAGAGTGAAGGTACAGGTAAGTAATAGAGTGAAGGTACAGGTAAGTAATAGAGTGAAGGTACAGGTAAGTAATAGAGTGAAGGGACAGGTAAGTAATAGAGTGAAGGTACAGGTAAGTAATAGAGTGAAGGTACAGGTAAGTAATAGAGTGAAGGTACAGGTAAGTAATAGAGTGAAGGTACAGGTAAGTAATAGAGTGAAGGTACAGGTAAGTAATAGAGTGAAGGTACAGGTAAGTAATAGAGTGAAGGTACAGGTAAGTAATAGAGTGAAGGTACAGGTAAGTAATAGAGTGAAGATACAGGTAAGTAATAGAGTGAAGGTACAGGTAAGTAATAGAGTGAAGTACCTGATTGAAGGAGTCAAACTGTACATGTCTCCTGCTCTGGTGTTGTTTGTACAGAAATGGATGGAACTCATCGTACACCAACAGTTCCTTACTCTCTCCGTCCACCTCGGCCTTCACCTTCTGCTCCACCTACAAATGGGTGACCACACACCGTTAGAGCATACATGCACCTGCATAGGTGTGACCTCACACTGCTAGAGTATATATACACCTGCATAGGTTAGACCTCACACTGTTAGAGTATATATACACCTGCATAGGTGAGACCTCACACAGTTAGAGTATACATACACCTGCATAGGTGAGACCTCACACTGTTAGAGTATACATACACCTGTATAGGTGAGACCTCACACTGTTAGAGTATACATACACCTGCATAGGTGAGACCTCACACTGTTAGAGTATACATACACCTGTATAGGTGAGACCTCACACTGTTAGAGTATACATACACCTGTATAGGTGAGACCTCACACAGTTAGAGTATACATACACCTGTATAGGTGAGACCTCACACTGTTAGAGTATACATACACCTGTATAGGTGAGACCTCACACTGTTAGAGTATACATACACCTGCATAGGTGAGACCTCACACAGTTAGAGTATACATACACCTGTATAGGTGAGACCTCACACCGCTAGAGTATATATACACATGCATAGGTGAGACCTCACACCGTTAGAGTATACATACACCTGCATAGGTGAGACCTCACACAGTTAGAGTATACATACACCTGTATAGGTGAGACCTCACACTGTTAGAGTACACATACACCTGCATAGGTGAGACCTCACACCACTAGAGTATATATACACCTGCATAGGTGAGACCTCACACCGTTAGAGTATACATACACCTGCATAGGTGTGACATTAGACAATATTTCTCATAATATTACATCACAGGTGGATTTATAATTTTACCGAATTTTAGCAGTAACAGCACATGAGCAGTCCATGCAACGTGTAAACCACCAAAAAGGGTAGACAATTCCATTCAACCAACCAAGTAATGCTAAATCAAACGATGCTTATAGCAACAGATCGCTCCATCAGCGACAACAACTACCAATAAAATAGAAGAAAAATATGTAGCCTTGGCACGTAATGTTACTGCAGTTGGGAGTCCAGGCTACCTTTTGTATGATGTAACCATTGCACTGCGCTTCGCTGCGTTTCATAAGCTCCTCCCCAGACTCCAAAGCTGTGAGTAAACGCGGTAGATCAGAGGCTATATCAAACCCTTTATCTAAAGCTGCTGAGGGTGGGAACCCAGCCTCCTGAAGGCAATGATCAATCATTGCAGGTCCAAAGGCTACAAGAATAAATAACAAAGCATTTCATTTAGATTTTGGATGGAAAAGAGAACACAACTCTATATAAATTAATTAATAACGTTCATTTATAATGATATCGTGTTTTTTTTCTCATCATTAAACAAAACAAATATGCTTTCATATTGTCATAACAATCAATTTATTTATGGTGTTGGTATTATTGCACATGATCAGGATATTTATTATTATTATTACTATTATTAAAATAAATCGTTATTTTTAACTCTATGTAATGTCATCAAATTTTCAGGTCAAACAGATGTCTCTGTTCCGTAACAATACATATCGTATTACACTGTAATCTGCAGCAACTGCTTGTATAACTGCCTGATACAAAGATACACGATATTAATATAAAAAACTGTTATTAATAAATTTATATGGAGTTGTTTCCTTTTTTCATCCAAAATCTAGATGAACTGCTTGGAAACAAACGTCACCAATAACAAATGCGCTGCGGAGTAGGACGTGTAACTGGCTAGTATCAGATCAATTTGATATTATATTTTGCAGTTTGTCTACAGCATTGTGATTGGTCAGACATGACACGACATTGTGATAGATAAAGCATTCACTTGGATTCTTTCTATAAAAGTAAACTGGATTTACAGATTTCACAATGCATTTTATAAGTCGAAGATATGGAGCAGAAAGCAGCCAATCGTGTCGAGTGATCGTTAGCTCTCAATAGACAGAAAGAAGGTTGAGTTTTAAACATAATGTCAAACTCTTCCAAGCATTAGAAAACATCGAAACTTCCCACAATAGAAAAGACCCTGTCACAAAAATTGACCTCTAACAAGACACCCTGTAGGTAGGGCCAGAAGTTTTTAAGAATTCACTGAACTACTCACGCAGTTTAGGATTTAGTATTCTCCTCAAGTTATCGTTCTTTTTAGCTGACAGAAAGATCTCATGTAATCTACAGACAGAGTCAAAGAGGGTGTAAAATTGATCAATTCAGTTAACTACAAGGTTACAGTTTGAATCACTGCCCAGTGAGATAACCACATGGAAGAAACAAATAGCAAAGTGTGAAAAAAATATCACTAGTAAGCAAATGACTGATCGATTTCAACAACAGTCAGGCAAACATCAAAACTATTTGAAATAGAAAAAAAGATTGGCCAGTACGGGGATCGAACCCGCGACATTCGCGTTATTAGCACGACGCTCTAACCAACTGAGCTAACCGGCCACTTGATAGCAGCCGTTACCAATCAACAAAATTGACCTCAAAGGCATATCAGCAACAGCTATATACTAATGGAGGGTGGAAAATAATAAGCCAAGATTTTTTGTGACTATGTTGCCAAAGCACCCAAACATATGTGGAATTCTTGCGTCACAGTCGTACCACCAAACTTATACCCCATGTACGTCTACCGATTCGCTCCCGATTTGGCCTAACCGATTGGGTGATTTTGCGGTTTCTCTTTCCGGTTAAGTCGCCAAACAATCGGTAGTGAGTGACTGATTTAAGGTAATCGACGGGTTTAGATCCGCATCAAAAAATCGATATACAATTTGTGATTTGACCAATCACATCACTGCTAGCGATTTTAGTGTTTCCAACAAAACCGCTTCTCAAATACAATTATTTATAGAGAAGAGTCATTTTTGAGTGTCTCGTCTTTGTTGTTTGAAAACACTTGTGGCTAACTATAGGCATTTTCGGATCAAGAACGTCCATGCCTTGATAAAATTGGCACGGGAAAGCGCTTCCGAATGCAATTTTGACGTTCGTTCCTGGCATAATTTCTATGCATGAACGTTCAAAATCAAAAGTTCACTTCATCGGAGTTATCTTCTTCTTTTTTTCTAGTGTCGCAGTGAATAGTAAAAGACGCATCCTGCTGAGGTGACAGCTTTTTGGTTATATATTATAAAAAAGTAAATAATAATTTTGACAATTATTACCAGTTACTTATGTGTTTTACTAATTACTATTTTTCATTTTTAACAATGTTTATTATCAGTTGGTCATGTTTGGCTATTTGAACAATTGTTTTCTTTTACTAACTAAAGTATAATAAAATAATTAAAAAAACTATAAGAACTTATAATAATATTAATGATGATATCATTTGAATAACAGTAATATTAATAATGATTATCATACATTTTTCTTATATTATAATTATTTATTACAATTTTATTTTAATTCACCATCCTCAGTAAAATGTGTCCAAAAATAATTTCAACATCGACATGCTTCAAGACTTGTTATTATTTATTTTATTATTATTGTTAGAAATGAAACTTGAGGCCTCATCACTCTTGTCTTGTTATTGTAACTAACGTCAAAGGGCTCATTATTTGCAAAAATATTTATTATAGGAGAACTCTACGCATTCGGATCAAGAACGTCATAGGGTGGACGACCCCCTGAACGGTAAAACCACCGTTCAGCATAGAGTTCCAAAAAACAGGTTTTGTACTCGCCGAAAAACGAAAATTTCGCCCATTTTGGAATGAACGTTCTCGATCCGAAAATGCCTAATGATATGAATACAGCGAGTTTAACCGGTGTTGCGTGAGAATGGCAAGTGGAGGAAAAAATTGGGGAAACACCTTGAGGTCATCTCCAATCGGTAAGGACAAATCGGTAGATGTAAATGTAGCATTACAGTGACAACATTATTGGTTATACCTGAGCAGCTCTAGAAGTTTCTACCATTATTTTACTTGAAGTTGATGATAAAATCTACATATACCCAATTTTCATATATTAACGTTTGTGTGCCACTTCACAATTATCGTGTATTTACCTCAGCAGTTCATTTTGTCACTTCTACCAACTCACCCCTCTTATACCCAGAAAATAAGCCGCTACCATTAAAAGCAACTGGTCAAAATGTCTCCATCTTGTTCGCAAACCAACACCATAAGCATGGGCAATTGTATTTAGCATTATAATGTTCTTTTAGAACAAACTTGTTGTAAAGTTGGAGTTGTTTTCTTTTGGGGAGACGACTATCTCTATTTATTCACTGGTTGCTGTAAGGAAATACAACTCATTGCAGTTGTATTCTCAACAGCGCAGACCCAATTTAAGTCAATTGATGAAATGAAAATCTGAAAAAAAGTGATGCTGGTAATGACAATACAGCCAACAGCCACAAAAAGATAACAATGTTAATCGGGCGGCTATTGCTGCGCCACACCATGGCACCCACTAACCACTTCAGAGCACTAAAGGATACTTACTCCTCTATTGTAGGCAGAGGTTGAGCGGTCTTGGCTAGCTCCAAAGGGTACTTCTCTCTAACAGCGTATTTCACATCCTGGGAATCGTCTGCCCTTGGCCTCAGTATGTTCAATATGGTGAGTTCATGGTCTGTTAGTATAATGTTACCCTGTAATAGCGATGGTATAATCAGCTAGCACAATGTTACAATACAATAGCAACTGTATCATCAGCTGGAACTACGTCACGCAACGATAGTTGCTGCATCATCATCATCATCAGCAAATATAACGTTGTCTTACAACAGTAAATCTACGATCACCTCGCAAAGTGAGTGTTTGATCAGCAGGTACAGTTATTAGTCTGGTAGAAGGCTATGTAGACTGAGTACCTACCCTGTCATAGAGCTCAAGTACGATATGGTAAGCCGCATCCCCAGAACCAAATTGCAGTTGTACGATTCTGTCATTCCCCAGCTGTCTGACCATTTCCAAACGCCTGGACTTGAGATGCTTCCTCATCTACAACCAAGTTTTAATGCTTGTATCCCAGAAAATAATACTTTACCACCATAACTGTTAGTGATGGTGAAAGCTATTAGCACTTATGGTGGGTTCATTAATGGTGTTACAGAAAAACGTAGAAACATCAGAGGAAACTGGAGTAAAACAGCAATAACAAAGCGTATCTCTAAAGTAGAATCACAATGTTCCGATGGGCAAATAACTCCAAATCAACTAATCTGTGCGAGCTGTCTAACTTGGGCAAGTGAATGTTTTCAACGCTTCCATGATCTGGTTTATGAGGCTACATCATCATGTGCAAAATGAAACAAAATTCAGATTTTCTATAACCTTATTTTTCGATTGAAATTGAAAGTTCTGAGGTCGAGCTACTGGATAGGTTCCCATGATTCGTCTGATTAGAAGCTTGATAACAGTTGCCAATGGGAACTTAGTGACTAACAACTGACCGACTGGCTTATAACAAACTACAGACACGGCATCAGGCCATTTGAAAATGTGCAATGTCAATGGCACAACGAAAGAATAATTATTGACTAAAGAGAAGACAACTCCGTCAAGGAATAAAAAATTATAAATACCTTCATACTAAAGCCAGAAGGAAAGTGACTTTTAGGCCAATCATACTCCGTGATGTGGATGCGTATGCCCGATTCTATCAATAATACTTTTTTAGAATCTGGTCTAAAATAGATAATAATATTTATTGTATGAATAAAAATATTAATTACTATCTGGGGCAATAGTTGAAACAGATGCTGCGTAATATTAACATAATTAAAAAAAGCCGTCATATAAATCTGCTCTTCTCCTTCATCTATAATAATTTGCGCTAACTAAAAGAATAGAGTGACAGATACAAATTAGCTAACAGCTGCTTTTATCAACCAAAGTTCGATTTACTCTGAAGATCGAATAAATTGACACAGATTATCTTCACAATATACCAAATTATATTTAGACTAGCAAGCAGTAGAATGATACAAAATATACTACTAAAGAAAGACGAGTCTTTTCTGGTGACAGAAAAGCTTTTATCAAACTCCAACACAAAATATTACCCAATAACCATCACAAAACCAAATGAGTCATGCTCTCAGACCAACGACGTGTCACAAAAGACAAACAGTAGAATGAATTAGTTGTATGAAGACGTACTTGGTAAACTTGAGCAAGTAGGTCTTGTGGTCTATGTCATATATGTTTGCTACCCTCAAGCCTGAGAACCTGCAATGAAACAAACATACATCATATGGCACATATATCTTAAGAAACAACAAAGGAATAAGGCTACAAAAGACAACTTACTGCTCTCTAATCTCAGTTAGCACTGCTTTGATGTCAACTGTGCTAAATCTAGACTTCATTGCATAAAGTGTACGTTAGAAAACTCCAAAAGTCTGTCATGTAAGTCTTATATGACCTGAAAAATTGAAAAAACAACAATGGTTTAACATTTCAAAAATTAAAAAGCAGCCATTTTTGAGGCAAAGAAGACATACAGATATAGAGTTCGACTGAAAAAAATTAGCGAAATTCGACCAACCGCTTAAAAGTTATGGAGCAAAATGCGGTTTTTGAGGAGTTTTCCTCTCAGTAGCTAGATAAAAAGGCATCTTTTAGTAAGCTCCAATTAAACAAATAAACTTGGCAGCTTTCCAAAAACTTCCCATTCATGTAGTTATAATCTGCTGTTTAATGTGAAGCAGTTTGCCACCGACCTACACACATCCATCACTTCATAAGCCATAGTCATAGAACATTGTAAAGAAGATCAAGCACACGGCAAAAGTTAAACAAGAAAAATCTGCTCAACTAGATACACCGTGGTTGATTGTTGGAAGACCAGGAAGCCATTAGGCCTATTAATAAATAGTCAAACAAAAATTGCTGAGGTCATGTTGGCCTTGTAGGTAAATGTAACCAAAGCAACATAATCGCTTTCATTTAAAAACATTGAATGCATACAATTTTCCTACCTCACTAAGAACTGTTTAATCACGCTCAATTGATTGTACCTATTTCTGAAAATTAAATAAAACTACTCCACTTAAATCTTTTGAAAGCATTTATGCCACATACAAAACAAGTTGTGGGGAGAGCCCCATTAATGGACATAGTTGTAGGCATCACAGAAACAATTGTCTATGATTCAGTTATATTTATAAATCATTTTTGAGATGGACTGAGGTTCTTGTGATCGCTTCATCTGTGGAGTATCGAATTACCATTCACATTTTAATTTACACCCACTCCTAGATGTCAAGAGCATGTTTGTCTTTAGATGTGTTTTGCATTGAGCAATGTTACTGGTTTTTTGAACAGCATTTGGCAGATAGCTCGAATCTTACCATTTCTATCGTAGTGTCAACACAATGCAGGAGAGAGTCTTTTTGGGTACACAAATAGCTGTAGCCTTTCGCTATCAGGCATTACAAAACACAAAATACAACATGATATTTCGCCAGCTGTCAAGCTATAGATTTTGTACACGCCTGATGACCAAAAAACTGTGCAAATCCTCTTTCGAATCACTCACATTAACATAATTCTCTTTTCTGTTTAATGTAAATCAACGATTTGAAAGAAGTGAAATCAATGCCTCATGTGCACATTTCAAAACTTATATGTGAGAGTGATATAGGTCTAAGTAACCATCTCGTAATGTCATTGCTAGAATAGACTTAGATCAAATAAAAGTGGAAGTGCAAGTCATTAAAAAAAACTTGAAAATTGAAATATAAAATAATAGCTAAAAAAAGTGATCGGCTAGAACGTAAGATCAGGATCTCACATCTCTAGGGGTTCTTGGGACCGCTAAAACCTATTATGGAGTTAGAATACAGAGCAACAGGTACCTGCTTAGATTGTGATTGAGAATTGTGAGCAGAATACTTGAAGCAGTCCGCAGCAACTTTATATAATTCTCTAAGACGGGAGTTTTCTGGTTCATACAAGATTCAAGAAAGCATCTGAATTCTTTGATCTTTTTTTTTGGTAATTTAAGTCCTACTAAGCTTTTGACGCTTATGATTCCATTTTTTGTTTGATATTTTGTATGAAACGCACTGCCTTGTTTTGCAGCATCTTTATCAAGCCAACATACTTATGCAGGATGGGCCACACACCGCATATGCATACTGAAGCTTAGGCTGACACAAAGTCTTGTATGCGATAGTTTTTATTGTTAGTGGTGCACAACAATGTAGGGTTCAAATCAAGATGCTTAAAGTTTTACGTGCCTCCAAAAAATACCTTCCTTTGGCATTATTAATTATCAATTAAAGGTACTATCAATAGCTATACACAGATATTTGAACAAGTAGTTTGTTTGTCTCTTCTCTCAGCACAACAACAACTTCATCTAAATTATATGCTACCTGCCCATCACCACGCAAACTTCCAAAAGTAATTTAATTTAAGGCCTGTTAACAGTGATCATTGCTAAGAGAAAATAATATTCTTAATTATTATTATTAAATTAAGAAATAATAATAGAATAAATAAATAATAATAATAATTAATAAATAACACATCATCATTATTATTATATTATTATTATTATTATATATTAATTATTATTTATTAATAATTTAATAAACTTCATTATTTATTAATTATCAGTGGGAAAAGCAAGAACAGCTAGGTGATTGTTTATACGGGATTGTGCATATATCGTCTACTTTATCATGGCCAACGTTAAACAAAAATAAATTCAACAAAACATTTACCACGTAGCAGCCGTTGTTATTAATTGTTGTTATCAATTAACATACTTTAGTGGTGAAAGCGGATGTTGTTAGGTATAGATTGCCCGACATCATGAAACAAAACGCCAAACACATTTGTGGGCAATTCACATCAACAGACTAGATCGCTTTCCCTCATAAGAGAAAACAACTCCATATTTGTCTCTGAGTACGTTCAAAATCCATAATATCTGAGTTGCAATCGATTTCATTGTTCCATTTTAGTTTACAAGGGAGATAATGACTGAACAGACATAGACAATAGAACATGTACTACACACGCTTCTTTCCTGTATGTAATTAATTATATGAGAGTGCTTATATTAGGAAAACAGTAAGTGGTAGCTGGCTATTGTATTAAATGTGCCAATGTTAATCAAAAAACAACAATTCCAAGCACAATCACCTTTGTGTTTGGCTAGACCTTACACACTTGGCCTAACTGGATATGTTTGTAAAACGGAGAAGTGCTCAATCTGCTCGCAGTTTTCTAAAATCATGTTAGTAAAACACCACACCTGCTGCTTCTATATGAAGTGCCGGCTTATTGAGCTCTTCAGAATGGTGCAAAACAAAAAACAACAAAAATTCTCGTCATTCTTTTGGGGCCAGCATATAATGTCACACAGGGTGTTTTATTTCCAATAATTAAACTATTGATGCAACTTTTTATACGAAATAACTGCAATTTACCCAGAAATTGATACTTAGGGCAAAGAGAGGGCAACTTCTATTCAAACAAACAATAAGTCAAAACTCACATGAATCGGCCTAGAAACCAGACAAATAGAAATTTAAAAAAGAGAATAAACATACAAACAGACGTAAATCTAGTTTTAAGTGATTTATGTAGGCAATATTCGGCAAGTAGATCAATCAATCATCTTTTTGCTCTGAGCAGGAAGGCAGTTCATTGGATGACCTAACTGGCAGCAACAGTAATTCTTGGACAGTACCAGTGGTGAAAACTCAAAACACAGACAAAACAAAACAGCACTTGCCAGCCTCTCCTACTCCAAAAAGAATGCTTAATAAAAACCAGCAAAATATATGTGGAGTTGTGCTCTCAGTAAGGCGGAAAAAAGTAAAATCATGAGTACCACAGAAAAATTATGTTACTAAAATAATAAATAGTACCGAAAATAAAAAACAAACATCATTTAGTGATTCTGGACCGTTTTAAAAATCAAAAACCACAGTAGGTACGTAAAAACATGTGACTTGGGGGCACGATCTAAAATCAATAAAATTGATAGTATTAATTAATCATGCCTTGAATGAATAACAAACGTACATTACGTAGGTTTTAATAAAATTACCGATTAGAATTGCAAAATGAGAATCAATGATTGACGGATACAGTAAATAAACATATAACTATGAGTGTAAAACCTCTAACTAGTCAAAAATCTAAATGTAAAAAAGTAGATATATTGACGAAAGAAACGCCAATGACCTATTTAAGCGTCAGCCAATCACAGTTCAAGAGGGAGACCAGCTTTATTACAACTCCATTTCCACAACTTCTCAGCCTCATCAATATCCTGTGCCCCTTTACTGGGTTGGCTAATCTTACAGGACCTACAGTCAGTTAGATACGTACTGATCATAGTCAGAAACAGGAAATGGTTGTGATTGAGAGTTTAAAAAGTTGCTAGTAAAAGAAAGTTGACAAAACAAGTGATTAAGTTTGACTCAGGGTGACTCTGGGAATGCCAACGGATGCCAAAGGATGGTGGATGGTAGATAAAACTGCAAAATGCAAACCAATGATAATGAATCCGAGGATATGGAGGCAAAAGGCATATCCTGGTCATTAGCACCATACAGTATATGATAACAAACGAATCTAGTTTGTTCGTTTTCATAGACCAATTTTAAACCCTTAAAAACATTACAAAATAATAACAACGATTGTTCAAATTCTATTAAAAAAAAGCAACTTCACAAACTATTTCAGTTTATAGCCACTTCATTTTTATTTCTTATTGATTACTTCGCCAATTGGGAGTTATGTTCTTTATGAGTGGTTCGCTAATCTATAACCAATCATTTAATAATTATAATGTTCTAAACTGTTTTTCCGTTCCAGTTGCAAAGTAGTGAATTGAGAGCACCTATTTTTGTCCTTTGCTCAGAAAGCAAAATTATTAACACTTCACTCTTTCTGTTTCAAACTGTGGGAATGCACGATGTATGATTTAAATGTGCGCAAACTTCCATTGAAAGGCACCAATGAGACATAAATGAATTTCAACCTTCACACTTACTGTCAAGAGATTCAGTTACTAGAAGCGCTGGCCAAATGTCCACAGAGTCAACCTACTTACTTCAGAAACTGGCCAGAGACTCCCTCCAGCTCCTCCGCTACTGAAGCCCAAATCTGGGTCTGAGTTCCTTCCTCCTCATTAAGAATAAAAAGATAAACGATGGGAAAGAAGACGACTCCCAGTATCTTCTGCAGAGGGCGAGAAAGTAGATTGTCTGCAAAATGTGTATTTACTGCTCCTGGATGTAGACCGTTGATGGTGACATTTCTACCTACAAACAACCGACTCAGACTATTGTAGAGAACATACCAAACAACATACACAGACGTCCATGACAGTGCTGTTACATCCACATTGGTAATTTTTTTCAGTTAATTTCAACCTAAAAAAGCAAAGGTTGTGAATGTAATTAAAGACTTAGAGATACATCGAGAGTAAAACCATGAAAAAAAGAAAGAAATTGAAATTTACTTGATTTAAAATGAAGAATTAAGTTTAATACTAAACATCACGACTGCACAAAATTGCAAGTTTATTAAAAATTTACCTAGCCAATGATCAATGCTACAATATCATAACCTGTTTGTTTGGAATTTTACCTAGTCAATGATCAATGCTACAATATCATAAGCTGCTTCTGAATCACCAAAAATCGGTGAGCTCAATTTTGTTGTGGAATTGAATGAGTTACAGTGTTTAAATAAAAGTTTATTTGTAACTTAAGAAGAGACTAACATTTCCTGAGGAATACATTTTGTTATACTGCCATAGCTGGTCGCTATATCTAGCTTTTTTTTTATAAAAAACAAAAACAGAAATGTAGCTTAGATGAACTAACAATTAATAACCTTTAGCTTAACAACAACCGTGTATTTAAAGGGATAGTCAACAGAGAAAGCCAAAAATGACATTTTTTGATGCTAGTTTATTTGATATTGGAATGGTTAGGTAGCACTAATTTAATACATAAGCTACCAAAAGACAGTGATTTTCCCAATAGGGGACCAAATTTTATTGTAAAACTTTCCAAAAGTATAAAAATAGCAGTGTAAAACTGTCAAGTTTGCACAAATCTACTTTGAATTTCGCGCTGTTAGAAATATCGCCAAAGACTCGTTACATTGTTGTCTATAACGAGGGTACATCCCGCACAGACATAGCGTGCATTCAACTTGTGCGACATTAGTAAACCACCACTGCTGGAGCGCGACTGTGAGTGACCCTCTAGTATGACGGGACCGGCTTGCACGCCTCGTCATTATAAAACAGATACTTATCAGCATTGTGGCTATTTCACATTAGGCTATATCAGTGATCAGTGATGACAATAATTATCACGGACAACTTCTCCTATCATCGATTATTATTAATAATAATAATAAGCGCTATTATTACATATCTATTGGTATTATGTATGATGTTGTTATGATTATGAAATAAAAATATCAAAAATATTATTAGCATTTTTTTATTTAGTAATATTATTATAAGAATAATACTACTAAAATACTAAATATTATTATTGTTAATTATAATTTTATAAAAGTAACTGGCAAAAAATTAATTATCACGGTTTCAGCAATGAATGGCCCCTAATAACTAAAAATATTTAATATTTCAATGTTTTTTTAGTAGTCCACAGAGCAAAAATACGTGAATTGGGGAAACTAAGGGTGTAACAACACTGGAAAATGATAGCTTGACAATTATGACAATTCAATCATATAAGGATATGAATGCGTTTGGGGTGTACGCCAATCCCGGTGACGAACCAAAGAATGTATTGCCGATATCCAAAATACGATTTCGCATTTTCCCTTAAATCTCACAAACTAAAATGTTAAAAACAACAAAGATACTCCCTTATTTATTGTTACTGCTATTCAAAGTTTGTATCAAAATTTAGTTTTCTCTGTTGACTATCCCTTTAACACCGGTTCACAAGGTCACCTCTGATCACATGTGCCCCCCCCCCCCCCATCCATCCACTAACAAACACTGTCCAGTAGTTGCCAGGTCTTCTAGTAAGCATTCACATAAGAAAATATATTCATTTTCAAAACTTTATATAATAAACTGATGCTTCACTGCTACTAGGTCAGATGACACTCGTTTTGTGAATAAAATGAAACAATTAGGAGTTATCCTTCCATTATAGAGAGGACAACTTCTAATTTCAGTTCGGGCACAATTTTCTACAACCCAGTTGTATTCAATAAAGGATATACTGTAGATGAATGAGATCTTACCTATAAGTAGGGTATGCATGTACTTCACAAACAGTAAGTTAGCTAGTTTACTCTGTCCGTAGGCAAACCGACAAGCTTTTCCTGCCTACAACAAGCAGCATTCAGCCAGCTGACGCAAAAAATACATATTGTAGCTGAAACATCAAAGTTTTGCCCAAAAACCACAAAAATCTGTAGTAACTACAGCCAATGCATCGCACGGCAGCCAATTTGAAGAATTTGAAAGATTCCAACAAAAAAATTGTTTGTTCTGATTGACAGTACATTATTATATTATTTTTGTTGAATATGATTTTTTATTTTTTAAACAAAATTATCAACTGTCGTTCACAGAGCATGGAGGAGACAACTACAATGCTTGACAGGCCGGTGGCAGAGCATACCAGTATTAGAGCTTCTATTATTGTCCTTGGAAACTATGGATAAACTTTAATATATAAAAACAATAGTACTTTCAGAGTCGGCATTTACCTGCAGTGCATCGTACTGCATCACAGAAGGGCCCATTCTATGGGCCATGGAGGAGACAACTACAATCCTCGACATGCAGGTGGCAGAGCCAGCTCTCTCCAGACACGGTAGAAGCAGACGTGTCAAATAGAAATGGCCTACAGCACGCAGAGACTGAATAACATGCAAAAATTAGGAGCAGATGTTGGACAGGTTTGTAAAGGAGTGGCTACACAAGCCGATGTTTTGCATCGGAAGGCCTTGCGATGGGCGTTCCCGATGGGCGTGTCCACTTTGGCACATCGTGTGGCCTGTTCGTGAGCATAACCAACATGTTGGTCTAGGCCCGATGCCGAAGAAACATCAGCGTTTTCTGATTGGTTTAAACAAAATATTTTCCCAAGCTCATCAAGTTTAACCATTTATAACGCATTTCCGTTAGAATTTTTGTCAACAACGAGCATCCACTGCAAACTCCAAAGGAACTATTGTGTTATAATAAAGTTTGAACAGTGAATTAATTTTACATGGCTCATAGAATAGTGGTAATTGATAATTCCACCATTACTGAGTATAACTATATTACTAATTAAAACTAATAACAAGTACAACAACAATAAAATCCATTATTACATCATTTATTATAAATAATTAATAATCAAAATATCTGGAAAATTTAACAATAAACAGAACCAAAAATAATATTGAAAGCAATGTTTTCATGGTGAACAAAAACAGCCATACGTCACAGTGAAATTGTTCTTCAATTATTGTTATTATTGTGATGGTTATTGCATCAGGGAAACAAATAATTCGTTGTCGGAAATGAAACAAGCAAAAGCCCGCACTTTGTGCCGTATGATTGGCCAGTTCAGTGGCAGCTCACCGATGTGCTCGAGTACATCGTCACGCTACTTTGGCCTGTGTAGCCACCTGCACATAGCCACGAAACATCGTATAGGCTCATCGGCACCAAAACCTCGGTGCAGTGTAGCCACTCCTTAAGCCAACTGCCAGATGAGAAAACTAAGTCATTGAAAAACCAGTAAGAAATGCAACATATTGAAGATGGAAACGGTAGAAAACAAGTGAAGTCCGAACTGGTCCGTACATAAATAAAGTATGTCATACTAGAATCCATAACTTTAACCTACCCAAGTAATTGAAAAGTTAATTTCCCCACAAGTTATCTCCCCCTACCTGTCCAAGTCATTACAAGTCACCTCCCCCTATCTGCCCAAGTACCTACAAGTTATCTCCCCTACAAGTACTTACAAGTTATCTCCCCTACAAGTTATCTCCCCTACAAGTCATCTCCCCTACAAGTTATCTCCCCTACAAGTACTGACAAGTTATCTCCCCTACAAGTACCTACAAGTTATGTCCCCTACAAGTCATCTCCCCTACAAGTACCTACAAGTTATGTCCCCTACAAGTCATCTCCCCTACAAGTACCTACAAGTTATGTCCCTCACCTACCTAAGTGGTTACACCCAAGTTGCCATTCTACGCCATCTTCACTCAGTTTAAACTGAAATGATCCAAAGCCAGCATTAGCCACTAGCAGGTCCAGTTTATTTTCTTCTACAATACAGGGCGTAGAGATTTTATATTAGATGTGATAGTAGATAGTTTTGTTAATGTAGAGATCACCTGTAAAGTCACACGGCGGGAAAGAAGTTGATCACTTTTGACCAGTGGGTCTTCCAGCTGGGATGAAAAGTGCAAAACTGCAAATTGAGAACACAGAACTCATATCTTATTGCAATGGAAGAGAAGTCCAACTCAAACTGCTCAGCACTGCTGGTACATTCAAACTAACACCGTCAACTTTCTTGCTTGACAAGAAGCAGTGATTGAAAAAAAGAAGACAACTCTACTACGGCATGCTTTACAATGGACAACAAGTGCCTTGGTGCGCTTAAAACTATCAAACTAGGAAATGATGAAATCAAAAAAACATTATTTAACAGGTACACAAAATAATCATTTAAATTGTACTGGAATCTTTTTTTTCAATCCCGTCAAATATTTATAACAAGAGACAAAGTTCTGTAGATATTATAGTGGTACATCAAAGTCACAAGGCGTAACCAGCAGCAAAGTCACAAGGTGTTACCAGCAGCAAAGTCACAAGGTGTAACCAGCAGCAAAGTCACAAGGTGTAACCAGCAGCAAAGTCACAAGGTGTAACCAGCAGCAAAGAAAGACTTTGATGCCGTCAAGATGCTGGTTGTGTTCTAGTCTAGCGATACAATTGCTGCGCTATCAACAATGTGGCAAACATGTGTGGGAGTAAATCAGGAGAAGATAACCAACAACGTAGGATAACCTCCCCAGCATGCACACGAAAAGCCATTGCAAGATTTCTTATACTAAAAGGAGTTTGATTCCCTTCTAAAGGATTAAATTTTTGCATTGAAAGCTAATAATGAAATCAAATTTTGTGACAGATGCATTAGGCTAACTTGGTAAAACTTCAACCATTATAAAAAAAAGCTAGACGCGCAAGAGTTTGGCAGAACAAGTAGCTGTGAAGAAAAATAAAATTATTGAGTTGTCTTCTCTTACAACGGTTACACGCCATGCAGGATATAGACTGAAAATTTAATAATATAAAATAATATTTTTCATCGTTACAATAAATAATTATTTCTACCAAAAGAATGCAAACAGATGAACAATTACTTCTGGGCATTGTTATTGTATTGATGCTGTGACGCACAGATAGTTGAATAATAAAGCATGATGTGTTAATAATTTAAACTTCTGCCAATGGCCTAGCATCAGCGATCGTTACTTGCATGGTGACGACTTGTCGTTTTTTGCTGCTGTATCCAAAATTGAAATATGGATGGCCATAAACAGCACTGTTTTTGATCGGACCGCATGAATAATGAAAAGACAACTCCTAGTTTGGAAACCAGCGTTATTCGCGCAAACATCTTAGCACGAAATTTCTTGCGAAGACACACAACGAAGAAATGCTATTTTGTAAGTACTGAAACGGGAGAGATTCGCCCCTTTCGGCGTAACCGTGATTGCCCATTCACTTAACCGAAAGTGCCTATTATCCACTACATTCAATAAACTATAACGATCCAACAACATTTTGCAGTTTGCTTTGTATTATAAAGAGCCTTTGTCTAGCCCTGTTTGTGATAGTAATATTCTCAGACTACAGAAGGACATTGTTGTGAGGTTGGTACCTTTTAGAAAGAGTTGAGCGCACTCACTCACTGACGACAGAGAGCCTAAATCCAATTTCAGTAGCTTTAGTTTGGCTGAAGGATTACTAGCTAAGATATCTTGTCTTACTCTCTCAGCACTCTCCATATTCCTACAAGCCATGTAGACGACAGCGCCTACAAACACGTCCATGCTGCCTTACTAAACACCGTCTGTAATTGGGGAGCTAAAAAAATTATACGATTGTTTTGTAACTTACTAAACATTTAAATTGACTTGAAACTTTTTTGCACCAATAATAATTATTTATTATTAAATACATTTTAGACTAATTATCCATAACTTATGATGCTTGAAAGCAAAAATTTCAAAACAAATTTTCCAACACGACACCTAAAACTAGGCAAACATTATATCGTACTGCTGTTACCGCGAGTGGTAGTCAACATTTCGTGAAAAGTCATTGTGCAACACATGATAGATATAAAGGTCGTAGGACAAGCATACTCAAAGAAAAACTCGAAGATTGTTTACAAATCTTTTGAATACAGATCTTGGCAAAACACTTTCGAAAGTCACCTCACATTAGCAGATGATTGCAAACCATAACAAAAGAAATCCACTTAATTCTTATTTTCTGTCAAACAACTGGTAGCTTCCCATCCCATCCAAATGTTGACTGTGAAAATGACAGTTTTATTAAGCAATGAGAAAAATTTGACTCCTTAAAAACAACCGCAGAAAACTGAAAATGTTTGGTCGTAATATATCTTGCATCAAAATCGTATAAGTCTTTTGGGGACCTCGCTTATATGTCAACCAGTTATCATTCAAGATTGGCATTATATGTTTTTATCTGTGTAATCGACCATGCAAAAGAGAACAAAACACAACAAAATTTTTTCCACAACCAAATGCATAATAATAACCATAAATTCTGTTGAATATAAATAATTCAAACGTACGTACACAAAAATAAGCGGTAACTAACACAAATACAGACTTACCTAAAACGAATAAAAAAAAAACTTGTTGAAGAAGCCAAACAAAACCTGGAACAAATGACAACTCTGTGGTGAAGCAGATTATTTTGTTGCCTGTTTCAATTTTACTGATGAAAGCCAACATTTCCAGGATAAAATGTCTAAATTTCATTTTTGATTACATATTGTCAATTCATAAAATAAGCAATTCAACATTGCTTGACTCTATAGTAGGAAGTTCTTCCAGGTTTGACAACCTTTGTCTCAGCTGGTGTTTGCATTCCTTGTTGAGGATGTACATGACAATATTCAAATGATATGCGTACTTTTTTCCAGCTAAGCATTTACTGACCTCGAGCGGAAAGGTCAGCTGATGTAATCTTTCCAAGACCAGAGTTAGCTCCAGTAACCAGACATATCTTTCCATCCAGCCTCTTTTTACTTTTACACCTGGCAGCTTTCATCAAAGTGGCCCTAAAATATGACACAAACCGATTGCATAAATGTATCGAAATCGAAAACATCACGCACTGCTCAACCACGCAGCAAGCATACATAAACCTACATAAACTAAGCATTTTACACGCCAAAAGAGTGTAACAAATAGAGGGACAAAACTTCATGAATGAGAACGCAAAAAATTTAATGAAATAGTGATAATGGTGGATTGTCAGGCATATCGTGTCATCGTATAATTTGGTTAACATCATAGCCATTACATCATCTTTGCTGAATCGGGGAAAAAGCAAAATGGTGCCCGCAATATTTTTATAATTATTACGCATATGTATTGTGAATAATAATAATACACAATAACATGTAAAATTTATTACTAATATTGGTAATTATTTAATACACCTCACCCCAGGTGGACTGCATAGGCTAGCCACCAGTTAAATATCAACAAATGAAAATCAATGGTTAGAACTGTATCTTTCAAACTATTTGTTAAGCATCAAGTGGCCGTGGCTGATCCAGACATGCACAATTTGAATTTATGATTATGCAGCTCTATGAAATGCACGCAACATACTACTCAATCTCAATAAAAGAAAAAATCTAAGTCATTTGATTCAACACATGTAAAACCCTCTTCTGTATAAGAAATAAATGCTGCGTGATGTTCTCATAGCGCACTACAATACCCCCCCCCCCCCTCCCACAAAATATAGAATGATGTTAGCACTTGCAGGAATTTTTCAATGGAGACCCGGACGATTTCAGGCGCTCACCAGGGTGCGTTAATTTGATGATACCGGAAGTTTACTTGCCATTTTACTATAATACCATTAGGATTTTGAAAAATTCACGAAATTCTACCTGTTTACTTTGCTTTAGAGTTCTCCTTTCACTGATATATTGGGATGGGATGAGCTCCAGCGTCCCTTTCAGCTCACTAAGTGTTTTTGGCATATTAAACAATAGTAACTCACACAAATGATCAATATTTTATGAACACTAACAATAGATCCCTATATAAGATATAGAGTGAACTCGTAGGAGTTACCTCCCATTCATTATCATTTATTACTTCTCTAATTATTGTGTGTGTTTTCATCAGGGATTAACACAATTCATTTTATTTCAGTGTTGAATAACTTTCATTTAAGCCAAGTTTGATACTTGTGATTAATAAATTACAAATTTCACTCAACGACCTTAAGAAGATAATTAATTTATCTATTTCAATTAATAATTATTATGATTATTCATAATAATAAAATCAAATTATTAATCAATTGCTCTGAAAATTAAAAAATAAAGCACAAGTAAACAATTGCCATTTCTTATTCACACACCACATGTTTGGTACATTTAGTGATGGTCATAAGAGTTTGTTATTATTATTGCTAGTCGGTTACTAGAGTTATGAAATCTGCAACAAACGATTCATGAGCAGGTAGACGGAGATGGAGTTTATAATACCGATGATGTGCCGCATAGATCAACCATCATAGTATATCGCCACTGCTGAGGTAAACTGCAAGGGCGCACTGTAATTTATTTACGTTGGCAAACTTAATTAGGTTCGAAATTCAATACTTTGGCTCGACAGCGTAGTATCTATGAGCATCATTCTTCAATTAATTTTTTTCCAGTGAATAAAGCAAAAAATTTTTTTTAAAGGTTATGTTGATCCCTGAGCTTCCTCAATCACATCATTTTTGTCATATCAGTTGCTTAAATGTCTTAAATTAAGATGAAAGTCAAGCGAGCCGTAAATTCTAATGATAAGTTATATTAGCAATTGAACTAGTATTTTAAGAATAAAATTAGAAATCATGGACACAAGCTCAGTTTGTAATCGTAACGTAAAATTTCAATTTAATAAGTAGTTATGCTTAACTACAAAAAATACTACTAATACCCGCTACTACTACTAAATAACTGCACTCTTTCTTCTTTTAGTAATTTCTTTTCTGTTTAACATCTTCAACAACAAGCTGATATTGAACAGGAAGAGAGAACGTAAAAAAAGAAAACAAAAGAGCGCAGTTAACTAGTAACATTTCTACCAATTAATTGCACTCCGTTTGCAACTATTTTTTATTATCAAGTAACTATGATCCTACTAACTAACTAACTAACAGAGTAGCTAATAACGGTTGGTAGTGATAAGAGTAGTATTACCTAGTAGTTATAAAACAAAAGAGATAATCATCATTAAAAAAATTGTAATAATAATTATAAATATAAAGTGTATTAATATAAATTATTTAGTTTTAAAATTAAGAATTGTTAAATTATTACTACTACGACCTATCAACATTATTATGATTATGAAAGTGAGAGTTGTGGCATACTTCTCCTTTTGTCTGCCAGCACTGGGTTATGCTTGGGAGGCTTGGGATCCCCACTTGGTAAAGCATGTGGTACAGTTGGAAAGAGTGCAGAGGCAGGCAATCCGATTCAGATGTGGCCTACGAGGAGTGTCACAAAGTGTCACAAAGGCTAGGGTGGCTCTCGGATTGCCCTCATTAAGAAAAAAGAGATGGAAGGATGCCCGTCACAAATTGTTGTTTAGCAAAGTTGTCGGTGACAAACATTATTCTTTTCTTGGGGCTGAATTTGAAAACCACCAGAGTTATTCCTAATCCAGACATCTTACTAGATCAGTGGTTAAGGTCAATGCCTTCAATGCAAGTAGTTGCCAATAAAAATTTCATTCACCAAGCCTTTTTCTGTCGCACTTCCAGAGAGTTGAGAGCTCAGCCCAAAAGAGAGTGGTTCTGGCTGTCGAGCTTTTCTTTGTTCTTTATCTTTTGCCATTTTAGTTTTAATAACTAACATGGGGTCCCCCCTTCCCCACACTCAGGGGTCTAGGAGACCTAGACAAACATAACATTAAACATAACAACAATAACATGCATCATCATTGGTTCATAATTAATAATAATAAATAATAATTACAACTAGATTGTTTATCAATATTATTATTATTAACTACTGACTTTTTTTAATCATATTATTGTTATAATAATAAATGTTATCAGTGGTAATACTAGTGATAATAATAATGATAAATACTAGTAAGTAAGTAGTAATAAAAAACAAACAACAACTACTATAACAGCGGCAAATTCAAAAAACACAACAACAACAACTTCACTTGAACATACTTCAAGAAAACTGGAAGGAGTATCCAAACCACAAAAGCACAGAGAGCCATTTGAAGCCAACTATCCATCATGATGAAACAATCTTCTGCAACCTGGAATAATCCCAACTAACTCCTCTGCAAGTAAATGCAGAAAAGAACTTGAATGGAGTAATATATTAATAATATTAAATATGTCCTCACTAATAACTGCACACAACGGAAAACATCGAAATTGGCCCCATGGGTTTTTGGCCTCAAATGGTTTGTGGCCTATTCACTTTGTGGCCTTGCTCGAAGTTGGCCTCAGATTGATTTCGGCCTCATACTTTCCGAACCTGTACTTTTTAAGTATCAGTCTACACGTTTTATGCAGTTGAGAAGTGAGATGATGCCAATAGATACAAACGAACAGTACTTACATGATTGACGTTATCAAACTCAAATGTGGGGCCAGGGGGTTTTCAAACATGCCGAACCCATTTCCGAAGTCAAAAATTTCAAAAAGTTGAAATTGTAGAAAATGTTGATTTCGGCCCCAACAATTTTTGACTCAAAATGTGTTGAAATTTATCCTCCAGTAGGGTTTCCAACATGCCGAACCCATTTCCGAAGTCAAAAATTTTAAAAAGTTGAAATTGTAGAAAACGTTGATTTCGGCCCCAACAATTTTCGACCCAAAATGTGTTGAAATTTTACCTCCAGTAGGGTTTCCAACATGCCAAACCCATTTCCGAAGTCAAAAATTTCAAAAAGTTGAAATTGTAGAAAATGTTGATTTCGGCCCCAACAGTTTTCGACTCAAAATGTGTTGAAATTTATCCTCCAATAGGGTTTCCAACATGCCGAACCCATTTCCGAAGTCAAAAATTTCAAAAAGTTGAAATTGTAGAAAATGTTGATTTCGGCCCCAACAATTTTCGACCCAAAATGTGTTGAAATTTTACCTCCAGTGGGGTTTCCAACATGCCGAACCCATTTCCGAAGTCAAAAATTTCAAAAAGTTGAAATTGTAGAAAACGTTGATTTCGGCCCCAAAATTTTTCGACTCAAAATGTGTTGAAATTTATCCTCCAGTAGGGTTTCCAACATGCCGAACCCATTTCCGAAGTCAAAAATTGGAATTGTGGAATTAATGTCAATTTTTAAACCTCAATTATGGCCACTTAGTCCAACACAAGTTTGGTCTTATCCAAAACTGCCATTATTGGGACATATTTGTGTAGTAAATGATGTATGGTACGAGAATCCTGTGAGCAAACCATTTTATTTTACAGTTTGCTAATTCCACCCCTATTCTCATGCATCCACCTTCCTTTTTCTTTTGATATAGATACTCCTGTTCATTTTTTTGATGATGTCCTCTCCCTTCTTAATCATGTAGAACATATTTCCCAACTACCCTGTCCTCACCCATTGTCACTTCGTCTTGCCCTACACCCCTGTCACCCTGTTTCCCTTTACCATCTCCTCAAACCCATAGAAATAACAAAAAAAGTCTCCGCTTTTCTCTCCTGCCTGATGCATGTTGTCATTTGTTTGGTCGGTTGCCTTGGTAACATCTGGTAGCCATTAGATAGATCAGTCGGGTTGAGCCTAGGTCGAGACATGGTCAAGGCTACGCCGAACAATAATTGAGTGAACACTGAGCCTAGTTTGAATCGAGTGATCTGAAACGGCTCCTAGTTGTAGTAAAATTTTTTCTTGTTGTGAATCTATGAACAGAGCATTTCCCAACATATAAATACCCTTTATGTAGTACCCAGTATCATTTATTTAGCTAGAAAAGGCCTAGCAATATTCTATCATATTTTACATGCTCAAATAATTAAATGAATAGACTTCTACACTAATAGTTACCTATTATAACTCTATAACACTCCTGTTCCGTTGCACATTAATCAGGTGAATATTAATATTCAACAGCTCATCTTACCAGTAACCGTTGTAATTGTTGCAGTTTTTTTAAAGTTTTAGCCATTATAATGTAATGGCTAAATGTAATTTTTTATTGATGATGGAAATATGTGCTCCTTTGAGATATCACAGTGTAGCACTTTTTTGTCAGCCAGTAACTTTACAGAAACTCACAATAAACTGGTATTGAAACAATAAACTGATTATGTTTATTTTATATCATTTACAAAATATCACAAGTTGATAACTGCCAAAACAAACAGCCCATATACTTGGTGGCACAAAACATTTAAGACAGGCAGCTAAAGTTAAAATATGTAATGTTTAGTAGTCCACACAATTGTCTTCAACTGACTCAATATTGAGGTTAGTGGCCTGGTTGCCAGCAAACCTTAGAAGATATTTCACGTCTTGCTTTTTGTCGAACTTGTCAAAAGCTTTCGTTAACATTTTGTTAATTTTGACGTATTTTGTCAAAGATACTCTCGATGTTTGCCCTAACTTCATTTTCATCAGATTGTCAGAAAAATTACCACACTCTTGATGAAGTGCTGAAATCAGCTTCCATATGTTTGGCTTCATGCCGATCATCACATTCAGTCGTCTGTGGTACCCTGTGGGAAGAAACCAAAACTTGCAATCAATAGACATGTACAATATAGGACCAGAGAGTTAATTAACAATAACGTTGTTGTAAGCGAAGGTAAGTTACACTGTCAGCCAATTAAATGAATAATTTCTTTCCAGACTTTTTAATTTTAGTGTAAAGATAATTATTCCATATAGAAAATCTTATTGTAACAGGGACCGTGGTCGTAAGAGTGCATACGCCAGGAGCGGCTCGGTTTCCAAAGAGAAAATGGCTCCAGCAGTGCAGCTGTTTCTTAAAAGTAAGACAGCTCTTGTTTTAAACTAAAGTCATTTTCTATTGAGAAGACAAATCACTAAAAATAATTATGACATCGTAAATTCTAGCGTGCAGCGATTATGGGTAAAAATATCGAACTAATAAAGATTTGTAGAACTGCCAAAGTATAAACTTTTTCCCCATCACAAAATATTCAGTGTTGACATTATAAAACATGTTTTCACTTTGATTTAAATGATTTATCAATAATTGATTTGTTCATTGACTTATGATGATATCTTTTATTTTAAACCAAATCAACAATCTATATATAATTGAAAGCACTGCCATGATTTGCTTGCTGTTTCCAGAACCAAATGAAGTTTGAGATAGATGGTAGCAGTCTTTATTATTATTCAATCTGGTTCAATATTCCAACAGAGAATATCTGAAAAATTTAATGATTTTATGAACAGTAAGAATATTTGCAGCCTGTTCGTCAAAAAGGACAAAAAATTATGTGCAGTCATTAGTCAATATGTCACGTACGGGCCAAACGTTAGAGTATCATAAGTATTCAATAAATTCCTATAAATAGCTAAGTAAATCATAATGAAGATAACTCCCAATTTTTATAAAAATCAAGAGAAAATAAAAGCATCATTGCTATAAGCTATTGTAAAGTCAAATTTACTATTTAGCAGTTTTTCAAGGATTGTGATTTACTCATAATGAATTTTAAGTATATAAAACCAGTCTATGAAAAGAAAAAAACACCTCGCTCCATATGATACATAAAGTTTTCAGTTTAATTTGCTGCCTACGAATACTATAACTAAATGCTCTTTGATCAATGTTTTTTTTTTGTTAACCTAATTTTTAATAATTCCTGAGGTTTCTTATTAAATCTATTGATGATCTGATTATTTTTTATTACATTCTATTCAGCAATCATGGGCCAAAAATACTTTTAGTGCTCACCATCAATTATGAGACTATCAAGATGATATCAATTACAAATGAAAAAACAAAAGGTAAAGGAGACCCAAACTTAGCAAAACAAAGTTTCCAGATCTTCATGGATGTTTTAAATTTACTGAGTCAAAGTCAACAAAAACAAAATTGCAATTTCAGAATTTTCTAAAGTTTTTACTATAACCATAACTGTAACCTAGACTGGGAATGGAACGGACAGGCAGTGCTAGCGTTAAGAAATACGTGTTTCGTTTTTAAGCATTCTCATACCTGTAACAAGTATAACAATACCATTTCAAAAACCATGATAGTTATGCCACGTACAAATGAAATACATGGGATATACGTCATAACATATTGATGTTTAAACCCAAATACACACCTTCCAAGTCATTGTTTGTTCTTATCCGCTGCCTATAAACACTGAAATCTTCTGGCTGCCACATCTTTAGCCAGGTATTTTTGTAGTAGGCCAACAGTTGACACGCTTCTGTACTACTGGCCATATCAGAGAGCCATTGAAATCCTGTAGCAATCCCTTCAGGTGGCAATAAGGCCAACCCCATGACCATGTAAGCAAATACTCGTGTATGCTCATCTCTGGAGTATTTTGCTGTCCAACCTACAAAAATTAAATATGGAAATACTGGTTTAAATGATTTTAAATATCAAAACACCATAATATTACATTTTGTTGTTTGACAAAAAAATTTTAACTTTCAGTATTGTATTTTCTAAGACTTCTGTAGCATCAGAACAATAGTTTCCTGCATTTGAGAAGAGTATTTGCGACGTGTGTTTTTAGAACAAGGGATAAAAAACTATATGTTCATCATTCAATACGTCCAGTATGGAACGAAACATTAATTTAGGACTTTATAATTATTCAATAAATTGTTATAGATTACCAAACAAGTTATGTAGAAGAAAATTTGTGATAGCAATGTTGCCGATACACAATACTAATGAAGTCATTGAATAATATATATGATAGACATTTTTATGACCCTTCATCAAAGTACACAGCCTAGGTATAACTAGCTAGTAGTGAGGCTACAGTAAATGTAATAAGTTGCAATCGTTTACCAGGAATTTCTCTGACTTTCTTTAGAATGCGTTGTCGATGGTGGAAATGGCATCCTTTACATCTCACCATTGGCAGCACCTTCTTTATGGCAGACCACAAAGCTGAAATTTACCATGCTATATGATTTTATATATTTAAACACTGCCAAAGATACAAAAAGGACTGCTTATAAAAGACTTTTTACAAAGAAATGTTTTTACTCTGAGGCTTTTACACCAATTTTGAAATAAACGTTTTTAGATTTACACTTGAATACATTTTGTATGTATGGCCAGTGATGAGCATTAGGCATTTCTAAGCCCTAAACCTATCATACTTTTATGCAAACTATGAAAGGAATCGACAAATATCACCTGCCTCAAAGTCCATATTACAGACTTCTGCTTGTGGATGACCATCCAACATTGACAAGACTTTCTTCAGCACCTTCAAAGCATGAAACATGGTTGAGAGCAAAGTAGTCTTATGAAACGGTTTGGCACAAACTTGTTTCTCTACAGATTTAGATTGGGGAGAATGTTAAAAACTGTAGAATTTCACGAGAGCTAATAGAGGATTACTGGTACTTTTGTCTACTATAGTGTTTTCTTTTATTCTCAGCCAGGTTACACTAGTTGAATATGGAGAGTCACTAGGTAAAACTGTTGTTGAGAAATCAATTGTAAAAAAAAATCTTCAATTTTTTTTAAATAATGAACATCTGAAAACTAATGGAATGAGATGAGAATTGTGGCAACAACGTCGATCACAAATAATGTTGTGCTAAGCCATATTAGTTGTCATCTTTTGATAAGTTGAAGGTGTAAAGATTCCTTTTCAGTGGAAATACCCATTCATTGATTGAATTGTACCAATGTTTTTATTTTCAATTAAAACATTGTACGTACTGCAAGTTTTTAAGAACTACTTAAAATAAAAAAGGTAACCTTTCAATCCAAGGGATTTAATATGCAGCATAGTTTGTAGTAGTTTGTGTGATCTATAGTGACTGTTACTTTAAAAATATAGTTATGAAGCAGAAATTAATAACTACGGTTAATAGCATAAATACAGCAACACTTACAGCAATATAATCAGATTTCCTTCTTTGTGACATCAATACGAAAACAAACGGTACCTGCTTAATGGCTTCTCCTTGCTTTATAAAAGCATTAACAGTAAACAGCTGTGAGAATGGTTTGCGAACTACCTTGAATGTTCCATCTAAGTACCTGAAGTATAGACATAGCTCTGCATATTTGACATTTTATTGCTATGGAAACAAAATTATGTACATAGATATGGTTGGTTACACAAAAAAACTAGTTTAAGAATACTTATCCATTTTTATGAAGTCAAACTGAATAATCAAACTTGAGAAAAACTTGGAATAATTTTGTCATTACTGAGTGACAAAGTCTGCCATTTAGATAATATTATATTTTTAATTATCACAATATACTAATAACGTTCTTGCATGCTATTAAAACAGCTTAAATATAGAAATACAAAATATACACACCGCAAATGGGTAGAGCCATAAACTATATTACAACACTGTCACTTCAATGTGAGCTATGAGATAGTTTGTAATTGTCCATAAATTTCTGGTAATGGGGTCCAGGCGCAGTAGTTTCGCTTTAGCGATGCAACCTAGAGTGGCAGAGTCAATAGTATAACTTATCATTAGAAATCACAACTTGCTTGTCTATTATTTAGATTTTAGACAGTTTAAGCAATTGATATGACAATATTTTTGTTGTTGAGGAAGTTCAAGGAATCAAATAGCCGAATAAGTTTTTTTGGAAAATATTTTGTTTTATTCACATGATAAAAACTAATTGAGTATTATGCTCGTGTGTAGAGCCATAGCTTTGTATTTTGCAGCTCATTGGGTTTGCCAACACAAACTAATGAAATCGAGCCCTTGAACAATTACCGTGGCTTGCTTTTACAGTGCCGTTGTTGTTGAACAGTTTGTGGCGATGGCGCATCATCAGTATTATATACTCCAAACTTATCAGCCGCCGTGAATAAAAAAAATGTTTCTTAAGTAATTGTTAAAAATGAAGTGACTTTCGTTTTAACAGTGCTGTTGGTGGAGAGCGGGCTTCCGGTTCTTTAATAATAGCTCCGCAGAAAAATCTGCCAGGACCTCATTAGGCTCCCTAGTAGAGCAGGCAACTCCAAGTTATATCATAGTTATTAAAATAGCTGACAGTGTGTTCTGCACAAGAAATTGTTTTTATAAGTTGCTGGTCAAATGTTGCTATATGCTATGTAAATAATGTAAACTACCATTGATCAGCGCGTGAAAAACGTCATATGTAAAAGAGCCGCACTGGATCTTGCAAAGAGTTGCATGTGGCTCTAGAGCCGCACATTACCCACCCCAGCCATAGATGATGGCTGGACACAAATAACGTGTATACATGTACTTCTCTCCTCGATAATGGGTTGCACATTATGGGCATCCTTTTGTAGGCATTACCAACGATCGTATAAGGCAAAATGGATAACGGTTATACACTATAATGGTGGTCGATGATAACGTATATAAATTGAAGGCCAATGCACGGAGACAACTCAAAATGCTTGGGGACTTCCGAAATCAACATTTTCTACAACTTCAACTTTTTGAAATTTTTGACTTCGGAAATGGGTTCGGCATGTTGGAAACCCTACTGGAGGATAAATTTCAACACATTTTGTGTCGAAAAATGTTGGGGCCGAAATCAACATTTTCTACAATTTCAACTTTTTGAAATTTTTGACTTTGGAAATGGGTTCGGCATGTTGGAAACCCTACTGGAGGATAACTTTCAACACATATTGAGTCGAAAAATGTTGGGGCCGAAATCAACATTTTCTACAATTTCAACTTTTTAAAATTTTTGACTTCGGAAATGGGTTCGGCATGTTGGAAACCCAACTGGAGGATAAACTTCAACACATTTTGAGTCGAAAAATTTTGGGGCCGAAATCAACGTTTTCTACATTTTCAACTTTTTAAAATTTTTGACTTTGGAAATGGGTTCGGCATGTTGGAAACCCAACTGGAGGATAAACTTCAACACATTTTGAGTCGAAAAATTTTGGGGCCGAAATCAACGTTTTCTACATTTTCAACTTTTTAAAATTTTTGACTTTGGAAATGGGTTCGGCATGTTGGAAACCCTACTGGAGGATAAACTTCAACACATTTTGAGTCGAAAAATTTTGGGGCCGAAATCAACGTTTTCTACATTTTCAACTTTTTGAAATTTTTGATTTCGGAAATAGGTTCGGCATGTTGGAAACCCTTCTGGAGGATAAATTTCAACACATTTTGAGTCGAAAAATTTTGGGGCCGAAATCAACATTTTCTACAATTTCAACTTTTTGAAATTTTTGACTTCGGAAATGGGTTCGGCATGTTGGAAACCCTACTGGAGGATAAATTTCAACACATTTTGAGTCGAAAAATTTTGGGGCCGAAATCAACATTTTCTACAATTTCAACTTTTTGAAATTTTTGACTTCGGAAATGGGTTCGGCATGTTTGAAAACCCCCTGGCCCCACATTTGAGTTTGATAACTTCAATCATGTAAGTACTGTTCGTTTGTATCTATTGGCATCATCTCACTTCTCAACTGCATAAAACGTGTAGACTGATACTTAAAAAGTACAGGTTCGGAAAGTATGAGGCCGAAGTCAATCTGAGGCCAACTTCGAGCAAGGCCACAAAGTGAATAGGCCACAAACCATCTGAGGCCAAAAACCCATGGGGCCAATTTCGTAGTGAATCCACGCAACAACAACGGATGCAGCCCGGTGCAGCCCTCTTGCAACTGGCAGAAAGTTAAGCTTGCTTATTTGAGTCGTTAACTTGGACTCAGTTTATTTTTTGTCATTGAACTTTACAAGAACGGCCCAAAGACGGTTTTCAATTTAATTGATGGAAACACAGACTAAATAACTCCTCAATGTTTGCGGTTTCGTTTCATAAAAACTACACTTCTTTATTATATTGATAGAATTTTATTTATTTGATTTATTTGATTCTATAAATTGACTTTAAACTACTAAATATTAAGTAAATTTGATCTTTTCAAATTTTTTATTGTACAAAAACAGCATAAATTGAAATTTCCTTTCCGATTTTGCAGCTTCCACCTCTATCTAGTTTTTTGGACGTGGTGCAGATTCTGTAGTTTCACTTTCTATACAGTTTGACACGCTGGTCCTGGTTGTTGAGAAGCACAGTGACAGGCTTTTCTTTCCTTATTATTTATTATTATTCTAAAATCATTGCTATTGCTCTTTGATCATTCTACAAACCATATTGCATATAAACCACTCAAGTAAGCTCACCCTTTGCACTTTTGAGTGATTCTATGATTGTTTTTGTGGAATGCACAAGTTTGATCAATGATTATTTTATTATCTTATTCTGATGATGACGATGATCGATGATGATTATCATCATCATGATTATTATTGGTAGTTTAACTTTATTATTATTATTGTTTATTATTTTCATTAATACTTTTATTATTTGATATTATTATTAATTTATTATTATTCTTCTAGAGCCACTAATAAAACCTAAAAAGTAGGTAGTAGTAACAGACTTATACATACATTATTATTATCATACTACTACTACATCGATCATCAGTAGTATCATTTTTGTCAACTACAACAATTAACTACCACTGATACTGTATATTATAGTGTAAATAGATAATAATATACGTATGTCTGATCATTATTATGGTGATTACTATTGTTGAAAGTTAATACTACTAAATCTAAAGCTTTACCATTATTAATTATATTGTTATTATTTGCTACCAATCAATGATGATGATTAACGACTAATTCATTTATAATATATATGAATTATTACTAATAATGACCAATTATTGATAATAATGGAAATTTTTTTATACAAAAAGGGGTATATATATTAGTGCTATAACTACTGTTATAGCACTAATAATAATAAGTGTATAAAAGTGATGATGATGATCATTTGATTGTTGTTATATAAAAGATTAATGAATATATTAATTATTACTGTTGTCACTGGTATTATCATGACTCAATGCCTTGCCATCCAATATTAGAGTATGCTGATACAGAATGGAATCCTGCACTTATCAAAGATATTGAGTCCCTTGAGATGATCCAACACTGCGCAGTCAGATTCATTAACGGACTCAGAGGAAGGATGAGTGTCACTGAAGCCTGTCTGAACTTGGCCTCCAGACATGGAAAACAGCGGAAAAAATTGCAAGCTGGTGCTCCTGCTGGAGGTTATACAGGATGAAGAGCGGCACAAAACATTGGCTCTAGCTTATGATAAAATCTTCCAAAACCACCAAAAAAAAACACCTATGGCAACTGAATCTGCTGCAAGAGGTTAACTGATCTCTGTGTATACATCATCACACGTTTACCATAATGGTTTCTTACCAAAGACTACCACAGACACTAGAAGAATTATAAAGTAAATACTCAAAACGCAGCTCTCAACGTAAACAGAAGGGTAGTAGTTCTAGCTCCCATATTACCAATTGAGGAAAAAGAAACAGCTGTAAACCCTTCCGCCATATAGATAAACAAATTATTAGCTAACTGAGGCACTCCTTTCACTTCCAGTTCCTGAGTGTCTAACATCTTCAAAAATATTATAATGTCCCAGCAGCAACAATAATAATTTATAACATTACAATAAATAAATAATAAATGTTTTTGATAATATTGTTTGTTTTCTACTTATTTATTTGTTTATTATTATAATAATAATAGTAATAATAATAATAATCATCAAATATTAGATCATGATTAAATCATTACCTAAACATCATAAACATTGTTATGAAGCTTCAGAACAATCATTAGATTATTACTACTACAGTAGTATTACTAGCAGTATAGCATAAGTAGGTAAGCATTATAAATAATAGCAGTGCTATCAAGTTCTTAATAGTGATACTATCATAAATGATAAAACTGCTGGTACATACAGGTTATGTATTATCAATGGTTGTCGTAGTATTTCAATTGATTCATAACAGTTATATAATGGTACTAAATCATCTATATATCTTGAACTAAAACTTATTTTTGATGATGGACTCTTACCATTCTTATCTGATTTTGTTGCTTTTTGTCTCTTAATCTTATAGGTATCTGTTTGATCAGCGACTATAAATTCTGAAAGCATTGCCCGTTATTGAGTGTTTGTGCATCCAAGACTAGTGACCATGTTGTTAGTTTTGTATCTATTGGTGTTTTGTAGCAACTTTGAGATGGTCACAATACGATGAGCCATATAAAGGTTGCAGTGAGAGTGAGACCTCTCAACGTCAGGTTAGTAATTAATAAAACTGTAGAACTGCGCACTCATGTTTAGCTACATCATGATAGAGAGAACATGTGATCTATTGGTCAAAGTGCTCTCACTAAAGTCAAGAATCTCGGGTTTGGTTAAAGGTAATGGTCAACCTTGAGTAAAGTATGCTGCTCCATCTGGTGGTATGTGGGTATGAAATAAAGTGGTCCCAAGATCTATTGCCTTCTTTATTTGCTGTGATATTCCCACTCTGATACCACAGCGCTTCCTTGCAAGAGCAGCTGATTTAGCTGCAGGCGTGTGTATATGGTCTACCTGTGCAAGCTTAAAGCTCATGGGTTGCCCTAGAACACTTAAAATTCCCCCAAAAAAATTGTATGTACAGATAGATGATCAGTATTATTTCTTGTGACAAAGTTTTTAGGTGCATAGTAGTGTAACCGTTATAACTGTGAAAATTTTGTACAGCATTTTTTTCTTCAATGGCTGCCAAGTTCTTTTGATAAAGTCGTGCTAGCTTCAACTTGGATTGCTATGAGTTATAGTGGCTGTTGTGATTCAAGGGTTAGAGCATCAAGTAATCATGCAAAAATTGTATTTGTTTTTTCTATTTTATGATTATTTAGTCTTTGAAAAATTGCAGAATTTGACGGAATCTTGTTTTTAAGATATTTTTTAAATTTAATTAATTTGATAGTAATTTTATACTATCAAACTTTATCTTTGTTAGAAAAATTTAAGACATTGTATATTGGGGCTTTCATTGTTACAGAGAGTCAGACGGGCAGGCCAAAGTTATCATAGATGTAAACCGCGACACAATATCTATCACAAACCCACGAGTAAGTGTCGCTCTATACATTTGCATATCTATTCTTTTTGGCGAATATGCTTGCTATTGATTTGAGCTGGTCATGAATTTTGACTCTCCCAACTTTTTGATAATGACCTTTTTAGTAGTTACTAGCTTTTTATCTTTTGCTGTGGCTTATTTGGCACCCTTCCAATTGTTGTAAAACGCTTTTATTTCTTTTTATTCTTAAAATTTTGTTATATTGGCTCATTACAAAGTGCGTTCCTGCTATGGGTAGTTGGCATAGCTTACTATCTCAGCTATCAACTACCAGCGTTGACTATTACACTCTAGGCTTCGCATACAATATTAAACAGCATCATCGATTTCACCTTTGTTATCAATGAAGTGTTTGCTTTTAGTCCATTCACTCATTACTGTAATCGCCCTCTCTCTCTCTTCAAACAGCATACAACAATACTGTTGCCTTGGTTGCTTGTTTACCCTACTTCCACCTTCAGTTTGTTTGTAAATTGTAATTGAGCCATAGTAGTTTATGTTGGGAAACCATTTTTAAAATTTCCCACTTTGTGTTTCAAAGTTTAAACTGCTGGTGTGGTTTACACTCGCAAACAATCCAGTTAGCGTTTTATTAGCTTTAAATGGCTCAAATTTGTTTAATATCATTTCTAGTATTTGCGTTTTGTTACATTTAAATTATAGAATCTTAGTGATATTGTCATCAGTCGGATTATTCTGTGAATGTGAAAAATTTGTCATTTAGTGTTTGTTCAACTACGTTTTAGTCTGTTTTATTTACCGCTGTGTTGGTGCTAGCGTTTGCACTATTAATACTGCTAGCAAATGCTTGTGTGTGAAAACTGACTACATCCATAGAATAGGTTTAGTAACGACCCACACTATCTATCACATTTTCACCAATCTTGCACTTCAATTCCAAGCTTAAAAAGCACCTCGGGAATTTTTCAAGTTTGGTTGTGGAACTTTTGCAGCGCAATGAATTATTTTTGTGGGACTTTTATCCCAGAATCCAATGCACAGAAGTTTAGCACTGTAGCCTCTAAACTATGCCTACTTCTTGTTTATTGTATTAGCATACTATTTAATCTCGTTGCACCACTTTTCATTTCAAGATTAATCATTTATGGACATCTTTGTTTTTATCAAATATTCAGCGTTCGTTTTTCGCTCCTACTCGATTTATTCAAGTGTTACAGTTTCCTCAATCGTTCTGTTGTTTTTTTTTTAGAAAAATATTTTATAAATGTTGTAGTTTGACTCAAGCACGACTCAACTGGACGTAGCTGACTCTAGAGAAAAAGTCAAGTCGTTTGTGTTTGACTATGCATATTTGTCTTCTGAGAAAGAGGCGAGGAACTATGCGTCTCAAGAGCTTGTAAGTTACTACTTTCTGTTTGTACAGAACTGAACACCTCTCTAGATAGCCCGTGTTATAGTTGTGGACCAAGTAGGGAGGTTGGATGGCTAAAACTGCAGCAAATGCTTGCATATGCAGCTTGCAAACATAGCCACAATTTTTAAAAATCAGCTTTTCAAATGCTTTGTTTGTGTTTGGTGAAGCTTTTTTACTTTTTACTATGAAATTTTAGTTTTTAAATTCAAAATTGGCTGCTAGTTCAAGCCTTTACTAGCTAGCAATGTTCAATGGTTGAACTTTTAACTCTCCTGTTGAAATATAATGGGCTTTCAACTCCTGCTTTCTGGTATAATCACTGGTTGTCATCCTCACCATGGATGGGATGTAGATGGGAAATGATCACGTAACTCATAATCTTTGATCAAAACTCCTTGATTGACTCACTTGACCAACTTAATGTTTGCCCTGAATAATCTCATCAGTCATTGGCACTTGAGATGACTAGTCAAAAGTTGTACTAGCACTGATTGATGGGGATTTTTCTTCCGCAATAATATGAGGTTTCCTCTAACAGTTACTTTCTGCGTGTCTACTCCATCAGCAGTTAAGATCTTAGCAATCAATCCTGTCTTTGTTAAAATGAAGTTTTTATTCTTATCCTTGGATATAAAAATTGAAAAGTTTTCTTCAGTTGATAGCTACTCCAGAGCTACTAGAATATTATAACTATTGGGTTAGTTTTTATACATTTCCAACATAAACCATCCTTAGGCATTTCTATCTGTTCTCTTTGTGATAACTATGGATATGTCAGTAGCAACCAATACCTGTCTACCACACCTGTATTTTATTGTGTACATTCTTTAGACTTTATTGATTTTATATATATGCGTTCTTTCTTAGGATTGCCCTTAGAGATTTCTGTGAATGATTCAGGGTTGCGATGTTTAGTAATATTTACTATTAAACTGTAGATGTGGCAGGTTAAAGTAGTAAATCCTAGTAATTATATGTACACATAATCTTAGCTTGGATTGAGACTGTGTATAACTCGAGTGTGTACTTCAAATAGTTAATTAGCTACTAGTATAAGTTTGTTGTAGACTTGTTTAGTGTGATGGAGCTCAGTCTTATTCCGTTCATTCGATGTTACTAACTACTATATCAAATTGAATTGATATCAAATTTTGTTGTAATGTGTGCATAAACAGCTTTGAAAATTGGTTACTAGAAAAGAGTTCTTTATGGGTTCTATGTATTTGTCTCTAGTTTATAGGTGGTTCCTTAATCTTCATGTTTCTGATAATTGAGTGCCAATGATAACCATTCAAAGTGCATTTACACTGCCCAGTAAATATCCAAGGCTATCTATTCAAGTTCTTACAAAAGGCTTGATTTATTACTAACCTAAAGACAAAAAATTATTGTTTTTTTCTGAAACAGTTTTACTTAACTTATCTGTAATGTCTTATATACAGTTAACTGGGACTTTCAAACTTTTTTTTCATGGGCAGTTACTAATGCAATATTTGCAAGATATAATCTTTGACTCTTAAAGCTCTCCCTAAAAACTGAAGTTAGTCTAGGTATTTGGCTACCTCGGTCCATTCATTTGTCAAAGTTCTATGCCGTAAACAGCAGTCAAAGTAATGGAATTTGCGGCAGCTAAAAGGCCAACTGAAGGTCCTATTAAGTTGAATATATTGAACCTTATCAGTTGAATCAAAACCCATTTGATCTGCTTGTAAGCTGATGCCGATAAATAACAGATTACAATCAACCTGTTATTGGCTGCCAGTATTTACATTGTATAGAGTTGATAGAATAGCCATCGAGTGATCTGAAGTAATAAGAGATGAGAAATACTCAGTGTTACTAGCGATTTAGTAACAAATATACCGTCTTTTGTTTTTATTTGATTTGTTCAAACAATTGTGACATGTTTGTAGGCTAGGCCATTGTATGAGGAGAACTTTGTATAAATGTAGTAAACATTGTGGGAGTTGTATATCAGGTGTGTAATTGAGACACGTTATTGTGATTACCGACTGCCAGTTTGTTGATAGTGTTTAGAGAAATTACATGACAATATATTGTATTTACAAATATATGTGCCTAAACTGTCGGCCTTTATTACTTTTTAGTAAGTTGAAAGTTTTTTAACATGCTGATGCATCCAATGTGCCATTGTAATCAAAACCTGTACTGCAAGTTCATTATTTTCTTATGATTATATACAAAATTGTCTTTTATTCCGCAACATTTCCTCAAATTCAATAACTGGGATTGTCTTTAATTATTATTTATCTATCTACTAATGTTTGTTGGGCCAATCACGGCTCATTGTGCTAAAGATCTCCTAGTTTTTTATGGTTTTCGGATTCTTTTCAATTTAGCAGACTGTTTTGGGAATTATTTTTTATATAAAATTTTTTAAAGTCAATATTTGATGTATTTAATGTTTGGATAACATAAATTTGCCTACATCAGTTCAATCAAATATTACCCTAAATCTTTTGTTTATTTCCAAAATATACATTAGTCTTTGATCAACGATATTTTATCTCTGTATATTCTGTTTAATTGCCAATTATTGAGTACTTGCTATTGATTATATTGATAGATAATATTTATTGATTATGATTTTTTGATCGTACACGACTGGAATTTGTATAAAGGTTATATAACTACAAACTTTGATAAATCCTTTGACTTAGGTTACCTAGACTGAGTGCCCACTTGAGATTAGCTGCTGAATGCGCTTTGACCTTCACCTCTAATAGGCCGAGTGCATAGCTATGTGTCACCTTATCTCAGCGCAGCATATTCTGCCTCTCCTTACCTGCTGTCGATTGGTTAATTTTGGCAATCGATAGTTAATTTGCTTTTAATTGTAGGATTGCCTTTCGGACAAGAAGAACTTCTCCTGATACAATTTGAAACCATTTACATGAAACTTTTCAGTAAAAAAATTCATGTTTTTACTGAAAGTTATAAAGTATTAGATAGGTTTACTAGAATAAAATTGAAAAAAGAGGTTTGAGAAAATGCGTGTGTTGAGTAGTTACAAAATTGGTTGAAATTTGAGATAGACGATGCCACATTTTGTATTCTACTCAAAATCGTGTTACAATATACCATCTGAGCTGCTCCTTCAAAACATTTTTATACATGTGTTTTAATGATCCTGCTAGGTAGATTTTGGTCTTGCTCTACCGTATAATTTTTCAAGTCTGAAGCGATATTCAGATGGATGTTATATTTTTAATGAATACCATCAAAGAGTTGATGTTGGATTGTTCGTACAAAACGTCTCGCTTTTGTTTGTTGTTAAATAAGTTAAGACTATTTGCTATCCATCTATATACATCTATTCAGCATTAATATTCTCGCACTAACATAAACATCTAACATAACTCTAGACATCTAACATAGCCCTAGACATCTAACATAGCCCTAGACATCTAACATAGCCCTCGACATCTAACATAGCCCTAGACATCTAACATAGCCCTAGACATCTAACATAGCCCTAGACATCTAACATAGCCATAGACATCTAACATAACCCTAGACATCTAACATAGCCCTATACATGTAATTTGACAATATCATGATAACTAAGCCACTTCAAACGGGCTTGTCCCAACGTATCAATCAATTACATGCATATAATTGGCCTTATGTATTGTTTGACGTTATTAATTATCAATAATTGTGTGTGTATAAAATTCTTGTGCATTATATCCCAATACTATCTTTTGTCTTATCTAATGGTTATGTAGAGCTATGAAAGAATTGAGTGCTCTGCAGTTTGAGTCATTAGACTAAATGGGTAGGGCTAGTACTGACTTGACACTACTGTCCTAGAATGTGTGTCATTTCTCGTCTGCCATGTTTGGTGTAGTGTTCCATAATAAATAATTAACGCCGTCATAAAGAATTTTTTCTGGAGTTTGTTTTTCATTTTTTTTAGGACAGTGGCATCAAGTTTTTGAAATCTGACGTTTGAAATCATCACTCCCTGGTTTCAATGAATATGCTAAAAGTGCATTATTAGTAAACAAAGGGTTCATTAACTGTTTAATCGGAGTTGTCTTCTCTTTGTTGTGTACACACAACTCCTATTATACTCTAGTATTGCATATGTGTACTATCAAGCTGTTGTACGGTATTTACATAGACTGATGTTTTTGTTGGTTTTTTTCTTTTGTGATAATTACAGCCTCTGTATGTATTTTATAGTTATTACCATTCTTGTATTGTGTTACTGTGTATAAATATTCACCATGCTCTTCTATTTTGAGCTTAACTGTAATTGCTGGTTACCGCTACAAGTTCTGTATTTCCCTTGGCTGACTTGTGTGTTTATGAATTGCATTTGTTGACTTTAAAGGTGTTTTCTATACAAAATAATCAAAATCAATATATATGTTTGCAGTAATAATTAGTTTATAATTATATACAGGAGTGGATCTCAAAGTTTGATTCGATAATTTGAGCTGGTTTTAATTAGAAATGACGCTATCGGCGATTGCACCTCTACCACAGTTGTTACTGTTGATGTACACTTGTTGCATTGTACAGATATTCCAAGACCTCGGTTCAGAAGTGTTAGAGGCAGCGTTTGATGGGTACAATGCCTGTATATTCGCCTACGGACAGACTGGCTCTGGTAAAACGTACACTATGATGGGTGAGTATGCTAGCTTTGTAGCACTATAACAGCTATAATAGCTATAATAGCTGTGTATGTATAGCGGTACAATGTTATGTGTTAATCATAGTGGTATGGCCCTGTGGATAGCTGTACATTGCTATATATAGCTATACTTTGCTATATCAGCGGTACAATGTTGTGTATAGCTGTACAATACTATGTGTAGCTATCTATATACAATCCTACACATCCATATATAGCATGTAGCCCTGCATGCATAGAGCTGCTGTTTTGGCATCAACTATAAAAACACAAGCCAGTGTGTAACACATTTATATGTAAAACAAGTTTTGTTTGGAGTTGTGTGCACAGGACATAAACTGATATAGAATACCGTACAAACAAGAACAGCTTTGGTGTATTTTTCAACATTCATATCATCAATGAAAGCGTACAGTCAGTCTCCGTAATGTCCATTGATGTCTACCTCACAGGCAATGCAGAGGATGTTGGACTGACACCGAGAATACTCCATGGACTGTTTGCAAGGGTAGACGATGCACAACAAGATCCACAATGCAGTATTTCCTGTAGAGTGGATGTGAGGTACGTGTACGGTACATTGTAGGCACTGCAGGTACATTGTAGGTACTGCAGGTACATTGTAGGTACTGCATACTTAGCTGGCTTGTCTTGCCATTACATTACCAGGCATGCTATTTGTACAAACCAATAGTAATGCTATCTACAGCTTACTAGTGTGCGCTGATAGAAGGCAGCCTATCTAATGTTTGCTTACAGCCTTTAACGCATTTCAGTATGTGGAGGTGAAAGTTTGACAGTTTTATTTGCCTAACTAATGCAGGATAACGCTGCTGTTACATCACAGTTGTGCACACTAACATCTCCATTTGTTTAGTCACCTACTGTTGTGTGTGTATTGAGTAAAGGCGCAATAAATAAACTACAGATGGATTTTTTTTACTCTTATGATGTTATTGTTTTCGAATCACTTCCTGTCTAAATAGTTGAATTTAACTGTTAATAAAAAATGTAGCTGTAAGCAACTGCATACATACACCTACTCACTGCTGTGTTCTCTAGTTATATGGAAATATATAACGAGAAAGTAAGAGACCTCTTACGACCTTCAATGTCAAAGAGAGGTCAAGGTGTGGAGCGATATACATTGAAAGTGAGAGAACATCCTAAAGATGGCCCCTATGTACAAGGTTTGTTACTGAGTGCAATAAGACTGTTGCAGTATAGCTACCTTTATGGTACATGCGTAGTTTTCATTTTGTCGCCAATTCGACTTTCTGAGGATTATTCCTAACTTACAATTAATGAAGCACAATTTTATTTTCAGATCTCTCGAGGCATATAGTGAAAGACAATGTGTCTGTCCAGGCGTTGCTAGACAAGGGAAACGAAAAAAGGTAGGCTATGTGTTGGCATAATTCAGGTGGGAAAACAATTCCAAACAGCACTAGTCAATCTGATATTGTTAGTTAAAAGCACCCTAGTATGAGTCTCCAAGGTTACCATGTTGTGTTATGAAGGATAACAGCGGCCACCCACTACCATGATCACAGCAGCAGATCTCATGCCATATTTACAATCAACTTTACTCAAGCTAAGTTGGAGAATGATCTTCCGTGTGAGACAGTCAGCAAAATACACCTGGTTGACTTGGCGGGCAGGTAAGGATGGTCTAGTGTGTATTGTAAGGGTTTCTGTACCAGTCGATGATGTATTGTAAGGGCTTCTGTACCAGTCTATTGTGTATTGTAAGGGCTTCTCTGCCAGTCTATTGTGTATTGTAAGGACTTCTGTACCAGTCTATGATGTATTGTAAGGGCTTTTGTACCAGTCTATTGTGTATTGTAAGGGCTTTTGTACCAGTCTATGATGTATTGTGAGGGCTTATGTACCAGTCTAGGATGTACTTACTGTAAGGGCTTCTGTACCAGTCTATTGTGTATTGTAAGGGCTTTTGTACCAGTCTATGATGTATTGTGAGGGCTTATGTACCAGTCTAGGATGTATTGTAAGGGCTTCTGTACCAGTCTATAATGTATTGTAAGGGCTTCTCTACCAGTCTATAATGTATTGTAAGGGCTTCTGTACCAGTCTATTGTGTATTGTAAGGGCTTTTGTACCAGTCTATGATGTATTGTAAGGGCTTCTGTACCAGTCTATAATGTATTGTAAGGGCTTCTGCGCCAGTCTATTGTGTATTGTAAGGGCTTCTGTACCAGTCTAGAATGTATTGTAAGGGTTTTAATGACTTTTACACCAGCCTGAAGTATTTTACATAAAGCATTTGAGAGAAGCTGTCGTAATTGTTTATGATACAAAAAGCCGGTTTTCACATACCATATTTACCAGGCTATGTTGTAATGAAAGGAGTAACATACCTGTCTATGTTTTAGTGAAAGAGCCAACATCACAGACTATGACAAAGACAGACTAAAAGAAGGAGCAAACATCAACAAATCTCTCGTTACCCTTGGCAACGTCATCAAGTCATTAGGTATACCATGATGCTTAACTTGGAATTCTATTTACTCTTTGTAGGGTTCCCTCCCCGTATTGTGCAGACAACTCCCTCTCATAAAATGTACTGCACTGTGTATTTTACAATTAGTTGCTTTTTCTGTTGGTAAGTTTGGTTTCAATTGATTGAGAATATACTGTTGTCTCATGCAGAGCTGATACATCATCGGAAACGTCTAGAGAGAAATGGTAACTCTTTATTAGCACTTGCGTTGCTTAGTTCCCCCTGTCTATCTAATACATCCACTCCTTGTTGTATAGTTGTGCCAGTGGTGGGGTGGTAGGCTGTGCGCTAGAATGTTTGGTCATACATCCGGGTGTTTGGTGCTCGCTTTAATTGTTAACTCGAAATAATCAGTTCTGGCAGGTTGTTTAGGAAACGTAATATATTCAATATGCTGTAGAAATGGTTCAATCGACTAGTTTTTCTTCGCTTACTTTTTTCTATTTTTTGCTATTTTGCATTTGTCAAATTTATATTTCAAAACAATTTTTTCACTAAGTTTTATTCTCCATGTGCTCGTGTACTGTCCTTGGGTCATGTGATACCCCAGTTGATAATTGGCTTCACCAATTCTTTACTTATAATATAATTGTTGTGCATTAGCATTCATCCACACCTCTATAACATCTGTGAGATTTTTTTGCAGAAAAAATGTTATTTCAGTTTTTTGTGATCTATTGACAGTACTTTATATTAGCTTGCTGATAATTCTAAAAACTCCATTGTTGATTGTAGCAAATCACTCATCAAACTTTGGTGTCAGTCAAGAGAATCTATCTGGCTCACTGATTGGTTCTTCTCAAGGACTGCTAACCAATGGGGACCTAGTAAACAGAAGCGCTAGCCCAGTTCCTAAGAAGCGGGCTGGGCATTTATTTGTACCCTACAGAGACAGTGTACTCACCTGGTTGCTCAAGGATAGCTTGGGAGGCAACTCCAAAACTTTTATGATTGCAAGTAAGTCGTAATATAGACATACGTCATTATGACAGAATGTTTGTCATTATCACCCACTGCGATGTCTATGCCTTTTATTGTTTGAATATCTATGCCTGTCCTTTCTTATATATGTTATCGCATAATTAAAAGTAATTTGTGCATAATTTTAAATAAAAAAAACTTGTTTGGTGTCTTGTATATATTTTATCATTTGGCTTTTTATAGATTGAAAATTTTAAAGTAAAACTTATGCAAATTAAGAGAAGTCCATTCTCCAAATCAAAGAACTTTTTATAAAAATTTGACAAAGTTTACTTTTAAATGAATTCTAACAGCAGAAAATATTGACATTGTTTATTACTAAACTTGTTGAGATGAAAAATGTAGTGAGAAATATGAACGATCAATAAATAAAAAGGCGATCATACTTTATCAGTTTTTCTCTCCAAATATCCTACTCAGAGAGTGTATTGATAGTACTTGTTTTTAGCGATACAAATGTGGTGCGCTTCAAATTTCTATAAATACAAATGTTTTTTTTCTTTCCAAGTTTACCTATTGGTGTAGGTAATTGATTTACAAAAGGAAATGATATCAGGCCTTGTGGTTGATGCTGTATCACTTTATGTGTTGCAGATATCTCCCCTTCCAGCACATACTATGCAGAAACCCTCAACACATTACGCTATGCACAAAGGACCAAAAGTATTATTAACAAGCCAACTGTCAATGAGGTGGGTGTCCACCATCTGCCCTGTGGTGTGTCCTGGCTGTGTGTCTCTTGTGTGTCCGGTATGTGTGTCTAATATGTGACTAATGTGATGGCATTGCTAACATTATATAACAGAGTACCTCACGCACACGTCAACTGTTGGCAGCTACACTATGTTGTCATGAGTAACAAAAACTGACATTCATTGAAAGTTGCCCAAGGCTGTATGCATACACGTTCAATTGCTAACCCTTTTCATATTCCAACTGATCAGTGCTCTCCAGGTTTCTGCCTGTCACTGACTTTAACGAGTCCATTAACAGGTGTTTTTGGCAAAGTGTCCATCGATAATGTCAAAACTATCAAAAATTTCCAGAGTTACTTGAATTTATTTATTGCTCAGTAGAAATTTCAGTTTCATTTTTTACTATGTTAGTGTTGAGTTGTGTCTGTTATAGTACTGTGACCGTTTGTCATAATATCAAAGAAGCATCGCGTAAACCACTGTGTGGATATAAAATAATAATTATTATAAAGTTGTTAGTTATTGCTCGCTTTTGCCCATCAAAAGCATAGATTCTACTTGTTTGTGCTAAAACATATAAAATTATGCCTAGAAAGTGTGTTGATCAACATTGCAGTTGCTCAAAGCTGATTGCTAAATTTTGCCTTGCGCGTATTAGTTTCTTAGCTCATTGGCAATTAAACTGACCAATCGAAAACTTTAGTAACAAGTAAATGCGCCATCAACATAGGATCGATACAGGGTTTTGTCTGTTACCTGCAAATAAATTACTCAAGGCTTTATTGCTCCAAGAACGCACGTAAGTGAAACTTTTAATTGAAGGTAAATCATACGGATAATTACAAAATAATCCATTAGAATAATTTGGTTTCAACTTTTTTTTACACTTTTAAACACATTTTTGATATGAAGTTCACAAACCCATTGAGTTTTCAGCAGGGTTTGCAAGAACATTGTTCTCTCGGTAAAATCATTCTCAAGCCCATAGCTGAAATTAATAGCGGTAAAAGATTTATTATTAAAAAGGCAATTTTGAAACAGAGTTTTGCTTAGTTTGATGCGCGTATATTTTAGCATTGTTTTATAGTCTGATAGTTGAGTGACTGAGATGAAAATGTTCTTCATGATGTACAACTCAAATGCCCATCTGATTGACACACCAGCCACTAGATGGAGTTGTCTTTTCTTTAATATCAAAGAGTGCTGAATAGTCTCAAATCAAAAATACTGAAAATAATCCTAAATTATTTTCTAATTATTTTTCTCTCATTAATTGTATACAACTTGTATTGCCTAAGTTTTACAATAACAATCCCAAAGTATTTCTTCACAAATAAATTTTAAATAATGATAGTTTGAATCTTTTGATTTTATTTGATTTAAATATAATTTTTTCAACTGTAATATACCTTTAGTTTTTGAGATATTGGCCATACAATTTATCACATGAAAGCCAGTGTGTACATAATAGCACAGCTATCAACAATGAACTAAAATGCCAAATCCACTGAAACACCTCCAAAATATCTGAAAATAATTTGAAAACTAACTTTTTATGTTATTGTAGGTCTGTGCACAATGACTATTACTGGGATGCCCTCCTTCTATGCAAACATCCCACATTTTCTCATTTCCGTATTATGGCAGTATATGAGTTGTTGCGTATTAAAAAGAAAATAGCGTAAAGCGAGAATCTATTGCGCTTAGACTATAGCTGGAATTAACGAGAGCACAACTCTGGGAAAGTTTTTTTGACAAAAATCACGAAAAATATATAAAATAGATTTAATTCAGTGTAAAATTGGTGAAATAGAACCTTTAAGCCTCACTCTATATGCACATACAAAACCATATCACACGAGTACATATTGAAGTAATTTATATCGCTGATGATAGCGTATTAATATAATAATATTAATATAGTATATAATATAGTATATAATATAGTATGTAATATATATAACTTTGTAATTTAGGATCCAAACGTCAAGTTGATAAGAGACTTGAGGCAGGAGATAGAAAGGTTGAGACAACTCCTGGTTACTTCTCACATGGTAAGTGCATGTTGACACCCGTCTCTGTCTTATGAATGTAATCATATATACTCATGTTGCGTATCCACCCTTATACTATGGATAATATATTGTACAGTGTACCTTCACCCCTGTACTGTTATTATATAATACATTATACAGCGTACATCCACCCCTGTATTATATATAGTATATTATGCAGTGTACATCCACCCCTGTATTATATATAATATGTTATACAGTGTAAATCCACCCCTGTATTATGTGTATATAATATATTATACAGCGTACATCCACCCCTGTATTATGTGTATATAATGTATTATACAGTGTACATCCACCCCTGTACTATATATAATATGTTATACAGCGTAAATCCACCCCTGTATTATATATAATATATTATACAGCGTACATCCACCCCTGTACCAGAGCTACTATATTGTCAATCATACAACTCAGCATCAACTGATCGGTTACACAGAATCAAGGTGGTATTTTGTGTTGCGATGTCAATGTTGTACATCTTGGTGGTGGGAGTTGTTCTCTCTCTATGTCTGTCTGTCCCTTCCCAACCATTGATTGTTGTGATTCATTCAGCAATATCATATCATACACATCTGTACGTGCTTGCACATCTATGCGTGCTAGTGATTTTGGTGTTGGCTGGCTCCGTGGTGTTTTATTGAATTTGCTTTACAGCAGTCAAATGTAACTTCATCAAAATTGTATCTCATAAAAATAAGATAAACAGTGCTTTATGTCTCCAAGGCTTTGCAATTTTTGCCACATGAATTTGAAATGCTTTCATTTGTGTGAAATATTATAATATTAATATTATATTAATCTGTATTGTTGTTGTTTGTTGCTAGGCACCCTCATCCAGGTCACTCACAGACATCAACTCTGGACTGGTGGAGAAATTAGAAGAAAATGAAGCTGTTGCTAAGTCTATGCTCACTAGTTGGCTGGACAAGTGGCAGGAAGCGCATGATATAATGAGGGTAGGTGACCATAGTATGTTGAGTTTGGTCTACAGACACTTTGGTCTATTGAGAGTTTGGTCTACGGAGACTTTGGTCTACTGCGAATTTGGTGTACAGACACTTTGGTCTATTGAGAGTTTGGACTACAGACATTTTGGTTTACTGAGAGTTGGGTCCAGAGGTACTTTGGTCTACTGAGAGTTTGGTCTACAAACATTTTCGTCAACTGAGTGTTTGGACTACAGACATTTTGATCTACTGAGAGTTTGGTCTAGAGGCGCTTTGGTCTACTGAGAGCGTGCTGTACAGGCACAGGTCTAGTGAGAGTTTGGACTACAGACACTTCGGTTTACTGAGAGTTGGGTCTAGAGGTACTTTGGTGTACTGAGAGTTTGGTGTAGAGGTACTTTGGTTTTCTGAGAGTTTGGTCTATACTCTACATGCAATTTTGTCTTCAGATATTTGGAGCTGCGTTACACGATTTTAAACACAATTTAATAGAAATATTTTTGATTATATATACGGTGTGTTTTATACCACATATATATGTGTATATGTTGTATAATTAGGGTATTTTCAAATAATCCAAAACTTGTGTTAGCATGTTGAATAATAAGCGTATTTGGAAATTGAGGGACGTTCAAATTGAAATTGAACGCGTAGATATTCTAATCAAGAGAATGGAAAAAATGATAAATAAATTAGCTGAAATTGCACCGGTGAATAAACGGGATTGAGAGCGTCCCTGGCTTGATGTATTTTAAACTTGAAAAATACAAACACTTTCTACTATAAATGCGATATACCTACTTGTGGCGCTGTTTCCGTTTCCTGCTACTATCATGACAACCATAGAATTTTCTATTATTAGAGATAATTCTATGATAACAAGAATAATAGTTGAACATAGTTGGCCAATTTCTCAAAGTCTAAAGTTATATCCTAGTAGTAGTAATATATGAGCAGATCTCCCTACCAAGTGTTTTTTTGTGGGGTTAAAATCTGGGGTGATGCAATGGGTTACGGCGTTGGATGGATTCGCCGAGTTTATATTGTATTTTACTTGAGGGGTACTTGAGTGGCATTTGAGTGGCATTTAAGTGGCATTCGAGTTTTGATTATTATTTTACTTAATTTGAACTTATATGGTATATACATTTTGAATGTATGGCATTTAAGTTTTGATAATTTCTTTTCATAACTCGAGCTCATATAGCATCTTGAGAGAGAGGAGAGAGGAGATGTATCTACCTTGAATAAATTCATTGATTAAAAGCGAATCAATGTATGGCTATATACATTTATTACATAATAAGTAGGGGTAAAATCTCCTCATATAATATAGCTAGATACATAATTCGAACTCATATATACATTGAATGCTATAAAATATATCAGATGATAAAGTTAAATATTCTTCTATTCTTTATCGATATTTATAAGGATGATGAAAGATTTTTTGTATTTTATATACATATATATATAGTTATAGTAACTGTGGTAAAAGAAGTCTATTATGAAGGTTTTTATTTAAGCCAAAGTAGGCTCGGTAGATACTCCATCAGAACACACTCGTCTTTTAGCATAAAAATATGTGAGACCTCGTTTTATTTGGTTGTATGTCAACATTTTTTGATCCTTTACTACAAATCCTCGATTTTTACCCATAAACGACTTTTTTGTGTTCAATACATTTAGATAACTGTCTTTGTTCAATTGATTAATTCGTTTGTTCAAACCTTTTGAGCTAAACTTGTTTCCTTTTTCTCCCCAGCAGTAATAGGATTTAGAGTTAAGTGCAACAATTCCATCTCCGGTAAATTCCTCTTTAAACAGCCCAGGTGTTCTTTTTCCGTGTTTTAGTACTTTTTCACAACAGTCTTGCGTGCTCCATTCTAAACCCATTGTTTTGGTTCTTAAAAACTCATCCCTATGTTTGTCACAGTATGGGCGTGGAAACCAATCACCATATTCATTGTAAAACTCTTTTTTCATACTTGGTTTTACCAGTGTTTCTAATGTTCCGCTCAATGCCATGTATGCGCTATCTGTATCCATTTCAACATATTGGAAATCACTTCTGTCAATATATCTATAAATAAAAAGTTTGTTTCGATTTCAATTATTTGGAAGTTTTACTTACTTACACATAATAATGGTAGGGAATTAGGTTTCACTTACTTATCCATAAAGTCGTAGTAAAACTGTAGCATTCTCAGTTTAGCATACTGTAGCACGGAGAAACCCAAGTGTGCTGGAACATTCATCGTTAGCTGAAATGATGGTGATACTGATTAGCAAAGTAAACTTGTGGAATATAAATTTTGAATTGCAAAATAATTGTTTTAAAACTTACTAGCTGTTTACAGGTTATGATTTCATAAAAATCATCTGCTATCTCTTCCATGGCGATAAATTTGTTTCCTCTGATACGAAATGAAGCTTTTCTGGCGCCTTCGATGAACTTGATGGTGGTATGTTTTTCTTTATCAGTGATTGTTTTTCCATAAGCAGCATTTCCTACCAACTTGCTAGTAGTAGCGAGTAATTCTTGACTAGGGTCTGCATCTCCCATTCTCCTAGCGTCTGAAACCGATGTTCCAAAAGCTTCAAAAGCTTTTCTAGGAATATATTCTATTAGCTGATAAACTTTGGTGACTTTCAATCCTTGTTTCAAGTACCATTTCAACAAAGGACTCATTAGCAATATCTTATCTCCGTACATACTTCCAACTAATGAGCGTTGAGGAGTCTTTAAAAACCCTTCGGCTTCAGCAAAGACTTTCATTTCATCGCTCAAGTGTTCTCTGGTTAACATCGTATTTTTAAAAATCGGAGGCATTTCGGAGAACTTTTCTTCCTCTTCCTCAGGAACTTCGATGTCACATTCAACAAATCCGAAGAATTCTTCTGATTGAACTCTCTCCAACACTTCTTCTTGATTCAGCTTTTTTTCAAGTATTTTAGGGTAGAAAGAATTGTAAAACGTGTTGACAAATTTTTGTAAATTTGTATGAGTTTTTACACGCTTCATCCAGTCACACTCCCAAATCGAGATTACAGTGTAACCTAATGCTCGAAGATATTCTTCATTTTCCATCGTAGTTTTAAACAGATCTGCTTTTGATTTTCTTCCAGTAGCTTGAAGCTCTTGTTCTTTAGCGTTGTTATAAGAGCAGTCGTATCCATGCCAAAAACATCCGTGGAATTGAAAGACATGACGATTTTCAACACAGAAACCATCAACTGGTAATCCTCGCTGTCCGAGAGTAACTTCTCCTCCATTGAGCTGATGTCTGATATTGATTTTTTTTGAGAACATTTGGAACTGTAACCAGCTATGAGCTATCTTGCTAAATTTTACTGGTTCAGCGACAAAGGAGTTTTCGATTTTTCTTCTTCGAGGATAACCAGTAGGCATTGATTGCATCATACACCATAAATAGAGCGCATTTGCATCAACTCCATAGATTCTATCACAAATCTTTGCTTCTTTTCCCAACCAATGTTCTCTAATTTTAGTTATACCTTTTTCGTGATATCTATGCATCACTAGACTTGGTCCACCAACTATATTTTTCTTTATTAGAGGATAAAGTTCTGCATTGCAGTTGTCAAGCAGACAAATTGGGAGAGTCTGACGAAACGAGTTACCAAGTTCATCAAAATTCAAGTATGTAGAGAGGTATGGAGGGGGTGGTTGAGGTGCTTTGTTAAACATCCATCGAATCGCTAATCCTGGTAAAGATATACCATCTTTTAACATATCAATCCCATGCTCTCTGTAGATTGATCTTTGTCTTTCCAACGCTTGAACAAATGGTTTTACATCCAAGTTGTTGTACCATTTTAAAAAATCCCTCATTGTCTTCATGTCGTTATTTTTCCATGCTTCTTGACAAATTATGTACTCTTCTTCACTGATATTCTTTTGTTTTAAAGAACTGTAAAAAGCTTCTCTTGGAGGTAGATGTTCTTGATTAAGTTGTTCCAAGTCTTTCATCCATTCATAAGGAAAAAATCCTTTTCCGGCTTCACATTTGTATGCTTTGAGATACATTTCATAGCTATATCCAGGAGCGATGAAGTTTGTACAATCTAAAAACAAAAAAGATCCTATTCCGATAACAGGCATCTTGGTTCCTTTTTTTATAACAAAATCAAAATCTGTGTCGGAGACATCTTTCAATTTTTGAAGCAGTTTTCCTTTCATCACATTGACATCGTAAGTCTGTGAATTGAAACCTAGAATAGGGAGTTTTTTCATATAGCTGTACAAATCATCCAGTACTTTTTCAGCTCCTGTTCTACGTCTGAAACGATTTTTTTCAAAATCACTACGAAACTTTTCTTCAGCTTCTTCCAGTCGTTGTAATTCACCTTCTATCTGTTTTATGATTCGCGAAAATTGTTTTTCCAATCGGCTATATGATTCTTCACTAATATCATCCAAGTATTCAATGAACTTTCCAACGCATTCATCATCATCTCCATTATTGACAATACAACGCGGGTTGTTGAAGCCTGGTACATTTGAACAAATTGAAATACTTAAAAGTTTATGCTCATTCGTGTAAATGGTTGTGTCTGTATCTCGATCTTTTTCGCAATTAGGTAACAAACACTCTATGTCAAATGTTGCAAAAAATGGATAGTATCTCAAGGAATCATCTGACCCGATATCTATCCCGAATTGAACCTTCAGTTTGTCGAATATTGTAGCAGTAGGGCTGTATTGTCCTCCAGAAAACTGCATAGTTGTTGCCTCTGAGATTGAACATCTGTGTCTTTTCAGATTCCCCAATCTATCATAACAAGTAGAACAGGTTGGACATCTGTAGGCTTTGACATATCCTTCCAAGTTTGTAATAAGACTGAAGTGATTGATATAAAGATCCAAATATAGTTTCTCCTTATAACTGGAGTTTGAATTCCAAATAACTGTTGAAGTCATATCATCATTTAAAGAAAACACTGTTATCTTCAGTTGAAATGCTCGCTCCAAAAGCAATAAATCAGCTTCTGTCACTCCTTTCCCATCACACCTTTTACCACTATCACCATAGATGAAACTATGATATTGTTGTTGGTACTCCTTCACCTCCTTAATTATCGGATCTTTTGCAATTCCACCGTTTTTTTGTAGTTCTTTGTGTAATGCTAGACATCTAAAAAAACAAAGATTGTCGGTAATTCGTTTTCCTTTTGTGTTTTTTAACATGGTTCGTATGTGTCTGTTGTTAAGGAGGTGAGAGGGTAAATGCTCTGGTGGTGATCCAACTTTTCCCATTCCGAGTAGTTTGTAGAAATAAAACGAAATGTTTGTGATCAACATCAATCTCCAAGTCGTATTTGGTCTCCGTCTCAAGCTATTTGTACGATGATCAGTCTCCATAACATCAACAAAGAAGTCATCAAGATCTCCTTCAGTTTCAATCAGTTTAGCTTTTGGATATACAGTAGCATTGTTTGATGATGAGTGAAAGTATCGGAGTTCACCATCATTTTTATTTTCTAGTATACAACCTACGCTACAGTTGACTTTTGCTCTCGAGCTCAATTGTCTCCAAACTTTTTTTAGCAATTCTAACACTCTTGAATCATGATAGTCATTTTGGTAGGTATCAGCTTGGTCTCTTGGAATCCCATCCCAAAGTCTTACATTTAAAAGTTCTATGACTTTTCCAGCTCTATGTTTCGTTTTCATAGCTCCCCAATATCTAGCTATCAAATCATCCCATTCTTCATCTTGAAAAGTTGGAGCTGTGCTATCATCAACAATACCTAGGGTTGATGCTCGGGTAGGTCTTTCAAAATTTAAATCTTCCATTTCTTCTTCTTGTTCTTCCTCTTGTGCTTCTTCCTCTTCTTCTTCTTCTTCTTCTTCTTCTTCTTCTTCTTCTTCTTCTTCTTCTTCTTCTTCTTCTTCTTCTTCTTCTTCTTCTTCTTCTTCTTCTTCTTCTTCTTCTTCTTCTTCTTCTTCTTCTTCTTCTTCATTTTCTATCATTGGATCATTCTCATTTTCTTCAACTATCTCCTCCACAACCGGCTCTATATCTTGAGCTATTATGCTAGTCTTTGGTGGTGAAGGCTCAGCACCAAATCCTATTTGATTGATTGTTTCATCGGGTAAACGAAAACAAATGAGATTTTCTTCTAACCATTTCCAATTGGGGGAAATTTCAGGGTTTTTTTCTTCTACATTCTCCTCCCGATAATTTAAACTTTGTCTACAATAGAAATGTTAACACATAATAGTTGTTCTATAAAACATTCACATACATTTTATATAAAATGTAACAGAAGAAAAAAATGACTTAAACACCATTATCAATTAATTTTTAAAATGGAATTAGGAAAAAAGACTCAAACATTATTATTAGTTAAGTTTTTAAAAACTTACTGTGTACTATGACATGAATTCCCAACTCCCTCTTTTACATTAATTCTCTGATATTCTGAGTCCTGTCTACAATAAAGAGATAACGCATTATTTTTGCTGATTCATGAGATGAGTATAAGAAAAAAGCAAAAAATTACTCTACTAATGTTATTAATTTATGATTTTAAAAACTTACTGCTTATCAAAGGCTATTGTATTTTCAGTAGTTGCTGAAACTTGAAAAGTCGAAGGTTTGTCTTGAAAAGCATTTTCAAGTTCCATCTCCATTTCATTTTCATATTCAGCATTGCATTCATCATTCATGTATTCATTATCAGCGTTTGAAAAACCGATATCATTTTGATTTTTCATGAGCCATTCCCATTCCTTATGTATGTCTACATCAGTATCATCCTCTTCTGTTTCCATAGCACTATAATAACAATAAAATCATTACTTTTTAATAGAAGTGACAATAGCACATAAAAAGGTAAGTTAAATGTCTCAGCTAATAAATTTTACCTTGTGAATAAAACTCCTAGTAGTCAGTTGGTATATTATATAGTAGATGTTGAGGTTTCAGTTACTGTTGTTAGAACGAGTGATTTATTATGTGAAAGCATTACTTTTTAAGTAGACAAAAACTTAAGTGAGATAATTAAGGCGGATAATTAAGTCTTAGCTTCAATGAAAATTTTCAAATTCACACAGAAAAACTTTTAATAGTCAGTGGATGTAGTAGTAGATGTTGCTCCTCCAATCACTGTTGTAGAACTGGATGCTTTCTGTGTGAAAACAGTGGCTCTTAAATAGGTAAAGCTGCACTGGTTGAACTCTATGAATACCAACCTTCTTTATAATATAACTATGAATCAGAATTTTGTCCACGCGAAAACCAATGCTTTCGCGGGAATAAATAATTTATTTTCACGCGAATAGAAACTGTTGCTTTCGCGGGAATACAAATTTTATTTTCACGCGGATACAAACCAATGCTTTCGCGGGAATAAAAACTTTATTTTCACACGAATGGAAACAATTGTTTTCGCGGGAATAAACACTTTATTTTCACGCGAATGGAAACTGTTGCTTTCGCGGGAATAAATCATTTATTTTCACGCGAATAGAAACTGTTGCTTTCGCGGGAATACAAATTTTATTTTCACGCGGATACAAACCAATGTTTTCGCGGGAATAAAGACTTTATTTTCACGCGAATGGAAATAGTTGTTTTCGCGGGAATAAATAATTTATTTTCACGCAAATAGAAACTGTTGCTTTCGCGGGAATACAAATTTTATTTTCACGCGGATACAAACCAATGCTTTCGCGGGAATAAATACTTTATTTTCACGCGAATGGAAACCGTTGTTTTCGCGGGAATAAATAATTTATTTTCACGCGAATACAAACTGTTGCTTTCGCGGGAATACAAATTTTATTTTCACGCGGATACAAACCAATGTTTTCGCGGGAATAAATACTTTATTTTCACGCGAATGGAAACCGTTGTTTTCGCGGGAATAAATGATTTATTTTCACGCGAATAGAAACTGTTGCTTTCGCGGGAATACAAATTTTATTTCCACGCGGATACAAACCAATGCTTTCGCGGGAATAAATACTTTATTTTCACGCGAATGGAAACCGTTGTTTTCGCGGGAATAAATAATTTATTTTCACGCGAATACAAACTGTTGCTTTCGCGGGAATACAAATTTTATTTTCACGCGGATACAAACCAATGTTTTCGCGGGAATAAATACTTTATTTTCACGCGAATGGAAACCGTTGTTTTCGCGGGAATAAATAATTTATTTTCACGCGAATAGAAACTGTTGCTTTCGCGGGAATACAAATTTTATTTTCACGCGGATACAAACCAATGCTTTCGCGGGAATAAATACTTTATTTTCACACGAATGGAAACTGTTGTTTTCGCGGGAATAAATACTTTCATGCAAAAGCATTGGTTTGTATCCGCGTGAAAATAAAATTTGTATTCCCGCGAAAGCAACAGTTTGTATTCGTGTGAAAATAAATTATTTATTCCCGCGAAAACAACTGTTTCCATTCGCGTGAAAATAAAGTCTTTATTCCCGCGAAAGCGTTGGATTGTATCCGCGTGAAAATAAAATTTGTATTCCCGCGAAAGCAACAGTTTCTATTCGCGTGAAAATAAAGTCTTTATTCCCGCGAAAGCATTGGTTTGTATCCGCGTGAAAATAAAATTTGTATTCCCGCGAAAGCAACAGTTTGTATTCGCGTGAAAATAAATTATTTATTCCCGCGAAAACAACGGTTTCCATTCGCGTGAAAATAAAGTATTTATTCCCGCGAAAGCATTGGTTTGTATCCGTGTGAAAATAAAATTTGTATTCCCGCGAAAGCAACAGTTTGTATTCGCGTGAAAATAAATTATTTATTCCCGCGAAAACAACTATTTCCATTCGCGTGAAAATAAAGTATTTATTCCCGCGAAAGCATTGGTTTGTATCCGCGTGAAAATAAAATTTGTATTCCCGCGAAAGCAACAGTTTCTATTCGCGTGAAAATAAATTATTTATTCCCGCGAAAACAACGGTTTCCATTCGTGTGAAAATAAAGTATTTATTCCCGCGAAAACAACTGTTTCCATTCGCGTGAAAATAAAGTTTTTATTCCCGCGAAAGCATTGGTTTGTATCCGCGTGAAAATAAAATTTGTATTCCCGCGAAAGCAACAGTTTCTATTCGCGTGAAAATAAATTATTTATTCCCGCGAAAGCATTGGTTTTCGCGTGGACAAAATTCTGAATCATAGTTATATTATAAAGAAGGTTGGTATTCATAGAGTTCAACCAGTGCAACTTTAGCTATTTAAGAGCCACTGTTTTCACACAGAAAGCATCCAGTTCTACAACAGTGATCAGAGGAGCAACATCTACTACACTTTCCATTGCAACTACTAGAAACTTTCTCTTTATAAAAGGTAAAATTTAAAACTTATTATTCCCTACCTAACAAAGATCAAAATTAGTTTAGCTATAATGTAAAGTATGAAATAAATAATCTTTTAGTTCTACATGAAAAGCTGAATTATATGTTATTTCTTTCTTTTTTAGAACACTTATGGAGGATTTTTCTGCTTCTTACACGGATTTAAAGCCAATCGAAAACAAACAAAAAACGTTCAAAACACCCAAAAGAAAAAACTCTAACTCTGTCACAAAAGAAGCAGCGATAAAGAAACGAGCTCTTCCAAAACTGGTTTTACCCACAACATCAAACAATATGGAACAAAAAGAATTGCTCACTGATGCTGACAGAGCTCTCCAGATGGCCAAATCTCTCCAAAAATGGAAGACGTGTGATTTGAAAAAGATTGGAGGGTTTCTTACACTAGCATCACTTCCTGTTCCATCAGTTTTGCAAATCGTTTCTATTGAGCAGAGTACTGGTGCATACGGAAACTACTACATTCTCACTTATCTTGATAATTCAACTGGAGCGACTTTTCAGAAAGTCGTTTGTCCAAGTAGAGTAGTTGAAAGCTTCAATGTTGATAACTACCCATTACCTTTCAACATTTTGTACTTGGGTGAGATGGAAAACTCAAAAAAACCAGAGACTACTTACTACAATGTCAAACGTATCAGTACAAAACGATTAACCACAATGGAAGCTACTGCTGAAGCTGAAAAACTGAGAAAAATGAGTGAAGAAGAACTCAAACTCGCTTACGACATCGATTATCTCAGTAATTTCAAAGATTGTTCCATTTTTGCTTACATCGAAGTTGTAGAAAGATTCATTCCTTTCCGATTCAATGGAGAAGAATCCATTGTAAATTGCATTCGCTATGTCACTGAAAAGAATGGAAAAAGAGAGACGAGAACGCTTTTACTACCAATCAGATATAACGAGGAAGCTAAAAGATGTGCACCTGGTGTGATGATTTACAAAGGAAAAAAACAGAGTAAGAATGGAAATCCTATTCCATACCACAATGTTGTCTTCATTTCTTCAACCAACGCTAGTGATTGGGAGCAATATTGCACACAAACAAGTTCCAATGAGGTGCTAACAAAAACGAATAATGAGGATGAAGTTCTTAAGGAATTCCTAGAAAACGAATTACAAGATTTTGATGAACCACTTGGTGTTGATGGTATGTAAACTCAATATCAAATGCTGACAACAGGTAGTCTCAAGCGGATAATGAATGAATAAAAAAAAAGCCTGTGTATTCATTGACATTACAAGTTGTACTGTTTTGTATTACTTACTATTTACCGACTCTAACTATATTATATGGAAAGATTTTCCCTACTTATTATACAATAAGTCTATATAATCATATAATAATTCATAGAAAAGTCTAAAGGTTCTCAGGTGATTAACTCACCAAAAGTTCCGGTTTTGCAAAACATTTGAAGATCTTCGGTTTTGCAAAACATTTGAAGATCTTCCTATCCTAAGCATTATACGAGTGACTGTACTTTTTTATCCAGTTGAAATATCTAAAAACTTCAGTAACTTAGTATTTACTGACTCTAGCTATATTATATGAGATTTTCCCTACTTATTACACAATAAATGTATATATTCACATATTCTTTCATTTTTAATCACTGTATTTATTCAATGTAGATATATTTCCTCTCTCTCCTCTCTCTCAAGATATCGTATGACTCGGAATTACAAAAAATTATCAAACCTTAAATGCCTCACATTCAAAATCTAGACATCCTATGAGTTATAATTATGTATACAATTATGTAAAAAATTATCATAACTTAAATGCCATACATTCAAAATCTATATACCATATAAGTTCAAATTAGGTAAAATAATAATCAAAACTCGAATGCCACTTAAATGCCATTCAAATGCCACTCAAGTACCCCTCAAGTAAAATACAATATAAACTCGGCGAATTCATCCAACGCCGTAACCCATTGCATAACCCCAGATAATGACCCCACAAAAAAAACACTTGGTAGGGAGATCTGCTCATATATTACTACTCCTAGTTGAAAAAACATTTTCAAATCAACAAATCCATAAAACTCCAAGTTATCATAATTTACAATTTATTTGTGGCGAAAAAAATCAGATTTACATGCTCATTTCAGCGTCGTTGTTGTAATTAACAATAACAGTCATTTTCAAAACTGAATTACACCTTATTTAACTGAAAAAACATCACACAACACACGATTTAAATAAATAATCATTTTCACATAGAATTTAAAGAATAAATTTGTACTAGTTTATGATTACGTTTAGTAATTTGGTTAAGACAATTTAGCGCTCTTTGGCACTAAGGAAAGACAACTCCGATGAGGGCGTTGCGTATGGATCAATCCTCATGACATTGTTTAAAGGTACTGCAGCTCCCAAAGGAATAACATAATGCTATTAATATGAGAAATATTATTATCTTGCAAAAATTACTGTGATGGACGTTCAGCAATGAACCCATTTGTAAAGTGCATGCATGCATTTTTTCACCAGTTCAACCATGGATAGTTTCCAAATACGTTTAGGGGTAACCGCTTTCGGCTAAATTCGAGCGAAGAACTCTCCTAATGTTCAAGCATTCGCAAACCTGCAGCACGCGAATCTGGTAAAACAAGTAACCGTGCAGAAAATTAAAGTTATTCAGTTGTCTTCTTTTGCAACAGTTACATGTTATACAGGATAAAAAAAATTAATAGTGGTAATAATAAAATAGTATTTATTATTGTTAGAATAATAAATAATTATTTCTACTAGAACAATGCAAGCAAATGAACAATTACTTTTGGCATCGCTAATGTTTTGATAATGTGACACACAGATTTTCGGCATCATAAATTATTTTGTTTATTACTATGGCCTTGCATCAACAAGCGTTGTTTTTTGTTGCTGTATTCAAAGCGGAAATATTGATTGTCATAAAATAGCTCTGATTTTAGTCGCAGAGCATAAGTGCCGCTAAGACAACTCATGCTTTTCAAATCAGCGTTTTTTCTCGCTATCACATTCACTTAGCTGAAAGCACCTATTTTGCATCATAATCTGTTACTAGCTGACTTCTTGTATAAGATATACCGTATACAATATACTGTATACAATACACTGTATATAATATGCTATATTATATTACATAGGAATCAGATATCATGCTAAAGAGAGGACCAAGGAAGGCGAGCACTATGGGTGTTATAGTGGACTCGCCACTTCCCCATCTGGTTGGTATAGATGATGACATCCTGAGCACTGGCGTTATCATCTACCATCTCAAGGTGTGTGCATCTCACTCCTCCATTGCATCGCATGTTTATATAATATTGATTGAAGGAGTAACTTAATGTATATCATGGGTTTTAATATTAATCTTAATTCTAATCGAGTCTCAACAGTCCTATTTGTACAACATACGACGTTGGTAATAATCTCCTTTGAGTTTTCTCGATATAAAAGTCAATTTAAATGCTGTACTTGTGAATTATTACAATTTAGTTAATTATTTTACATGTAGAAAAGCGCCATAATTTTTTCGATTCGTGGGTCAACTTTTTTTCAATATTTGCAGGAGGGGACAACAACCATTGGTAAGGAGAAGGCTTCACGTAAATGTGATATTGTGCTTCACGGCCCTGGTATAGCTACAGAACACTGTGTCATCAAGTACAATGATGGCAATGTGTACCTACAGCCACATTATCAGGCTAGCTGTGCAGTGAATGGGGCCGATGTAACTGAACCAACAAGGCTGACCCAGGGTACGTTCTGTTATTTTATTGTTTGTTTTATTTTTAATAAGCGATTTTGTCTTTTTACTTTTCGGTGTTCTGTTTTTTTTTTAGTGAGTATGTGTTTGGTCTCTCAGATGTAACTGAGCTCCCTAAATAATTGTTATTTATTAATGAAATAAATAATTATTATTTTTTATTGAAATAAATAATTGTTATTTGTTATTAAGATAAATAATTATTATTTGTTATTGAAATAAACAATTGTTATTTGTTATTAAAATAAATAATTATGACTTATTATGAAATTGATAATTATTTTTCAGGTGACGTGATTCTGCTAGGGAAAACTAACATGTTCAGGTTCAACAACCCCTCAGAAGCTGCTCAGCTCAGAATCAAGAGAAAAGTAAGTAAAATATATAAAGAGTATCTGATTTTGATTTCCACTTTTCCAAGTTTTAACATAAAAAAAATAATTTACTATTTATCATTTTATGAATGTACAAATTATATTATAATATAAAAAAACCATTCCATTAATTGCATTTCTTAACAAGTTGATATTGTGTTAATGTAAAGTCGATCTACAAGCTTACTGATGGTTTAAATTGCTTTACATTTTTTTTCTGAAACTATGTATTCTTTTTTAATATATTGTTTTTGCGTACCAACAAAATGCTGCAACAAATAAGTCTATAGTTTACTATTTTAATTAAGTTAGATCTTTGTCAAAGAATAATTGCTAATAATCTTGGTGGTAAGTGAATTATATAGTTGGGTAAACATCACTTTAACCAGATATATTCGTTACAGTTACTGAAAACAGAGGTAATCTCTAATGTTTAGCTCTGACATATTTTCCTTCCGTCACCATATTATGTCTACACCCCTTGTCTTACCTCCTATTGTCTTATAGATATTTGAATTATTCTGTAAGGCATAAATAGATAACCTTCTACTCTCCTTGCTGCGTCACTAAAATCTCTCATTTCCTCTGGTAAAGGACCTGTGATACGGAGCCACAATTTCCGTACACTTTGTGTGAAGTACTTTTTGTTTCCTTGTTCTAGACAGCACAGTATTTTCAACTTTCTCTTGTCTAATATAGTTATATTTGTGTTCGTTTTCTAACTTCTGTAACAGAAGCAGCTGGCAGCACGCAATCATATCAAATCGCTGACCTGAAGTTCGTAACATTTTATCATTCCTGTGACATATATTCCTGCAGTCCCTGCATGACATCGGAGTAGAGAGGAGAAGCAGCAGTAATCTAGAGATGTTTTTTAAAGCCTCACTCTCCCGGGCCAGCAGCAGCAATTCCTTGATTACAAGCGGGGTGGACTGTGACAGCCCGTCTTCTGTACAGAACCGAGGAGTTGACAATGCAGTGTGAGTTCAATCACAATATACTTATATGTAATTTATTTAATAAAAATGCGTTGATTGACAAATTTGGAGTTTTGCTCTCATTGAGGAGACAATTCTAACATGTGTGTTGTATGAATATGCCCAAAGTAAAGTGATGAGAAAAATTTGACAAAAAAAACTGTTTTCGATATCTTGTTTAGTCCTGGTAGGTCTCACATATTTTTCTAGTATTTGCAGTGATCATAACTAATAAATCTAAAAATTCTTAATAATTGCTCAGAAAACTTACTACCATGCAATAAATGACCTTGTATGCAATGCTGTAGTTTTACCTACGAGTTTGGGTAAGTTACAATATGAAGAATGTTTGTGTATTCGCATGGATTGTTCTAGAATGAAACCTCCTTATAATGCATGAATTGTGTTTCCTTTCTAACCTACAACCTACCGCAGATATGTTGTGGATCTAAGGCTTTGCTTTGTGTATTCTAAATTGGTAGACAAGACTGGAGTTGTTGTGTAGCATGATACAAATAATCTCAACATTGTTATTTATTTTGTGTCAGCCATTTTATTTATTAGAGTGTGTTACTGTCGTCTAATATTATTAATTAATAATGCTGATCTAGTGGTGCTGCCTGAGTGGTGCTGACTTTGTGATGCTGACTGAGTGAAGCTGTCTTAGTGATGCTGACTGAGTGAAGCTGTCTTAGTGATGCTGACTGAGTGGTGCTGACTTAGTGACTTAGTGAAGCTATCTTAGTGATGCTGACTGAATGGTGCGCAGTTACTGAATAGCAAAATGAATTTACTCAGGCTTGGCATATTTGGTGGACAATTTTGGAAACTTCTGATTTAAACTTTCAAACTTGAATATTCAATTTTCAGAATCTTCATTTTTTTGTTAACCAAAGTTTTGGTTTCATTAGTTTTTTTTTGCAATATAGGAAACTTTATGAGTAGCAGCATTCACTCAAACTAGACACTAATGACACAAACAAATCACACAGAGTTGACACAAACAAAATACTTTATTACGTCAATCTATTTAGCAGCATAACATGGTTATTTAACACAATCCACAAGCCTTCTGCCTTCTCTCACGTACAGTGGCTCTTTTTACATGAGAAGGCAGGAAAACTCACCCCGTTATTAGGGGTAAGCCAATTGCACACAGCAATACAAAATATATACCAATAAAAAAGCATTACACAATTCACAATAACAAAGCGAACCAATGAGGTTAGTGAGCACATTGCAAGGTGGCTCTGGGCTTCCTTCCCCTCTTTCTATGGTGGTGGAATTCTTCCACTCCTTATAAGGCGTCCGAGCTTCCTAGTCACTGCTCCTGGTTTCTGTACTGCTCCGGTCTCCTGATGATGAGGAATTTCCAGCTCCTGAGGCCCAAGGTCATCTTTAGCAGCCATATTTGTGGTCTGGCCCAGGATCCTGTCCCAGGATAGGTTCTCTATGTTATATATATATATATACCCTGGGTCTATACAGGCCCAGGGTAGCCGGTATCCCTAAATCCACTAAAATACATATATATTATAAAGGGAAAGGCTCCTGGTCCACCCAAAACCTCTTTTGCTTTTAGGGCAAAGGGTGTAGAGAGATTTAGGGTGGGAGAGGGGCCTAGTTTGTCTGATTATCATAAATGTCTGCCACAGTTTTCAAGTTAATCATGGTTATTTTATATTATTATGTTCTGAAATTAATTTTACCACCGGTTAAATTGTGATCCAAATTAATAAAATTATTACTAACAAGTGTTTGTTAGATTAGTTTGTTGTGCGTTAATCAGCTCTACTGAGAAACTTTGAAAAAAATATTTTTGGTTACAATCTTTGCTGTATTGGAAGTATATTTTTCTAACTTACGGTGTTGGAATAAGTTTTTTAAAGTTCTTTGAATTTATTTACACCCATTTTTTGTGATCAATTCTGCAGAATAATGTAATTTAATTTTTTTGCTGGGACAAAATATGAACTGGTCTTTTTCCCACACCTTCCCTTTAACCCAATCAAAAGCCACTTTCGGTTTTCCCATAATCATGTCATTGTTCACCATTACACCTGAATCCTTTGGGAGCATTAAATCGTGTGCCCCATTTGATTATGTGCACTGTCCATGGAGCTAAGTCTACAAGTGACAAAGCAATTGTTAGAGACTGAGTCTAGCAAGCTGGTCCCAATATTACATAACGTCTCTAGAAGCATCTCAAGCATCAGGTCATTTATGCGTTACATAATTATTGTTTGTTATGTGGTGGTTACATTACTGGCAGCGCTTGGATAGAGGCAGCGTGAGTCGTGTCAGCCTTGAGTAGTGTCAGCGTGTGACCTCAGGTAGAGGCAGCAATGGACTATGCTGATGTGTTTTATCTATTGGCTGACTCTAAAGGAACTATTCTCTATGTTTGTAGTCAGGACCTCGACGCCTTCTACCACTCAGAGGTGGAGAGAATACAAGATGCAAAGTGAGTATATATTCTCTCTATAATCATTGCTTTAGCATCTATTATCTGGCTGCACATCCACACGGTAAACTCAGAATGGCTCGTGTTTGCTGTCCATATAACCAAGCTTTTGATTGGTTCTCACCATCATCAATCCAACATCGCCAATTTGGTTTGTTTCATCTGTAAAGTAGACCATTGTAGTTTTTTAAACAAAAATTTTGTGAAAATACAATCAAAGTAATATCGATCATTAGATAATATTGCTCATTTTTGAAACGGGCAGAAGTTGATATTTGTAATTAATGGATCTTCATTCAGTGTTGGTCTAGGTTAAATCAACCTATGACCATTTGTCTGCTCAGGAGTTGTCACACCTTAGAACATCAACAGACGCAGGCGCGGGACGGCTTTTGCCTTGTGTCCGTGACTTTTGATGGTGCAACTACTGAGTCATGGTTTTATTGTGTGACCTAGTGCTTCCTACTAAATGAATATAAACATGGCGAGAAACATCAACTTATCAAAAAATTGGTTTTGAAACTTCTTTCCTGATTTCCGCTTTTCTTTTGGCTAACATTGCATGGTAAAAAATTGCATCTACTAACTGATAACATGTAAACTCCTGCAAACTAATGCATGAAAGGTTTTGAGTGGTTTTTTTTCCCAATTTTTACACTAAAGTGTATGTTTTTGACACAAAGTCAGCGTGGTTGGATTTTCTGCATCGATGTCTTCGGTAAAAGGCTATTGTCAGCATGAGTTAGCGTAGTGCTGGCTGGTTTCCATTTTGAAGTTGCCTGATCCTAAAAAACTGGTTGAAACCGAGATTTAAGAACAAACAGAAAGTTAGTAGGACTCGTTGGTCTCTTTAAAAGTCGCAGAAGATAAACTTGAACAATTTGAAGGCTTTTTGAAGTTGTCTCATCATAGACACTACGCATCCGTTTGTTATTCTCATCGATTATTTGCAATCCAAGAGCTGTCTGTACCACCTGAAGGGCTTCACATTGTTATTGGGAGTTATCTTCTCAAAATTTCAGTGGTCAGATAACTGCTAAATGTTTTGGGATCATCATATGTTTTCCATGTTTTCTTTTGTATACCAGCCGTAACATCACTTTCACCTGCAGAAGGAATTAGATGAAAAAGTTTTGAAACCTTGTATGGACATTAAGAGTATTCGCGACCTCCGTTCCCCGAAAACATTGCAATAAAAATATTCCGACCGGCAATAAATTTAATCAATAAATAATCATTTTGTTTGCAACTCGTGGGTGAACAAAAAGTAGCTCACTGAATAAAAAAGATAATCAAAGAGTATTTATTTATACTGTTCGTAGGTCGCGAATGAAACTGAACACTAAATAAATGATTACGAGCTAGTTGATTTTTTTTATTTTCATAGACCGGTTTTATATCTTTGAAAAATAACTCAAAATAATTGCAAGCGTTCAAAATTTACTAAATCGAAGGGCAACTTGACAAACTATTCCAGTTTGTAGCAGTTCAAATTTTATTGTTTTCTTGATTATTTTGAAAATTGGGACTTATCTTCTTTAGGATTTGTTCGGTAAACTATAACATTTCATTAAATATTTATGTTGTTCTAAACTAATGTTCCATTGCATATGCGACGTATTGAATTACGAACACTTATTATTTTTTGTATTTTGTTTGACGAACAGGTCGCGATTACTCATAATAAATGATTTTGGAAAAGATTTTCAGTCAACTTTGTATGTAAAACTCAAAGGAATGTTAGCCATAGAACACAACTCCTCACTGTAGGAACTAAAGATCTATTCTAATTTCAGATAAAAATCTATTCTACCAGTGTTCTATTGAGAACTCATTATAAAAAGAATATTTGGACATTTGCCAACCGATATCTTTAAACAAACATGTTAAGACACTCAAGGTTTGACAAGCAATGCAAAGTAACATTACCTATTCAATAGAATATATCAAATAACTCACTGTTGTGAACAATACAATCTCTAGTCAACTTATTGTTAGTTCTGAGATAAATTCATTATCTACAGCACACAGAAATATAAGTAATTTGGGTGGAACACTTGAGGCTGAATGCGTGTGGTATACTGCAGCCATGTACACCTGCAGACAGTACATAAACTAGTACAATCTCCTCTGCATTTTGTTCATTCACTTAATAACCTTTTGTTAATGTTTGTGTGGCTCTATGTAGTCAGATGGATTAAATATGTGTGGGACTTAGTCTATAGATATTTCTCTAGCGTGATTGCTCTATGGAGATTGCTCTATGGGAACAGGTGAGTGTTAGTAGATAGTAGTTGTTGTGTCCCCTGATGTTGGTTTCCTTCTTGTTTCATATCTTCTGATAACTGGGCTCTGTAAAAGTTGGCATTGGTTATATTCAATAATTTTTCATATTTGTCTTCTCTTGTCTTTTTGTGCACTTTCGCTTGTCATTTTTTTCCTTTTGTGTTTTGGTGTCTGCGTGGAAAATTTTTGCCCTCGTCTTACCCAAGTGTTTCTGTGATTGTGTAAGAAGCGTCTTTGTTGTCGGTCTGATTAGTTCTTTGTTTTTAGTGGTTCAATTTAATTTCTCATTTTAAACTAAAGACAATTTATTGTTATCCATTTTATTAATTTCCATTGGGCTGTTATCAGTGTTTGTTATGCCATACGACGTCGCTAGCTTTTCTCTCTCTCGCGATTAGTTCATATTACTGTTTGGCTGAATGAAATATCTTATAAAAATGTTGTTATTTGTCTTCAGCAGTTAAAAAGTCCTCATTTTATATCGTTTGGCCGCTCTGCGATATATTTTTGTGTTTTACATATTTTTTTGTATAATAATAATTTTTTCAAGTTATATTAACTGTAATTCTTTTCGCAAAACGAGCATCCCAGTTTTTTTTACAAGCCTTTAGCTGGGCTTGTAAACTTTTCTAATGCATTTGATGTGACTATTACTCCGCTGTAATGACCGACAAGTGCACTGAATATGCTGTATACTTTTATTAATGTACATCCAATAGCTTCTACATTCTTCTAAACACTGATCATACGTTGTAAATTCTGAGAAGTCGTACATTCGCAATGAACTGCTTTTGTGTGTCTGAGGTAAAATCTTTAGCTTTAGTCTAGATATTATATAAACGAATCGCTGCTGTCGTTAAACGCTGCCCAGCAGCTCCATAACTTACTAGGTTCACTGGCAGCGCGTCAGCGACCATTGGCTCTCTACCACTTTACCAACTTCATCCAAACAAATTATTATTATTGATTTTTTGACCGTAATGGATACTAATCACGTAATTGTATTACCACCGTATCTGTGCTAGCTGCTAGTGTGGCAGCGCTGACTCTGGGGCTGACTGCAGTGTACTATAACAGGTATCCTTGGTTATTACTCATAAATCTTTTTGTTTTTTGTATATGAGTTCCAACTGTCAAGTTGAACAACAGGTTTAGCTTTCTCAAGTTGACTGTTGCAAGTTGTTTGAAGTTTTCTTTCTGGACTAGAAAAATCCAAAAGAAAACCACCAATCGAATATCAATTTGCTTGCTTGGTTTCATCTATCTCCAATGTTTTTCATGTTTTTTGCTGTTGCGCCTCTAGAGCAACTCGATAGGCTGGGTTTGTAATCTTGTCCAAGGCTGCTGCTCTTTAAAACCAGCAGGAGGCTTTTTTCTACTAGCGTCACTCCTTATATGGTGTGGATAGTGCAATCAGGCTAAAAGCCATTTACTCCTATATCCGAGAAGGCGGAGCTTGCAAGGAGAAACTAAATACCTTGCTAATGGGTAACCGTGCTGGGTATGGAACCAGCCAGACCTTGGAGTGTAAACTTTTGAACCATTAGTGCGCATCTGGCTGCATAGGGTTTTGAACTCAGAAATGATAAAATTTGAGCCTGTTAATCCTAACTGTCTGTTAATATGTTTTCGGTCAAAAATTGCCAGCTAAAAAGTACTAGATCCTTTTTCGCTCAACTGTGTTAGAATAGGTTTCTGTGACATTTCTGCTATTTTCTGTTTGCATTGGGGAAAAGTTGTCAAAGTACAAGCACCTGTAACTAATTTGTCAAATCTACTAATTTTTTCTGTCAAACTGGATCCCTTTCCAGAAAGGACACTCCAAAGTTATTACTGCTGATGCAATGTATACAGTTTAGTATGTACTGTATTGTAGTAAAGACCCAATGCATAGCATGTTGTGTATAGCAAGGTAACAGAGTTGTCCTCTCTCTAACTCTTTCTCTCCACTCACTCCGTAGTTAGTAGTGTTTTTGTTTGTAGCCTAGGTTTGTTATTTAGTAGCTACAGCTGCATTGGAGGTGGCATTTGTTAAACCTGCTTTGTATATTGCCATGAATACAGACCTCGGGCTATATCTGTGTAATAATCTGAAATTTGTTATACAAAAATGGATTTCTAAGTTTTGTAATGAATATTATTATTATGCAATTTGTATTATAAAAACTATTAAAAACAAGTTGCGAGTATTTGTTTAAAATGTTGGGTGTTTTATGTAATGTAATGGGCAATCCAGCTGTTTGAGAAGACAACACCATATTGTTGTTGAAAAGAGCGCAGGACAAATCCTATATTATGAAATGTCATTTGTTATCAGACAAGCTAATGTCACGTAGTTATATATTCAACAGAGCTCTTTACAGCTGTAGTAGATAACAACGCACATGCATACACAACGTAGTGCACACGTAGTGGTTACTAGTGCAACATATTTACTCATATCCTTTGACTAACCCTCCGTTATTCATATTATATTGTGTCCTTTTCTTTGTTTGATTCATTCTAACTCTGATGTTATATTTTCGCATGTTTTGCATTCAATTTGAGTTGCTTTTCACAACGATCGTTTTTTAATATAAAATACTTGCTGTATATAATTAACTCAAACACAAATGCTTCTCTCAGCATTCAAACTATTCTGTTTTGTGTTCGGATTATTGAGTGATGATGTATGTATGGCATGTGTACTTTCCTACCTCTAACAGGGAAGAACTGGAAAGGCTGAAGGAAGAGCACGCTGCTGCCGAGGAAGAGAGGGCCAGGAAGGAGGAGCAGCTGACCCTGACTCATGAGAGGAAAGTCCTGGAGATGGAACGGCTGGAGAGACACCTGCAGGTGAGCGTTGATTCTGTCGTAAAAAACAATATTTTGTTTTGAAAACCAGTTTTTGTACGTTTTGCAATGTTTTTGAGTGTGCAACACAATAATTAATAATTATTTTGGGTAATAATTATTAATAGTTATTGTAATATTTATTGATGAACTTGATATTGGACGTTATAGGTAACATCTAAAATAAAGTTTGCTGCAGTAGTTAGTGCTTAGTTCAATAGTTAATCAATGAAATGGGATAAATGTTTTTAATCTTGTCATTTTCCTAAATGCCCTATTCCCTTGAAAATGTTCGTCAAAATTTGAAAATTAAGTATGTTTTGCTGCATCAGTAATTAATGCTAGCGTCTATCTGTAGTTTTAGGGCTATTTAAGCTTCATGTACAGATAGCTACCGTGCTAGCGATTTTGATTTGTGCTAGGGGAAGTCCCTCCCCAAAATTGCTCAACTTTTCACTACTACCCATTCTTCTGCCATTCAGGTCAAACTCGCTGTTACAAAGCACGACCTTCAATCTATTATAGGATTGTTGGTAGATCGGAGCGCTGCGTATGACAAGACACTATTTTGTGCGCTGTGATTGGTTGATTGAAGAATCAATCAGCGATTTTTTGATCTTGATCAAAACCTAGCGATAGCCTCAAAAAAAATGCTAGCGATTGCTTAGCGATTTTACCGAAAACAGAAGTTGCAAAATCACGCAATCGCTAAGGAAATCGCTTAGTAATCGCTATATGTACATGCAGTAGTAAGCCGGGTTTACACCAAGCGACTGCGTCTCCGTCTCCTTTGAAGTTTGCCGATTGCGTCTTGGCTCACGAGACCGGCACAACTTCTGGTGAAGATGCAGGGTTATCGCAGGCTGAGATGCAGCAACCCAGCAGTGTCGGGTTGGAGCGTCAAGTTGCAGCATCTTCATAGCCACGTGACACAATTTAACCAATTGAGTTGCTCTACATTACGGCTCCAATGTTTTGTTTTTTCTAGCCTGGATATAATGTAAACAATGATTGTTATAAGATCGTAAGGTCATTATTAAGTAATTAATTATTACCAGCGTTTTTGACATGTGTGTTTATTATTTTTCTTATCAAAAGAACCAAACTCTGTATGTTTAACAATAATAAATAATTCATATTCGCAGTAATTATCATTATTATTTTAGATGCAAGCACGAAAAGAACTTTAGATTTTCTTCAAATTATTATTTAATTTCACTAAGTGTTATTATTATTTGTAGTTAAGTCAAAGTTTCATATTATAAGTGAATAAAAAAAATCATTAGATGCATAGAGAACTACTGCCTGCCAGAAAACCGGCAATAATTAAATCACAACTCATCAATCCAACTGCATGAGCAGGAACACAATAAATTATTTTAGCTAAGATGGTTGGGCAACTCCAAAATTACAAACTCGAAAATTTCGGGTGTTGCAGCAGTGTAAAGGCAACATAGGTCTGCGACCATCAATAGAGACGGAGACGCAGTCGCCTAGTGTAAACGCAGCTTTAGAGGCGGGTGGCAGCCATTTTGTCTCATGTTTATTTTTACAACATAGACGTGCTTTATCACATGAATAAAAATAGGTTCTAAGTATACCACATAGACATAGAAATGTGCTCTATCTTCAGCTGATGATCACAGAGAATGACAACATGAGAGTGGGGGCAGAAGATGAGATCAGCAAAGCAAGAATTCAGCTTGAGGAGGAGAGACAACTCCGTAAGTCATTTTACGGAAAAAAATTGAGCTATCATGAAAGTTTGTTTTGGTGCTTTCCAAGCATTGACCTCATTTGATTGCGTGATGGTTTTTTGAGACAAGAAATATGTTAAATGATATATTAAATAAAATTCTTTAGAGTTTACATTATTATTCTATTCTATTGTTTTTCTTAAATTATTTTTGTCTTATGGTATGGTCGATGAAGACTCCTCGATGTTATAATCATCAGATTTACACACCCAAGTTTCTACCCAACTGCGTGTTTCTCTTCTACTGATATTTGTGCACATCTCAATATCACCACAGGTTACATGTTAATTAATTTACTTTGAATTTCTGGTAGACCAACACCAAATAGCCAGGGACCTGGCAGAATTGACTGCTCTAAGGGAGCAGCAGTCGTCCTACCCATCTGCCACTGTATTCTCTCAAACAGAAGTGCTCACCGAGGCTATGGACACACAGACAGAAATAAAAGTAGATGCCGCTGCAGGTAAGCAATAAAATACATTGGGTTTGGGTTAGTTTGTGCTGCTGAATTTCCTTTTGAATTGTTATTTTTTAACTGAAAAGCATGTTTTGTTGTAAGGGGACATTTGTGACTACATTTCTGCTACAATTGCTATTCTTGGGATTTGCTACGGTGAGCATACAAAAACTTAGCAGTTTTGTGGCAGCATCGATCAAACAACTAAAATCCAGTTTCATTTTACGGAGAGTCTTATTGGTAAGGCTTTGAGGGTACTTACACTGTTGTTGTAGGAGATGATGAAGTGCCGACAGAGAGTTTAGTGAAGGACCAGAAGCTAACAGTTCAAGGTCGTCTAAAGGAGCTGACACTGAAAGAGCTTCTGTACAAGATGCAGGAGTCAGAGTGTGAGATGGAGATTGAAGAGAAAGCCTATGAGTATGAACTACAGATTAATGACGCTCAGGTAGGGGCGGGTTAGCATCCTTTACAATAATGTGTGGGTTTGGTATAGAATCTTAGTCTATGTTATATTTACTATTAGTGATTGCATGGGGTCTGCAGGGTCCCATGTACTTGAAACGTTTCACCAAAATATTCAAAGTATGTAACAAATTTTCTTCCTGTAGAAACGATGGGTCTGCTAGAAACATTGGTTGCTGGCGCAATTATAGTAATTATTGATAGTTTCTGCTAATAAATAGAATAATATTATTGAGAGCTTTTAGGACTGTAAAAGTACAATTGCTTTCCTTGGCAACCAGTTTGTTGTTGGTATTTTGAGACAAATAATTCAGTTTTCATTTTGGTACCTCATCAAACTGGTCTGCAGACGAATATTGTATTTATTATTAAACCAAATGAAGAGTTCATATTGTGTATATTGAATAGTGATATCATTGTTTGTTAGCTCTTCCAATACTAACCAGCTTTCAAGACAGAAGGTTGTAGTGCCAGGATTTGCCTTTTTGTCCTCAACAATCCCAGCCTATATCGTTGTTAGAACTTTGGGCTATGGTTTTGTTCTGACAGGATGAGATATCAGATGTAAAGTACCACCTGAATGAGCTCAAACACTCAGTCTCGTTCAACTTTGGTGACGACGTCGGCAACAATATGGAACCAGATTCAGAGGAAGAAGATGGAGCGGAGGACTCCGACTCAGATCTCAACCAATCGCAAGATTTGACTCATTACCTTATAAGAGAACAGCCAATAAACGCAAACGGTTCATTCAATTCAGCCAATCAAGTTGTAGATGGAGCTGATAATCAAACTGAAACTATGCAAGAAACTGACCAATCAGAAGTGGCATTGGAACTGAATTCAACTAATGAGGTAAAGTGAAAGGAAATTACTATTTCAGTTGGCTAGTTCTATCAACCATTTTAGGCTTCCTCAAATTGTACACCCAATGATTGATAGAAACCTTTTGATGTTTATCAGCGTATGTTTTTATCGTTCTCTGAATAGAAATCGTCAGTAAAGCGGGGCAGTGTGCCAAATACCCCGTCTCCAGAGAAGTTCAAGGTCTCACGCAATGCTAAATCAGTTACCTCAAGGCTGTATCCACAATACCAAGTAAAGTTTGAGTACAAAGCTCCACAGAGGGAGACAACTCCTTCACCTGTACGAGATAGGCATCCTAGCCCGTGAGTATTTTATACATTATTTGTGGACAAGAACCGAGCGTTTCGCTAACAGATATGAAAAGAGGCTAAGTTTTGTGGTCAGCACTGGACCTTATTTCAAAAATCGATTCTTTGAACTTGAAACTGTTTTACCTCGGAATGATTAACTTTTTTTAATCATCTATAAAGATTGTATTTAAAAAATCTCAACAAAATGGAGAGGTGAAGAAAGCCAGGATACACTGGCTCAGTTTATTTCATATTTCCCTTCTCACTATTTGTTTTATTATTACTACTCCAATAAAAAATAGAAATTTTTTAGCTTGGCAACTTATTTATTAGTAGTCTGGTAGAGAATATTCCGAGAATGCACTAGAGGAAAATGCGCAGTCCGAGAAAGTTTTCAAACAGTGGGGAAACCCCAATTAATCACCGGATTTCTGGATTTTGTCCATTGTTTCATTATAAGCCCGCAATAATTATTTTTTGGGTTTCCCCGGTAATAAAGTTTTTGCACAGGTTGTGCGTTTTTCTCTACTGAAGCAGCACATAACTTTTGGTGTTTTGAGCCCAAACTGCTTTCCCATTAAGAACTTTAGATATTCGGTTTGTTCTGGAAGTTTTGTTCCACGAGATTAGGTAACAGAAGGTAATATTGTATAATTTATAAATGATTATTTGCAGGCAAACAGAACCGGTGAGTAAGATCGGGTTTGGTCTACTGAAGAAGATCACATCTCAGCCTTCCGCAGTTCACTCAGCCAACCCTCCACACTCTCGCAGACATTCCTCTCCGCTGGAGAAGTCATCCAATCGCAGAGCTTCTCAATATTCCCCGTCCAATCAGAAAAGTCAAAATGCGTCAACATCTAATCAGGAACCGTCACGGTCAAGGATGAGATCAAAGTCCCAGCCAATCAATAAACGTAGAAAGACATGGGATACAGCCGACACCCACCAAAGATCCCAAAGTCTCCTGGCGGATCTGGCTCAGCCCACGAACCCGTTAGCTCCTGCCAAGGTGAGAGCACAATCTGTATAAACAGAACGATCGGTAATGTGGTTTTTCTTGAAACAACATTATCGATCGTTCCGTATATGATATTACAAAAAAATTTTGACATTGAATGTTCGATGGGTTTATATCATCCTTTCATTACTGGGAACTAACCACAGAGATGGTGAACTTGCTTCGCGGCCCAGTTGCACGAGGTTGAAAAATTTCTTTAAAAGTCTTTCGTTGATAAACCTCAGATCATTCACGCGAAGCAACTTATTTTAAATTAATCTTTATTGGTTGTACATTTAGCATTATTTATGGTTTCAAGTATTCTAGTTGAATGATTTTACATCCTAAATGCTGCCCATATGCTTCTCTCATTATCTATCTCCATGTATCTACCTGTATTCAAATGGATCTATGTCCACGTGTTTACTGCAGAGGCATGTGCTCGGTGCAGAGAGAGTGAGAGTTATCTCCCCCAGCGACATCAAACGCTCCAAGAGGGTAAAAAAGGCGACAAGTCTTTCCAGAATTCCCGAGACAACGTCAGACGATGATAGAGCTCGCCACTCTGACCAGGCGCATATGGGCAGTCTGTAAGTAGCTGTAGCTGGTGTCGGCGACTTATCTCGTATGTTTGGCCAACTTGCTTCATGAAATGTTTTTATGTGGGCATGTTTGTCCATTCAATGCCTTTCTAACTTTTAGTTTGTACATTTCACCTGGTGTCACTTTAGGCCTGCGCTGGGCTCCTACATATCCCAGGATCCGATGGAGCTACAGGACTCACTAACTCACAGTCTAGACTTCTCCAACTCCGAGCCCTTCAAACAACTTGTACCTAAACTGAACTCCCTACCTTCAGCAGACAAGAGTGATGATGGATCACCATCAGCGTCACCTACTGTCTCTGCACGCACTCGCAAATCTAAACCAAATAACAGACCCAAAAGTATGTTAATGCTTGCTTCAACTGCTTTGCTTCAGGAAATTAAAATTTTTAGTGTTAAAATTTAGCATATTACAGTGAAAATATAAAATTTCTCATTTAATTAAGGTGATAATAAATCTATGTGGTAAAAACTTGCAATGCTTGCTATGTTACAGGCAAGTCATCTAAATCACTGAGGTCTGCTCTAGCGGCTAGTGGTAAAAAGAAAGCGAGAAATGCAGATATTCCTGTGGAAATATTCCTTCCACCATCCGCTCTTTCCTCTAAAGATCCATTCAGTGGTGGACATAGTGGGGGTGGAGGGGGTGGAGGAGGAGGTGCAGTGTCTGGTAGGTGGATATATTACCCCTACTAACTAGACTGAGTGTAATGTAGCAGCTGTTATTTTCGTTTCTTCTTCCTAACAATCTTTTTGATTCTATTATCAACAATAATTTTTCTCATTTCAAAAACCCCAGCAAAGGGTGGTCTAATCTGGTGATTTTTGTGTTTATTGATGTGATGTTGCTTGCAGGATTCGGTCGGAGCTTCGGTGAGAATTTGATAATAACTTTTTTTTGGTTGTAAGCTCTAAATGTTGTCATCGCTGCTTAGCTCTGCTGGGTGAAGGTCACTTTCCTCCAACCTTATACCTCTACAGACTAGAGCCTTTTTATTTGGGTACCTTTATGGACTAGAGCCTTTTTGTTTGGGTACCTTTACGAACTAGTGCCTTTTTGTTTGAATACCTTTACGGACTAGAGCTTTTTTATTTGAATACCTTTACAGATTGGTTTATTTTGTTTGGGTACCTTCCTCTTGCATGGACAGTTTAGGGTGTAGGAAATTTGATCATTCCTCATGCGTTGCATGTGCAACAATGTTGGGTCCCTCATCAGAGGAGACCTTATAGAGTTTGTTAGTAAATAGATAACACTATAGCTTTTATTGTGGTTGACTGATAGTAATAATAAATAATTCTCTGATAATCTCTGAAAGAATTCTTAATTTACACTCAGTTTGGCATTGGTACACTGATTTGGCCGACTTTTTATTGAAGTAGCTTATTTTGTGATTAATATAAATTTACCCTTCAAACGCAGGATTGAATTGCACTTTGAAGTAAATGGCTCGCCACATGTACGATTTACATGAAACCTTTTTGCCTCCTGAATTATTTTTTCTTAGTAAGTTTTTTAAAGTCGGATTGAAGCATCATTTGCAAGTCTGATTTTGCTGTCCCCATAGATGTCGAGGTAGTGCATGTAGACATGTACAGCATTGCATGGCGGTGTCTATGACAGTGTTTTTTTACACTCTAAGGTTGTTGTACTCTATTACTCACTAGTTTCTCTCATATCTTACTATACAATGTTGTATCTTCTCTAGAACTCTCTGCTAGTCACTACTCATAAATTATATAATATCGCAGCAGGAGTTGTCTCCTCTCCCTATTATGTCTTGAAGTTGTCTGCTCTTATCTCTGGTCGAGTTGGAGTTGTCTAATTTGAATAGTACATAATTTAATCGCTAACTTTGTTCAATTGTTGTAGCTGACAGAGAGATATTTATACCGTTTGATAAGAACACGGCCATGTTTGCCAAAACCCTGCGTTCTGGTCTGTAAGTACAACTCACAAGTCACTACGAGAGCAGTCATGTTTGACGCAATCTACCTGATGTGTTGCTGTTTATGTGATATGCTACTATTACTTCTACTAATGTACATGTCTGTTTATTTATGGTTCAGGCAAAACACTAAAGAAGACGATAAAACAAAGGGGCGAGCACGAGGATCAGAAAGTTCCCGGCCAAGACTCGGCAGCTCACCATCTTGGCCGTCCGGTAGGAATATGACCTTCCTTTGGTTACTGTGTTCAAATGCCTTTTTCTCTCTTTCACTATAATCTTTTTGGTCCAAGCTTTTTGACAATATAGTTGAAATGGATCGATGAGGAGTACCCACTGCTAAACAAAGGGCTTTCTGTAATTTGTTTCATAAACCTGTCTGGACACGAGATATTCTGTGTTTGTTTTAGATTCTGCTGTGTGTGTTCTACCCAGAGCTCACAGTGCTGAGAATCTTTCTACTCTTGCAGTAAGTTTGTTATGTAGCAAATCCTATCACCTTGATGAGTTGATTTTCGAAATGCTTGTTGAATTTTGAAGAACTTTTTAAATGGTTTTTACGTTATTTTATACAAACGAGTTAGTTTTTTTCAAGAAAGTTATAATATGCTCTAGGACTTCATGATGGCTCGTGAAAAATGTTTCACATTCTTGGACTGGCCGCACACACAACTTTTGCTCAAACACAGCGCATGCATACGGCGAAATTAAGGAATCAGTAAAGCCACTCCGGTCGTCGTCCAATCTAACCGGCGCCGTACCATGCAGTTAAACATGCTGAAGTTTTCATGTATTGTGATGACTTGACTCTGGCTGATCTTTGTGTGCTCTGGGTCAAAGTTGATTTAAAAGACTTTATAGTCATGTTATAGTTGGTATAAATATAATTTTTTGGTTATTATCATAAATTGTAAGAAGAAAACATAAGTATTACTATTGATTGTTGCTATTGCCACTTGTTCTTGGTTTGATAAATGTAGTAATAAGCAAATTGAAATAATTATTCTTAGCCATAAAAACATTATTACTGACATTTACTATACCAAATACACCGTAGTAAATAATAAATAAGTTATGGTGATAAACAGTGGTTGTTATTGAAAATAATTATTATAATTTACTTATCATTATGATTATATATATCATAATATTATTGTGAATTATTAGTTTTATTATTACCTGTTATTTTAGTGGTTGGTAGCACCAAGGTTACAGATGTCACAATTTTCAGTTGTGGCCGTCGATCAGTGTGGCCAGTAGAAACTGTTTCCGGAGTTCAGCTCTGGCGTCGTGTCGAGCTGTTAGTGTCGCCACAACCAAACAAAGGGCATGTGGGTGGCCAGATCATTAGACAATAATAGAATAAATTCATAACACCTGACAATAGCAGACAGGTGTCATGCTATATCACTAGCTTCGACAATGGTTGACAGATGACTTTTTCTGTCACCTGCCAATACCTGAAATATACTTTGTAGATGGAATCATTCTCTGAGCCAGATGAAGACTGTGTCTCTCCTTCTCCCTCTGAGGGCGCCGGTAAGTTATAAATGCTACGCTGACCAACTAAAGCAAGTCTTAAGAAAATTATGTCTCTGCGTTGAGTTGCAAAACTAATATTTTTGTGATTGACAAAAACTTCAGTCACTAGAAAGTCAATTTACATTCTGTTACCGCGATGCTGGCTTGATAATGAGTCAATAATTATTCCATAATTGCTTATATCTGCCAACTAGTTATGATATTTGACCAGGCGATTGAACAAAATAGTCCTTTTCATTTCATTGCCTTTACTACTCCAAAAATTTATTTTTAAAAATTGCTGAAAAAATACCATAGCTGGCTATTGTTTTTGTTATCAGATAAGGGTGATGCATTTGACCCCCCAAATATAGGCAATAGCCTTCACATCCCAGGAATACGTGTAACTTCTTCAGGTACTTGCGCTGTTGCTCTCTCTATACACTCATTTCTAGCAAAGTGATTCCACTGCACCCACCCTATTACATATGTTGTATTCCTATTTCTATGCAATCATGTCTTTGTTTAAATAATATTTTCTGGAATAATGTATGCTACCCTGAGCACAATATCTTCTGGTGTATTTTTATTTAATTCAGTGACTATGTGCAATTGATTTTTGTTTATCATATGAGCTTATTGGAGTTTTTTGATATTGAGAGTTTTCCTCTCCTATTAATTTTGGACAATAACCTGAAGTTTTACTATGACAAAATTGGTTCAAAAGTGCTTGAATTGTCACTTTTTCTTTAAAAAATTACCTTGACTAATCAATACATTTTTGATTGTATTAGCTTTTTTAAGATCAAACTTTTTCTGCAATTTTCTGGTCTGTTTTGTGAATGATCGAATTTACCGCATTACAGCCGCAGTGATTTGGCTGTCGAATTATTAAATGACCAAATTTTCTTCATCTTTGGAATTATCCTCTCCTTTTTCATAGGAAAAACAGTGTTATTGTTAAACTGTAATGGAGTCATCTAAAGCAAACATTGTCAAGATTGTCATTGCTGGTTGGATCCAAATCTGAGTTGCCTACTAGTTTACTAGTTCATAGTTTTTCCTATCAAGGATGTTAATGTTTGCTGAATCAGTATGCTGCCGTTTACAGCCGATGTTACGATCACCCCCGATGCCTCACCTAGAAACATCCAGGTGTCAGCCAGCGTAGCTGAGCTCCATCGTATAGCCTCGTCTTCTAACGACTTGTGCCACATGTCCTCCATCACTGACCTTGACCTTGTGCAGGTAGAATATATTCATGTGTTGACCAAGCTCTCAGCCTATCCCATATAATATATTGTTGAATAAACTATGCTAGACAGTATTTATCTGAAGTGTTTTGTTTAATTTAGTATTTGATAAAAGTTTTCGTTTCACTCACTACTAGTAATATAATTGTATTAACCTGTACCCAGTTATCTTTTGATGTATCATAGAGTTGTACATATATCATGGAGTTGTACATATATCATAGAGTTGTACATATATCATAGAGTTGTACATATACCATAGAGTTGCATATATATCATAGAGTTGCATATATACCATGAAGTTATACACGTTTCACTATAGGATGATTCACCCCTAGAAGTACAGTTCTATGAGGATGGACAGCTGGTGGAGTTGTCCCCCCAGTACATAAATAACAGACAGACTATGGCCAAGAAAGCTCTAGAAGATGCACAGAGGAGATACTCAGACCTGGAGAACCAAGTGAGGCAGATCACATCTCGGTGAGTGGAGGCTGGGAAGTACAATATTGGTTGATTGGTGGAAGTTGTCTCCTCCTGTTTAGGGGTTTGTGAGTCCCAAGATATAGTTTAAATGATATAAACTGGGCGGAGTTAGTGGCGCTTCGCTATCAAACACCCACACCACAGTTTATAGAAATGGCCTCATGTATGGGGAATTGTCTTCTCTAACTATTTTCCTCTTTTTCTCTTACTTAGAAGTTCCTTTATGTCCTAAAATTATGCTCAATAAATGTATTTTGATGGTTATGATGCTATGAATTGGGTCTGATGTTTGGCAAATAACTCAGAGTTAACAAACGGATGATTGCTCTATAACACCATTGTGTTCCACTGTCGTTCATCTTTTCCTTAGTGCGGGTAACCATAATAGACCACGATTCGTATTACACAAAATGTTTATCGCTATGTCTAGTGTAGTGTTTTGATTGGTTGGATTGTTTGCTTATAAACATTATCCACGAGCTGTTAGTGGCGTTAGTAGTAATTAGTAGAACTAGTACATGTTGTCACAGTGAGTGAATCAGTTAAGATTTTTTCCTTGATTATAGTAAATCATACTAATAAAGATAATAATTTAATAATCAATTATTTTTATTAACAAGTTGCAGTTCAGGTCAGATCCAGCTAAGCTAGCGATGGCGCAACAGCGCAATAACATCGTTGAATGATGAACTGAAGCATACATCGTTGCATTTTTTTGTGGTCTGGCATTTGCATTCAAGATTTTGTGGTCGTAGAAATTAATGGAATGTTGAATTGTTGTTGTTTTACTAATGCTACATGTACATCTACCGATTACCTACCGATTTGTCCTTACCGATTGGAGATGACGTCAAGGAGTTTCCCCTATTTTTTTCTCCAAGTGCCATTCTCACGCAATACCGGTGAAACTCGCTACATTCTTTCCATAGTTAGCTATAAAGTAATTTAAAACGACAAAGACGGGACGCTAAAAAACGATTCTTCATCTAAAAATAATTGCACTTGAGAAACAGTTTTGTTGGAAACATTAAAACCACGAACGGTGATATGATTGGTCCAATCACAAAATATCTACCGATTTTTTGACCACGAGCAAAACCTACCAATAGCCTCAAATAAAATGCTACCGATTATTTTATTACGTCACACAGGAAACGGATGCAAGGAAATCCTCAATCGGTAAGGCAAATCGGGAGCTAATCGGTAGATGTACATGGGGTATTACTCACGCTGCTCAAGCAAGGACACAGGTCAGATATGCTACCCGCAACATGCGGACTAGGTTCATGGTACTTAGTCTACTTCAATGATTGTCTCCTCATGTTTTGATGTGTTTGCGAGAAGACAACTCGGGCAAATACTACCCCATTTCTATAAACTGTGGTGTGGGTGTTTGATAGCGAAGCGCCACTAACTCCGCCCAGTTTATATCATTTAAACTACCCAAGATACAATGTAAAAGGAGTTAATTCCTCAGTAAATTGTATTATTTAAGTTTTCTCGGCAGGTGAAACTTGTCGTATTTTACTACTGGGTGTAGTTACCCAGGAGATCTTTGTCTCAAAATTTACTTATACCAAATTGTAAATCATTCATGTTACATTTCGTCTTATGTTTAAATGGGATTCCGCTCGGCTAAAAATGATAAACCTAAAGGTCTGTGAAGATACGCCTCAATTATAAATGTAAACAATGATCTTGTGATAAAAAATACATCAATAATAATTATATATTTATTAAATAAACACTGAAAATTGGTAAGTAACCATAGCGTATAGTGTTCTTGAATAAGTGATAAACAAATTAAATTAATATTCATATTTATAGTATTTTATGTAGCCAAAAAGTATTTTTAGAGTTATTCAAGTAGTGAATGTTGCTATTTGTGAGAGAAAACAACATAAGCTGACTAAAATTACTGCATGGTCTACCACCGGCAGCAGATACACTTGCTCAATGGTTTACTTCTCTTGTCTTTGATGTCATAGAACTTGTGATACAATTTGAGCCATATTATGTGTTATTGGAAACAGTACCTGCCAGTACCTGCCAGTACCTGCCAGTACCTGCCAAACTGATCGCCAATGCATTGCTTTGCTACAAAAGATTTCCTACAAGGCGCTCTGACTTTCTATAGAAGTAGTTGGTACTCTATTTGAAATTTTTTAGTAAGCATTTGGTTCAACACAATGTTCAGTTGGTGACATTTCCATCTAATTCAAATTGAGTTTTCTCGTCTAACAATGGTAACAGTAGGCGTATAATTAATATATTGCATAATCAGTATATTATATAATAATGATATTATATAATCAATGTATTATATAATCAGTATTTTATATAATCAGTATGTTATATAATCAGTATATTAGGTCATTAGTGCATTTTTTCTCATTATACCTCTCACTTGTCCATTGACATCGGCATGCTTAGTAATTATTGCCTGTCTCAGTACTGCTAATTGGAGACTGTACTAATTAGTATTAACTCTGTCTATGTGTGTGCGTGTCTATGTGTTTATGTGTATGTGTGTATATGTCTATGTGTGTGTTTATTCATGTGTATATGTGTCTATGGGCGTGTGTCTATTTGTACATTATGTGTCTATGTGTCTCTGCCTATGTGTTTATGGGTGCGTGGCCATTTGAACAGTGTATGCATCTGTATGTGTCGATGTGTGTGTCAATGTGTGTGCATGCGTGTGTGGTCCACAGATCTACTGCAGAAAATTTGGTGGGTTTTGGACCATTTTTCGGAGTTTTATGTTGTTTTGCTGTTGGTGTTTGGAAGGTAAGTCATGATTTGACACACCTGTCTTCACATGCTGGTCTGCTGGCTCAAAAATAATTTGGGCAGCATCCCACGGAGAAATTAAAAAAAATTAAACCTGGGCTGTCGATACTGAACTTTTTTATTCCAACCTGAGAAGCAGCAACAGAATGTTTTCAAAATTTATGCTTGCAAATAGCCTGTCGCGCAAAATTTCTTGTCTCCTAAACTAACAAATCCTAATCTACGGGCGTGACGAAAAGTTCTTATCTCTGCTTTGAAACTGCGGGCACCCGTATTAACCCGCAATAGTGTTTCGAGGATCCACAACACATTACTGCTGACGAAAATAGAGACTATGCGGCCGGTAATAATTAATTATTTTACCGCTTTCCAACTGTTCAACGAGAGCGCTCGGTCAGTGCAATCAGTAGCTAAAGGTTGCATCGTCTTTATATTTTTCAACAAACTCTATAAGGCCCACTTGTGTATCCTCACAACATTTACCGCGGACTGGTACGAGTTACCCAAATGTTAAAGCTGATATGAGTACCCTTTGTCGCCTCGTAAACTAGGACTTGCTAGTTAGGAGACCCAGTTTATCACAAGGACTTTTGTGTGACGCACCATTTGCTAGCACAAATTGTAATAAAAAAGGTTAGTATCGACAGCCCAGAGGGTTTACTTTTTGGTAATTTCTTGGTGGGATGCTGCCCAAATTATTTTTGAGCCAGCAGGCTAGCACGTGAAGACAGGTGTGTCAAATCATGACTTACCTTCCAAACACCAACAGCAAAACAACATAAAACTCCGAAAAATGGTCCAAAACCCACCAAATTTTCTGCAGTAGACCTGTGGGATGTGTATATGTGTGTGTGTCTATGCATGGACTCCTAGATACCTAGTTGTGTGCTCAATATGAGAGCATAACTCCATTGTGGACACTTATATTTCCCTGAATTTATTGCTGTTTCAGTCTAATATTTCTTTATACAATGCGCATACTTATAGTTTGTAGCTGTCATCTGTGCATTCACATAAGTCAACCAGTAATGCTAAAACCCTATTTTCATTATCATTTACAAAACTGGTTTCATTTTTACCCATTAACCCTTTTTTTATAAAATTATGAGCCGTTTTTCTCACATTAACAGCGGCAAAGATTCCTTGAGGTTTTGCGTATGACATATTGGTCCATGTTTTTTTGAAGAAAAACCGCAATGAAGCCATTGTTTTTCTCATTTCTACAATGAATGTTGTTTTGCATGAAATTTGGAGTTGTCTATTCTAAATTGCTGCCCAAATCATTGTACCAGTATGTCTATATGCCGTGCAAGTTTTGGTCTGCACCTTATTGATACGTTATTGCAAGCATTCAATAATTAATCAATATCATTGCCAAAGACGTGTACAGCTTATCGACAATGTTCGGCCCATGACAATGCAGATGCACTGAAAATGTGTTTGCTCGGCAAGAGTTATTGGATTTCACTAGAGAAGGGTTGGCATCGAGCCCACACAGAGTATTCAGTAGGCCCAAGTTTTCATTCTCACCCCACGCAGTATGACAGGGTGTATCTGGTCTGTGTACGATGGGTAGCGGCTGGCAATACTTTTTCAATCTTCTTTCTTGTAAACCTCTACCTTCTTCTAGGAAAAAGAAGACCCGAAAACGGAGGCGGTGAGTTTTTTGTGTTGCTGTTATCAAGCATGGCTAACCTGCCAGAATTGGTGGCGCTTCCAACAGCTTGATTTTGACTTAACCAGTAGTTGTCATGCATGCATCCACTGTAAAGTTAGTGCACCTGCTGGTGGCGTTCGCATTATAGTAACATGTCATGATCTGTCACACTATCTGTCACATTTTTTTGGTAGCTGTGACACATGACATTCCCAAACATCACCATGCTACTTTAATGACCAAGTGCCAATCATTTAGAGCTATTACTAACTGTTGACATGTGACACCTAATGCATGCTTGTCAAGCAAGCACCTATTGGCAGGTGTCATGTAGCCACTGCACTTTCTGCCACCCAGCTGTTGGTTATTCCACTGCAAACTCACCAAATCTGATTCATAACAGCTTGTCGTAAATGCATGCAGCTTTTTGTAAACTTTTAATACCTAATCAATACCATCTATTGTTTTATTTTATTTATTTTACTCTAATTTATTATTGTTAGGCCTCCTAAGTATGCTTTTATTATTGTAAACCCATATAATGCTCGCAGTTCATTAAACTTTGTATGCAAAATACTAGCAATTCACTTGAGTTATTCACAGCTATTTGCTTTTGTAATGAGCGTGATTATTGAGCTCTTTCAAAGGAGATTCAAAAGTATTAAAGGGAGTGAACACCTGTGTATTAGATGGGGCATTGGCCAGCATTGTAGCTCCAGGTAGTTGTCTCTCCTTTGATGTCTGTTTTGTTACAGCCAGACTCGTTCTTCCGTTTATCAAATTATAGTTTTATTTCAGAGACGCACTGCCGCAATTATAATAATTCATTTTTACTAGCAATTTTTCAAAAAAGGACGTAAACGAACCTTTCATCCAAAATAGATTCAATGCGTTCGTAATTATAAAACAAGTGTTTAAATCAATTGGTTTACATTTGTATGTGCTGCAAAAGCTGACGTAGCATCTGTACAGACGCAGAAAAAATGTTTATCTTAGTTTTAGAATTGGTTCTTTGCACGCTAAAGGTCATATTACAATGGTTGCATGTAAACATGGAGTTAGATTACTTTACATTTGATAAGCTCTATAAACACAACATATGCGTAGCTAGCTGATAGCTGACCGCTGGCCGCCTCTACCATAGCCTTGGTTACTGCTGCATTTTTTAAAATCTGACTGAAGTTTTTTAGGTTATAATTTCAACTGGTTTTTTTGTAAATTAGGATTAAAGTGGTTCAATATCAAGCTGTTTTCTTGGGTTTTTATTGTGCAAATCTCTTTCCCACTGTTTAGTGTATGAGCACTGGAGCACTTATCTGTAATGCAGTTTGTTTAAAGCGATGTAACACAAAAGCTTATGATAACAGCTATTATAAAGTGCTTTGAAATTCTGAACATTGCTTAATTGCGTCGGTTTTTGTGTGTGAATAAACAGGTATATTTTCATTTGCTGCCGACACACTTCTAACGTCAGCAAAGCTAGATAAATCTCGCTGTCACAATTATTTAGTAGATGAACGCTGGTGCTCTCTGTATCGTATCTCTAGTCATTATTTGAACCTTGCTGACCTCTGAGAGCTCGGATTAGCTGCTTGAGAAGGACGTTAACTTCTGCCAGTGCTTTTGAGTGTCACGCAGACTGCGGTTGAATATTCTCTCTTGCAAAGGCTGTTTTGTATCGTTTCGTGAACCGCTAGGCTTATAGGATGAAGAAAGCTAATATTTCTGTTTAATTACTGTCAACACGATTGATTTGTAATTAGTTTCAGAATTTATATATTTGACAAATCACGACTGTCAGTTTAGAGAATCGATGCTGCCGAGAAGGCAGCAGGCACGCAATGGAACTGGATGTATACATTGTATTCTCTGGTGAGATTGTACCACTCGCGTAAATCTACCCCTGCAATGGGCGGTTGTCAGGGTAAACGTTCGTCTTTGAAGAAAAAGAAGAAATTTAAGAAGCCGAAAAAGAAAAGGTAGAAAAATAAATAAATAATTTTGATTTATTGCTTCCTCTTGCTTAGTGAGAATGCCTATGGCTCAAGTTGATATAAACTTTTCACAAGTTTATTTAATCGAAGTATATTTTACCTCAAAATTAAGTTCTTTTGCCAGCATTGTTCAGTGTTGTTGTATTTTGTTTTGTGAGCTTTTCATTGAATAAAGAGTAAACTTTCTTTTATGTAAAATGGAAAATGATTTAATAATAATTAAGCATGATATTTATTAATAATAGTTTCAATTATTTGATTCTCTCATTTTTAAAAATAATGAAATTTTTAGTAAAAATTGTATAATGTGGCAATATATAATAAGTGTTTGATAGCATTTGAACGTTGATTTTTATCAACAAACGCTGTTTCATGTTTAAAGGCATCAAACTGTCTGGTTAGCCATGCATTGATAGAGCGTCTGAAGAGATCGTACCAATGTAAGACAACTCCAGTTTGAAGGTTGAGCATTTCATTATTTCCTGCAAGCCAATCCAGTTGTTAAAAATAGACCTTTGAAATATGATAAGGAAATAACTGAATTATTATCAGATTTAAGAATTTTCCTAAAAGTTGGAGTTGAACTTCCTCGATAGCTGAGTTTACTTAAATAAATGACCTGGATTATTGGTATTTTTTAAGACTTACTAAATATTGACAAGTTGTTAACGAGTGAAATACAATGACTAGATTATATCATGGCAGCCATGTGTCTATCAAGTTTCTCCATGTTTACATTTCCCTCAAGTTTCAGCTACTTTATCGATTGCAATAATCTCACCTACTCAGTTGTCATATATCAAATAGTCTCGACGCTTTGTAATTTTATTTCAAATGAAAACGTAAAAATTTCTGTAATTTAATATACGTATAATTTCCTATTTATATATTAGCTATGGTATAAACATCTGTGTGGTTGTTCTCAGTAATTGATTAGATACAGTACTTAATATTGTGTATTGAACTTTGCTAAGTATTGCCTTCCTGGCGTGTTGTGTTAGATGGAGAGCACAACTCCAAATGTTTACGAGTTCTTTTACATGAGGCTTGTGTATAGCATTTTTGTCAGCTCTACTGAATATGAAGTTTTTTTAGTGGCTATAGTATGGCTGTCAAATGATAAACTTCCAAACAATTAGTTGCTCAACAGTGAGCAGAGCAATCTTCTGTGAAGCCTAATGTACATATTGTTTTACAAAATTATTTTGGATAAGTTATGTGTTACTCAATAATGCCTAATAACAGTCATCGTGCCACAATATTTATTCAACAATGAAAGCATTGCTGTAGGATTGAAAAAATCTGATTTTATCTGTTTTTGGTAACAAAAGCTTTAAAATCACAAATTTGTTGAAAGTTTATCTTTTTGCTCACTAGTATTGTATGGAACAATGTATTTGATTTGAGAAAAAGCAACTATCTAACATGTCACTTTGTTGTATTCACTTACGCCACTCCATCTGTGAAAGTTTCAATGCACATTTGGAGTCGTCACATCTTTTTTGCTGTGATAAAAAACGTTACTAGTAGTAGGTCTACTTTGTATGTTTATTGCCCTGAGTGTTGCTTAGAGATATGATCCATTTTATATTTGGCGCTGTCATATGACTAACTAGCAGTCAACAGCTCTCAGTATATCCATATAAGGTGCTGCTAGCTAGTAAGTAGCTAGTAGTCTATAGAAGTACAATGTGTTGTTACAGGGCTGCCAAGGCAAGACAGGATGCGCCAAGGTTAGAGGATGATGCCTCTTTCTCTGATGACTCACTCATCGGTTCGTTACATTCTTTTCTTTCTTTCATTTTTATTTCTGATGCTAGCTTGAATTCGTAGCTGTCAACAATATGTTTATCTATATTAATCTCCATTTGATCTGTAAATAATACGATGTGACAGATGACTGTCTGTCCAGCTTGATTTCTCAATAAATATACCTGTTTGGCACTATTTCTGGTTTACTCACATGTCAATTGGCAAGTTATTCTGATCTGTAACAGATAAGTTAAAAACATTTGTTCAAGCCACCATGTTTTTTCTTTTAGCTCTCATTTCTAAACCTCACTGTTTTGTTCACAACATACTGAGAATTAATATGCACTTACTGAGACGAAATAAGAATCATGTATTAGCTTGACTCTTTTGAGCAAACTAGTTATTGTTACTATTTTATTTGTTTGGAGCTACCAGAGTATTTCATCATTCAACTTACAGGTGAGCAGAATGCAGCCAGGCTATTGAGGAGAAAGAGACGTGCCGCTAGCCAGCCAGCCCCAGTTGTTGTAAGGAGCTCAGACAATGGAAGTGAAGGGGAGGCAGTGTGTTCAGACGATGACATCACAGAAATAACACCTAGGTAACCAATCGTATTAGAGGGTGGTATCCAGGTACAAACTCTTGAGCAATTTAAACTGTTTCCTGTTTACGGTTTCACTCACTTCCACAAGACATAGTCCGCTGCCCAACACACCGTAGTTGATTATTTTTCAGTTTTCATCAGCTCTATTGGTGAACAGAAAATTCGTTTTCAATCTTTTATTTAGATTTTGTTATTGTCGTTATTTCGCATGTTCAGTTGACATATTATTGTAGTGTGACAGCTCAAAAGCTAGCCGATGAAATGCTCCATTTGAGGGATGAGTTTATGTCCCAAGACAAACCACCCCTTACAGCTGTAACTCATCCTGTTTGGAACTCGGGTGATAATTTGATGAACCGAATGGAGCCAGATGTCTCATACTGTAAGTGAACAGAGCTAGGAGTTGTCTTCTCTCTAGTGGGTAGACAACTCTCATTTGTATGCTTCCCTTGAAATTTTTTATCATTGATGCTTACAAGTGGTTTAACTTGCCACTTCTCTTAAAATTCATAATTTAATTTGTAAGTTTCGATATTTTACAGTCAAATTTATGATAAATTTTGCTCTAGAAATCCCTGATAAATTTGCTAATTGATATTCATCTACAAGTAGTGTGTTGTTGTTAACTTGTGCCTCATCATAACCAAATATTTTTTTTTTGGTAGATAATGTTGCTCCATCAGTGCCCAGGCCTATTCTCTACCCCAATACTGCTGTCGATGACCTCACGGTCACCCCAGCTGACATGTGGAGTTCTCAGATACCTGTGACGGTTGAGTCAGCAATGAGCGGACAGTTTACAGTCACCGGTAGAGTCATCAACAAGTTGGCCAAACGTTGGTGTCCCTTTGTGTTGTCTTATATCATTCATTACATTTACCAGATGTATTAAATATTTGGTCTTCGTGGAGTTGCTTGTGAGAAAAAAATTTTAATAAATAAAACAAAATATTGGTTTACATACGAAGTTTTGGCTACTTTCAACTTATATTCTAGTTCAATTTTGATAAAAACTAGAGATCGTTTTTCCATATGGGTTTTATTTGACTTCCTTCATTTTGTTATTTCATTTACGGTCTATTCACTTGTGGCTTGTTTTGATTATTCTTAAAAGCGTTTAACGATTCTGTCGTTTACTACAGCTTGGCTTAGATTCTAAATTGAAATGTTGCAGCCGGGGCTTGCACACGCTCTAGGACAGATGTTTGGGGTTCTATCCACCCCTGGGATGCTGCCAGCACACCCAGAGACGTGATTGTACAAGAGGCCCACACCTTGAGGACTCTGAGAGAGGCTTCTTGCCAGCATGATGGTATTAGATATGGGCTGGGTCACACCCGTCCCCTGTCCATGTCCAAAGTGTCAATCCAAAGCTATCTGCAAGGTAAAGGCGCTCTGTGTGGTACTAATGCTTAGAGAACAGTTTTAAAAGATCGTACAGTGCATACGGAATTGTCTGCTCATGTTTTCATTCTGCGCAACATGATGGGGTAAACCACTAGGGGATGCGTCTTCTGACCAGGCAGTTGTTAGCTGTGTAATCAGACCTGTGGCAAATAACACTTGAGGAATTGTGCCCCCTGTTTATGGTTGGCTGAATACTCCCTGGCATTAAGATAAAGCTATATAACAAAAATTTACTTTTCTGGTTTGCAATAATATAAAGAAAAAATATATTTACAATAAATACAAATTTTAAGTTGAAAATTTTTATTCTGTATATTGTTTTCTCAGTTTTGATTATTTTTCTCCCCTTGAAAACTAATGACCGATTCACCTCTGCAGATGCTGACTCGCTGCTGGACAGTAGTGTCAGCACCACAGAGCTGCTGACTGGTGCTGTCAGTGACACCACGTCGGTCAACACAAACGTACTGTTGGCCAGCTCGCAGCCCTTCACCACACGCAACGTAAGCTTCGCATCGTCCGATGGTTCATCGGTAGCCACTAGTGCCCTTCTGGCATCTTCTGAGCCATTCATTGCAGCGTCTACCGCTCCAACAGCGCTGCTAACAGTTCCCAAGGTAACTGATGCCATCGACAATCGTGGCAGCGGACCAGCTACAGGAGATACAACTGCTGCCTCTATGGATAGCCTGCAGCAGCCATCTGTAGCTCCATCTACCACCAGTAGAGGTGCGTCAGCAGTTTAGTTTAAATGGACTGCAGCTGTTTTATTAGTATCTTGCCACTCTGAGGTAATTTTGCTTCCAATTGTAATGTTTTGTTACAAATTCAATTCAGATTTATATGGAAAAATTTAAGTTTTGATTTGAAATGATTGATATTGCAAAATTAGTACTTGTGCTCTCATGAAAATTTTACAATTAAGAGAGAAGACAATTCCGCATCTGAAAATTTATTCGGTGAAATCCAGTGAAAATTAAAAATTGTAATTCCTTTTTGATGTAATAATTGTGCCGACCATGGGAATTACAATCAGACACCCAAGCTCGCATTTTAATGATCATAAGCTCTCACTTTTTTACTCGTTGTACTGCACTGTATCAAGTTTATTGCTTAGTTCTTGCACGTTGTAACCTTAGATCTACTGTCGCTGATTGCAGAGATGGAATCTGATGATACAGACGACTTGCTAGCGGCTAAAGCTGTAGATTCTCTCTCAGAAATAGAGGAGGTCGAGAGGTGGGTGGTTTGTGCTGCCACAGCTAATTATTTCAAACATTGAATGAAAGTTCAAGTTTTATTTCTGCACATTGCCAAGCCGATAATATCTAGTAGATGCACTCTTGCACCATCCCGTTGGTACAGTGCACTATCTCACTGGCTGCTTGTCTTCATTTATTTTTGTTATAAAATTATGTTCCAACTACTTAATCATCGTTTTCTTTCTTGTTTCTTGTAGCAAACGGAGTGTTTGCGCAAGAAACAATAACTGGTCTATAACTATAATGATAATAGCTGTATTAACATTTGCAACTGTGTCAGTTTTAACTGTTCAAAGCAAGAGATTGAAGAAAGCAAATATTTTTATCATTTTAATTAAATTGCTAATTATTATTTCCTTTGTCCTCGAAAACTAGTTTATTTGGATTTGGTTTTCAATTACTTTTTTTTAAAAATAACAAGTTTGCTGTAATTAGTCTTTTCAAGTAACTTACAATATGCTGATTTTGATCGTAACTATAGACAACTTTTAGTTCTGATCGATGTTACATAACTTAAATAATTTTTTACTTTCAGCTTGTTTTTTTCAGTCAAAACTGGGACGCCTTCTCTGGTTATTGCAATCAGGTTTTGGAGTTGTCCTTTCTTCATGTACCAAAGTGCCAATAATAAATTACTCGGAGCACACATAAAATAACAAAATCCAAATCTGGTGATTAATTTGCAAGTAATTAAAAAAAAAGACAAATGTAAATTTTTAGTACATAATAGCAGGCTTACCATCGGCGAATAGGAATGCTGGCTTGGCTAAACAGCCATAAAAAATTAGAATCATTTGCAATTTTAACAGTTTTGAAATTCTCGGAACAACTTTTGTAACTGTTTTTATTGCCGTATATCATTGATTGTGTGTCAAATACAAACTATAGCTTAATTAGGATTTGTTGCATTTATACTGTGAATAGAGCTAACGAGAGCACAACTCCACAACAGTTTCTTTGTAACAAAAAACTTGAAATAGACGTACCAAGTTGCATCGGTCAAAAACCATGGCACAAGACCTTTGACCCCAAATTTCATTTTCATTATTCGCTCACAACTGCTCATTATGGAGTTGTCTGTTCTTGTATTATCTACCCTATCTGTTGCACCAGTTTAGAACTCTCACTAGATGGAGATATTTTACATATGTGTTTGCACTAATTCACTAGATATAAGTCAGCCAATTTGATGGCTATGGAGTTGGTAGATGAAGTCTTATTGGACAGTCTTGCTGCTGTTTCTGTAAAGTCAGCAATTAGCGCTGCCTTGGTAGATATAACGGAAGATGGCTATTACAGCGAAGGCACTAGTTGCTCTGAGAGAAGGTGTGCAGTATATAAGGTTGTAGTTGGTGCCAGCCATTGCTAGTAGTAGCTAGTAGTAGCTAGTAGTAGCTAGTAGTAGCTAGTAGTAGCTAGTAGTAGCTAGTAGTAGCTAGTAGTAGCTAGTAGTAGCTAGTAGTAGCTAGTAGTAGCTAGTAGTAGCTAGTACTGGTGTTGAGTGATTAGTGGCCAATGTAACCAATAGTATTATTTGTGTTTGTGTCTTGCTACTAGTCACGTAATGTTGGTCTTCGTGATTTTTGTTGTTGTGCCACATTGTGAAGTTATATATCAAGAGTTGCTTTATTTGACATGCAAATACATGAGATTTATTTGAAATTTAAAGCGCTGCGACAAATGTTTTTGAAATGTAACTTTTTTTATTTTATTGTACAACAGGTTTTTATTGTCTAGACAAAAGTTTTGACATGAAAAAAGCCAAGTCTAGGAAAATTCTAAAACTGAACTTTGTGAAAATTTAAATTAATTATTATCCAACGAGATGAACTTTCACTATTTTCATTTTCTATATAATTAATACTTGCAATAGCTATCTATTCCTCTGCTAAAATGCGATCAATTTAATATGAATAAAAAATGCTTCCAAAAGTACTAGTGGGAATAATATTTATTATTTATGATTAAAAAATCAAGTAAAACTGAAACGTAATTTTAATTTGTACAGAGTTTTTGATTGGATGATATTTTTTACGTAAAAAATAAAAAATAGCGAGTTGACAGGCAAAGCAAAATTTTACTAGTACTTGAGTGTCAGTTCACAATACATCGTACCTATTCCACCATCTTGTATGCTTGTGAGAAAATATTGATGTGGTTTAACTAGTGATTTTATGAGAAAAAGAAATACAAGACACGTTTTTATTTATTATTAATAGTTATTAAAAAAATACTAAATTTTTGAACATCAATTAACATTCATCGACAAAGGTTGTCAAAAATTATGCGTAAATGAAAATATATCTTGTATTTCTCTTTGTTATCTTACGCTTCTGTGCTAATATATCGTAAGTCAGTCGTTGTTGTTGTTGTTGTTGTTGTTGTTGTGTATTATATAATATAAAAGTTTGTTTTCTTGCTCTAACGCGTCAACTTTTCCTTTCAGTGCAAAGAAACGGTATGGCGAGCATGTTTGTATTTCATTTGTGTGCCTTTATCATTCTTTAGCTCTAGCTCATTCGATTGGTTGGTTTTTTGTGTTATTGATCACTTCCGCTCTATCATTGGTGCATTGTTGGACTCGTTATATTTGCTGAGGCACCGATCTGCATGAATGTTCTGTTTGAATACTGGCTAGCTATTAATTCTACACCACTTTGTCCCACTAGCTAGACTGTGTGTCTATTACTAGACTCAGCTTTCATTGGTCCTGTCCCAGCTCTCTGTATCTATCACATCTATTCTATTGATGACATTTATACACCTGCCGACTCAACCACAAGTTGTATGTATGTTATAGTTTCAATGAGTTAGTTGGAGTCAGCTCGCAGGTATTCTTACCTGATGGTACACCTATCAATGATGACCCACTCAAGTTCTATGACCCGCCTTCTTCTCTACTTGGCACGAAGCCAAAACTGGTGAGTGTTTTGAACTTTTTTATTATTTGCATTTCACAATTACGGAAATTTGATAAGTATGTGTTATTGGTGTTTTTTATTAATTTTAATCATACTCTGATAAATTCATACGCGCTGCTTTCAAGATTTGATTGAAATTTTTAGTTATTTCTTCTCTGTCTGGAGGAGACAAATCTTGATCAGTAAATGATCTGTCAGAAAATGATGCTAAAATAATTCATTTGTGTACCCCGCTTAGATAACGATTTCTTTCAACCATTCCTGGAAGTTTCTAGAGGATATATATTTTCGATTCATGGAGATGAGGTTACAAGAAAATTAGATATAAACGTTTGCCAAAACCATTTTATGAATTTTTAAATTACATTCAAATCACAGCTGTATGTGATTAGCAATTAATAGCTTTTGGACCTGAGGCTCATATATGTCTCTGTACCATCAAAGAGTTGCTTTCTACAGTAAAGTATATCATTTAATTTCCATGTTTCACCAACAGTGAAAATTATTTATTATTTTGCTATAGTTTGTAAGATAAATTACTACTTGCTGTAATCTTAATAATGTAACTGTAGACAAAACACAGTTTAGACATACCAGATGAGTCACTGTTACTGAGATCAGAGGAAGTCCTACTAAATGGTACAGAAGTCAGAGTCATCGCTGTTCCTTGGGATGCTGGAGTTGTTCCCTCACTCAAACCTGGTGGGTTGGGGTGCTAAGTTATGTATGGTTTACTGAACCAAATTTAACAGAATCGACATGGTTTTACTTATAAATTTTGTAGTTGTCCCCTCTTTATCATATTTCGTTATGCAATTATTGTTTGATAAAAGTTTTGATTAGCGATGGGTCCCACAAGTACAACAAATGGTGTTGTTGTAGTTGTCAAAAATTATTTTATTTGATGTCAAATCTATGTAATGCTTTTTTATACTTGGAAGTCACCGACCTCTTGGAAAACTTGGCAAGACTTTTTATCTAATTACTCAAATTTTTTCCCGTTATTGTCAAATAGAATATTCAATTAAATATTTATTGATATTTTTCAACAGATATCATATTTTATCTTTTATTTTGTCTTCACAATTTAACAATTTAAATTTTATTATTTATTTGCCCTGTGCTCTGGGAATAAATATTTCAACCTTCATGTTTCAGCTGCTGGCATAAATGTTGCCGACTTGTCTGCTAAACCTGTCCGCACATCCCCCTCGGCTGCTGACAGCGAGGAGACGGAAGAGACAGAATCTTCTAGATCAATGGGCAGCTACCATCTAGAGAGACTTCCTTCCACAATGGAGTTGAGTATAGTAGAAGAGAACACAACTCTCTCACATGGTAAGGGATCCAACTTGTGTTCTTTCATACTGTGCGTGTGGTGGTTAGCTTGTGTGCATACCTGTCCATTACTTACTTGTAGTTGAAGTGGATTTGGGCCCCACCCAGAAGGACAAGTTAGGAGACTCAGCTATTAGCTCTGATTGGACAGAAGATGTTATAAACCTTTCACCTGGCACCAGGTCAAACTCAGGTGCTCTCAATGGTGAGTATTATATCTCACGTTGTAGTGTTGTGTGTTATATATTGTGTTGTGTATTGTATATTGTGTTGTGTGTTGTATAATGTGTTGTGTGTTATATATTGTGTTGTGTGTTATATATTGTGTTGTGTGTTGTATATTGTGTTGTGTGTTGTATATTGTGTTGTGTGTTTTATATTGTGTTGTGTGTTTTATATTGTGTTGTGTGTTATATATTGTGTTGTGTGTTGTATATTGTGTTGTGTGTTGTATATTGTGTTGTGTGTTTTATATTGTGTTGTGTGTTGTATATTGTGTTGTGTGTTGTATATTGTGTTGTGTGTTATATATTGTGTTGTGTGTTGTATATTGTGTTGTGTGTTGTATATTGTGTTGTGTGTTTTATATTGTGTTGTGTGTTATATATTGTGTTAACCATGCTATATATATAGTATTCTGTATATAGTACAGTATATACAATAGACATACAAGTCACTCTGTACATAAGAAATTCATCCATTGTAGAACATCCAAAGATGACAAGAGATCCCTTACCTTCAGACTCTGGTACGAAATGTATTTGTGGTCTTTTGTTACTTGAAGTATTTTTAAGTGGACTCACTAATATAACAGATTACACTCTTTGGTAGGTCATGGCTCTGAGCCAGCAGATACCCCGCCTCCGCAGGTAGGAACTCCGCCTTATCAGTTACCTACGAGTGAGGCTCCTGTCACTCCCACTGGGCTACCTTCCACTCCTGTAGATTCAGTATCAACTTCTGGTTAGTGATTAGCCATATACAAGTGTGAAAGTTTGGCATCTGGGTAGAACTTGTCTTAAGTAGTCAACCTCGTTGGTTTTTGTACAGCTGTAACAGGAAATGAAATGTTGTACTCGCTTACATATCCGTTGTATCCTGTAGATGACAATACAGAAGGTGAAGAGCAGATGGATACCCACAATGCATCTAGTGATGTAGCAGACAAGATAATTAATGGCACTGATGATACTGAGCAGGTGGCAGCAGGTGATATGGCTGCTAATCCACAAAGTGAACAGTTCTCTCCTGTTGCTAATGATTACTATAGAGCTTTCTCTCCGCAATCTACCAGATCTAGTGAGTCTCTTCGATCACTTTATTTTATTCCATTTACCAGTTTGAGGGAACAGCAGTATTATATTTTGTCAAATTTTATAATTTACTTTTCTTTTATAAGTAAAACAGTTGAAAACAATGAACAATATGTGTCTGTCAATTAGTGATAAGATTATTTTTTAACCTTCGAAACTTTGCAAACATTAACGGTTTGCTGTTTGCTTTATTTATTGTGGTTTCTAGAAGTAGCGTCTTGTTTCAACATTTCTAAAAGGCATTAATGTCAGAATTATATAATATAAAATCACAAGCTTTGGTTTGTTTGAGAGTTCGCTGCCCCTGATTGCTCATGATTATTCAGCAGCATTCAAGTATAAGCTACATGGTTATTATTCACTCAATATTCCTCCATATAATGCTGTTTTTCACATGATGCAATGCTGACTGTCACCTTGTGCCGTAGGCGAAGGAAGTATAATGTTTGTGTTTATGAGTCGCTCGTACAGCGCTGACGAAGTACACACCGCTGCCTCTCACGCCACAGAGGACATCAGCATTGACAAAATATTTGGTGGTCATATATTAGATGAGATACAGGTTAGATGTCTATGGTTTATCCACTACTGTTATGTGTTTTTTGTTGTTTTAGCTACTTCCTCTACAGAGAGTGTGAAGGTATAGTTGGTGCTTTTGTGAACATATTTTTGTGTTTCCTGTCATGGTGACCCCTGGTAAACCGATAACCTCTCATTTCTGTTAACTTTATGTAACACTTCGCACATGTTGCTATCGAATGAATGCCAAGTAAAGTTTTATATATTATCTAAAAGAAGATAATTTTTATTTAATGAAACAAAATTTCATAACGGTTCTTGTTTTAGAAGCAAAATTATAAACTGACTTGTCTCTTGTGTTGGTTTTTACCTGTTCGTTACCTTGCATAAATGCTGTTAACTGTTATCCATGGGTTACCACTTCCTACATTGTCTGGTGCCATTATTCTTGGTTTGATTGAACTCTGAAATATGATTTGCTAATGATAAATATTCCAGCTCTTTGATTGGTTCACAAACTTGAGTGACTCTCTCTTCCCTTTTCTAGCCTCTCCACACACCTTGCTAGCTCTTTCAGCTTTCTTGAGTACACTTTCACGTTACGCTTCAAAGCGTTTCTTTTAGGCTGTCCAAAGATTTGTTTTTCGAGTTTTTGGCGTATGCGATTCCTAAACCTGTCTATTTTATTGTTGATTTTTTTTACTGAGGGTTTTTGTTGTTTTTTTTCTCTTGCCTCAAGTTCAAATCATCAAAATTTATTGATTCTTGATTAAAACGGTTGTATGCGCATTGAACTGGCAGATTCTCCAGTGAAGTGCAAAAATTCAATTTGGATGTCATCTTCAGAGTGGTGCAGCTTGAAACTGAACGATATTAGTTTACAAAATAATATCGTCGAACTAATAAAATGGGGTCCCAGCGGAGTAGTTTAACTTTAGCGATGCAACCGAAAGTAGCTTAGTCTATCATTGAACTTATCATTAGAAATCACGACTTGCTGGACTATTATTCTGATGTGAGAAAATTTCAGCAAATAATATGACAAAAATGATGTTGTTGAAAAGCTCAAAGAATCGATAAAACCTTAGGAAGTTCTATTTAGAAAAAAAATTAGTTAATTCAGTTGTAAAAAAAATAATTAAATATCATGTTCACGGGTAGAACCATAGTTTCGTATTTCGGGTTTAATTGAGCTTGCCAACATGAACTAATGAAAGCGCGCCCTTGAATGATTACTGTTGTTTGCTTTCACAGTACCATTGCAGTATGACAATTTATGTTGATGGCGCATCGTCAGTATTATATACCCCAAACTTATCAGCCGCCGTGAATAAAAAAAATGTTTCTTTAGTAATTGCTAAAATGAAGTGACTTTCGTTTTAATAGTATTGTTGGTGGAAAGCGAGCTTCCGGTTTATTTGATAATAGCTTCGCACAAAAATCTGCCGGAACCCCATTAAACACTGTTTCAAAAATTATTGCCTCTTTGGTAATAACAATAAAATTTTCTCGTTTTTTTCATCAATCAACTTTTTTCTATGTCTTGTTGATGTACATCATGCACTTGTTTCGTGTCTCTTGTAGCATTCCGATGTGTACATCAGACAAACCAGTATATCTGAGCCTAACCTTTGCACCCAGTCAGACACTCCGCGCTCTGCTGCTAAATCGACCACACCCCGTGCTGCTGCCACTGCTGAGGCAGCCATTGGAGTTGTCGGTCATGAAGCTGCTGATCACATTGACAGTAAAGAAACTGAGACTGACCATGTTGACGCACCAACTGATGTTGAATTAGACAATATAGCTCCCGGCGTCGCTGAAATCAGCTCTCAAAATGGCGCATACACTCTCCATGATCAATCTGTCACCAATTCAAGTGCTAGCCAATCACAAGGTTCCAGTAGCGCTGAATCAGAAAAAAGTCATTCAGGCTTAGGTGAAGATTCACATGACAGTGACAACAGTGAGCAGTTGTCTGTGTCAGAGTATACAGACCAAGTAGACAACCAGGAACAGGTGCCACCAGTTGAAGAGGAGATAAATCCTTGTGTCATTGAAAGGCTGGTTAGTATGAAACCACTGGAAGAATTTGAACTAAGGAACAGTTCATCAGCATCGGAGTCGGGCATTGTCACCAACAGCAAAATTGTTGGCGTTAGACCTGACAATGAAGAAGTATTCCAGAACATTCTAGAAAGAGGTGTACCCATGTGGGTAGAAGAGCAGACCGCACAATCACATCCTGTATTTGAGTTTGAACCAGAGCCGCGGCATTCACCTGTAGATGCAACAGCGTCATCTGAAGATGAACCTGAAAGTTCACCCACTTCTCCAATCATTCCTCAACACACAGCGGAGTCACATGCAGCACCAGACAGACCTCAAGTCTCTGAGCAGCACACCTCGGAGGTCGCTATGGAAGTAGCAGATCCAGCAGTCGCAACATCTAGCAAGTCTCCGTCGCAGAGAAGATCGCAGACAGGGGCAGCAGATCATAGACAGCTGTCAGACAACATGGATGAGGCGGAAGCTCTGCTATTTGGAATAGCCAAACCAGAAGACGGCGCCATTAAAAAGTATCTTGATTTGGTGAATCAAGTCACCACGCAACCTGCTGGGTAAGGCGGCCATTTTTTATTTTATCAAGTCGCAGCTTGAGCTGTCTATGTACAGCTGTCGGAGATAAGATAATATTGTGTGTGATATACTTTGTAGGGTGGACTCTGAACCACTAACAACTGTAACAAAGAATGCTGAAGGTTTGTGAAGTTTTATCTTTCGCATTATTATTAAATGAAAGCTCAACCACGCTGTCGGCAAAATAGCAGTGCTGACACATTTTGTTCCCCAATAATTTTACCAGTCGCTATTACACGCCCAGCAGAAGTGTTTTGCCACCAAAATCTACCTCAAGTTACTTCAGCAAACTACGTTTTTATGCTACACTTCTCCTGCCAACACAGTGTGGGAGACTAAACTGTGAGCTTTGTTGTCACTGGTATTGTCTAACTAGAATTGTTTTTGTATAGCGAAATGTCAAACTTGTTTCATCAAAAGGGCATCAATACAGTGTTTTGAAAAGTTCACTGTATAATTTGTCTGAAACTTTTTCTAAACTTCTGTTCCATTCACTTGTTGATATCTGGCGTGTATTGTGAATTTCTACACTAACATCGCAATAAAGTTGCCTTGTAGTTATTTATAGTTTTTTATCTCATTCACTTTACCCCAAATACCTTAACCATTGTCAATTATTCTGTAGTTGCCTCCCCTTTGACTGCTTCAAAGTTTTAATCTTATCACTCTATGATTTCACTCTATACTAGACACTTCTATTACAGAGCTCACCCCGGTGATAGAGAGTAGAGTGAAGAAGGCCAGGTCTGTGGAGCTGAGCAAGGCTCACCTGCTGGGAACAGACATACCTGGAGATAGAGTGGCGCAGTGGTTGAGAAACAGCCACGCAGATGACCAAGTCTTAGCTCCTACTTCTATTTCTCAAACAGAGGCGGGGGTACAGACCAACCCATCTGAGGGTGAACCTAGTAGAATAGTCTCAAGTACTAATAACACTGAAGTGGGAGTGCAGACACTTCAAACTAGCCCAGACACTTCTGATGCAGCCAATCTGACAGACATGTTTCTGTTGCCTGGCGATCAAAGTCATTCCCCGGTGCCTAATTCCGAAAGTGTTCAACAGGCAACAGCAGGAACACAGTCTACACTGGCCTTGAACTCAGCATCTATTGATCACACAGAAACTGCACTTGTATCCCCTCATCAACCAATGGTGGACGCTGTTGTGCACCAATCAGATGCTGGTATACAAACGCTCCATCCAGAACCTTTAGACAGTGAAGGCATGCAAGCCTTAGGACCAGGACACAGCAAACCCTCTGCTGATACCTCCCAACCTATTTACATATCAGTAGAAACCCAGCACCTAGCTGACGCTGAGGTACAGGCCGTGGAAGGCCATGATGACTCGCTGTTATTGAATGCAAGCAGCTACTCTCGCCTGTCAGAGGCTGGAGTGCAGACAATGCCTGACCCCGGTACTTCAACCCACACCTCTGCTGATCTATCAGAGCCTGATAGAGTGCAAAGTACAAGCGACATAGTCCTAGTACCTGGAGTACAACAACACGCTGATACTGCGGTGCAAACTGTACCAGAGGTGGATGCCTCCAACAGCACCTTAGCTCCTCTGCATAGATCTTGGGCTTCACAAACTGATGCTTTGGACGCAGTTTCTGGTCAGTATAAAAATTGAGTCGGTAAAAATGATTTATGGCAGTGAGAATAGTATTAGTGGTGATAATGCTTGTAGTAGCTTACACCTGCACTTTAGTACCTGCACAAGAACTTGTCGTTGGAAGTTAATGAGGCAATCGTGACTGTTTGGCTTGTTTCACTGTCGTACTGAGAATCGTGGAACAGGTATGTCACCTCGGTTTTCATCTCTTGTAGACTCACACCCTCCACACTCTCCCATGTTGGATAGGACGACGATGACTAACTTTGAGGTAGCTATCAAGCATTAGCATACCAAGTATAGTATTATGCAAGCTTGTTGTACTAGCTACTAGAAGCTATTGGCTTATTACACATGTAACAGTATGTGACACTTGTAGGAGGTGCCTAAGGTGCTTGTTGTACTAGCCACTAGAAGCTATTGGCTTATTACACATGTAACAGTATGTGACACTTGTAGGAGGTGCCTAAGGTGCTTGTTGTACTAGCCACTAGAAGCTATTGGCTTATTACACATGTAACAGTATGTGACACTTGTAGGAGGTGCCTAAGGTGCTTGTTGTACTAGCTACTAGAAGCTATTGGCTTATTACACATGTAACAGTATGTGACACTTGTAGGAGGTGCCTAAGGTGCTTGTTGTACTAGCCACTAGAAGCTATTGGCTTATTACACATGTAACAGTATGTGACACTTGTAGGAGGTGCCCAAGGTGCTTGTTGTACTAGCCACTAGAAGCTATTGGCTTATTACACATATAACAGGATGTGACACTTGTAGGAGGTGCCCAAGGTGCTTGTTGGTCACTCCATGGTCCACCTATTGAGGTTTGACATGCAGACGAGTACATCTGACCTCCTTACCAACGGTGACTTTAAGAAGAGGAGACCAACCAAGTTGGCTACTGTTGGTAAAATGTCTAGAAGGTCTTCTCGATCATCAATCAAAGTAAGCATTGGTTTATTAAATATTTTTTGAAGATATTTCACTTATGCCTCTCTCAGCTGATATTTTCAGCTTTTAAACTTAATTTTTTTGGTTTAGCCCTTGATTTCTCGTTGGTGAAGTTTTTACAATGTTAAAACTATCACAAAATTGTCTTTTGAAGCCTTGTTTTTATAAAAGTGGAAAAAATACATTTTTGTTGAAAAAATGCTTTTCAAGTTGTTTTCAAGTTTTCACCTCACACAACATATTGCACACTTTTGTTAAACAGGAAATGGCTGGAAAGTACGCTAAGTCAGTAGTGGATGTAAGAGCCTAAATTCATAGCTAACTTTTCTATGTCTGTGTGTTTGTGGTTGATTATATTAATTTTGTTGATTTGTGGATTGAAATCACTGCGCAGGCACCAATGATATCTATGAAATATCCACTGATCTCTTCAATATTATTAGCTGTTTTCTTCTAAATACTGTGATTGCTATGGTATGACAACTCCGTGGTTGTACAATTGTGAATGTGTGCTCTCCTTTTGTCTCTATCCACTCCTCTACAGTGAGTTCCATCCTATGTCCCCTCCCACTGCTATCTATCCTTTGTCCAGCTTGTTTGCTGGATTCAATTCTGATCCATTGTAATATTACTTTGTCCTGTTACTGTTGAAAACAAACTTTTTGATTTTTGAGAAGATCACAATAATTTACATACCTGAGCCAAAATAACCCTTCAAATAGTTAAGTGATGTATGGTTGATGGTGTCATTACCACTTTTAGGATGTGCTGGCGATGCTGAGGGAAGGTCTGACTTGCAGCGGGTGTGAAAGCGTTCGTCTGTTTGATGCGGCTGTCGCTGCGCCCAACAACCACGACACCTCCTCAGCCTCAGAATCCACTCCTACTATCGCATCACCTCCTCCAACTAATGCAGTGACTTGCCATGTGTCAGAATCCCCTGCCACAGCATGTCTTATGTCAGAAACCCCTGCTAAAAGCACTCATTTATCAGGAGTACCTGCGATAGTCAGTCATATGCCCGGAGCACCTGCTACAGTTAGTCACATGCCAGGAGCACCTGCTACAGTTCATGACGTGGCAGGAGCACCTGCTACAGTTCATGACGTGGCAGGAGCACCTGCTGCAATTAGTCACATACCAGGAGCACCTGCTGTTGCTGGCTATGAGTTCCATGAATCAGTGGCTGAGCAGATGAGCAGAGATTCTGCTGCCAGAAGTACATCCAACCCACAACTCACTGTCAATGTTCCAGGTACAAATCTTTTCTTTAGTATAGCTCAGTTTAAATTTTTTTATTATTGTTAGTTACCAATTGTATGGCAAATTTTTGTTTTTTGTCTATTTCATTATTTTTTAAATAGTGTATTGTTATTGATTTCCTAGATATGCCCTCACACACCAGTAGAGTAGATTACAGTCAACCTTCATCTGAGAGTGGATCACATCAAGCTGTCGATGCCTCACCTGGTGCACGGAGGAGACAACGAACTACTTCAAGGTTAGTACAGCTCCTTTCTCCAATTTTTCTAGATTATTTTATTTATTAATTCCCTAATCATTTTTATGATACGTTTATTGAGCTTCCCTCAAAAGTTTGAGTAATCCATATTTCCATTTAGCGATTGGTACGTTTTATGTTGGCAGGAAGTCACAGATTCAGGACCTGTTGAACTCTGTAGATGCAACCCTTGCTAGATATGGTACAACAGCAAGTTCTGCTAGTCAGGTGTATCGGGCGTCTAGTGCTAGCCCGTCTCGAGATACAAGTATGTGGCTATGTATCTAAATTAGTTGCCGTCTTGTTTGAACTGTGTTTATCAAACATTGGCAGGGTATTATGATAAATAAACAACTTTGAATTGACAAATTTAAAAAATATTGAGGTTGAGCCTACGTGGTCAGAAACTATTAATTAATAAATTAATTTTTAGGATTATGCAAGTATTTTCTTAAATCATCTTTGTGCTGTTGCAGTTTGAATGCAATAATTCTATTGACTTTGGGATTCGCCGACTTCGTCTGTCACAATTTTTTCCAGTCAGTAGATTTGTTACATCTCCCACTTGTTGCATTTGTTATATTGCGAAAGTTCCTTTTTAGCTGCCAGGTCAGCGTCCGCTGTGTCCACAACAAGTTCTACATCTATGAGCCCTGGTGTGGGAGCGGACTACCTACTCCAGAGGTAGGAGACATCTCATTCGTCGTTTTATGTGTGGCCGTCTTCTGATTGGATAATTTTTAATATGTTCTCTACTTATTTGTTCTACATTGAAGTCATTGAATTATTTCCTAACATGTTTTATGGCATAAAAAGTTTGAACTTAATTTCCTGCCACTCCAATGTTAACAAGTATTTATATTTTTCATCTTCACCTGACCTTGATGTCTTCCCGCAGGTCTGTGTCCACCTCAGCATTGAGCTCTTCCTCCATATGTTCCACTGTTAGAGATGAACAAACTGATGTAGACCTTGATGAGCTGGATCGTCTGCGCAAGGAAAGACAAAAGATATCACAGATACTAGGAAAGGACTATCTACCCAGTCGTAAGCACCATATCTAGCTGACTATGCCATTTCCAACCCCCTGACCTTGTCTCTAAGGATAAATGCTGGTCCATACAAGTTTTTGTACTCCGAAACTGGTTGGGGACCTTTTCTGTTTGAGGCCAAATCATCAATTTCTGTAGTAGTGTACTTCTGGATCAAATACTCATTTCTCATAAATGCTAGTTCAAAGAGCGTCTTTCCAAAACGCGATATTAAGAAATACTCACATGTTAAAATGCGTTTGTGAGCTCCAACCAAAACATTAGCTGTTCCATTTATTTTGTTTTGTCTCACTGTTTATCACCTTTGTCACAAGTTTTTGATGTTTTAAGCTCTTCATCATTCAGTGCCAGTTTGTCAGGTTTTAGAAATTGAGTGATAATTTTGTTGTATTTTGGTTTTTAATGAAGAGCAATTATTGCTTGTTTTTTAATTGTTTGTTTATCCGGTAATTTTCGAAGTGGCTAGTTTTGAGCTGTCACTGGTAAAAATGTCTCTACCCAATCTGACTCCTCCGTAGGCCCACTAGCACAGATATAAGCTGGTTTGTGGCATGTTTGATCTCATTGTTATTTCTCGGCAGGTATGTGGATAGAACTGGCTGAAGCTCAGCTCAACTATGCCTTTGGGCAGACAGATACGCTCTTGGAGGCACTGGATATACCCCTATCCGATCATGCTCAATCCACTCCTGCGCACAAGGTATGTTATCGTTATCTATTTTGTATGGAAGGTAACAAATCCTATTCCTTTCAAAGCATTTAGAGGTATCAAGTCAAGGTTTGCCATTTTGTGTACATGCATCCATCAGCTGTTGAGCTATCTTATAGCATTTGATTGGATATGTTTTGTGTACAGCGGCACTCTATGGGTGCTTTCTTATCTGCCCTCAACGTAAGTAAATCGCTCTGCTTGGTTTCCTGCTAAAAAAAATTCCAATGCTCAAATATCTCTCTCGCTCCTGATTCTTTCACTGGACTTCATACTGTACACCCCTGTTTGCTGCGCCCCTTTCAACACCTTTCATATACTTTTTGTGCTGGGGAGCTAGATAGTAATAGTTGCTAGTAATTGGATACTTGCCAAAACTGATACTGATCCATTCATTGATTACATCATTTGTTTGCATGTCGGCCACAGTTGAAATATTGACATCTACAGCTCAGCGATGTATTTGATTCTGTGTGACTGCATAATGTATTGCCTTGACTCCCACATAACTCTGGTTGTCTTGTGTATGGTGGCTGAATGTATCCACACTGTCTTCTGTAATTGGTAATATTTATATAGGCAACACATTGTGTGCCCAAAGTTATTTCTAAACCTTATATTTACGCTCTGTTGCGTTAACCAACATGAGTGAACTGGCTGAGATGGCCAAGCACTTTTTGGGTGAGGGGACACCCGGCTAGGTGTCAGTAGATATTTGATGATAGAATTGTCTTCCTCGTTTATATGACTTTTGGCTTTATTAACTAGTAACATTACTAGCTGTCAGTATTGTATAACTTTCGGAACTACTAGCAGCGACACGTTATAACTAGTATCATGACCAAGTACTAAATGTTGAATACCTGGTGACCTAGTGGTTAGAGCGAGTGGATTGTGGTGAGCAGTCCTTTAGTTCTGGTACTAAAAAGGTCATTGTTGGTGTCAAGAACGACCTCTGACCTTAAATAGCTACTGTGCTCCAGAGAATCTATTACATGCTTTCCAATGAAGTTCCATAACACCCGCATGTACAAACACTTAGTGACATTGGGGTTGTGCACTCGGGTAGCAAGTGGAATTGAGGCCGAGGAAAAAAGAGTTGCGAACTTTTAGTTTTTTTATAACTGTTGTTTACATGATGCTGTATTACATTGACAGCACACAGAGGTGAATGAGTACACCAGAGATGTGGTGAGGTTGAAGACTCAACAGTTACAAGCTAACAAATCTAAGATTGAAGAGAGAATTGCACACCTAGAAAAAAAGGTTGCTAGAGATAAACCTAGCCGACCTCCCAGGTACCGTTTGGTTGTGACACATGTATCCATAACTGATAAGTAAACTTCTTATGTTAACACCTATAGAAAATAAAAAAGGGTCGTTGTTTACAAAGAATTAAAGGGTAAAATGTTTAGATGATGAGACTAAAGTGTCTGACTTTGCATTTTGTTATCTATATGTAATTGATTAACATTATCATCGTATAACTTCTCTCTACGTCTTTCTTTATTCTGAAAGTAATTGCTTTTCTTTGAAGTTCAGTAATTATCGAAGGTGCAAAGCCATTAATACAATATAACCTGTTACAAGTTTGGTTTCCAGAACAAGAAGTTGCTTTACTTAACGAAAAGCTTGTCTTCGCCGGTTTTTTGGTAAAAACCACTCAAAATTATTTTCTAAAACATCGCTCATTTCAGTACTGATCAAGTGTGCTCTGCTAAGGAGCAAGTCACTGTTCATGTTCACAATTGCTCTTCAAGCTTCCTATGAACCATTCTAAATCAATGTCTTTCATCGCTTGTTTGTGTCTTGTAGCTCTACAGAAGAGCCTGAGTATGAGTCATTCAATCATTTGCTTAAGCACCGTACTCTGAGTTTTAGTAGTCTAGAACTTTGCACTGTTTTGTTTGGCTTCTAGATCACACTGGAAGTGTATTAATGCAATATCTGTAATATAAGCTCCTAATATTCAGTGTGTTCTTTCACTCAGTAAAAAGTTTTGAGAAATTATAATTCATAAAGGATTTTTTGTGGTGCAAAAACTTTTGTTGTTTTGCGTTATTAATCCTTCTGTTTTTTGCGTTTTTAAACGTTGACCATTGGATATAATTATGAGCTATGAAGTTGCTCTTTGAACAGTTTCATTAGTATCACCGAGTCCTGTTTTCATGTTTTATCCCGTCCTCTCACACAGGAGTTCAAGCGTGACAAGTCTAGCCAAGGCCAGGAGGCAGGCAGAGATTGAGATATTCAAGTTGGAAAGGGAGCGCGAGGAGAATTACATAAGATCCAAGGCTGATCTTGAGCACGGCAGTGACACAATGTCTGTCACATCTGCAACCAGCAATGGTTCGTGACTCCTCATTACGTTGATTGTTTGTGTGCGGTCAATTTAGATATATGGGACCTTTATCATGCATTGATTGTACTTTGCAGCGAGCAACGCTAGTTCAGTGACTCCGAGAGAGCATCTACGTAGACTGACTAATGCTAGGAAGAAGGTTGTGTCTGAGACCATTCAAGGAAAGTCATCATCTGATGTTGCTACATCCGGGTCATCTAACTCTGTGCCAGCCCACAAAACCACTGGTTAGTTACTAGTAACGATTTGCTCTATCCGTATCCTATTTTGTCTCCCTTACAGCCAGAATCAGTAGCACGCGTATTGTGGATTGATGAGCTTTCGTCTTTGTACCAAATATTTTTCATCAGCGTTTCATTTGCTGTTCAATGTTTGTTTTGTTACGCCTGAGTCATGAGTACAGGTCAATAACGCCCCATGCATTAGTGTGTCGAGTGAAGCAATTGATCAGAATTCATTGCCAAAATAAGTTCTTTGTTACCAGTAGTTGGTGATCGAAATCAATAATAAACAGCATTTGTCAGGTAGCAATGATAAATACTCCTTGTATCAACATGGATAATGCTGAGGAGTGATGGATAGTGTTTGTAGGCAGCTTCTGGTATAGAAAACTACCCGGTCTCTGTTCAGTAGAATTCTCTCTCTCTGTAAAATCAAACATACAAGTCTCCATAATCAGCAAGAAGCAGCACATTGCTAATAATGCCAAATATTAGAACACATGAAGAATGAGTGTCGGCAAACAGGGGAAGAATGGCTATTTTCCGTTGGTGAACTCACCAAAAAAATGAGGATTTAGAAATGACACTTGAACCATCCTTTGGAGCACAAAGTTTTTAATATTTTCGAAGTGCTAAAAAGATGTTACGCATAGAATTTCACTTACAATTGTAAGCTGGTGAATGTATCGAGAACTTCACTCAAGTGATTTACATTTTATATCAAGTTTATAACCTGAATGTTTTGTTGTTTAGATGCATACTCTAGAACAAAGGTTAGCAGCAGATCTCCAGATGATGCAATTGAAGTGCTCCGACGTAAACTAGAAGGGTGAGTTACTGCTCAGGTAGTCCAGCTCATAGGTAATCGATGCAGTTTTTTTGTAGCTACCAATAATCAGTTTAGTGTTAGCAAATTGCTTCACCAGATCCTGTCTGATTGCAGTTTTCATTCTTTTTTTTTATTTTTCTCCACTTATTTATTATTTACTGGAGTAAGACTCAGCCATGCTTGCAGTTTTATTAGTCTTTTGCTTGAGTGTAAACAATATCTCAGACCTATTTGGCACTACTTTTTAGCTGGAGAAGATATCAATTTCTACTGGAAATTTATTTATATTAAAATGAGTCAAAATAGAAAAATATTTTCTGTTTTTCATGTGCTTGTTTTATTGCGATCAACCATTTCAAATAAAATGAGTCCTCGGTAAACGGAGTTTTTTAATTTAAAGTTTTCTGTTCAGAAAGTTGACTTCACTCCTTGTTGCTTCCGCTGGTCTCAGATCAGGTTGAACAATATGGTGGGATATTAGCAGAAGGATGTTTGATAGAATTTTCTCTTCTTAGCTCCTGAAAAGTTGGATTCTAGTTAAATAGACTGATGATGTTATTACAGCAAGCAAACTGCTTCCAACCCAACACCTAAATCTAGCTCACTGCCTACTAGATCCACCACCACACGTTACAGCAGCAACAGCTACCCAGTAATAAAAACAACGGAGGAGATAGAGAGACAAATTGAAGATGAAATTGCGAATCTTAACCAACAATACAGTTCTACCCCCAGCTACAGGCTACATGACAACAGGTAGGCCTCCAACCACATACTTTGACTCTTGTCTGCCTCTCATCACAGACTTTGTCACTTGTCTTGCCTCCAATCACAGACCTTGTCTCTTATCATGCCTCCAATAACAGACCTTGTCTCTTATCATGCCTCCAATCACAGACCTTGTCTCTTGTCATGCCTCCAATCACAGATCTTGTCTCTTGTCATGCCTCCAACCACAGACCTTGTCTCTTGTCTGCCTCTCATCACAGACTTTGTCTCTTGTCTGCCTCCAATCACAGACTGTCTCTTGTCAGATTAGGTCACATGAGTTGCTGCTAAGGCTCAGCGGTCCTACTCAATGTTGATGCTCTTCAAGCTATGTTATTTTTTTTTAATATAACTTGTTGTCTATTTTTATTTATATTTCAATATCGATTGCGCTCATACTTTTTAATACATTTCTCCACTGTGACACAGATTTAGTTAATCTTCTGCCTTTCGTACAAGACTTAAGCTGATTTTCGCGACTTTGTTTGACCCATTTCTCAGTGAAGTGTTAGACCGAGTATGTTACCTAAGTGATAGCACAAACTAACATGCGTATGTGCATACAGGATATGCAGCTACTGCAAACACTCTTCAATGGGTAAACTGTCCCACTTCTGCCCCAACCCAAGGTAAAACTCCCCATCCCTTTGTCTGTGGTTGTGGGTCACTTGTGTCTGGTTAATGTGGCAAGTCATTGGAGTATTATATTTGATGGTTGGTAGTTGTATGAATGACCCTGATATTTGCTGATTATATACGTTGCTCAATTCTACCTTCATATTTTAAATTTTTTAATTTGAAACATTTTTTGTTACTGATTACTTTCAATCTCATTTAACCAACTCTGACTTTAGGAGTATTTTTTTCATTTTCAGATGTTTCTTCTAGCCTTTGGCATTGTATAAATAAAAAGGTAGATTATCATGAAATTATTATTGTGTCTGTTCTTTTACTTGTGCTTTCTTTTCACCTGTACAAGTAACAGCTTGCGGTGTTTTCTCTAGACATTGGCTTGTACAATATCTTGCTTAACATCGACTAACTGTTTTTAGATCTAATTACATTGCAGGATTTACCCCTTGTTGTATATATATTGTCATTGTTTCTCATTATTATGTCACTTTCCATCCAGCTTCTGTGGCGAGCCATGATATACTCAACTGGAATGTTTTGTAGGCAAATAAAGCTGCATGGTAACACCAAACTCCAAGTTCACTCGTGCAATTTAAAAACATTGAATTCTTGCCAATGGTAGTTTTTCAAGCTCGGTATTCTCCTTGAATGTTTCTTGGGCTAATTATTTTTGTAGATACTCCCATGATTACCTTGATCGCTACCCTGGATCTTCTCAACGTACCAGCGTCTTGAGTGCGGGCTCCTACACAGCTCCCTACAGTGAGCCCACAACCTACAGAAACAGTGGAGTAACGTCTCTAGCTAGAACTATCTCTCAGATCCGGAATTCTGGGTCAAACTACCGTCCAGTGAGAAGATATCACTGACTGTGTCTATTCCCTTGAACTGTGTTTTACATGGTTTTCTGTGAATTTTTGGGAGGTCATTGCTCTGCCCTTCTCTTTGCAGCTACAATGTTTTAGCATACCACAGGTTGCAATGTTGACTGAAGTGTTCTGTATAATTTTGTTATATCAGTCGATTTTGAAACAAGAGTACTTGTGTACTGCTTCAGCATACCTATTATTATGGACTAATCAATTTAATCTCCAACCTGTAAAAGGTGTTTACCAATTCTTTATTTATCCCAGAGGTCAATAGTTTCATTCACCAAAGATTTATTTATTAGTGTTATGTGTGTTTTACACTCACAGATGTACTTGGTTATCCGTCCATATATGGTTATTTGTTTGTAAGAATTGCTCTCATTGGTCAAGTTAACTCTACGTATTTGCAAGAGTAGCTGTAATTGGTACATTTCTGTGTTCAGTACCTCTAATATTTTTGTATTATTCTTACAACATGGTAAATTATTTATTATATGAATATCTCATGCTTGCTTAGATACAAAATATGCAATGATACTCATATCAATGTTACTTTTTTAATAAGAAATTATTATATAGTTTTTGGCTTCATACACAACTCGGTTATACTGCTTCGTCGCCTGTTCTTGTCTAATTGCTCCGTCCTAAAGCGTTTTTAGATTCGAGTTGATTGTTATTTACTAGAGATGTTACTACTAGAGACGTTACTCCTGCTAGAGTGCGTTATCAGCCAACATTTATTTTTTTCTTTAATTATTTTTAAATTCAAATAATAAACCTCAGCTGGGCTAATTTAATGCAGAAGTGTTTTGTTTAAATCTGGTAGTTACCATAAATTGTATAGTGAAGATGCCATGTACAAAACGTAAATATAGTGTTTGCAGGCATTAAAACCTGAATCTGAAGCTGAAGATGTTAAATTAGAAATTTTATCTGTGAAATTATAATGCTCGGCTGTACTTAACGCAACAGTGCAAATATTTTAGGTTTTGTGTCTGTCATTCGGGGCGGCTATGCATTTGCATCTTCATCATAGCATCAAGTAAAATCAAATTATTTATGTGAATCTGTACCTGGTCTGGAAAAGTTTGCTTTAATTCATTTTGCAAGTAGTCATTTTTCAAATGTACAGCTGAAACTATCTGACTAAATGTAAAGTAGAGGCAATACAACTTGTGTTTGTAATTTCTTTTTTTAAACTGGAACTAAAATTTGACTGGCAAATAAACTCAGTTGAAAATTTTGGCTACGATTGCTAAATAATTGTTGCTTTAACATTTCATATATATTGTCTTTTAAGCCCCAATACTTTTATGCTTTATCAGAAGAAAATTGCATTTTGAGTTTTTTCCTAACAAAGCTTTGCGGAAGAGCAAAAATTGGCAAGTAAACATCCCTCAAATTTTAGACTCTGATTTGTGAGTTACCCCAAAACATTGAACGTAGAAATAAGTTGTCCGCACAGAAACCTGCTCCCTAAACATGGGAGTTTAAATGATGCTAAATTAACATTTTAATAACCACTATGTGTTTTTTTTTAGAATTCATTTGTTGGGAACCATTGATACCATCGATATTGCTGCGTCTTGTTTTTAAATTTTGTTTCTAAAACCTGTCCTAATAAATAAATAATAATAATTACTTGACAAGATTGTTGTGAGGCTCCAGACTCGTCTGATTCACCTGGAAGCCCCCTCCCACCTCCACTGCTTGGTTTAGAGCTCATCACAAAAGGTATAGCGATCAAGTCAATCATAGCCTCACATACGAGACTCCACTGACTAGTATGCTCAGGCTATAAGTGTATTCTGGCAGACAGTGTCTGACTGGTCAGACTCTATCAGTACAACCTGAGCTGAAATAGATGGCCTGTAAGAAGTTGGTAACTATTCAAGGTATCTACTACAAGTACTCCTAGTTGCAGTAATGTTTTTGTGATAGACTCCCTTTGTTATTTTTCATACTTGAAGTTTTTTAAAGCCCTTGAGCATAGATATATCGATAAAATTGTAGATTCAGCTTAATGTCGCACCACCAATAGAACTAATAATGATGATTAAACATCCAAAATTTTTTTTCATTTGTGAAACCGGCCAATCTCAAGACACGGATTTCAAGAGCACTTTCAATAGTTTTTGAGATGCCATGTTTGTTACATCACAGTGAAGAGAACTCTGTAATGTGCAGAAATCAGTTGCAATGTTATTCTCTCCTAATCGTTGCCTGCACAGCCATTATTGCCATTATGTAATAGTGTTGTGGATCTTTACTACCACATAGTGCGCGCTAAGGTCTACCTGACAACTGCGGAGTGTCAGGCAAGCCACCCATGAGTCTGGCTCTGCCAGAAACTTGGTAAGAAGGCAGGTACCAGCCTTGTCAACCTTGCAGGCAACCCTGCCAGTCCTGTAGCCAGTCTATACCAGGCCAGGGAGAGAAGAACCAATGTAGCTTGAGGACCAAGAATGGACTAAGAAGATACATTAGCCTGAGTCTGCAACCTCTCCACCATCAGAAGTACCTAAAACCTTGGAACGCACGCTGTATCAGCTCCAGAACCCAGCCCAGGTAGTGATGGCACAATACCAACAATGACTAAGCAGTATCGCTACTAAGCTCGCCCTCCTACTTCTGGGCGCTTTATCTGTTTAACCTCATTTACCATATTTGATTGCTTGTTATTTGTATTTTATTTGTTGATTCGCATAGTTATGTTCCACTTGTATATTATTGGTTACTTGTGTAATTAGGACAGTTAGTTTATGTGTAAAACGCAGAGTTTTGCCTGCATTCGTTGCGCATTGTATCAGGATACTACTTGTGACTGTACCTAGTTAGCACGATACCCTGCCATTGTTATTTTGCACTGAGTGCTGTGAACTAATAAAATGGTTATTACTCTGAAGCATTGAGTATTGAGTCTGAGCCGTGGGCTCTGTAACAGTTGTGGTGTTTCAGATACTCACCTGTTGAAGTTGATTGCTAAATAACCTCTGCTGGAGAGAGGTTTTGTTGGTAGTATTTCGACCGGCCCCCCGAAATCCACTACAATAGTTCTACTAGCCCAAACCCTCGTATATGTTTGTTGTGTAAGAGCACTCGTTTGTGGCCGCGGCTTATATCTGACCCATTGATTTGTTGAAACAGAAACAGCCTGGTGTGACCCCTTTTCCTAAGAGTCTTTTGAAAAGGCAAGCAGGTCACTTCTCACACTCAACGCAATCCTTTCATTTCTCTGGACCCTCTCTAGGGTTCTGGACGCCTTCAATGATTCACAGCAGCAGACTAACTAGTAGGCTTGAATATGATAAAAAAACTGACAGTCATACACTGCTGGCAGTTGTCAGACCTGCATGGGGCGCTGACTAGGAGTCTGACTATTGGTCTGACACCCAAATAACAGACTCACTAGCAATAGTGCCTTTCTAGTTCTGGGTGCTTGTGGCTACCCACCACCATAGTTGCGCACAATGCTGCGGCGCGAAATTCCTGCTCAGTAAAAAAGGGCTTGCACTTGCTTGCAACTCTGCTAAGCAATCACTGTCATACCTTCATTAAAACCGTCAGGTAGCTGTTTCCATCAATAATCAGCAACTCCTCAATATAGTAACAACTGTGATATTATAGCTCAAGAAATTGGTTTCAGCAGTTGTGTGATTCTGATTAGGGTATTTGCTTTATTAAATTACTGCTATAGCTAACCAATTTTGGTTAATTGTTTTTCAATGCAGCTCGAAATACACAATACTCACCAACGTAGTATGTGAAGCAGCTTCACAACCACGCCATCATTCACTCTTAAATAAAGCATTTCTCATCCTATGATATACGCCGGAACACTTTGCTGGTTGAGATAAAATTTTCACGTAACGTTCTGATTACACAATTCTTCCATCTTATCAAATGTCATGGAGTCTGTAACGTTTGAGTTGTTCATAAACATGTGCTATTTAGCTATGTAACCCCGTTTTACTTGCAAACAAAGTAAGCCATTCTACTAATGCTGTAGTTTGAAAACATAACAGAAAGTGTTAATAAAAGTCTTGAAACCACAAAAGAACAGCTTAAATAGTAATTACCATTTTCGCTGTTTATCCATCAGCAGCACAATTTTTTTAAATAAAGAAAAAATGCACTGTGCCGAGAGAATCAATAGGGGGCCAGATATGGGTAAAGGAGTTGGTAGTAACTAATCTGTCGTACTGATAAATTTCTATTGCAGGAAATAGAACTCATAAAATTTATACTGGGAACTCGGGAACTCCCCCCTGCCCTCCTTTTATCAGATTTGAGAGCCTGAAAACAATAGTTACACAATGGCTCATTCATAAAACTCGATTGCTTGCTAGTAAAATAATGTTCTACACAAAATATAAAAACATCTAATCTTAATTGGTTCAAATAAACTGTCTTGCTACTTGGCTGGAATTTTGTTAGTAAAATTTGCATATCTGACACAGAAGAGAAATAGTGTCCTTGATATCTGATGCAGAGTTTCGTCATTTTTCCATAAATTTTTGTGTCTATCAGCATGGAAATTTTGGCGTCCTTCAAATACATAACTATTTGTACCGTTTCCACAAATCACAATGAAGTGACCCCAGGTCAATAGACCTGACCACCCAAGAGGTAGGTACACCAGTGCGCTATCCTTTTTTAACGTGGTGGTTCCCCAGTAGGCATACTATCCACAATTTTTCTTATTTGTTTTACTTTCTCTCAACATCTTGTCTCTCATCAACATCAACATCTATCAACATCTTGTCTCTCATCAACATCAACATCTATCAACATCTTGTCTCTCATCAACATCAACATCTATCAACATCTTGTCTCTCATCCACATCAACATCTATCAACATCTTGTCTCTCATCCACATAACATCTATCAACATTTATATCAATACTTATTGTTTTTTATCAACAACGTCAATATCATCAACAATGACTATCTCTCGATAACACTTGATTTAGAATTTCAAGTGGTTTTTTCCCAAGTTTTTCGCACCAACTGTAACGAAGTTCTCTCTCATCTTAGATTAATATCTCTCGGATTCTCTCTGATATCCTAAGATGTTGTAAGATTATACTGCTATCTCTTTTACAAACTAACTCAGGGTTCTCTCTCGCTTAGTGGGGTTTCAATATTTTTTCTTATGTTTTTCTATGTTTTCTTATGTTTTCCTATAATTTATCCGACCACAACTCCCCTAACAGCCAATCTGAGAAGCCAAAGACTCAAGCTCTTTGATATCCTCTTCTATTGATGCTAGCTGTTCTCTGTATTTTTCGTTCTGTTGCTTCAGGACATGGTGTTCATCTTCCAGGTTTCTACAATGAAATGAGAATGATACTATCAATAACAAGTTTTCTGCAAAATTTTGTCGGATAAAACAACAAAAAATTAAGCACTTGCTAGCTATAAATTTTATGCACACGTTCAATTTTTTAACTTAAATATTATTAATTCTGATGTAAGCTAGTAGATTTTGATGTAGTTATTGTTTAAGATAACCTGAATGGAACGATAGGCATTCATGAAGAATAGTCAATTTTTTTCACAGCGATATTCTTATGTATGGATATCTTGCAGTGTCTGCGTTTTCTAATCGTAGTTCATAGTAATAAAATACGACTATTATTGAACTTACTTTTTACTATTATTTATTTCTTTCTTACTGTGTTTATTGATGAAATATATAACTGAACAATGAATAATTTAATTAAAATCTTTTGTTAATAATACAGAATGAATCAGGAATAAGTACTCACTTTAGTGAATTTTCGCTTGATATAAGCATTACTGCTTTTTTTTTGCAATATTAAAAACTTTTAACAAAAGGAAATATACTGAGAGACAAAGCCATGGTCTCTAAACTAAGAGAGTTCTCTGTTACCTGATGGTGCAAACCAAGCCTAAGCTCTCCAAACTACCAAATATACTATGAGATCTCTAAAATAACCTTAATAGCAATTGCGCTACTGGTACGGCTTTCTTTGTATTTCCACTCTTCAATCTCTGATAGGTGGAAGGCAATGAGCATTTCCTATTCCCATTGGACACTCTCTGTTTTCTCTGTACCACTCTGACGGCTTGTCTACGTCCTTGAAGGCACAGTTTCTTTAGCTCTCTACAAATTGTTTCACTAAACAATTTTTTTCGGAAAAGTTCAATTTGTCTGCCTGTTTATAAACCGAATCTAAACATCCCCACTTTAGTAATTATTAGTCTCTTAATTGTTTGCTTCAAGTTATATATTGTACTGAAAGCTTTTTCACTCACCACATAAACACATTTTTGCGCTTAATGGGAAACAGTTATGTAAGAATATTTGCTAGTTGCGTCTCAAGAATTTAAAATCTATTGTTTTCCCTTCAAAGCTTGATAGTTCTATGCATTCAAGTTAATCCATATCTCAAAACTTTTTTTACACTATTTTTTTAGCAGGTTTTGCAAGAAAATATGGCAAATAATCTCTGTCAAACCTGCGGTCTTTCTGTATCTTAAATATTCTGTCTAAAATTTTGTAGTTTTGTCTCTCAAGTGACTGCTTCCCTTCCTTAAGTACTTCTATCTTTTGTTGTAGTTGTTGACGCCATAGCTGCAGTAGAATATGTTGTAGCTGTTGGCTAACATATTGAAGCCAAATAACATGTAGATGTTGCTCCATGTTGTTGCTGCTCTGAATGGTAACTAATAGATCAATGCAGCAGCCACTCGCAGTCATGTACATTGCTAAAAGAGTTCAGCAATCTCCTTTGTTTTTGAACAACTAATCACTGGTGTAGTTGTCATTGGCTACAACAAGATGATTTTAATCCATACGCTACATGAGGCTCTGTCACTTCGAGTCTAGTGCATCATTATTGAAGCAAGTAATTGCAACTGACAGTGTTCGTTGACCCCACACAGTCACAATGTTTTATTCTCTTTAGCCAAGTTGGTACAATATCGATTTTGCAACAACCATTGTCCCAAAATGTAATTTAAAAACACTTTAATTGCAATAAATTCCTCTCCAGATGGACATGTTTGTTTTACAATTGTAAGCGATCAAAAGCTTTTAAAATATTCTCAAACAATATGGGTCACTTGTAAAAGTGACGCTTCATGGAAACAAGGTTTTTTTTGTCAAGAAAATGACTCCTTTATTAGGTTTCCATATCATGACAAATTGACGATACTGCCGGTGATAGAGTGAAACTTCTGTTGGAAATGCCACTGACGGTAAATTTGTCATGAGACTTGTCGAAAAAACATTTGTTGCTCTTTGAAAGCGAAAAATTGATGGCAAGTTGAATGCCAGATGTTTATTGCTATTGGAAACAATAATGTCGCCAATGGCGATAAAACCAGGCATGCGTAACAAAACAGGAAGCCACAAATTATCTATTGCAGCCGTATGGCATCGTTAGCTTGTGTGTGTTTGTGTGTTTATATTCAACTAACGATGATCGTTTGTAGTTTATTGCACCATTATTTATGAAACAATACAACTGATTTGAAACAAACGAATCTTTGCTTCTGGTAAATAATTATTACATTAATAGCAAACAAAAGGTAGCATTTTCTTTTTATTATTAATTACTAACTAATAATATATAATATAACTTATTAAATGATAACCCATGCGCTACTAAAACCCCTTGCCACCACAAAGCTTCCCTCGCCAGTCAACAACTCAGTGATATTTTTTTCATATAGTTATTCCACAATATTAGAAAATAATAATAAAAATAACTTGCAACCCTGGTTGGCTAAATTAAACTTAACAACACTCTGACTGCAACTGCCTCTGCCTCAACCAGCGGCGATAAACTTGGAGTCCTGGAAATGTTTGCTGTGGTAGCAAATTACAGAGATTTGGCAATAATTTTTCATTATTTGGAAACATAGTACTTGTCTGTCAACACTGTTGTCAGTAAATGCTTAGAGACAAAACAAGCCTAAACAAGTATTTTTGGAAGTAACTATTTACAGGATAGATAAATGAACAAATGCTCTGTTGTTTGAGTTATATTGGTCAATAAACATATTCTTAGTTTTTATTTCACTCATCCCAACTTTTTTTGAAGAAAAATAGATGCTGTGGATGGAAGAAGTATAGTGAAGATGTTCCAGGAAGTCTCCAGCTGCAGAGTCTTAAGTCAATTTTGAGTTGTCTTATGCAACCAAAGTTTCAGATTGTTGGAACTAAGGGCATTACATGGAAAATACTGGTGTTGGCTTATATGTATAAAAAAAAACAGTTTCAATACCCGAATATTAAGCTAATGGTTGGAAACCTTACACCCAAAAACTTCAATGCGCAATTTGATGATATGGAAAATGGAATTCCCTATTACACAATGTTCTTTTAGGGAAAAATTTCCTGCCCCATCCAATAAATCAATGTTTTGTATGGACCTTATAAAAATGGTAGAAACACTCAGCATGCTTGATAAAACAAGGTCAAAGAATCAAGTTGTAAAGAAATGTCCTGCATTGCCTTTTGGGCAAATTAATTACACAATTTCATCACAACAAACAATAATGATTCATCCATCAAAAGTTACAATAATGATAAACTCACCAGCGTAATCAGAGTAGATTATTGCATAATATCACTAGCAATCCACAAATGTTCTCTTTCATCTCATTTCGAGTGACTTTTACAGCAAGTTTTTGTCATAAAACTTTCATTCGAAACTTTATTCTTTGCACCACTTCAGCTATTGTGCACCGGAGTAGCCGTGAGACTTGATTATGGCAGATATAAATAAACTACCCTATTGACCACGTCAATTACTATATACATATCCCATGCATGTTTAGTTTTGTGGTGGTTAGTTTTTATCTGATAGACTGTGATCGGATTTTCACAGACTTTGAAGGTTTTTAACGTAAATTACATACTTTTCTGCAGTTGCTAATATAAATCTGACATAGAGAATGATAGATAAGCAGTGCTAGTAGTAATAAGGGAACCAGGGAAACCTGTTTCTTAGACTCCATGACAGAGACCTGCTTCCTTATTACTACTAGTGTTTTTAGCACTGACCATTTTCAAAAATCTTCTTATTATTGTAGTGGATTTTGAGGGCTTAAAACCACTAGCTAAAGTCGGTAGCAATCCGACAGGTATGCTGCCACCAGTTGCCTTCATCCTTCAGACAACAACAGGTCGGTATACACCGAAAGAAATGTGGAGGAGTATGCTCAACTCGACGACCAGTACAGAGCCCTTGGCTCAGACGTATAACTCAGTGCCTCTGAGTAAATATGCATTTATTCCATCAGAATACGAGTAAGTAAAAAGCCCAACAAAAACTGATTTGCTATGACAAGAGTTCTGCCTTTTATAGGCAATTTACAGGAAGTAATGTCAGGATACAGAAACGGCAGCAATGATACATATAACTCATGTTTGTGAAATACCAACAACAAGTCAAAATGTGCAGGCAAACAAAAGTATACAATTCATCGCAGACAATAGGCCTGGTAGAAGCCCAACAACAATGATTAATGCATTTAGCCAATACGTTAGTGAAACAACAACACAGGTATCAAATCATGACTCATGATAGAAGGACTGAAAATGTCACGAGGCTCAGAAGGGTGGAAAAATAAATCATGAATTGTTGAACATTGAAAAAAAGGTTGTCTGATTCCTGTGTTAAATCATCTAAATTTGACCCATCCGCACTTGAGTGAGGTGACCATGTGTTGAATATGTTTCTAATCATTTATGTATTTTATTGCAGACGATAGGTAAGAGTCATTGTAAATGTCTCAGTGTCAATCCACCCTTGGTACAAAATATTCCACCCGGTCATAAATGAACATTCCATGCCTTTTAAAAGCTTGAACGAATGCTATTAACTGCTCACGCTTTGAACATCAGTCTTTAACCATTGAGATGTTTGTGATGTATCTGTTTTATTGATCTATTGTTTTGTATTCCAATCTATACAACAACAAAAAATTGATGACAGCTGGGGATGCAAACCCGACGCAAAGATTTTGTGGTTGCTGACAGAACTGAATGTATATACTGACCAGAGTCTGCATAGTTAATAATACAAGTGTTACATACCAGGGAGACCATAGTAATACATATATCAAAGGCGGCAGATCATAAGTTTTGATATACGAAATTCTATTGGGATGAATGAACTATAACTCCAGACAGACTGTCTGTGTGAAAATTTCATGACTTGAGGCGTGGCCGAAGGGGTTGCAAAGTATAAAATTTTGCGAATGATACGGTAAAAACTTAGTTCTAAATACAATAATGATTGGCTGTGAGACTGGAGCTTGCCCACTGATTGGTGAATTTTAAATGTGCAGGCAAAAAGAAAATGAAAAGTTTTTGTCTGACAGTACTGATATAGATTTCATAGAGAGAAGCCGCAGGCCTGCAGTCTCACACAATTCAGTATTCAAGCTAAATTTTCAACATTTTGTGGCAACATTTTTTTTATATAGTTTTCTGTGGCATCAATTATTTCTCACCGTCAGTATTTATCACGGTTAGAGCACTCAACCTAGGACTTCGGGTTGCTGTGATTTACATACAGTTCTGTCAGCTATCAACTTCTTCAATATTCCAGAGTCTACTCGCTATCTGTGGTTGTAGAGAAACAGTTTTGGCTTTCTGCAACAGACAGACATCCATATATATTAACCTATCCCAATCTTGGACGAAATCATACCAGCATTGGAAGAACAAATTACTACAAGCTGACCAAACATTCACAGAAGATTCGTAAGCTCACAACGACAACAAGTTTGCAGACGTCAATTCCTACAGAAAACTTAAGCCCACAGCTAAACACCAAAATCAACAAACAAATTTCCCGCGGAAGGTATTGCAACAAACATTATCCTACACTAACATTATATCAACAACTTTATCGCTGTCAACAGCAACAGGACCCCATTCCATCAGCACCCCGCCAGTCACCTGAGCCCTTGGACTTGATCACTCTCTCGACTCTAACCTCTGGAGCTTTTGGACTATATCATTTTGTAAGACTGTTCTTCATTACCATAACTAACTTTCTCTCTAACATTTAGCAGAAATTTTGTGTCACGTAAAAATATTGCTGGTTTCAAATTTTTACTACAATTCTGAATTTTCAACAGTTTCTAACTTTTACAGCTATTCTAAATTTTTCAACGATTTCAAATTCATCAACAATTCAAAACTTTAAATCTCCCAATTAAAATTATTTACATCTTGTAACTCTGAATATTTACTAATTCCAAAAAAAGAATATCAACCAACATCTTGTGAAAATACTTTATAATAATTTTGAACTTTGTAATGATAATAACATTTCTGTAATCGACCTTCCATAAAATAATTTCAATTTTTGTAAACATTTTCTGTGGAGTTATCCTTCATACATCAAACAACTCCAACTTTTGATAACATCCAGAAGTCAGTTGTTTCCAGATTTTCTGCATTGTGTTATAATTGTTTATATACATATTATATTTTAATCTGCTCTGAATAGCATTGTCTTATCTAAGCTTTGTCCCTGCTTTGCTACCTACTAACCACTTGGCTTTTTATAAATAGATTATACCCATTTTTATTCAAGATCCATGAATAGTGAATGTTTATAATCACCAACTTTCATTTCTCAACATTCCATTCTAAATAGAAGTAAATTGTTATCTTACCACGGCAGGGAGAACCATAAGTCAGCAACAGTTTTCTCCTTGCAGTCCAGAGTGCTAACCAAATTACACCATTACACATCGATCTATAAATAGAACCAAATACTTAAGTAGAACCAAAGAGAGTAGATAATTCTAAATTCTATTGCAACCTGCTACCACAGCATTGCATCAAACATTTCTATTGCTTATCAACCAAATCATTTATTACACAACACTACACATATATTTATATCCCAACTGTCTGAAATAGAAGTATAGAAGTAACCAAACAAAAGAACAAAGAGCGAACAGTCAAAAATTCTGTTGTTGACAGTAACAAGAAGAAATATGAGTAATCAACCAATAATCTAAGTGTAACATAGAATGCACAAATGATCAAACAGATATAAATAGTTAACGAATCAAGGAGGTTATATAGGACTTAAAGAGATATGGCGCCCAGAAGTAGCAGGTGGAGTCATAAGTCAGTGAACCAATCATATGCCTTTCCACTTTCTGTTGTTGGTCTTAGATCTTTCTATCCTCTGTTTTTTAGCTTCCATCAGGGTTATGGGTGGTTACCTCCTGGATAAGGCCTTTGACTTCCTTTAGGATATGTTCTGACTCTCAGTCTATGCTGACTCACTTCCTGCTGGCCCTTCATGGTGTACACAGGGTTTGTACTGACTCATACGCAGGGTTTGTACTGACTCATACGCAGGGTCTGTCAATCCGGTGTTGATGATTAAACTTATTCTGGCCATCTAATGTCTATAGTGAGGATGCCAGAAGGTGTAGAGGATGTGCGCAGATGTTAATGACATAAAAATCCACAACATTATTACTTGAAAAAGCAACAGAATATTGAAAGGTTAATGCATAAAAAATTTAAAATATTTCCAAATTAAATTAGTTGAACACAATATTGATGTGTACTGAACCTGATGGAGCCGCAAGCAAAGTTTTGCCGATTTCACTGTTATCTTTACAATAAACAAAAATGTGATTGCACAATTACAGCTCTATTCATAAATCTAAAGGGTGCTACACAATTACAGCTCTATTCATAAATCTAAAGGGTGCTACACAATTACAGCGGTAACTGCATAAAACCGAACGCCGAACAACCGAACAGCCGAACGACCGAAGGAAACGTTATTCTAATTAGCAGTCTACATGCAACATCACCGGGGCAGACAACTCTGAAATGTGTTCAATCGAAAATGTAATATCAGTGGTCACGCAGCAGAGATCAATGCAATCAATGTATTATGTTGAAAATACCCATAAAATGTTCACATCTGAACCTGCTACAACAGCAGCATCAAGCATGATGCTTGCAAAGGCTTAATTCTATTGCAGTTATTGAATCATTATCATTAATTGGTGCTCGTTGATGGATAATTCTTTAGAGTTGTCTCCCATGATTCTAGAAATTTGCAAATATTTTACACTACGGCTTAATTTTTCTATGTATATTCATCAAGGGAAGTATGATGCTCTCAGTGAAAGAACCATGAAAGTTTTTATGGTCTGACTTTGTTCATGAGTATGGTTTTTGTGACCATATCACAAGTTAAACACCGGTTATTGTGCTACACTTTTGTTTATAAGTATGTGACAGCTAATTGCCGCATGTGCAGTGCGCCTACTTAAACGTTGTGAGTTCGTTATCAGTATAAGTAATGTTAATAAAAAATACCATCCATGGCAAAAGTGACAAATGGGCTCTTGACTGATCAGTACATTATTGATCAGTCCAAGGCCAAGTGAAGAAATCATGATTTCTTCACTTAGGTCCAAGGCTAAATTATAAAAAAAGGTTCATGGGTGGTTTTACCCTGGCCTTTCAGTCCAACAGCTCTGAAATTACCCAATTACCTTGGAGCGATTCAAATTTAAAAAACCAAAATGTAATTTTAATACTTGCCACTCTATCAATAGATGCATTAATGTTAAACACGAATGGAACAGTTATTGACAGTATTAAGATCTTGAATACGTTATAACTATGATAAAATAACTGGAAAGTTATCAGTTTCACTGCCATTAACATCTAGTGTTATGAAAATTAAAAATTTTACAGTTAGCTTGCCGATGTTTATTATCAAAATGCTGTCACACTATTGATAAATAAAAAAGTAGTATAATAACCGGTGTTTAATTTGTGATATGGTCACAAAAACCATACTCATGAACAAGTCACATCATAAAAACTTTCATGGTGCTGCCAATAGGTAAATCTTACTTCCCTTAATAAATATACGTGAAAAAACTAAGCTGTAGTGTTAAATATTTGCAAATTTCTCGAATCATGGGAGACAACTCTAAATAATTATCTAACAAGCAGCACCAATTTAATGATAATGATTCAATAACTGCAATAGAATTAAGCCTTGGCAAGCATCATGCTTAATGCTGCTGTTGTAGCAAGTTCAGATGTGAACATTTTATGGGTATTTTCAACAAAATACATTGATTGCATTGTTCTCCGCTCCCTCTCTGCTGCGTGACCACTGGTATTATATTTTCGATTGAAAACAATTTCAGAGTTGTCGGCCCCGGTAATGTTGCATGTAGACTGCTAATTAAAATAAAGTTTCCTTCGGTCGTTCGGCTGTTCGGTTGTTCGGCGTTCGGTTTTATGCAGTTACCGCAATTACAGCTCTATTCATAAATCTAAAGGGTGCTACACAATTACAGCTCTATTCATAAATCTAAAGGGTGCTACACAATCACAGCTCTATTCATAAATCTAAAGGGTGCTACACAATTACAGCTCTATTCATAAATCTAAAGGGTGCTACACAATTACAGCTCTATTCATAAATCTAAAGGGTGCTACACAATCACAAAGTTGATGTGATTGCACAAAGTTTGCGATTAGCTCGCTTCATTTTGCAAACTGCAATGAATTAGGTTGAAATGGCAGATTTTAGCCCTGTCTGATTTTTGTATTGAACGATCGGTCATGGCCAATTGTGATTGGCTGTAGTGACTACAACATATCCACTTATTTACTTTTGAATGAATACAATCTTATAACATGACCTTGAGATTGCTCTTCGGAGTAGGAAAAGTTGCATTTGTGGGAAATAAAAAAAAAAGTCTTTTGGCATCACCTGCACTTGAACCTGGAATTACATTTGGGGAGACCATCTGTCAGACCATTACCCCACTAGACAATTGATACTTGACATCATATCAAACCCCTGGTTATTACTATTAATTTTGTTAGCTATGAAATACAGACCCGTAGCTGCTCTCTGGAGGTAAACAAATCTGACCGTTCCTGTGATAGAACCTTCAGCCTCTGAAAGTTCACCCAGCGGCCAAAACGTTAAGCTATCTATCAATGTTGGGAGAGCACTATCTATCGCTAATAAAGCATATCCTATTTCTTGACCTAGATACATGAGAATATCTCAGTGTTTTCAATACATACTTGCAGGCCTCACGGAACAAAACAAGTAACTAAACCATCTAGTAATCTTCGCCATCAGACCAGTTGACCACAGACTTAATCACTGGGCCCTTAAGAAATATTTACTGTGGGGAATCAAAAACGGAATAAACAGTAGAATGCCCGGCCTACATACAGAAGAATATCTTAACACTCACTTTGCTACATAATAGTTGAAATATTTAAGATTTTGTCAATTTTTTCTCATAGTCATGTAAACCCATTTCTGATAATCTTTAGACAGACAAAAATTTTATTATTTTAGAAAACGGCTAACAAAAAGACATTTAGCTGAAACGGCCCTCAAGTTATATTTGGTAATATACATTGTACTTTTGCATTCAAAGAGCTGCAACAAATGATATGCTTATATACAGAGAGGACAGGCCGATGGAAGTAGTGCCCAAGTCATATCAACCAGAATTGTGGTTTTCATGTTTGTGCCAGTTTTTGGTGCAGCAGCTCATTGTAGCATATCGAATAAGTAGTAATATATGAGCAGATCTCCCTACCAAGTGTTTTTTTGTGGGGTCATAATCTGGGGTGATGCAATGGGTTACAGCGTTGAATGAATTCGCCGAGTTTATATTGTGTTTTATTTGAGGGGTACTTGAGTGGCATTTGAGTGGCATTTAAGTGGCATTCGAGTTTTGATTATTTTTTACTTAATTTGAACTTATATGGTATATAGATTTTGAATGTATGGCATTTAAGTTATGATAATTTTTTACATAATTGTATACATAATTATAACTCATAGGATGTCTAGATTTTGAATGTGAGGCATTTAAGGTTTGATAATTTTTTGTAATTCCGAGTCATACGATATCTTGAGAGAGAGGAGAGAGAGGAAACATATCTACATTGAATAAATACAGTGATTAAAAATGAAAGAATATGTGAATATATACATTTATTGTGTAATAAGTAGGGAAAATCTCATATAATATAGCTAGAGTCAGTAAATACTAAGTTACTGAAGTTTTTAGATATTTCAACTGGATAAAAAAGTACAGTCACTCGTATAATGCTTAGGATAGGAAGATTTTCAAATGTTTTGCAAAACCGGAACTTTTGGTGAGTTAATCACCTGAGAACCTTTAGACTTTTCTATGAATTATTATATGATTATATAGACTTATTGTATAATAAGTAGGGAAAATCTTTCCATATAATATAGTTAGAGTCGGTAAATAGTAAGTAATATAAAACAGTACAACTTGTAATGTCAATGAATACACAGGCTTTTTTTATTCATTCATTATCCGCTTGAGACTACCTGTTGTCAGCATTTGATATTGAGTTTACATACCATCAACACCAAGTGGTTCATCAAAATCTTGTAATTCGTTTTCTAGGAATTCCTTAAGAACTTCATCCTCATTATTCGTTTTTGTTAGCACCTCATTGGAACTTGTTTGTGTGCAATATTGCTCCCAATCACTAGCGTTGGTTGAAGAAATGAAGACAACATTGTGGTATGGAATAGGATTTCCATTCTTACTCTGTTTTTTTCCTTTGTAAATCATCACACCAGGTGCACATCTTTTAGCTTCCTCGTTATATCTGATTGGTAGTAAAAGCATTCTCGTCTCTCTTTTTCCATTCTTTTCAGTGACATAACGAATGCAATTTACAATGGATTCTTCTCCATTGAATCGGAAAGGAATGAATCTTTCTACAACTTCGATGTAAGCAAAAATGGAACAATCTTTGAAACTACTGAGATACTCGATGTCGTAAGCGAGTTTGAGTTCTTCTTCACTCATTTTTCTCAGTTTTTCAGCTTCAGCAGTAGCTTCCATTGTGGTTAATCGTTTTGTACTGATACGTTTGACATTGTAGTAAGTAGTCTCTGGTTTTTTTGATTTTTCCATCTCACCCAAGTACAAAATGTTGAAAGGTAATGGGTAGTTATCAACATTGAAGCTTTCAACTACTCTACTTGGACAAACAACTTTCTGAAAATTCGCTCCAGTTGAATTATCAAGATAAGTGAGAATGTAGTAGTTTCCGTATGCACCAGTACTCTGTTCAATAGAAACGATTTGTAAAACTGATGGAACAGGAAGTGATGCTAGTGTAAGAAACCCTCCAATCTTTTTCAAATCACATGCCTTCCATTTTTGGAGAGATTTGGCCATCTTGAGAGCTCTGTCAGCATCAGTGAGCAATTCTTTTTGTTCCATATTGTTTGATGTTGTGGGTAAAACCAGTTTTGGAAGAGCTCGTCTCTTCATCGCTGCTTCTTTTGTGACAGAGTTAGAGATTTTTCTTTTGGGTGTTTTGAACGTTTTTTGTTTGTTTTCGATTGGCTTTAAATCCGTGTAAGAAGCAGAAAAATCCTCCATAGTGTTCTAAAAAAGAAAGAAATAACATATAATTCAGCTTTTCATGTGGAACTAAAAGATTATTTATTTCATACTTTACATTATAGCTAAACTAATTTTGATCTTTGTTAGGTAGGGAATAACAAGTTTTTTAAATTTTACCTTTTATAAAGAGAAAGTTTCTAGTAGTTGCAATGGAAAGTGTAGTAGATGTTGCTCCTCCGATCACTGTTGTAGAACTGGATGCTTTCTGTGTGAAAACAGTGGCTCTTAAATAGGTAAAGTTGCACTGGTTGAACTCTATGAATACCAACCTTCTTTATAATATAACTATGAATCAGAATTTTGTCCACGCGAAAACCAATGTTTTCGAGGGAATAAATAATATATTTTCACGCGAATAGAAACTGTTGCTTTCGCGGGAATACAAATTTTATTTTCACGCGGATACAAACCAATGCTTTCGCGGGAATAAAGACTTTATTTTCATGCGAATGGAAACAGTTGTTTTCGCGGGAATAAATAATTTATTTTCACGCGAATAGAAACTGTTGCTTTCGCGGGAATACAAATTTTATTTTCACGCGGATACAAACCAATGCTTTTGCGTGAAAATATTTATTCCCGCGAAAACAACGGTTTCCATTCGCGTGAAAATAAAGTATTTATTCCCGCGAAAGCATTGGTTTGTATCCGCGTGAAAATAAAATTTGTATTCCCGCGAAAGCAACAGTTTCTATTCGCGTGAAAATAAATTATTTATTCCCGCAAAAACAACGGTTTCCATTCGCGTGAAAATAAAGTATTTATTCCCGCGAAAGCATTGGTTTGTATCCGTGTGAAAATAAAATTTGTATCCCCGCGAAAGCAACAGTTTCTATTCGCGTGAAAAGAAATTATTTATTCCCGCGAAATCAACGGTTTCCATTCGCGTGAAAATAAAGTATTTATTCCCGCGAAAGCATTGGTTTGTATCCGCGTGAAAATAAAATTTGTATTCCCGCGAAAGCAACAGTTTCTATTCGCGTGAAAATAAATTATTTATTCCCGCGAAAACAACTGTTTCCATTCGCGTGAAAATAAAGTCTTTATTCCCGCGAAAGCATTGGTTTGTATCCGCGTGAAAATAAAATTTGTATTCCCGCGAAAGCAACAGTTTCTATTCGCGTGAAAACAAATTATTTATTCCCGCGAAAACAACTGTTTCCATTCGCGTGAAAATAAAGTCTTTATTCCCGCGAAAGCATTGGTTTGTATCCGCGTGAAAATAAAATTTGTATTCCCGCGAAAGCAACAGTTTCTATTCGCGTGAAAATAAATTATTTATTCCCGCGAAAGCAACAGTTTCCATTCGCGTGAAAATGAAGTATTTATTCCCGCGAAAGCATTGGTTTGTATCCCCGTGAAAATAAAATTTGTATTCCCGCGAAAGCAACAGTTTCTATTCGCGTGAAAATAAATTATTTATTCCCGCGAAAGCAACAGTTTCCATTCGCGTGAAAATGAAGTATTTATTCCCGCGAAAGCATTGGTTTGTATCCCTGTGAAAATAAAATTTGTATTCCCGCGAAAGCAACAGTTTCTATTCGCGTGAAAATAATTTATTTATTCCCGCGAAAGCATTGGTTTTCGCTTGGAAAAAATTCTGATTCATAGTTATATTATAAAGAAGGTTGGTATTCATAGAGTTCAACCAGTGCAACTTTACCTATTTAAGAGCCACTGTTTTCACACAGAAGGCATCCAGTTCTACAACAGTGATCGGAGGAGCAACATCTACTACTACATCCACTGACCATTAAAAGTTTTTCTGTGTGAATTTGAAAATTTTCATTGAAGCTAAGACTTAATTATCTGTCTTAATTATCTCACTTAAGTTTTTGTCTACTTAAAAAGTAATGCTTTCACATAATAAATCACTCATTCTAACAACAGTAACTGAAGCCTCAACATCTACTATATAATATACCAACTGACTACTAGGAGTTTTATTCACAAGGTAAAATTTATTAGCTGAGACATTTAACTTACCTTTTTATGTGCTATTGTCACTTCTATTAAAAAGTAATGATTTTATTGTTATTATAGTGCTATGGAAACAGAAGAGGATGATACTGATGTAGACATACATAAGGAATGGGAATGGCTATGAAAAATCAAAATGATATCAGTTTTTCAAACGCTGATAATGAATACATGAATGATGAATGCAATGCTGAATATGAAAATGAAATGGAGATGGAACTTGAAAATGCTTTTCAAGACAAACCTTCGACTTTTCAAGTTTCAGCAACTACTGAAAATACAATAGCCTTTGATAAGCAGTAAGTTTTTAAAATCATAAATTAATAACATTAGTAGAGTAATTTTTTTGCTGTTTTTTTTTTATACTCATCTCATGAATCAGCAAAAATAATGCGTTATCTCCTTATTGTAGACAGGACTCAGAATATCAGAGAATTAATGTAAAAAAGGGAGTTGGGAATTCATGTCATAGTACACAGTAAGTTTTTAAAAACTTAACTAATAATAATGTTTGAGTCTTTTTTCCTAATTCCATTTTAAAAATTAATTGATAATGGTGTTTAAGTCATTTTTTTCTTCTGTTACATTTTATATAAAATGTATGTGAATGTTTTATAGAACAACTATTATGTGTTAACATTTCTATTGTAGACAAAGTTTAAATTATCGGGAGGAGAATGTAGAAGAAAAAAACTCTGAAATTTCCCCTAACTGGAAATGGTTAGAAGAAAATCTCATTTGTTATCGTTTACCCGATGAAACATTCAATCAAATAGGATTTGGTGCTGAGCCTTCACCACCAAAGACTAGTATAATAGCTCAAGATATAAAGCCTGTTGTGGAGGAGATAGTTGAAGAAAATGAGAATGACCCAATGATAGAAAATGAAGAAGAAGAAGAAGAAGAAGAAGAAGAAGAGGAAGAAGCACAAGTGGAAGAACAAGAAGAAGAAGAAATGGAAGATTTAAATTTTGAAAGACCTACCCGAGCATCAACCTTAGGTATTGTTGATGATAGCACAGCTCCAACTTTTCAAGATGAAGAATGGGATGATTTGATAGCTAGATATTGGGGAGCTATGAAAACGAAACATAGAGCTGGAAAAGTCATAGAGCTTTTAAATGTAAGACTTTGGGATGGGATTCCAAGAGACCAAGCTGATACCTACCAAAATGACTATCATGATTCAAGAGTGTTAGAATTGCTAAAAAAAGTTTGGAGACAATTGAGCTCGAGAGCAAAAGTCAACTGTAGCGTGGGTTGTATACTAGGAAATAAAAATGATGGTGAACTCCGATACTTTCACTCATCATCAAACAATGCTACCGTATATCCAAAAGCTAAACTGATTGAAACTGAAGGAGATCTTGATGACTTTTTTGTTGATGTTATGGAGACTGATCATCGTACAAATAGCTTGAGACGGAGACCAAATACGACTTAGAGATTGATGTTAATCACAAACATTTCGTTTTATTTCTACAAACTACTCGGAATGGGAAAAGTTGGATCACCACCAGAGCATTTACCCTCTCACCTCCTTAACAACAGACACATACGAACCATGTTAAAAAACACAAAAGGAAAACGAATTACCGACAATCTTTGTTGTTTTAGATGTCTAGCATTACACAAAGAACTACAAAAAAATGGTGGAATTGCAAAAGATCCGATAATTAAGGAGGTGAAGGAGTACCAACAACAATATCATAGTTTCATCTATGGTGATAGTGGTAAAAGGTGTGATGGGAAAGGAGTGACAGAAGCTGATTTATTGCTTTTGGAGCGAGCATTTCAACTGAAGATAACAGTGTTTTCTTTAAATGATGATATGACTTCAACAGTTATTTGGAATTCAAACTCTAGTTATAAGGAGAATCTATATTTGGATCTTTATATCAATCACTTCAGTCTTATTACAAACTTGGAAGGATATGTCAAAGCCTACAGATGTCCAACCTGTTCTACTTGTTATGATAGATTGGGGAATCTGAAAAGACACAGATGTTCAATCTCAGAGGCAACAACTATGCAGTTTTCTGGAGGGCAATACAGTCCTACTGCTACAATATTCGACAAACTGAAGGTTCAATTCGGGATAGATATCGGGTCAGATGATTCCTTGAGATACTATCCATTTTTTGCAACATTTGACATAGAGTGTTTGTTACCTAATTGCGAAAAAGATCGAGATACAGACACAACCATTTACACGAATGAGCATAAACTTTTAAGTATTTCAATTTGTTCAAATGTACCAGGCTTCAACAACCCGCGTTGTATTGTCAATAATGGGGATGATGATGAATGCGTTGGAAAGTTCATTGAATACTTGGATGATATTAGTGAAGAATCATATAGCCGATTGGAAAAACAATTTTCGCGAATCATAAAACAGATAGAAGGTGAATTACAACGACTGGAAGAAGCTGAAGAAAAGTTTCGTAGTGATTTTGAAAAAAATCGTTTCAGACGTAGAACAGGAGCTGAAAAAGTTCTGGATGATTTGTACAGCTATATGAAAAAACTCCCTATTCTAGGTTTCAATTCACAGACTTATGATGTCAATGTGATGAAAGGAAAACTGCTTCAAAAATTGAAAGATGTCTCCGACACAGATTTTGATTTTGTTATAAAAAAAGGAACCAAGATGCCTGTTATTGGAATAGGATCTTTTTTGTTTTTAGATTGTACAAACTTCATCGCTCCTGGATATAGCTATGAAATGTATCTCAAAGCATACAAATGTGAAGCCGGAAAAGGATTTTTTCTTTATGAATGGATGAAAGACTTGGAACAACTTAATCAAGAACATCTACCTCCAAGAGAAGCTTTTTACAGTTCTTTAAAACAAAAGAATATCAGTGAAGAAGAGTACATAATTTGTCAAGAAGCATGGAAAAATAACGACATGAAGACAATGAGGGATTTTTTAAAATGGTACAACAACTTGGATGTAAAACCATTTGTTCAAGCGTTGGAAAGACAAAGATCGATCTACAGAGAGCATGGGATTGATATGTTAAAAGATGGTATATCTTTACCAGGATTAGCGATTCGATGGATGTTTAACAAAGCACCTCAACCACCCCCTCCATACCTCTCTACATACTTGAATTTTGATGAACTTGGTAACTCGTTTCGTCAGACTCTCCCAATTTGTCTGCTTGACAACTGCAATGCAGAACTTTATCCTCTAATAAAGAAAAATATAGTTGGTGGGCCAAGTCTAGTGATGCATAGATATCACGAAAAAGGTATAACTAAAATTAGAGAACATTGGTTGGGAAAAGAAGCAAAGATTTGTGATAGAATCTATGGAGTTGATGCAAATGCGCTCTATTTATGGTGTATGATGCAATCAATGCCTACTGGCTATCCTCGAAGAAGAAAAATCGAAAACTCCTTTGTCGCTGAACCTGTAAAATTTAGCAAGATAGCTCATAGCTGGTTACAGTTCCAAATGTTCTCAAAAAAAATCAATATCAGACATCAGCTCAATGGAGGAGAAGTTACTCTCGGACAGCGAGGATTACCCGTTGATGGTTTCTGTGTTGAAAATCGTCATGTCTTTCAATTCCACGGATGTTTTTGGCATGGACACGACTGCTCTTATAACAACACTAAAGAGCAAGAGCTTCAAGCTAGTGGAAGAAAATCAAAAGCAAATCTGTTTAAAACTACGATGGAAAATGAAGAATATCTTCGAGCATTAGGTTACACTGTAATCTCGATTTGGGAGTGTGATTGGATGAAGCGTGTAAAAACTCATACAAATTTACAAAAATTTGTCAACACGTTTTACAATTCTTTCTACCCTAAAATACTTGAAAAAAAGCTGAATCAAGAAGAAGTGTTGGAGAGAGTTCAATCAGAAGAATTCTTCGGATTTGTTGAATGTGACATCGAAGTTCCTGAGGAAGAGGAAGAAAAGTTCTCCGAAATGCCTCCGATTTTTAAAAATACGATGTTAACCAGAGAACACTTGAGCGATGAAATGAAAGTCTTTGCTGAAGCCGAAGGGTTTTTAAAGACTCCTCAACGCTCATTAGTTGGAAGTATGTACGGAGATAAGATATTGCTAATGAGTCCTTTGTTGAAATGGTACTTGAAACAAGGATTGAAAGTCACCAAAGTTTATCAGCTAATAGAATATATTCCTAGAAAAGCTTTTGAAGCTTTTGGAACATCGGTTTCAGACGCTAGGAGAATGGGAGATGCAGACCCTAGTCAAGAATTACTTGCTACTACTAGCAAGTTGGTAGGAAATGCTGCTTATGGAAAAACAATCACTGATAAAGAAAAACATACCAACATCAAGTTCATCGAAGGCGCCAGAAAAGCTTCATTTCGTATCAGAGGAAACAAATTTATCGCCATGGAAGAGATAGCAGATGATTTTTATGAAATCGTAACCTGTAAACAGCTAGTAAGTTTTAAAACAATTATTTTGCAATTCAAAATTTATATTCCACAAGTTTACTTTGCTAATCAGTATCACCATCATTTCAGCTAACTATGAATGTTCCAGTACACTTGGGTTTCTCCGTGCTACAGTATGCTAAACTGAGAATGCTACAGTTTTACTACGACTTTATGGATAAGTAAGTGAAACCTAATTCCCTACCATTATTATGTGTAAGTAAGTAAAACTTCCAAATAATTGAAATCGAAACAAACTTTTTATTTATAGATATATTGACAGAAGTGATTTCCAATATGTTGAAATGGATACAGATAGCGCATACATGGCGTTGAGCGGAACATTAGAAACACTGGTAAAACCAAGTATGAAAAACGAGTTTTACAATGAATATGGTGATTGGTTTCCACGCCCATACTGTGACAAACATAGGGATGAGTTTTTAAGAACCAAAACAATGGGTTTAGAATGGAGCATGCAAGACTGTTGTGAAAAAGTACTAAAACACGGAAAAAGAACACCTGGGCTGTTTAAAGAGGAATTTACCGGAGATGGAATTGTTGCACTTAACTCTAAATCCTATTACTGCTGGGGAGAAAAAGGAAACAAGTTTAGCTCAAAAGGTTTGAACAAACGAATTAATCAATTGAACAAAGACAGTTATCTAAATGTATTGAACACAAAAAAGTCGTTTATGGGTAAAAATCGAGGATTTGCAGTAAAGGATCAAAAAATGTTGACATACAACCAAATAAAACGAGGTCTCACATATTTTTATGCTAAAAGACGAGTGTGTTCTGATGGAGTATCTACCGAGCCTACTTTGGCTTAAATAAAAACCTTCATAATAGACTTCTTTTACCACAGTTACCATAACTATATATATATGTATATAAAATACAAAAAATCTTTCATCATCCTTATAAATATCGATAAAGAATAGATGAATATTTAACTTTATCATCCGATATATTTTATAGCATTCAATGTATATATGAGTTCGAATTATGTATCTAGCTATATTATATGAGGAGATTTTGCCCCTACTTATTATGTAATAAATGTATATAGTCATACATTGATTCGCTTTTAATCAATGAATTTATTCAAGGTAGATACATCTCCTCTCTCCTCTCTCTCAAGATGCTATATGAGCTCGAGTTATGAAAAGAAATTATCAAAACTTAAATGCCATACATTCAAAATGTATATACCATATAAGTTCAAATTAAGTAAAATAATAATCAAAACTCGAATGCCACTTAAATGCCACTCAAATGCCACTCAAGTACCCCTCAAATAAAACACAATATAAACTCGGCGAATTCATTCAACGCCGTAACCCATTGCATAACCCCCAAGATTTAATCCACAAAAAAACACTTGGTAGGGAGATCTGCTCATATATTACTACTCGAATAGCTGGGCTTTCAGTGATATGAAAAACCTGGATGCTTAGTTTTTTTGAAAAACAACATAAATGGTGGCACAAGCAGTATTTTTATTTATGCTGACGGATTTTATTCCTTGATGGGGAGAACATTGATAAAGTTCCATTTTTGGTGATTGATTTAAACTCCAAAATAATGCATAAAAACACAATCCAACAGCTATGTTACAGTTCTCAGGTATGTTGACCTGCCAGCTCACAAATTGAAAGCTGTTTGTGTTCACAATGAGAAGTTTCCACAGAAGTCAAAGATGGCCGCCTATGAACCAACATCAAAATGTTCTTAGCTATGGATATCAATACCCAGTGTCACACAGGAATTCATTAATTTTCCTTGAACTTTTATCTGCTATTTGTTGGCTAAAACTTGGTTGTTTACCCCTTTTCAAGCTTCGATCACTGAGGATTGGAGTGATCTAGAAATTTTTTTTCAAAACTAATTTTCATCCCGAAATTTCGAAGTGCAAAAAAAATTGTTATTTTTTCTATGATGATTTTTAAAAAATGTGACTTCCACATAAAAAAGACAATGATAATGAGGAAAAATCGAAGTATTGCAGCTCCTCTAAAACCGTAGTTACTTACAGCTAGTGATCACTTCACTTGGCTAGTAATAACAAGTAGTAAATAGAACTGTAGCTAAGCTATTGTTTTTTGATAGTGTCAGCTGGAGTAAGATAACTCCAAGCTACAAATTAACAAGTCACACAATAATTACCATTGCGTAGCACCTGGTTATTAGTGCGTTGACATCACACAAAGTACACCCAACCAAATATGTGATTGTGTTGCTCTAGCTTTACATACATCAGTGGCTCATTGTTTTACATCCTGATACTAATTCAATTGCTGTTTTATCTGAAGGAGAATGCACAAAACGAGGTAGTTAATATCATGGATTGTGACAAGCATAGTAATAGGCTATGTTGGTGAGGTCACGTAACACTGAAATATTATCTTTGTTATCTTGTATTATTCAGTAGTTCACCACAGAGAGACAATGAACAGCCCTTTGTTTTATCTCTAGCAGCTGTTAGCAAAGCAAGGATTTGGTGTAAAAGTGAAGTTTCAGGCTGATCAACATAGTAGAGCTATGATGGTTAGTGTAGGATTACCTAATGTATTTCTACAACAAAACTTCCTGCATTGTTAAGAAAAGTTTTGCATTTACCAGAAACAATTGCACTTCAATTTCATCCATTTTTTAGCTTCACCGGGTCATACTTATAAAAAGGACTGTGATTTTAACTCCAGCAAAATCACAAGGTTAAACTGCAATAACCTGCTTTCATAGCTTTGTTTAAGTTGATGCGGGTGTATTGAAGCAACCAGATCAAACAGAATGTAGATTTGGTTTGAATATACTAAAACTTGAAGACGTTTGCCCGTACCAGAACAGAAGTCGTAAATACAAAATCACAATTTTTTTCTTACGCATGATTTATTATTTGTCTGGTGGATATCCAACCATTTGTCTGGTATCTGTGCTGGAATTTGTCAGTGCCATAAAACATTTAGAAAATGGCAAAAAGGTCTTAAAACAGAGAAGATGTATAGAAATGCATCATCATCGACAAATACTTCATCTGTTCCTTGATAGAATCTATCTGCCATTTGTGCCACTTGTTAGCTTGTACAAGGGTGCCATGATGAGCAGTTATGTACCTACAAGTTAGAAAAAAATAATTGTGCCATTTCAGTGTGATAGCGTAACAATCTATGTACTGGTGAAGGAACAATCTATGTACTGGTGAAGGCGAAATTCTCAATAAAACATCGAATAACTTTTTAAGCACATAATACTACTTATTTTTCAACTTACTTGATTTCATTTTTGTCTTTTGATATGTCTTTTTTGTCTGAAGTATTTGCCAACGTAATTTGGCTTTTTGTCTTTTTAAAAGTGCTATATGAAAAGCATTTGTCTTGTAAAGAATTTGTCGTTTTGTAGTTTTTTCCTTCAACATCAATCGTTTAAGCCTGTTCTTATAAATCAGGATTCGGTTGTAATGACATCTGAAAATAGTAGTTCTTTGTTTACAAAATAAATAGTAAGCCAGTTTCAAAGAGGACTAATGGTATAGATAAGTGAAGTTACCTTTCAATGTTTTGAAGGTTAAAAATCTGGTCAATGATTAAAAAATTGTCCAATATATGTAATTTGTATTGTTTGCCCAAAAAATCCAACCAAAAGTGCCAACCGAGTATAGAAGCCATATTGATTTATGATGCCTTACACAACAGCTACAACAATTGATATACTTTACAAAAGGGATGATAACTAAACCCCTAATCATTTGCACCCGCCCCTATGAACCAACGTGATCAGCACGCCCCTACGATATATGAGATATCAATAGCGCATTAAAAAAGCTCCACCCACCTTCCGATTACTGCATGTACGAAGCTCTCTAACTACCTTCCGTTGGTAGGTAATAAGTTTTTAATCTTATTTCTGTTCAGAGCAAAATTTCAGTTGAATGACTTTCAACATTGCGTATCTGACAATGAGTTCTTAACTGAGCTTGTAAGAAATAAAATAGCGTTATTTGTTTATAATTGAAAGATATCCAACTATAACACAAGCTTAGCAAAAATCAATTACTTTTTATTTAAAACGATATAGATTAAATCAGGTGGGTCAAGAAAAAGGCCAAATTTTAAATCACATTCATCTATGCTGTCAGTCGCAGAAGGCAAATAAAAAGCAGCAAACTTTTTCTCAAAGTTTTACATTCTAAACGGTATATTAGTTTATTAATGCTGGAGTAGCACAGTTCTAGGATCAAAGACTTAATCAAAAGAAAAATAACAAACATGCAATAAATAAAATATACAAAATGTGTCCGTCATATAGTTTTTTTCAAAGAAGTTGTCCTTTCAACAGATGTTCATGAAAAGACAACTCTGCAAACATTTTATAGATAGAAAAGACAAATGTTATTTTCACTGTTTGCCTTTCATTATATACGAAGTGTGTTTATTCATTTAAACTGCCTGTACATGTAGAAACGTATATACTATGTACATTGGAGTATTGTAGTGAAGTTTGATGACCATCGAGTGTACGCCAAGGTCCCCTTGACTGCTGCAGTGTGTCAGGCATGCCTTCCTTGGGTCTGACACTGCTAGACACCTTATCAAAAGCAGGCATCACCCAGCCCTGCAGGCAGCCTTACCAACCCTGCAGCTACTACTACCAACCCTGCAGCTACTACTACCAACCCTGCAGCTACTACTACCGACCCTGCAGCTACTACTACCAACCCTGCAGCTACTACTACCAACCCTGCAGCTACTACTACCAACCCTGCAGCTACTACTACCAACCCTGCAGCTACTACTACCAACCCTGCAGCTACTACTACCAGCCCTGCAGCTACTACTACCAACCCTGCAGTTATTACTGCCCATCCTGCAGCCAATCAATACCGGGTCGGGGAAGAAAGAATGAATGTAGCCTGATAGACCAGACAAGTCTCAAAAGGTGCAGAAGCCTGAATCCGCGACATAACCATTATCAGATTCACTCGGGAGCTATAACAGCCTCAGAACTCTGCCTGTATTGCACCATCACTTTTTGGGCTGTGACTCAGCAGTATTGATTCTAACACTCCACCCCCTACTTCTGGGTGCTTTATTTATTTAACCTTATTTTAACACCTGATTCCTTGCTATTTATAATCTGTTGTTGATTCGCATATTTATGTCTTACTTATTTGTCATTTGTCACCTCTACAATTAGGCCAATCATTCTTGTGCCTCTGCATATAAAAAGCAGAGTTTTGCTTACACTCCTTGAACTTGTATCAGGATACCGCTTGTGATCGCACCAAGTAGCAAAATACTTTGTCACTATTATTTTACACCGGATTGTTGTGAAATAATAAAATGGTTATTACTCTGAAGGGTTGAGTATTGAGTCTGAGCCGTGGGCTCTGTTACAGTCGTGGAGTTTGAGATACTCCTCTGTAGAAGGTGTTTGCTAATTAAGCTTTGTTGGAGAGAGGTTTTGTTGGTGGCATTTTGGTTGGCTCCCCAAAATCCACTGCAGTATCTTCAATGATCTACAAAATTAAGTCACAGGTTGGTTAAGACAAATTTTATTTGCTACCTGTTGTAGCTTTCACAGAATCTTAATGTGTTCACTAGCTACAGCATGCACCCAAAACAAAGCAAATGACCAACTACACTAATAAAAAACTTGTTAGTCCAGTGTTCTAAATGTAACTCATCAGCATTGCTTATAGGTGTTATTACAGCCACTGGAAGGCAAACCAACAATTGCGCTCAAAGAGTTTGTGGCAGCCATGCAACGGTAATATGCAGATTGCAAAAATTGAACTAGATTGTAACCAACTGGAGCAACTTCTTTATGTGTGACTAGAACGCAATGAGGTGTTTAGCTGGGGTTGGGTTATTGGGATTTGCGTTCTCATGTGTTAACTAGTCCTTGTCATTTTTGCGTCAAGTTTCTTGCTTTGATGCAAGTAATATAAATACCAGTAGTACTCACAACCCATCATGTACAGAGCAACTCTTAGAAAGTGAGGGTGGCCGTAAACAGGCCCAAGGTGGTAAAGAAAGAGAGGAAACAGACAACGCATATCTTATGGCTGCATGCCAGTACCTAATATAACTCGCACAAGCTTTGCTTATGAGACCCGTCTTTAGGGTTGCCCTCGAGGCACAGCTAAAACAGACAAACTAATGTTGTACTGTCTGGTACGGCCAGTAGGAGTAGAGGTCCTTTTCTCTGCTGCGAGGTCGACTTTCCTCTGTCTACATAACAGTTTCCCTGAAGCAAGTTGCTCGGTGAGTCAGTGTGCATGTCCTGTTCGCAATGAAGGCAATGACAACTGAGCTCAAAATAACCACGGTGATTAATCCAGCCCTAAAACAGCAAGTTGTCAATCAGAGTCACAGATTTCAAACACTGGTAGCAAAAGATAGCAATGGCAACAGACGCAACACGTAAACTAAATAAAGGAGGGATTATCTTTAAAAACCATCTTTCAGTAAACTCTGAAAGCTGTCTCATATGAAAGACAAAAAACAACAATACTAGCAATAAATTACCCTATGATGATGATGTCTCAAAAGGCTGTACTTGATGACTACAAAGAAACCATTTGTAATTAGAAATTGTTTTGTACTAAAAAAATGTCTATCAAATGGTGGCTTCCCAGTTTGGTTTGTATGAGTATTGTATATCATTGTATTCATCATGATGTAAGGAATCCCTTATTACCACTTGCGTTTTTGATATCATATCTTTACAGTTTTATATTAGCTTCTTTTTTGCCACATTATGTTACACTCTTTACTAAGCAATAATTTCATTGGTCAGTTACAAAGTATTGTATACATGACGGAGTTGTCACCAAGACACCCGTCATACTATTATAAATAGCTTGTATCCTGTGAAATAAAATCAGTATATATTGAGGCTCTGAACATGCAGTACTTGAACCTTCTGAATAGGTAAAACCAAAATCAGCCGTGCTCTAACAACTACTCGGTTAGTTATTCCTGTTTACTTGTGCCCAGTTCTAGAGAGAGTCTGCTAGCCTGGTATTTGCTCTGAGATAGATAAACCTCTGGTCATAGTCATCTCCCCTCGACTTGTACAGACAATTAGACACGTCTGTACCCAGCTTTAGGGAAAGTTCTGTTATGATGAAACAATAGACCAGATAGCCGCCTCCCCTTAGTCATAGAAGTAACTAGTATTATCTATGTTCACCTCCTTAAAGAGTGCTTCCAGTCAGGTACGAAGCTTGAGGTTGGCAGGTAATTTACCACAGCCACCTCTCTCCAGGAAGGTTTCACTTTATTGGGCCAAAGAGAGGAAGAGGAGTGATAAGTTATTTTATTAGAGAGCAATAACTCCGTACTGCATACGGAGCACAAGGTAGTAGTGTGGAGAGATTTGCCTACAACACATGTAGAGATACAATGTACAATACTTGGTTATTTTTTAGTTTTAATTATTTACTCTTGCTAAAGGAACGGTCGAGAGTAGATGACTCGGTATAACCCAGGAAGTGACTGGGAGTCAGAGCCTAATGTACAATAAATTTTATGAGCGAGCTAACCCTGAGTATGTTCTAAAATACACTACTTTTGATCAGATGAGTTAGCATATACATAGAGATTTTTATTAAGCGGAGTAGTTGCCCGCATATTGTGGCAGATTTGAGTGAACCAATGCGCAGGAACACCATGCATGTATGATAATAGCGAAGAAGTAGTCTCTACGGTGCAGTGGCTCCTCTAATCACCAATTTCACTATCAGTAAACTACTGGTTGTTATTTAACTGCCGTAAACAGTTGAAGAAATTTTCTTCCTTCTGTGTATAACTTGAGGGGGTTGGTCATGACCTTTGCAGGGTTGGGGTTGTTTTCTACAGGGTTGATATTTTTCCATACAGAATCAGCAAATCCGGTCAAAGATGGCCACCTTATCCAAAGGTCATAAAAAGTAGCCTAAATACTTCAAAAGGCACGATCCAGGAAGTAACTACCTCCCAACCACAGGATCTATGGACTATTGGCTACAAGTAGCCTGAGAACTTCTCAGGAGACGGGCTGCTCCATGCTACACAATCTGCCCATTGACTCTGCCCACTGCCACTAAGCGCTTAGTTCATTTTGGGTGCTTTCAGATACCCTACTCGTAAAGCAGTCATCGAACAGTGGTTGAGGGTTCATCGTTGACTGTCGTTTAATGGAAGCTGTTTGTGCTCAAATCATAGACATCTTTATTTCCAATGATGTCTATGAAAACTGTATAGCTAACCCAAGCCCACCTAAGTTTTTGTACAAACAGAAATTAATTACTAGGATGTTATTGCCTGCAATATTTTTTAAATACACTATTATGCATTGTCACAACTTGAAGCGGGAAAAACAGTGATAATAAAATTGTTGACTCGTTAAAATTGTTGGCTAGGTGGTGCCAATTCTATGCCCTCAACGACTCTACCTACCTCGCTTGTCACTTCCACTGTTGAGCCCAAATTGCCGCCATGTTTTTTGCTCTCATCGACAAGGTTTCCAAATGGTCTCATTTAATCCCATCGTTAAGCCCTATGCGTAGGGTATCCAAAAGCACCCTTAATCTATGCATTAACATGCTATTTGTGTCTATATATCGCATTGCATTGTGTTTGGCCCTATATACTTCCTGTACCCTGATTGGCCATGTTGTTATGTAGGCTATTTGCTTCCAGCAGTTCTGCCTATAAAATGGTTGAACACTTATTGTTCTTTGCATAGTATCAGCATGCTGCCTTGTACTTAATCATATCATTGCACACTTTTATATGCTCTAGTAGAAAGCCACCTTAGAGCTGTATAGCAATAGGTATTGTAGTGAATTTGCATAATCAATTATGTTTTGTACCCACCCCTACTCCCTGTATCCATACCTTTTGTCCTTTCTCTTGTCCTTTGCCCCTGTAACCCTCCCTATTTTTACTAGCCATCTCCACTCCCAGCAAAATGGGCCAGTAAGTCTTTGTCTCCCTTCCTTAACTGCTCTAGCAACTGATATTTGTAGAGACAGATACTTCACCCTCCCCTTTCTCCCTTTCCCTAAGCTTACCCGCACCCTAATTCATTGAAACCCACCTAGTCTAACCGCCCACCCCTAACCTTCCAACTATCAAGGTTTCAGCCCTCCTTGTGAAAGTAAAAGCCCCTTTCCCCTATCAAAGATTAAAACTTTCAACAGTTCTATCGGGTTGTCTCCTCTTGGGAACGCAACTCCTAAGAGGCGGATGAGCATCCTGCGCTGAAACCTGGATGAGATGGAGAGATTTACTAAGAAGAAAAGGTGGAAAAGCGGAGCCACATGGACGCAGTTCGAGGAACCCTAACTGTAACTATGGGCATGGCTGGTTGCTAGAGACAAATCAGACGTCAGCAGGTGTAACTGCCCTGTAGCTCTATTAATAGAGCCCCAAGTACTGCAGTGGGCAGTGGATCGTTAGCCGGGAGAAGTAGAAAAGCTCTCTGTACATCACACTTTTGTGTAATTTAAACTTATATAAATGCATTTACTTTTTAGCCTGAGTCTTAGGCATTATGTGTATTTTGCTCTGAATAAGCTGTGAGTTATTTATTGGGAGTTGTTTGTCCCCGTCTTATCGTCGCAGCTTTTGAATAAATTTTATTGGATGATCGGTTTAGTGGGTGGGGTTTTGAGTTAGCAATAATAATTATGGAGAGAATAATAATAACAGCAACAGTGATATATTAAATAATATTACACAAGTAATAATAAAACAATAATAATGATTTTTTGAATTCTTCAAACCTGTCTTTGTTGTTGCTCACTTCGTAACAATTAATAACTGATAAGAGTAATTATCAATAATAAGAAAAGCCAAAAGTGAACTGAGGTCTTATAAAAAGTTCAAAGCAAAACATAACCGATCAAGGTATGGGACAAAGAAGGTAATTAATGTAAACTACAATCTTTGCACCAGGGACCATTTGGTTGCCGAAGCAATTCCTTTAACTTAGGCCAACAAACCAGCACAAAGACCCCGCACACTAAACCAATCATCCAATGAAATCCATTCAAAAGTTGCTAAGATAAAGCGGGGACATACAACTCCCAATAAAAAATGCACATAGCTCTGATTCTGGTAATAACTTTAGTCCTCTACGAGTATAAGTTTACATTAAGTACCAGCAAGTATGGGGCTGGTATTGAGACAAATACCTGATCTTTTTTACATCATCAAAATCGTCGTTGTTATGACTGACCCAAAAGAATATGGTATTTGTACTTAAATATGTCATCCGGTAGCGAGCTGTTTTCACGGTCAATTGATTAATGAGCAAAATGGCAGCAGTGCAAGCTGGGTAATAAGATATATGTTGGATGCTAACAAAGACTTTCTCTGAGCCTTAGATCATATATTGTGGTGTAGTTTTAGTTACTTGCTATCACTTGCAGCTACTTGTCAGCTATGAAAAGAAATGAGACAATACTATCCGCAACTTTTATTGTAGTCTCTTGTTTAAGGCTTAGTGAGGAAAGGTGAGAGACAAGGGGAGGAAGAGGGGGAGGGGCAGGAGTCAGGGAGGGAGAGTAAATATCTGCATATATTACTTGTGATTGGTTAAAAGTTTGAATGCTTCTGTTTGATAGAAGGTAGCTGTCACAAGCAAACACTATCAAGCACTCTGTGTCATTTGATAAATGTCTCCTACTTGAAACAAAAAACAAGCAAAGCAGCCGCCACTCTCGTCAAGCATCAATAATTGCCTCAGATGACAGAAATATTGTGAACTGCTGCTAGACAAAGGGGTATAAATGCTGGCAGAAAACGAAATAGTTAACAAAAAAGCAATAATACATAACATCAAACATTTGTACCGTTTCCACAAGTCACAATGAAGTGACCCCAGGTCAATAGACCTGACCACCCAAGAGGTAGGTACATCAGTGCGCTATCCTTTTTTAATGTGGTGGTTCCCCAGTAGGCATACTATCCACACTTCATTTTAGCATTTTTTATTTTTTTTGGTTTTTTTTTATAATCTTTTAATTTTTTTTGGGTTTATCATAAAATAATATGTGATAATTCCTAACAATATTTACATAAAATAATAAAAAACGCTAAAATGAGGGAATAATGGAGGAACACATCATTTTTAAGCAAATTTTGATTTTACTTTGATGCATTTCGTTGGAACTCATTTGGCATTTGTACCACTCATTGACTTGTAGCAGGTGATCATGTTCTGCATTCAAGTATCTGCAAAAAAATAAATGTAAGGTTAAATTTTGTTCTACAAAAAATCAAGAACATACTGTAATGACCTCAACTTGATTTTAAAAACCGAGTGTGAACTCCGATGCTTTGATTGCTACTAACAAAGATACAGGTTTGATTGTAACTAACTTATATACATGTTTGATTGTAACTAACTTAGATACATGTTTGATTGTAACTAACTTAGATACATGTTTGATTGTAACTAACTTAGATATATGTTTGATTATAACTAACTTAGATACATGTTTGATTGTAACTAACTTATATACATGTTTGATTGTAACTAACTTAGATATATGTTTGATTGTAACTAACTTAGATACATGTTTGATTGTAACTAACTTAGATACATGTTTGTTTGTAACTAACTTAGATACATGTTTGATTGTAACTAACTTAGATACATGTTTGATTGTAACTAACTTACATACATGTTTGATTGTAACTAACATAGATACATGTTTGTTTGTAACTAACATAGATACATGTTTGATGCAATCGTTATTAGACTTACTCAATTTCTTTGATTTGTTCCGATATTTGTTCTTTCAGTATTACTACTTGTAGACTCAAGTATTTCTTTTTTTCTTTTTAAAGCCATTTCGGAGTTTGTACAAATTAGTTGGAGCCCAAGAATTGTCTCCTCCATCTCCAAGGGCAAGAGTCTTTTCTTATTAAGATTGAGATAATTAGTCTTATCTCTGGAAATAGATAGCATGGGTTACAAAATACAGGAATGACAAGTACTTCAAGAAATAATGTATTGTTAATCACTCTTACCTTAATAAGTTTTGGACTTTAAATAGTAATTCAACGATGTTAAAGTTGTCTAATTCGTACATTCTGTGTTCTTTTTCCAACGAAATACATTTGTTGTTAAAATACATTTTTAACAAAGTAGACATGTCGTAACTCATTTGGTATTTGTACCACTCATTGACTTGTAGCAGGTGATCATGTTTTGCATTCCAGTATCTGCAAAAAAATAAATGCAAGGTTAAATTTTTTTCTTTACAAAAATCAAGAAAATACTGTAATGACTTCAATTTAATTTTAAAAACTGAGAGTGAACTCTGATGCTTCGATTGCAACTAACATAGATACATGTTTGATTGTAACTAACATGGATACATGTTTGATTGTAACTAACATATATACATGTTTGATTGTAACTAACTTAGATACATGTTTGATTGTAACTAACTTAGATATATGTTTGTTTGTAACTAACATAGATACATGTTTGATTGTAACTAACTTAGATACATGTTTGATTGTAACTAACTTAGATACATGTTTGATTGTAACTAACTTAGATACATGTTTGATTGTAACTAACTTAGATACATGTTTGATTGTAACTAACTTATATACATGTTTGATTGTAACTAACATATATACATGTTTGATTGTAACTAATTTAGATACATGTTTGATTGTAACTAACTTAGATACATGTTTGATTGTAACTAACATAGATACATGTTTGATTGTAAATAACTTAGATACATGTTTGATTGTAACTAACATAGATACATGTTTGATTGTAACTAACTTAGATACATGTTTGTTGCAATCGTTATTAGGCTTACTCAATTTCTTTGATTTGTTCCGATATTTCTTTTTTCAGTCTTAATATTTCTAGACTCAAGTACTTCTTTTTTCTTTGTAAAGTCATTGGCGAGTTTGCTTTAATTAGTTGGCGCCCAAGAATTCTCTCATTCATCTCCAAGCGCAAGAGTCTTTTCTTATTAAGATTGAGATAATTAGTCTTATCTCTGGAAATAGATAGCATGGGTTACAAAATACAGGAATGACAAGTGCTTCAAGAAATAATGTATTGTTAATCACTCTTACCTTAATAAGTTTTTGATTTTAAATAAAAAGTCAACGATAACAAAGTTGTCTAATTCGTACATTCTGTGCTGTTTTTCCAACGAAATACTATTATTAAAATACATATTTAACAAAGTAGCCAAGTTGTCAAGTGATAACTGTTCCTCCATCATTGCCTTAAGAGGCAGTTGCAATCGCTTATATACTACATGAGAGGGGTGGCAATAGCATCCATCCCTGCTGACAACCAATAGAAAGCCTCACAGGCATTGAAACTGGTATATGCATGATGTAATAAGCTATAGATAGCATTTATCAATAGGTATAACTTAGCCTGTTGTCTAACCATATTGTGTGCAAATGACTGAACAACTGAATCATTTTAGATAGTAAGTAACGCTGAGGCGAAAAAATATTAACCAGTTGACCTAATATCTTAGTGTACCTAGCATTGAGTTTATGGCTACAATAACAAGTGCTGACTCTAGAGGCATCCAGTTAATGTAGCACACTCTTTTATATCACAGGCATTGCTGTTTTTTGGGTGGCTTTGAGTTGTCAAGAAAGGTTATTTTGTAATAAAAATAGCATAAAAGAGAAGCTCACTGTACATTTTATAATAACCACAATTTTATTAAATTTATTACCGAAAGTTCCAAGCATTTCATGCATACACTGGTAAATACTAGTAATACAATGAGAGCAAGTTTCAGTAAAAAGTGTGCAAGTCTTTTGAGGTTTATGCTGTAGGTCTTATCCTCAATCTTGACACGTGTTGACAAACGAAGAGATTTTTTAAAAACCGACTCCTCGCACATGAACACCTCTTTTCCCTGGATACTTTTTATTTTCTTTCCCACTCCTTGCACATGGATTCTCTACTTCTTGGATTTATAGTTTAGTAGGACTAGATCTCTGTATGCTTCTGGGTGACTTTATTGGGGGTCATGCAGCATATGTCAAGGTGGTTTAACCTCCAATTTAGATTGCTGTTGGGATACGGACCTACTGCCTCTTAATATGTTTGTAGTGCATTTTTGTAGAACTCTCAGTAAACAACAAGATCTCTCTGATAACTGTAGAGTGTCAGATAAACCTTCTAACAAGACTGGCACTGTTGGAACTACTTCCGCTGACAAAAATTAACCCTACGGGCCCTGCAGCAACCTTACTGGCTCTGCTGTCACCCCCGGCATCCATCCTGTCGTCACACCCGGCATCCACCCTGTCGTCACCCTTGGCATCCACCCTGTCGTCACCCCCGGCATCCACCCTGTCGTCACCCCCGGCATCCACCCTGTCGTCACCCCCGGCATCCACCCTGTCGTCACCTCTGGCATCCATCCTGTTGTCACCTCCGGAATCCACCCTGTCGTCACCCCCGGCATCCACCCTGTCGTCACCCCTGGCATCCACCCTGTCGTCACTCCCGGCATCCACCCTGTGGTCACCCCCGGCATCCACCCTGTTGTCATCCGCGGCATCCACCCTGTTGTCACCTCTGGCATCCACCCGGTTGTCACCTCTGGAATCCACCCTGTCGTCACCCCCGGCATCCACCCTGTTGTCACCTCCGGAATCCACCCTGTTGTCACCTCCGGCATGCACCCAGTTGTCACCTCCGGCATCCACCCTGTCGTCACCCCCGGCATCCACCCTGTCGTCACCCCCGGCATCCACCCTGTCGTCACCCCCGGCATCCACCCTGTCGTCACCCCCGGCATCCACCCTGTTGTCACCCCCGGCATCCACCCTGTTGTCACCCCTGGCATCCACCCTGTCGTCACCCCCGGCATCCACCCTGTTGGCACCCCCGGCATCCACCCTGTTGTCACCCCCGGCATCCACCCTGTTGTTACCCCCGGCATCCACCCTGTTGTCACCTCCGGCATCCACCCTGTTGTTACCCCCGGCATCCACCCTGTCGTCACCCCCGGCATCCACCCTGTCGTCACCTCTGGCATCCACCCTGTTGTCACCTCTGGCATCCACCCTGTTGTCACCTCTGGCATCCACCCTACTGCCAGCCCTGCGGTCAAGGTCTACTGGGCCAGCAACGAAAAATCTGTTATAGCCCTAGGACCAAAGATAGACTTAGATATTGCACAAACCTAGATTCACAGCATATCTAACAGTAGTGTAATCGGAGCAGATCTCCAAAGGGTTTATTGGCACAATCGGGTCCTCCTGGAACCAACAAATGCCTTTTTTGTGCACCAGGTGTCCAGGAGAACCTGTTCAGTGCCTATTTGAATGCACCAGGTATGAAATCCCGGTTTTTAGTTTAGTTGCTTGAGTTTTCTGATTGATAAGAATGTGGTTCTTCTGGTGCCAAGTGCGTTTTTTTTGTGAGCACCACCTGGAAATTGGGAGCATTTTGCGTAGTGGGTTAAGGTGGTATTGCGTTATAGAGCTGTTAGTTATTGAGATGTCAAATGGAGAAAAATTGAGATAAGAGTGATGAATGAAAAAGATACAGTTTATGGTAGCGAAAATGAAACTGTAGACAATGTTATTGTAACTTTGATACAAAAAGCAACAATTGTTATGATAATATTGATCTTGGTGATTGACTTTTTACTTTCGGATGAGTTACAGAATTTAGTTTTCATTAAAGTGCTAGCGAAGACAAACAAAATATAAAGAATTCTTTCAATTGAATCATAAATGAAACTACAATCAAATGAAGACCACCTAATTCACCACAAAATTTATTGAAGACTTTGATGTCAGATTACATTCCCCATTTACTGCGATGATAACTCGACTAATTACAATTCGGTAGAGGATCTGATGGTGAGAGATATGAAGCGAAAACAAAATGCCTTGGTAGAAATGGCAAATGATCCAGACATGTGCGAGTACGAAGAAGTAGACAAAAAAGTTGAAACCGTGCAAAGATATTTGAGTGACCCAAGAAGGATTAAGAACCAGTAACAAAGGGGAAGCAGGAGCCCAGTTGACAAATCAAATTACCACCGCAATCGCTATTCGTTAATAGCACGGACACCGATAAAATAGGATTGCTTCTTGCAGCAGAAAGTAGTACTTCTAGCTTTAATCTGACAATGGAGAATACGATGAAAGGATATTGTTTTACACCAGTCCCCTGGAACAAAAAGAAAATGTTGTTGGTGATCATGTCGACTACCAAGATGATACCGTTGGTGGTCATGACGGTGATGACGACAACGACAACGAGCATGATGATGATGATGCCGATGACAATGGCAATGATGATGAGAAAGAGAAACAATGCAGCAAGTAGGTGAACTTGAAAAAAAAGCATCTGGCATGATGTTGACCAAAGGTGATGAAGTAATCATTGTCAATATACCACAACTATTGTGAGAAATAGAAAAATACAATACAAAGACTAGCAAAGATAAAATGGGGAGGAGTTGGTTGGACTTCAAGCCCTTCAACGCTTTCTTGCAAGATAGATTAACTACTAAAGTACCAAAAGATTTGCTGAAATGGAACTACGCCAGATTCAAAAGTATGCTAACCATTCAAGGAATCACGAGCATTGCAAGATCTTCAGTACAAACACGTAATAAATTTTCATTGAAAAAAGTAGTATCCATATGATGGTCGATGACAAACTTGAAGAGTTATATTACAATCCTGCATTACATACATCTTTATGAGGAGTTCGAGCTTTGTTACAAGCTCGTTGAAACCAAGAAGGTTAAAAATTAAACGTTAGCCAAAAAAGTTACGCATGCTGTTGGATGTTCATATATGCACTCCACAGAGAGTTCAGGATCACGCTGGTCTATATTGTTACCTTGGGGTAACAGGATTTACTAGTATTGACGACAGCGACTGAAGAGTGAGGGCTAATCACGTGATGCGCGGATGAGTCCACCCCGGCAATCTTGGAATTGATGTAGTGGTGAGTGTACGTGATTTTACTGTTCTCTATCTGCAAATACCTTCAACACATGCAATAGGCATCACTTGTGATTATTTATTATGCAAAGAAAAAAATGAAGAGAAGAAAATTATTTCCAGCAAGGAAAAGAGTGAAACTTCACCTGTTTTTGCAAAGTAAAGCATGAACATATATAGGTTAATGCTTAAAAAAAATGAAAACAAAAGTTTTATGTGAAAGAAAATAATGAAGATTCAATTTTCTTTAGAGTAAAAAAAAGAGTGAAAATATAAGTTTGATTTGCTTGAAGGAAAGAATGAAAAAAATTTTTTTTTTCACAAAGAACGCAGCAAAAACGAATTTCTTTGACGAAGATAATAATGAAAATTTAACATTATATTGCCTGAAAAAAATAGTGAAAGTAATTTATTCTTTCCCATAGATAAAAGCAGTAGCGGTAGCGATAAAAAAGGAGGTGGCGGTGCCGGTAGCGGTGGCGGTGGCTGTAAGGAAAGCAGTAGTAGTAGTAGTATCCTGCAATAGCATTGTTTGGCATCTTAGCTCAGAATTCCGTCTCAGAATGTACTTCCAGCCGCAGTTGAAATGCCCTTCTACTAAATTGCTATTATTTTTCATGCTATTGTTCACCCTAGTGCATAAGCAAATGCATAATTGTAACATATACAGTTTATCTTATTGGATTGACCGGATGCCCTACTGAGAATAACAGCTAGAATCCGATTCAGATTTTTCTCTGACACTGTTTCACAGTACATATAATAGAAGACACTGAGCACACTGCTTTCAGTGGAACATCTCTAGTAGTGTCGGTAGAGATCCAGCGCAAAACCTTTACAATATGTACCAATCGAGGTGACGCTTCTAAATGATCTTGTGCTATGGGAGGAAACATTCAAAGTCTAATCAGTTACTAAAGGTAATATGAGAATTATTTATATTCATAGACATATTGTTAAAGAGACAAAAGAAGTAGGTCACTAAACAAAAATCACGCAAGCGTCTCATGTTTTCTTTGCTAGCAGACACTTCATACCTTGGAAGTGAACCTTTCACAGTACAAAAATTTCATTTTTTTTATTCATGAAAGCAACCAGTTTGTGCACACACAATTGTTGCTTACAGACAAAATGGATACTAGAAGCTAAGCAACACACAATCGGTGCCTCCAATTTCACAATAGCGGCTATCAACTGAAAGCATTCCTCATAACAAAAACAAGTTATTTTTGGCTATAGGATAATTGGTTCTGAGATTAAATCAAATTTAGTTGCCCCTGAAACTTTATGGCTGTTTTCTTTGCATCAAAGTGAATACTTGAGTAGTTGGAATGTTGCGTTCTCTGTGGGACAAAATAATTAACCTACAGCGTGTTGATTGTAGTGGAACTTTTAAAAATACTTGAATCGTATAATGCCGTAGTCTTAGATAACATCTTCAAGACTCAAAATCAGATAAAGTAAGATTACTTATTTTGCATTGTGCTGTACTTTCATTAATCTCTTTTGGTTTTTAATTATCAAATATCGTCTTGTCACAGTGACTCATTTCTTGATATCCTGCTTACAGAGGGGACGAAAACAAATTACATGGCTATATAAGAAAACTCAAGAACAAGAAGAAAAGAGTTTATAATCTACCAATTGTTTTACCTTCAAAGTCTAGATCTAGAAAGAAACTACTGGTCAAAGGATCATCTACTCTACACAGGGAAATATCAAGAACAAAAGACAACATCAGGTTAGTAACAGACTTTAAAAATTCCTAGTTTTGTTGCATTCATATAATATTTTTTTATCATGTTATTAGTAATTTATATAGAGTATCATAGTTCATTTAGACTGTTATACAAATCATTGTCCTGACTTTGGTAGTGATTTTTCTAATACAACAAATCTCAATTATTGCTTGTAGATGGAATAAAGGAAACAAAACGAGCTTCAATAGGAAAATGAAAGGTATAACAGTGGAATGATATTCATCCAAGAGAACTGTTACACCTGAAATGGCGAGGTCTTCATTTAAATTTATCTGACTGTGGAATATGCCTAGTAGTAACTGGGGAACCACCACAATTAAATAAAGAGTAATGCGCCGGCGTACCTACCTCTTGGGTGGTCAGGTTGACAGACCTGGGGTCACATACAGTGACCTGTGGAAATGGTACAAAAAATTGAATATATTATTGTACTACTCATATAGTAATGTAGCCGAGTTAAAGAGCTAATGACTGCATATATTTCTAGCTAGCATCCTTATTTGTATGCCTGTTACAGGTTTTATGATTTTATTTAATAAATGTAACTTCTGCTTACTCTGATCTAGTTTTATCAACATTAGGATAAAAAAAGAGCAAGAAAACAGCATCAATGTAAGGTTTGAAAACAATGGCTACCGAAGGTTATGAGTGAAATGTAATCTAATCAGCAACTCTCTGGCTAAGTTGTCTACAACCAAATGGAACATTCAATAGAGTGAAAACAAAAGATAACTTGCTTTTGCTAAGTAAAGAATATGTTTTGAAATGTTATTGCCTCACACAAACAACATCAACATGAAAATGCATGTGAGTCAACCATTGTCATTGGAGACTGCAGGTAGATTATGTTGTTATTTCTTAAACAAATAAATAACTCAACAAATGATGCGTCATACCAGGCAAGTGGGTCAGCCTAACTAACAGGTGAAAGTCATATTCTACTGCTTAAGGTGCAGATAAAATTTTGCAGGAAGTTAGTTACAGGTTAGGTTGCCAAAGTGTAATTGAAGCCTGAAACACTGTGTAAAACTTTCGAATCAATTTTGTTGCTTCAGGTAGGTTTGAGCCAAGTTAAAAGTAGAAGAAAACACAGCATGAAATTATTTTTCTGAAACAGAATTTTGGATATTCTGATTGAGATTGAGGCTTGACTCAGTTTTCAAGGACAAACTGTTACATCAAGAATTCACAAGTTTTTATTCTAAATCACCAGCACTGCCTGCTGTATCACTGTGCTACAAACTATTCTCTTATCTTCAGTTATGGCAAATGGTCTTTGAGCAAAAGCAAGAGTTTTCTCCAAACAAGTACTTCTTTGTCGTTGAAAGAAAACATGATTTGAAATTACATATTTTAAAAATGAATTCAATAGCAACGTTTCGTATTGCTGCCAACTGTTATTGGCGTATACGAATATTTCTCAGCAAACTCAAAACCTTCAAATCTTATTTAGAAGCAATGCAGTTGTTAGTGTTAACCGAGTTGGACAGAATAGTGGGGAAATAATATAATATTTAAGTTATTAATAAATTAAATTCCAGCAAAAAGGTGTTTTAAGGTTTTGACAGACGCATATACAATGCGGTGTTAACAGAACCTAAATTTTGTCTTTAATACACTTGTTTTTAGTGATGATAAAAAATGTTTTCTAAATAATCTTTTTTGTCAACATTGATCAAACCATTATCAATTTTTCTGTGTTTGTGATTATTTAGCACTAAACCCTAAAGACTGTACTTTACTGTACTAGCACTGGTACTGTAAGCCGCTGCATTGAGACGATACAGGTGGAGGATACGATGTGGTGTACTTGAGATGGATGGACAGTAATTTACTTCTTATTGTATGGTATTCCTAGTGTACCGGCAAATACTGTTATTGTTGTATATACGATTTATCTTGGTAGTCTGGTAGTTTGCCATACCGGTAAGAACAGCTAGAATCTTACTCAGATTTTACTCAAACACTGTTTCACAGAGTTTATAAAGGAAGGCATCGAGCACCTGCTTTCAGTGACACATCTCTAGCAATGTCAGTTAAAGTGTGCAATATGTACCAAATGAGGTGACACTTCTAAATGATCTTGTGCTATGGGAGGAAACATTCAAAGTCTAATCAGTTACTAAAGGTAATATGAGAATTATTTATATTTATAGACAAAAGAAATAGGTCACTAAACAAAAAGCATACAAGCGTCTCATGTTTCTTTTGCTAGCAGACCCTTCATACCCTGGAAGTGAACCTTTCACAGAACAAAAAATCAATATTTTTTTCAGTCATAAAAGCAACCAGTTTGCGCACACACAATTGTTGCTCACAGACAAAATGGATACTACAAGCTGAGCAACACACAATCGGTGCCTCCAATTTCACAACAGCGGCTATCAACTGAAAGCATTCCTTATAACAAAATCCAGTTATTTTTGGAGACAGCATAACCAGTGCTAAGACTAAATCAATATTTGAGTGTTTAATGAAGCGTTATCACAATTTCTCACGCTCTAATAGTTAGTACTAGAGCAGCCACACAAGCGGGGATCCCTGAGTGACAAAAACATTGTTCTATAGCACGCTGATTGTAGTCAAACTTCTAAACTTTATGTGCAGTAGAGAAAAACTTCAAGTCACAAAAGCTCTGTAATCTCGCAGAGCGTAGATACCCTAAATCGAATGATAAGCCTCGGTCTGGAAATGGTTTGAAACAAAAATGTGTTATTTATAGTTCATAGAGATAACTGTTTCTCTGCTTTGTTGTTTCTTCGCATGGAGTCGATTCAGCAATGCTGTTTTAGATTTAATCTTTTCTGCATCGTACTCTGAACTGCTTTATTCTAGTTCCAATGTCTTCACAAAAATCAATATTTCTAGTGACAAATTCTTCAGTGTAAAGTTTTTGCAATATAAATACTTTGTTCACTCCAAATCTGCAACCTAATTCAACTCTATCCGTTGTTTTCTCTCATTTGACTGATCTCATGTAATCCATTAATGTGCAAATGGCAGAAAAAAATGTTAGGACAGACAGTAGGTGATAAATAGATCTGGATATCCATAGAAACATTTTTTTTTAGATTAAAAAATGCTGATACCCGCTGTGTGTAAATGGAAGAAGACTGAAATCCTCGTGTAGATATACAGAGTTTATGAGCAAACATAAAAGAGATTTTGGTTGAGTTCTGCCAGCACTGGTTTCCCTCTTTTTGCTTCCGCTCCTTGATTAACCTCTTCCCACACCTGTTTCAGTCTGTCACCCAGATATATAGCTTTAATCAGATAAACAAAGGTAATGCAGCCTATGGTCTCAGGAGTGCTAGATTATTGCAAATTAAAGCAAAATCTCAAGTAACTTTATAGCTTTTGTTGTCAGAGACTTCTGAAATTGCAGTTTTGGTCAATCATTGCATCCTGGGATATATAAATATGTCTGATGCAATAGGTATATCAAAACTAACAGACATCCCAATCCCCCAGTTTTTTGGTGAACCTTCTTGAATGTGAGGATGTGCAGCTGCCACATGCAGTGGTATGTAGTAAGTAGTGGTATGTAGTAAGTAGTGGTATGTAGTAAGTAGTAGTCAAAAGAGACACATGTTGAGAGTTATCCTCTCCTCTCTATAAAACTTCGAGTAATTGTTTTCTTAATCAAAGTTTGTCTCCACTTCTTAAACGAACGCTAACTAATTGTACAGCATTAGATTATTTTGATTATTATTATTTGATTGTTTTGATTATTAATCACATAAAAATGAAGTAAAAAACTATGTTTGTTGTAAGAATAATCATTCTTATTACTTTTGGTTTCTTCCTAAAACAACTTATTTGGATGGAATCAAGGAACAAATTGTAATCAAGGAGTCATCACTTTTCATATCTGGCTCATCTTTTATTTGACCTGCTTTCAGCGCTTTAGAAGGGGAGGTAATTCTGTAGGAAAAATATTGGCAAGTTATTGTGATAAAGATCTTTGAGGTTTGAGGCTGATGATTATTTGCAAACTAGCTAATAAGTAACATGGTGCCATCATAAGTAGCCAGTTTTGCACCTACCTCATGCGATTGGTATTGGTTTTTGATCTGTGTTACAATTCTTTCAATAATTTATGATGGAGATATTATAAATAAATGGAAGTAAACCAACAATTAGCCAATAATAATTTGTAAAGTTGAACAAATAATTATTGATATGTGTTGTACATGTAAGTGTGTAGATTTTTATTATGTATATTATACTGTTATTTACATATTAAGAGTATTCGCGACCTCTGTTCGCCGAACACATTGCAATAAAAATAATCAGACCGGCAATAAATTTAATCAATAAATAACCATTTTGTTCGGAACTCGTGGGTCAACAAAAAGTAGCTCAATGAATAAAAAAGATAATCAACGAGTATTATGTATATTGTTCGTAGGTCGCGAATGAAACTGAACACTAAATAAATAATAATGAGCGAGTTGACTTTTTCCATTTTCATAGACCGGTTTTTTATCCTCAAAAAATAATTCAAAATAATTGCAAGCGTTCAAAATTACTAAATTGAAGGGCAGCTTGACAAACTATTCTAGTTTGTAGCAGCTCAAGTTTTATTACTTTCATGATTATTTCGAAAACTGGGTGTTATGTTCTTTATGATTTGTTCGGTAAACTATAACATTTCATTGAATATTTATAATGTTCTAAACTAATGTTCCATTGCATACGCGACATAGTGAACTACGAACACCTATTATTTTTGGTATTTTGTTCGTCAAAGAGGTCGCGAATACTCTTATCATCTGCAGTTTTATTATTTAGTCTTTTCATTTGCTTTTTTGAACCTGTTTTTTTTTGTTTTTTTTTGTTAGTAGTAACAAATAATGTTTATACTTACCAAAAATACCATAAAGTAGTGAAAAGCTACACAAGACCAATAAAAAGTGTTATATTTAAGAAATTGTGTCATCGTTCAAGTAATAAAAATATATTTGTAAAAAAGCTAAAGATTCATTAAAAAAGGACAATATAACACAACAGGCCAAAACTCCATTCAATACAAATGTAGCTGAACACTTTATCAATCTTTAGTAATGCATTCAAATATTAAATCAAGTTGGATCCGATCTAATCAGGTTCTCGCATGAAGGCATTGGTTATGTAATAGGCGAGTATACTCTTATATAACTGATCTCTTCCTAGTTAGCCATATGTGCTTTCTGCCCATCAAATTCTCATGATCAAGATATCTATCTGTAATGTTTTCACACACAGTGGTATGGGTAATGTTGCATGGAGCGGTTAGTTTTTTTAACATGGCCTTAAAGCAAGAGTTGTATCCAGCCCATAACACCTTAGAAAACAACCTTGTGAAGAAAATTGTGTTTTTCGATCAAGTTACATTTTAGTTTTGTAAGTTCACTTGGTAAGTTTTTGGCACGTGTTAGGGAAAAAAATATGTAAAGATTAATGCATATTTTTTTTTATCCTAGAAGTGCTGATGGTGGCTACAGTTTTTGCCGCTACTTTAATAATTAAAACATAAAAATCGGAAAACATCTTAATGATGGCAGAAAGTATATTGCGTTCATCTTTTAGCAATTTAATAAAAAAGACATGATTCAGCTTTTGATTTATCTCTGTAACTTTTTTTACACCAACTTACCCATCGATGAAACTACGCAATGCTTTCAATTATATTTTTTTTAATTCTAAAAACTGTTCATGATACATTTACTGTTCAGACAGTTATAAATAAAGTTGTACTTTACCTTTGAGGTTTTGATTAAGCATGATATTAAAAGATCGTGCAAGTTGAAGGGACAGTCGATGTGTCTGGTAGCTGGGCTAGGAGGTGCCGTTGACTGGTTTTGGGTTCAAACCCCAGTCAGGTATGTTGAGCTTTTCTTCAATTGCACAAAACAACTCAGGCCTTCTTGACTGTACAAATTGTCCTAGCAACAAAAGAATCATGATTGTAAAAGGTTTGATTGAGTAGTAGTGACAGAGCATTTGAGTTATTGTCAATATTCATTTACCTAAAATGCTGAATTGTTATTTTATTAACAAAATATTTTGAAATTCCGATTGAAATATGTATATATTATACATAAATGTGTTATATAAATATATTGTATCAACCTGTACCTTTAATACTTTAGATATTAGAAAGCCAATTGTTTATCTTTTGCTGGGGAAAACTTGAACACTTTATTGTTCAGTCATAGATGTACAAAGCAGTTGATAAATGCTTCACTACTCTTATGACTAACCCCCCAACAACTGTGTTTGCTATACAGAAATACACTTCACCAAAGTTACTTAACTCTCAACCTGTATCTTTATTGTACCTCTTACAGCACTGGGTAATAATTGAAGATATGAAGATAAAGTCATCATTGGAGCTTCATGAGAGTTTATATATACTTTACATGAACCAGCGGTACATCCTCTAATAGAGGCGACCTTTAGAGGTTTCAGTACATGAAATAGCAAACACCCTATACTATCTCATTTATGACATTTTGAATTTTCCTTTCCAAGTTAGGTTTTTTGGGACCTTGGAAAAATATATACGTCATAGAGAATACTCTTGTTGTGAGGATACAAAACTAAATCTCAAATTCTTATAGTGGAACCTAGTGAATCTACACAAGGGGAGAAAAGAATTGCAATGACTCTTCCTTAGTAAGCCACTCTTTGTTGGGACTCAAGAAAAGTCTCACTGATACGTTTACTCAGTCACCTACCTCATATAAGGGTGATAGATGAAAAACCTGACACTAGTGCAAGGTTTCTCAGGGGCATGATGAAAGCTGTCAAATGACACTCGACATAAATCCCGACAAGAAATGGATGTTTGATGAAATGCAGTAATGAAGAAAGAACCGCCGTGCATAACGTGTGAAAGAAAATATTGATTTATAATTTATGATCACTCTTTAGACTGTCATTGCAATAAGTTGCGAATAGCACTTCGCTGTATTTATTCAATGAAAAAATTGCGAGAATTATCAAACTGGGGCATTGGCCTTTGTGCTAGTGAAATTCAAGCTCTCTTGCAGCACAGTGATATGTTGTTAAATAAAGTAACATATAAATATTAATACAATTCAAGCATTTTGTGCTGGTTGTTGTTAAGCCGTTGCGTACCAATAATGCACCACAGTGGAGGCCATCCTGGCATGCTATCACTCAATAATTGGTTGATTGGTGAGCATGTGTTTGTGTCTCTACTGTAGTTAGGGCTAAACTGCACGCAACAATGCCTCTTTATTTGTTATGTGTAAACAGCTGGTTGATGAGTCATTAAACTTTCGCATAAATCGTGAACCAGCATATTCAGCTCTACTCCATGTTTACTTGAGGCTGTTTTTCATTGACAATAACTGTTGAGCTAGCCTAGAGCTTCAATTCTTTTCTATTGAAACTAAAACACGTGAAAAGCATCAGAACAACAATCAAATAAGCCAATAGCATTTGTCATTGAGCCCTTAGCCACTCCCTCGACTACTCCCTCATATTGTGGGGCCATTCATTGGCTGATTACCAGTAATGGGCGTGGATGCTATCCCTCATGCATAGTATATAAACCTATGCGTCAGTATGAGAAGTCGATGAATATTTTACAAACTCATAAAATACTTGAATTGTATAATGCCGTAGTCTTAGATAAGATCTTCAAGACTCAAAGTCAGATAAAGTAAGATTACTTATTTTGCATTGTGCCGTACTTTCATTATTTTTTTGGGTTTTTATTATCAAATAATTTCTTGTCACAGTGACTCATTTCTTGATATCCTGCTTACAGAGGGGACGAAAACAAATTACACGGCTATAGAAGAAAGCTCAAGAACAACAAGAAGAGAGTTGATAATCTATCAGTTGTTTTACCTTCAAAGTCTAGATCTAGAAAGAAACTACTGGTCAAAGAGTTATTTACTCTATGCAGGGAAATATCAAGAACAAAAGACAACATCAGGTTAGTAACGCACTTTAAAAATTCCCAGTTTTGTTGCATTTATATAATATTTTACAAACTCATAAAATACTTGAATTGTATAATGCCGTAGTCTTAGATAAGATCTTCAAGACTCAAAGTCAGATAAAGTAAGATTACTTATTTTGCATTGTGCCGTACTTTCATTATTTTTTTGGGTTTTTATTATCAAATAATGTCTTGTCACAGTGACTCATTTCTTGATATCCTGCTTACAGAGGGGACAAAAACAAATTACATGGCTATATAAGAAAGCTCAAGAACAACAAGAAGATACTTCGTAATCTATCAGTTGTTTTACCTTCAAAGTCTAGATCTAGAAAGAAACTACTGGACAAAGAATCATCTACTCTACGCAGGGAAATATCAAGAACAAAAGACAACATCGAGTTAGTAACACACTTTGAAAATTCCTAGTTTTGTTGCATTTATATAATATTTTTATAACGTATTATTAGTAATTTGTATATTGTATCATAGTTCATTTACACTGTTATACAAATCATTGTCCTGACTTTGGTAGTGATTTTTGTAATACAACAAATCTCAATTATTGCTTGTAGATGGAATAGAAGGAGAGAATACGAGCTTCAATTAGAAAATGAATGGTATAAGAACGGGATGATATTCATCGAAGAGAACTGTTTCATCTGGATGGGCGAAGTCTTCATTTAAATTTATCTGACTGTGGAATATGCCTAGTAGTAACTGGGGAACCGCCACAATTAAATAAAGGGTAATGCGCTGGTGTACCTACCTCTTGGGTGGTCAGGTTGACAGACCTGGGGTCACATACAGTGGCCTGTGGAAATGGTACAAAAAATTGAATATATTATTGCATTACTCATATAGTAGTACAGGTAGTGATTTGTAGCTGAATTAAAGAGCTAATGACTCCATATATTTCTATAGCTAGCATCCTTATTTGTATGCCTGTTACAGGTTTTGTGATTTTATTTAATAAATGTAACTTCTGCTTACTCTGACCTTGTTTTATCAACATTAGGATAAAAAACAAACAAGAAAATAGCATCGATGAAAGGTTTGAAAGCAATGGCTACCGAAGGTTACGTGTGAAATGTAATCAGCAAATCTCTGGCTAAGCTGTCTACAACCAAATGGAACATTCAATAAAGTGAAAACAAAAGATAACATGCTTCTGCTAAGTAAGGAATATGTTTTGAAATGTTTTTGCATTACACAAACATTATCAACATGAAAATGCATGTGAGTCAACCATTGTCATTGGAGACTGCATGTAAATTATGTTGTTATTTATTGAACAAATAACTAACTCAACAAATGATATGTCATACCAGGCAAGTGGGTCAGCCTAACTAACAGGTGAAAGTCATATTCTACTGCTTAAGGTGCAGATAAAATTTGGCATGAAATTAGTTACAGGTTAGGTTGCCAAAGTGTAATTGAAGCCTGAAACACTGTGTAAAAATTTCGAATCAATTTTGTTGCTTCAGGTAGGTTTGAGCCAAGTTAAAAGTAGAAGAAAACACAGCACAAAATTATTTTTCTGAAACAGACTTTTGGATATTCCGATTGAGATTGAGGCTTGACTCAGTTCTCAAGGACAAACTGTTACATCAAGAATTCACAACAACTTTTAGTTCTAAATCACCAGCACTGCCTGTATCACTGTGCTACAAACTATTCTCTTATCTTCAGTTACGGCAAATGGCCTTTGAGCAAAAGCAAGAGTCTTCTTCAAACAAGTACTTCTTTGGCGTTGAAAGAAAACATGATTTGAAATTACATATTTTAAAAATGAATTCAATAGCAACGTTTCGTATTGCTGCCAACTGTTATTGGCGTAGACGAATATTTCTCAGCGAACTCAAAACCTTCAAATACTTTTTAGAAGCAATGCAGTCGTTAGTGTTAACTGAGTTGGACAGAATAGCGGGGAAATAATGTAATATTTAAATTGTTAATGAAATAAATTTCAGCAAAAAGGTGTTTTAGGGTTTTGACAGACACATAAACAATACGGTGTTAACAAAACCTAAATTTTGTTGTTAATACATTTGTTTTTAGTGATGATAAAAATGTTTTTTGAATATTAGAATTGATGTAGTGGTGAGTGTACGTGATTTTACTGTTCTCTATCTGCAAATACCTTCAACACATGCGATAGGCATCACTTGTGATTATTTATTATGCAAAGAAAAAAATGAAAAGAAGAAAATTATTTCCAGCAAAGAAAAGGGTGAAACTTCACCTGTTTTTGCAAAGTAAAGCATGAACATATATAGGTTAATGCTTAAAAAAAATGAAAACAAAAGTTTTTTGTGAAAGAAAATAATGAAGATTCAAGGTTCTTTAGAGTAAAAAAAAGAGTGAAAATATAAGTTTGATTTGCTTGAAGGAAAAAAAGAAAGAATTTTTTTTGCACAAAGAACGCAGCAAAAAGGGATTTCTTTGAGAAACAAAATAATGAAAATCTAACGTTATATTGTAATGGAATTTAGCATAGGTGGCCTCTCTCATTGATGCCAAGCTAGTCAGTATGCAGTGTGTAAACACTCATTAGTCATACTAGACTCAGCTCCGCCTGATTGCCCTCAGTATAGAAGTGGATGCGTGCCTGCCGCAAGGATGGATGAGTCAAGAATTCAAGCAGGGGATTTCCCGCCTTACTAAAGAAGTTGGCTGGCGCATTATTGTTATGCTTATTGACTGTATATATATTTTCATTGCGCCTGCTTGTTTATGCTATTTTGTTTGACCTATATTAATGTTATTGACCAATCATCTTATGTTATTTTCAACCGATTCATTAGCATATCAACTGCATAACTTTATCAACATGTGGCCCAGTGGGCAGATTAGATTGTGCGCTTACAAAGAGAGGTACTCTGAGTAAGCTTTTGTCTCTTGAAGCAATAAAGTGTTAGCTATTGTAACCCGGTGTGTTCACTTGGCAGTTGGCCAAAAAGTATTAGGATACTTGCACACGGCACAACACGGAGCTTATTGACTCACTCATAGCTCATCTATAGATAGAGCCACTACTAGTAAACAAGTAGCTCTCATTAGCAATTGCTGTTACATTGCTAAACAAGTACACTTCTCTAGTAGCTGTTTGGTAAAGGTGCGACAAAATCCTTTACAATATTGCCTGGAAAAAATAGTGAAAGTAATATATCCTTTCCCATAGAAAAAAGCAGTAGCGGTAGCGAAAACAATGGAGATGGCGGTAGCGGTGGTGGTAGCTGTAGGGGTAGCAGTGGTAGTGGTAGTATCCTGCCATAGCATTGTTTGGTATCTTAGCTCAGAATTCTGTCTCAGAATGTACTCGAAGCTGCAGTTGAATTGCATTTCTACTGAATTGCTATTATTTTTGATGCTATTGTTCACCCTAGTGCATAAGCAAATACATAATTGTAACATATACAGTTTATCTTATTGGATTGACCGGATGCCCTACTGAGAATAACAGCTAAAATCCAATTCAGATTTTTCTCTGACACTGTTTCACAGTACATATAATAGAAAGCAGCGAGCATCTTGCATTTAGTGGAATGTATCTAAGTGCCGGTAAAGTTTGTTCGCAAATCCTTTACAGTGTTAACAATTGAGGGGGCTCTTTTAAATGATCTTGTGCTATGGGAGGAAACATTCAAAGTCTAATCAATTACTAAAGGCACTGTGGGGGATATTTATATTCATAGACATATTGTTAGAGAGACAAAAGAAGTAGGTCACTAAACAAAAATCATGCAAGCGTCTCATGTTTTCTTTGCTAGCAGACACTTCATACCCTGGAAGTGAACCTTTCACAGTACAAAAAATTCATATTTTTTATTCATGAAAGCAACCAGTTTGTGCACACACAATTGTTGCTTACAGACAAAATGGATACTAGAAGCTAAGCAACACACAATCGGTGCCTCCAATTTCACAATAGCGGCTATCAACTAAAAGCATTCATTATAACAAAATCCAGTTATTTTTGGCTATAGGATAATTGGTTCTGAGATTAAATCAAATTTAGTTGCCCCCTGAAACTTTATCGCTGTTTTCTTTGCATCAAAGTTAATACTTGAGTAGTTGGAATGTTGCGTTCTCTGTGGGACAAAAATAATTAACCTACAACGTGTTGATTGTAGTGGAACTTTTGAAAATACTTGAATCGTATAATGCCGTAGTCTTAGATAAAACCTTCAAGACTCAAAATCAGATAAAGTAAGATTACTTATTTTGCATGGTGCTGTACTTTCATTAATCTCTTTTGGTTTTTATTATCAAATATCGTCTTGTCACAGTGACTCATTTCTTGATACCCTGCTTACAGAGGGGACGAGAACAAATTACATGGCTATATAAGAAAACTCAAGAACAAGAAGAAAAGAGTTTATAATCTACCAATTGTTTTACCTTCAAAGTCTAGATCTAGAAAGAAACTACTGGTCAAAGAATTATCTACTCTACACAGGGAAATATCAAGAACAAAAGACAACATCAGGTTAGTAACACACTTTAAAAAATCCTAGTTTTGTTGCATTCATATAATATTTTTATAACGTATTATTAGTAATTTATATATTGTATCATAGTTCATTTACACTGTTATAAAAATCATTGTCCTGACTTTGGTAGTGATTTTTGTAATACAACAAATCTCAATTATTGCTTGTAGATGGAATAAAGGAAACAATACGAGCTTCAATAGGAAAATGAAAGGTATAAGAACGGAATGAAATTCATCCAAGAGAACTGTTACACCTGAAATGGCGAGGCCTTCATTTAAATTTATCTGACTGTGGAATATGCCTAGTAGTAACTGGGGAACCGCCACAATTAAATAAAGGGTAATGCGCCGGTGTACCTACCTCTTGGGTGGTCAGGTTGACAGACCTTGGGTCACATACAGTGGCCTGTGAAAATGGTACAAAAAATTGAATATATTATTGCATTACTCATATAGTAATACGGGTAGCGATTTGTATCTGAGTTAAAGAGCTAATGACTGCATAAATTTCTAGCTAGCATCCTTATTTGTATGCCTGTTACAGGTTTTATGATTTTATTTAATAAATGTAACTTCTGCTTACTCTGATCTAGTTTTATCAACATTAGGATAAAAAAAGAGCAAGAAAATAGCATCAATGTAAGGTTTGAGAGCAATGGCTACCGAAAGTTATGAGTGAAATGTAATCTAATCAGCAACTCTCTGGCTAAGCTGTCTACAACCAAATGGAACATTCAATAAAGTGAAAACAAAAGATAAATGCTTTTGCTAAGTAAAGAATATGTTTTGAAATGTTATTGCCTCACACAAACAACATCAACATGAAAATGCATGTGAGTCAACCATTGTCATTGGAGACTGCAGGTAGATTATGTTGTTATTTCTTAAACAAATAAATAACTCAACAAATGATGCGTCATACCAGGCAAGTGGGTCAGCCTAACTAACAGGTGAGAGTCATATTCTACTGCTTAAGGTGCAGATAAAATTTTGCAGGAAATTAGTTACAGGTTAGGTTGCCAAAGTGTAATTGAAGCCTGAAACACTGTGTAAAAATTTTGAATCACTTTTGTTGCTTCAGGTAGGTTAAAAGTAAAACAAAGAATAAAAAGAAACTGTTGGATATTCTGATTGAGATTGAGGCTTGACTCAGTTCTCAAGGACAAACTGTTACATCCAGAATTCACAACAACTTTCAGTTCTAAATCACCAGCACTGCCTGTATCACTGTGCTACAAACTATTCTCTTATCTTCAGTTACAGCAAATGGCCTTTGAGCAAAAGCAAGAGTTTTCTTCAAACAAGTACTTTTTTGTCGTTGAAAGAAAACATGATTTGAAATTACATATTTTAAAAATGAATTCAATAGCAACGTTTCGTATTGCTGCCAACTGTCATTGACGTATACTTAGTGAATATTTCTCAGCGAACTCAAAACCTTCAAATCTTTTTTAGAAGCAATGCAGTTGTTAGTGTTAACCGAGCTGGACAGAATAGTGGGGAAATAATGTAATATTTAAATTATTAATAAAATAAATTTCAGCAAAAAGGTGTTTTAGGGTTTTGACAGACACATAAACAATACGGTGTTAACAAAACCTAAATTTTGTTGTTAATACACTTGTTTTTAGTGATGATAAAAAATGTTTTTTGAATAACCTTTTTTGTCAACATTGATCAAACCCTTATCAATTTTTCTGTGTTTGTGATTATTTAGCACTAGACACTAAAGGCTGTACTTTACTGTCCTAGCACTGGTACTGTAAGCCGGTGCATTGAGACGATACAGATGGAGGTTACAATGTGGTGTACTCGAGATGGATGGACAGTAATTTACTTCTTATTGTATGGTATTCCTAGTGTACCGGCAAATACTGTTATTGCTACTTGATACGATCTATCTTGGTAGTCTGGTAGTTTGCCATACCGGTAAGAACAACTAGAATCCTACTCAGATTTTACTCAAACTCTGTTTCACAGAGTTTATAAAGGAAGGCATCGAGCACCTGCTTTCAGTGACACATCTCTAGCAGTGTCAGTTAAAGTGTGCAATATGTACCAAATGAGGTGACACTTCTAAACGATCTTGTGCTATGGAAGGAAACATTCAAAGTCTAATCAGTTACTAAAGGTAACGTGAGAATTATTTATATTCATAGACAAAAGAAATAGGTCAGTAAACAAAAACCATACAAGCGTCTCACGTTTCTTTTGCTAGCAGTCACTTCATACCCTGGAAGTGAACCTTTCACAGAACAAAAAAATAATATTTTTTTCAGTCATAAAAGCAACCAGTTTGTGCACACACAATTGTTGCTCACAGACAAAATGGATACTAGAAGCTAAGCAACACACAATCGGTGCCTCCAATTTCACAATAGCGGCTATCAACTGAAAGCATTCCTGATCACAAAAGCCAGTTATTTTTGGAGACAGCATAACCAGTGCTAAGACTAAATCAATATTTGAGTGTTTGATGAAATGTTATCACAATTTCTCAAGCTCTAATAGTTAGTACTTGAGCAGCCACACAAGCGGCGATCTCTGAGGGACGAAAACATTGTCCTATAGCACGCTGATTGTAGTCAAACTTCTAAACTTTATGTGCAGTAGAGAAAAACTTCAAGTCACAAAAGCTCTGTAATCTCGCAGAGCGTAGATACCCTAAATCGAATGATAAGCCTCGGTCTGGAAATGGTTTGAAACAAAAATGTGTTATTTATAGTTCATAGAGATAACTGTTTGTCTGCTTTGTTGTTTCTTCGCATGGATCGATCCAGCAATGCTGTTTTAGATTTAATCTTTTGTGCATCGAACACTGAACTGCTTTATTCTAGTTCCAATGTTTTCACAAAAATCAATATTCCTGGTGACAAATTCTTCAGTGTAAAGTTTTTGCAATATAAATACTTTGTTCACTCCAAATCTGCGGACCTAATTCAACTCTATCCGTTGTTTTCTCTCATTTGACTGATCTCATGTAATCCATTAATGTGCAAATGGCAGAGAAAAATGTTAGGACAGACAGTGGGTGATAAATAGATCTGGATCTCCATAGAAACATTTTTTGTTAGATTAAAAAATGTTGATAACTGCTGAGTGCAAATAGACAGAACACCGAAATGCTCGTGTAGATATACAGAGTTTATGAGCAAACATGAAAGATATTTTGGTTGAGTTCTTCCAGCACTGGTTTCCCTCTTTTTGCTTCCGCTCCTTAATTAACCTTCTCCTACACCTTTTTCAGTCTGTCACCCAGATATATAGCTTTAACCAGTTAAACAAAGGTAATCCAGTCTATTGTCTCAGGAGCGCTACATTATTGCAAATTAAAGCAAAATCTCAAGTAACTTTTGTTGTCAGAGACTTCTGAAATTGCAGTTTTGGTCAATCATTGCATCCTGGGATATATAAACATGTCTGATGCAATAGGTGTATCAAAACTAACAGACATCCCAATCCCCTAGTTCTTTGGTGAACCTTTTTGAATGTGAGGATGCGCAGCTGCCACGTGCAGTGGTATGTAGTAAGTAGTAGTCGAAAGAGACACATGTTGAGAGTTATCCTCTCCTCTCTATAAAACTTAGGAGTAATTGTTTTCTTAATCAAATTTTGTCTCCACTTCTTAAACGAACGCTAACTAATTGTAAAGCATTAGATTATTTTGATTATTATTATTTGATTGTTTTGATTATTAATCACATAAAAATGAAGTAAAAAACTATGTTTGTTGTCAAAATAATCATTCTTATGATTTTTGGTTTCTTCCTAAAACAACCTATTTTGATGGAATCAAGGAACAAATTGTAATCAAGGAGTCATCTCCTTTCATATCTGGCTCATGTTTTATTTGACCTGCTTTCAACGCTTTAGAAGGGGAGGTAATTCTGCTGGTAAAATATTGGCAATTTATTGTGATGAAGATCTTTGAGGTTTGAGGCTGATGATTATTTGCAAACTAGCTAATAAGTAACATGGTGCCATCATAAGTAGCCAGTTTTGCACCTACCTCATGCGATTGGTATTGGTTTTTGATCTGTGTTACAATTCTTTTAATAATTTATGATGGAGATATTATAAATAAATGGAGGTAAACCAACAATTAGCTAATAATAATTTGTAAAGTTGAAAAAATAATTATTGATATGTGTTGTATATGTAAGTGTGTAGATTTTTATTATGTACATTATACTATTAATTACATATTATCTGCAGTTTTATTATTTAGTCTTTTCATTTGCTTTTTTGAACCTGGTTTTTTTTTGTTTGTTTTGTTAGTAGTAACAAATAATGTTTATGCTTACTAAAAAATACCATAAAGTAGTGAAAAGCTGCACAAGACCAATAAAAAGTGTTATATTTAAGAAATTGTGTCATTGCTCAAGTAATAGAAATATATTTGTAAAAGAGCTAAAAGTTCATTAAAGAAAAGGCAATATAACACAGGAGAACAAAACAAATGTAGCTGAACAATTTATCAAATTTTAGTAATGCATTCAAATATTAAATCAAGTTGGATCCGATCTAATCAGGTCCTTGCATGAAGGCATTGGTTGTGTAATAGGCAAATATACTCTTATATAACTGATCTCTTCCTAGTTAGCCATATGCTTTCTGCCCATCAAATTCTCATGAGCAAGTTATCTATCCGTAACATTTTCAAACCCGCTTCAATCAGCAACAGGTGATGATTTTGCTTTTTCCACAAACCCCTCTTTCCTTCCAGCAAGTATGAACTGTGAAGGTTTACTCTATCTTTTTAATCTAGTGATGTATATATTTTTGCCTTTTTTGTACAGTTTCTGAGCTGTGATAACAAAAGTTTATTAAAAAGAACAAGCACTGTTACGAGCATTAAGTAAATCATAGTAAGTCCATCCATAAATTGAGTAATGTTAGGAGAAAGACGTTATGACCTTGACTACATAGCAAAGGTCACTATTATATGTTACTGGGTTTGAGTCCCCCACTTTTTATCAGCTGCGAGTCATTGGTTAGTTACTACCAAAGATTATTCCGGTAACTTTTTATTCCAAGCAGTTAATTTAGGTTTTGGATGAAAAAGAGGAGACAACTCTGCATAAATTTATGAATAATGGTTTATTTATAATAAGGATTGGATCAAAATTGTCTAGCAGAGAGCTCATTAATATTCTTAAGTAAGCTGATCAATAAAAAGTCAATAACAATATGAATTGAATTTCTTTGTTATTAGTAGTTGATAACATAAATCATTAAGAAATGAGTTCATTAATTAGCATTGTCAATAAACATAAACCAGATTTCGCATCAACAAGTAGCTTTTGAACACAATGCCTTATATTAAAAATTATAACTTTTCCCCCATGCAAGAAAAACCCTCTTTTTTCACATTTGGAACCAATATTGCGCCTTGAAGGGTCGGCATTACTCCTTAAAGGGTTGGCATTGCTCCTTGAAAGGTCTGTATTGCTCCTTAAAGGGTCGGATTGCTCCTTGAAGGGCCAGTAAAGCAGGTAAAAAAAGGCCGTCTTAGTTTAGAATCACAAGTGTAGCCTAAGTGCTTTAGAAGACCGTATCCAGGACTGTACTACCTTCAGACGGTGAGATTTAGCAATCCCAAGCTAAGAGATCTTCTAGACCTATCAAGGAGATGATAGAGTTACTGAGATGATGGCCAGCCCATTGACTCCGCCCACTTGTCAATAGGCGCCTCTTCTATTTAATTACTTGCACGATTATCCTTGAGCCTTAGCCTTGAGAAGAGCACGACCAGCCTGTATGGGCACCACAAATGAATAAAAGATTCAGTATCTCTGTTAGGAGCTGTAAAGGAGTGCACAATAGATACTCCACTGTGTGAGCAACATTCTGCATGGCTAGAATTGCCTCCTAGATGAAAATTTATAAGTCAACTCGCTGTCTAATGAAAAGTGTTAATTACACTTGCCCTTGTAGTCTCAGTATTTTACTTTGTTATTTTATAGATATGTTTGGGTGGCACTGCTTAGCGCCCCCTTTTGCAGCTGCAGTAGTCCATTAAACCAAAGGTTAACTGCTGGTTAAACCATAGAGTGGAACTATATCAGCCAAAGACCCTCTGCATGTTCAGGAGTTGTCAGCTTTGCACTAGGATTTGTCTCGCCTTGAAAAAGGCGAGACAACTCCTTATGATGTAAAGTAAAGTCTTTTAGTGTAAGAATTGTAAAGCAAAAGTGTGTGCGTACTGCTATCAGTTACTTAAAGTGTAACTAAAAACCAGAATTAGTACTGACAGCAGTAGTATATTAGGAGCAGATCTCCGAAAAGTTTCTCAATGATAATCAGGTTCGCCTGGTCTCAATTGTCGCCTTGAGCACCAGGTTTCAGGGAAACCCAGTAGGTACCTTTTTTGTGCACCAAGTGTTTAAAACCCCAATATTGGCATGTATCATGTAGCATGTAGCATGTATCATGGTGTTACTGGACGCAGCGAATTGCTTTTGAATGTTAAGCTTATAATTGTTGTGTGATTTTCATGGATACTGTCAATTATTTTTTGGGGGCAAATGGAGAACCCTGGGTGTTTTTTTAGTGCAATGAAAGTAGTATAATAGGAACAGACTTGCATACTGATATTAAGGACATGAAGGTTCTCCAGGGTACAAGTACCTTTTTGTTGCTCCAGGTGTCCAGGAGAACCTGTAGAGTGCCTTTTTGTGTGCACCAGGTGTTGATATTCCCAGTTTATATTGTACTGTTTGATATTGTATATGATCATGAGTATTATCTATGTATTTATTGTGCAGTGGTTGTTTATTTTGGGGCTTGTATCACGGTTTTGATTATTCTTTGAAGTATAGGTTTATTACAGGTACACATACAACGTATAAGACAAAGATAAGACACGGTTAATATTCATTAACTACATCGACAAGCCAATCTAGTGAACCGAAAGACATTCTTGTTTCACTATTCATATGTAAATACCAAATTATTTTAGGTTTGATAGTATAACAATATTTTGTTGTCGACTTATGTCGAGTTAGACTCTTAAAATAAGTTTTTTCCCAAGCTGGCTTTTGAATCTTTTTTAATTAGCTATTGATATCTAAAATATTTGTTGTCGGTGGTACAATGTGGAAATTGTCAGCAAATGTTTCCGATATTGAACCTGTTTCACCTTCTAGCTCCGACATATTCAGCGTGTATTATGTCATGCAGTAAAGAATAGCTTGGAAAGTCACTAGCTTTACCGACTAGCATGGTATTACCATGTTTTCTTTGGGGCCCCTGGCCTATTTCTGCGACGACCGACGATGGGCATCTGTTAAGTGTGACAGTTCGACAACCCCTCATGCACACACACTCTTAAATGCGAAGATTCGACGACAAGAGGTCCAACAATTGCTAAAATGTGAAGATTCGACGACCATAATAATTCAATAAATTTTGTTTTTCCTTTTATGTTTACATTCAGCGTCCCCTGTTTCCGGTATAAGGAATGTGATATAGGTCGTGTCATTGGCTTGTTATTGGGGAAAAGTTTTGTTACGCAGCACCTAATTGGTCAGCAACAAAATCCCGGTGTTGCAAGGTCACAGGTCAAGATATCACGTTACAGCGCCAAACCCTGCGCGGTAGCCGTCAACCATTGTACTAACAGACTACAGCCAACATGGACTGCTTGATTAAAATCTTCTCATCTGCCTCAGCCGAAATGGCAAGATTTAACAATCTTGTTTCTTTACCTTTGCCAGAAGATTTAAAGGAATTAACCGTTATATTAGACACTAAGGTGGCAAACCTGACTTTTAACATGTCTTTGGGAAAACTAAACACAGTGCTTAACATACGATGTGCCAGGATAAAAAAATCGTATGCTATCGACTCGCAGGCAACATATGACCTGGTGAAGACAAAGATGTCAAGCGAAGATGAACAAGGTTATGACATACTATGTGAGTACCAAGTAAATAATCTATCTGGCCCTATCTGTTCAGCTTCCAAGAAAAATTTCTTTTTTATAATAAATAAAAGTAAAAATAAATAAAAAATAAAATAAATTAATATAATTATAATATAATCAATATATAAGTGAAATTACTTACTACTTTACTCACTAATACGTACTACTTACTTAAGCTTTTGACTTTTCTTTAATTTTAGATTCTTGTCATGAGCTGGGGTATACCCAATCTACGTATACAACAACACACAGGCAGAAGATTTCCTAGCACTGCCTATGGTGATTGGCCCTGAACCACAAGTAGCCGTCAATGAACACCCTGATGACTTAGAATATGCTACCCAAACAGAGACTATAACCAGATCTGGAAGAAAAACTAAAAAGCGAAAAAATAATGACACTCATTACTACTAGGTAGGTTCTGTTTGTAGCTATAATATGAGCCATATAAACCTGGAAAATACTGCTGTGGCTAGTGGCCAGGCTAATGTTCCCCTAGGACTGTCGCAGCATGGAGTGTTGGATTTAGTATATTATTTGCTGGTAATCCTGAATAAAATATAAACTCATTTATTGAATGTTCTACGAGAAGGGTGCAACAAAGCGAATGTATGAATGTAAAATATAAAACTTACTGGTCCTGAGAAATAAAAACCAAGGTGTTCTTTCTTAGAGCTGTATGTTCAACATTACCATCTACCTCTTGTGTCTGAGAACTGTTTGTGATACAAAACGCAATACAACTTAAGCCTAAGCTTTCTTGGCCATCAGCTTTCTCATGTAATCATAGTAATTACTTAATGCAACGCCGGGTCGCGCACAGCTCGCCAAGCGCAACAACCACCTTAAGTGTGACGGCTTAAGTGTGACGGGCACCTTTCTTAAGTGTGACAACTGTGACAGCCAACTCATGTGCCTAGGGCCCCTTCTTTGATAAATTTATGATGTAGGTGAAAAATAAAGTTCTTTAGATGTTGTGTTTTTGATGTTGTTGTTGAGCTCATATTGTTCTAATAAAAAAACTATTAGTAAATGATAATAAATATCGAGGCAAAAGTGGTGACAATCATTAATTAATAGATTTTTGCTATACTAATTATAAACAACAATAAATAAAAATAGATACTCTATTATACTCTTGGGTAAATTTGCATTTATCAATGGCAAAGACTTCACAGCCTTGAAAGCAAACTAAATAGATTCAAGGAGTACAGCTGTTCCAGCATAAGTTATATAACTACAGCTAAAACTAAATAATAGGAATCTAGTTTTCTCTCAGATAAACTTTCTGCATTTATCAATGCCAAAAACTTTGCAGTCTTGAGAGCAAACTCGTATTCTGTGTACAATTTCTCCAACATGACCAAACTAAGTAAAAATTAATAATAAATAGTTAGAACCCAGTTTTGCCTCTCTGATAAAATCAATTTTATCAACGCCAAAGACTTTGCAGTCCTGAGAGCAAACTGGTTAGGCTCTAGGCGAAGGCTTTTTTTCTCCGGCGCAACTAGTTGAGTTCTTCAACTAGTGTAAAATTAATAAATATTAATTAATTTGTATCTTCTAGCTGATAGTCCTAGTAACTGCACTAGATGTTGCTCCTCCAGTCACTGTTGTTGAAGTGGATGCTTTCTGTCTGAAAACAGTGGCTCCTAAATAGCTAAAGTTGTAACGGCTGACCTATCTTTACAGCCAATGAGAATCCTTGCATGAAAACCTGTGAAATAAAATCAAATGTTCACTTGAAGAAAACTTGTTTGCCGCTCAAAAATTCTCTTGTAACAGAATGGCGATGACTTTTTTTGCCAAAAATGGGAACATAATGGATGTCGAAGACAAAGTAGCCCGCCGCTCCACCAAGATACCGTTTTTACAAAGTCAGCATCAACATCTTGAGTGCCTTCACTCGTAAGAGCTTCTCTCTATTAAACACAATGAGCGCACACCGACGACAAACTATCCAAAGCCAAATGTAAACTATTGATCCACCCATACCCACAGTAATTGGGGTGTTCGATGTCGAGTTTTGCAATGAGAGAATGTGAACTATCGTCTACAGTTACCAAAAACAGCAGAACACTGTTTGAGTGGAAAGTGATGTTCCAAGCAATGTAGCATTGGCCTTAAGCAAAGCTTGACAGACGGCTCCAATGGTTTTGATCTTTGTGGGAGAGACGTAGAGACATAGAATGGAGATACTCTTTTCCGCATGATTGATAACTACAGACTTTGAACAACCGCAACAGCTTTAACAAATTGAAAATGCGTACAATATGTCGGTGAGCAAGAGTACAAAGCAGTTGAAGGCGTACTTCAGTGTAGCTCACCTGTACGATCTTTACCGAGGAGCACCATAAGTTTTGAAAACGTAAGTTTGCTGAACAAATCTGATTCTCGGTGGAGTGCAACAATTAAAAATTTGGTGGCTCAGAATAGATGCATGGTGGATGGGAAGCTTTTGATTGGAGAACTTTACATACCTCCTTGAATAGCCACAGCAACAGTCTTGCAAAAAATTAAGAGTTCTCAACTTCAATGGAATGAATGAAGCATCCGGCTTTACTTACAACTTCCTACAACGTCGTTTTACTCACACCTCTTCAAACCTTTCTTCAGGCTTCTTACCTGCTAGATTATGTAACCCCACACAACTTCCTGTCTTACTTTGACGACGCTTATAAAAAGAAAGCGACAAAGAAAACGTTCTAGTCTTTAAGACAAAGGATGCTATCCAGTACATCTGACAGTAAGTTGTTCATGTTATCGGTACTGTTCCAGCGTAAGATCAGGAGTAGTTTATAACCTAGCGCACGTAATAGTGATGAATTGTGTGAGAACTTAGCGCATAAACTTATTGCGTGTTTTAGAACAATCTAAAGAATAATTATCGAAAGAGACTGTAGGCGTTGTAAAATATAATTTCAATGTTAACATTGAACATTACAGTTTAGCTAAATATTAGCTCTTATAATACTCCAGCTATCATATCAACTTTATCTCTTAGAGTTAACAAATATTGTGTATTTAATAACAAGTTTATTTGTTATAAAGAATAAAAAATAATATAAATATTTTACTTTAGGGGGTTCCCTATACGTGTACTCCATTTCCTTCTTCAAGCGTAGTGTGTCCTGTAAACTTGCAGGTAGGATAAATCTGTAGGTTAATCTTCTTATTGAGCGGTCTCTCATCTCATCTCCCATAGCTAGTAGAATTTTCACTATATCATTCATGCTCCATCCCATGCTTCTCAGAAAACAAAAGTATACTCAGTAATCGCCTTTTTGATTCTTCGACTCTTCGGGTCTTTGTCTTCTTAACAACTTCCATACATCAGGGTAGAAAGTGATGGGGCAGTGGGAACGAGTAAAAAAATCTATGCCGTAATCATCCACGTAAACTGCCAGCCAATGCTCTCTGGGCTGATGGAAAAATAATGAGTATTGAACCCGAAGCAACCATTCGATAATGGTGAATTTTGGTCAAAACTGGTCTATAGCTTAGACGTAGATCAAAATATAGCAACATATATCATCCGAACATAATATCAACCAAATTTGAGCAGTACTCATATTGTTTTGATTGTTTTGCGCGAAAATCTTCATATGTATCATGAAGGGATTTTTGCCCGAAAAACAACATTTTTCGCGCGAAGATTGTTGTTGTTTCACACAAAGAATGTTGTTTTTTTGCGCGAGAAGAATGTTGTTTTTCACACTAAGACCCCTTTATAATAAAAAAGAGTTTTCACACAAATGAAAAAACTTTTTTGCTTGAAAATTTTCATTAATATCATAAAGGATTTTTTACGCAAAGAACAACATTTTTTGCCCGAAGAATGTTATTTTTTTCACACAAAGAACTTTGTTTTTTTCGTGCGAATAATGTTGTTTTCTACGCAAGAATCATTATATGATAAAGAGGTGTTCGCGTAAATAAAAAAAGACACCTTTTTCATGCAAAGAATGTTGTTTTTTTGGTGTGAAAACCCTTTTATAAAATATAAGGATTTTAGCAAAAAAAAACAAGAAAATTTTCCGCAAAAATCTTCATATAAATCATAAAAAGGGATTTTTGCGCAAAGAATGTTGCTGTTTTCGCCCGAAGAATGTTGCTTTTTCACGCAAAGAAAGTTGTTTTCACGTGAAAATCCCTTTATAATATTGTACAGGAAAATGGGGCGACTCCCTGTGGATACCTGTAATCATAGCAACAAGCCAGTAAATTGCGTACATGACCAACCTGTTGTAGACCTTTCTTTGTGTAGTTAAATCTTATATCACTAAGGCTATTTTTATATGTGCTTAAGTCGTTCTTTGTTAGCCCCCCTTTCTTGTACATTTCATTAAGGCTAACCCCTACACAATAGATTGTTACATAACGCTTTGTATAAATGCAGCGTCTGAGCTCTTCACTAATCAGTGTTACCTTGGATGCTCAGCTGGCTTTTTGTTTGTAAGAATAAAACCAGTTTACACTCACTCAAGTTAATTTTGAATTTCTCACAGACTTATACAGACTAGACAGCTCTACCACTCCCAAAGACTACTGCTTCAACTACCTATTGGTCTAGAAGCCCTTGGTTGTCTAGGAGTGGCAGACGGACTACAGGCCTGCCTGGCAGAAGTTGCCTATCTAAGCCTACCTCAGCAGACAATACTGAGGGATAGGTAGTGATACCAACGGTCTGTCAGCAAGCTGGTCACAGCGAGTAGAGAACTCTGCCTACCTAGGGGAAGTGCAGGTGTGCTACCGGGGTAACTGTCAACGTTACCATAGAATCCTGCACAATATATAAGGGTTTTCGCGCAAATAAAATAAATTGTTGAACTTCTTATATGTTGTAAAAAAGTTTTCGCGCAAGACTTCTCATTGCCTTGAGCTCAGATCAAAATGCGCAACTTCATCTATTTAAGAGCCACTGTTTTTACACAGGAAGCATCCACTCCAACAATAGTAGTTGAAGCAACATCTACTACAACTACTAGGAGGACTCTATACAATAAGTTGAAAAATAATAAATATTTATTTAACACTATTTGAAGTACACAACTAGTAGCGTTGAAAAATGGTAAGAAATAATAAATAATTATTTAACACTAGTTGAAGTACTCAACTAGTAAAAACAATCACTTTACTTCTAGTGGTTTACTCTCAGTACTATGTGATTTAAGCACTAACTATTTATAAAATCAATAGATAAACAGATCTTTTCACCCAATAACAAGACAAAGTTTAAAATAAATGAGTCTTTATCAATTATTATTAGAGCGTAATACAATATGTTTTTTTTTCAAATTTAAAGGTTTAATAATGTTTTTTTATTTTTAGCAGGAAGTACGGAGATGGCAGAGGATAGTGATGTAAAAATACAGGAGGATTGGAATTAACTCGTGAAAAATTGCTATCAGACTTCCAGATGATGAATGCATAGATGATGAATACATAGATGATGAATACATAGATGAAATGGAGATTGAACTTCAAAGCTCTTTTCAAGAGAAATCAGCTGCTTCTCAAGTTTCACGACCTACTGAAAATACTGAAACTCTTAGTAATCAGTGAGTTTTTAAAATAATAAATAATAGTACTGGAGTAATTTTGTTGCACTCTGCATGATTCAGAGCAGAATTATTATGAGTTATCATCCATTTTGTAGACAAGAATCAGATTATCAGGAGATAAATGTAGAAGAGAGAGATGGAACTCAAGTCGATTGGAAATGGTTCGAAGAAAATTTAACCTGTTTTCGAATACCTGATGAATCAGCTAATCAGATAGGATTGGGTGCTGAACGCTCAGGACCAGATGCTAGTGGCATAGTCAAAGATATAGATCCGATTGTGGAAGTTGCGGTTGAAGAAAATGAGAATGCTCCAACGATGGAAAATGAAGATGATGCAGTATTGAGGACTGAAGAAGATGATGATGATGTTGAGGAAAAAGAAGGACAAGAAATGAGTGAGTCAAGTATTGAAATACCTAGTAGAACATCATCTCTAGTATGTCGATGATAGCAAACATCTGACATGAGTTGATAGCCAGATATTGAGGTGCTATGAAAACCGAACACAGACCGGGTAGAGTCATATAGTTTTTAAACGTAAGACTCTGGGATGGAATTCCGAGAGACCAAGTCGACGTCTACCAAAATTACTATCGTGGATCAGGAGCATTGGAGTTGTTGAAAAAAGTTTGGAGGCAATTGAGTTTGAGAACAAAAGTCAACTGCAGCGTAGATTGCATACTGGAACATAAAAACGACGATGAACTGCAATACTTTCATTCATCATCCAACAATGCAACTGTATATCTGATAGCTCGATTGATTGAAACCCAAAGACAGCTGGCTGAGTTCTTTACCGACGTTGCTGAGACTGATCATCGTTCTAATAGCTTGTGACGGAGACCAAATAGGGCTTGGAGACTGAAGTTGATCACAAACATTACAATTTATTTTTACAAGTTAATCGGACTGGGAAGAATCGGTTCACCTCCAATGACTCTACCCTTTCGCATTCTCAACCACAGACACATACGAACCATATTAAAACACCAGGATGGGAAATGAATCGCCGACAATCTTTTTTTTTTACATGTTTAGCATTATAAAAAGAACTGCGGAAAAATGAAAGCTCTACCATAACTCCCACATACTTTTTGACAGAGCAATATCTCAATGAATATCGAAGATTCATAGGTTGTGACATAAAAAAAGAGCCAACAGTGAGAGGTTACAAGAATAATACAAATGAAAAATGGGTGAAAGTGTCGGACTTGCTGGTTTTGGAAAAAGCGTTTCTACTTGAGATAACGGTGTTTGCTCTAAATGAAGACAGGACTTCAACAGTTATTTGCAATTCAAATGCGAGATACGAGGAAAAACTCTATGTTGACCTTCATATCAATCACTTTAGTCTCATCACAAACTTGGAAGGATACGCCAAAGCCTACAAATGTCCAACAAGCTCTACTTGCTTTGAAAAATTGGGTAGTATAAAAAGACATAAGTGCTCAACCTCAGATGCATCGACCATGCAGTTTTTTAGAGGTGAATACAAATCTAGCGCTACGGTTTTTGATAACCTAGAGGAGCATATCGGAATAAATATCAGCACGGATGATTCGTTGAGATCCTATCCGTATTTTGCCACATACAACATTGAGTGCTTGTTACCTGATTGTGCTGACAATAGAGATACGGACACCACCTTCTACACTAGCGAACATAACCTCTAGAGAATTTCCATTTCTTCAAACGTACCAAGTTTTGAGCTGCCTCAATGTATTATCAACAATGGTGATGATGAACAATGAGTTGAAAAATTTATTCAATACTTGGAAAACATCAGCGATGAAGCGTGCATCCGAGTGAGAAAACTTTTCACGAATCATAAAACGAGTAGAAGATGAGTTACATCGATTGGAAGAAGCCAAAGAAAAGTTTTGTGGTGACTCCCCTCTCAAATAAAAAGAATTCAGAAAAAGACTAGGAGCCTCCAGAGTTCTGGATGACTTGATAAAGTACATGGAAAAGCTTCCTATTCTAGGTTTCAATTCGCAGAGCGATGACATCAATGTGATTAAAGGAATTCTGCTGCAACAATTAAAAGATGTCTTCGACAAAGATTTTGATTTTGTTGTAAAAATAGAAAGCAAGATGCCTGCAATTGGTATAGGATCTTTCTTGTTTTTGGATTGTACAAACTTTATCACTTACGGATACATCTACGAAATGCATCTCAAAGCATACAAAAGCGAAGCTGTAAAAGGATTTTTTTTCTTACGAATGGATGAAAGACTGGAGCCAGCCGCAACAAAAGCTTCGAGACAAGCTTTTTACAGTGCATTAAAACAAAAAAAGTCTCAGCAAAGAAGAGTACGACATTTGTCAAAAAGCATGGAAAGATAAAAACATGAGCACGATGAGAGATTTTTTAAAGTGGCACAACAATTTGGATGTAATACCCTTTGTTCAAGCTTTGAAAAGACAAAGAGCAATCTACAGAGAACACGGAATTGATATGCTGAAAGATGGTATATCTTTACCAGGATTGGCAATTCGATGGACGTTTAACAAAGCTCCCCAACCAGCTCCTCCACAGCTTTCTTCATATTTGGATTTTCAAGGACTCGGTAATTCCTTTCGGTAGACTCTCCCAACTTGTTTGATTGACAAATGTGATGCGGATCTTTATTCCTTGATAAAGAAAAACTTTGTTGGTAGACCCAATCTCGCGGCGCATAGATATCACGAAAAGTTTACAACTAAAATTAGAGAACATTGGCTCGGAAAAGAGGCAAAAATTTGCGATATGATTTATAGAGTTGATGCTAATGATCTCTAATGATCTCTATGATGCAGTCAATGCCTACAGGATATTCTTGAAGAAGAAAAATGGAGAATTCCTTTTTTGTCAAACCAGTAAAATTTAGCCAGTCCGCACATAGTTGGCTACAGTACCAAATGTTTGCAAAAAAATCAACATCAAACATCAGCTCAATGGAGGAGAAGTCTCTCTCGGACAACGATGACTACCGGTTGATGGGTTTTCTGTTAAAACCGACTTGTCTTCAAGTTTCATGGATGTTTTTGGCATGGACACGACTGCTCTTTTAACAACGCTACACATCAAGAGTTTCAGCCAACTAGATAAAAATCGATGACACAACTGTATAGAGATACGTTGGAAAATGAATAGTATCTCCAAACTGTAGGTTACACCGTCATCTCGCTTTGGGAGTGTGAGTGGTTGACTAGTGTGAAAACTCATACAAATCTACAAAATATTTTCAACACATTTTACGAATCTTTCTATCCCATACTATTTGAAAAACACTAAATCAAAAAAGAATGATGATAGCTGCTAAAATAAAGTGCATAAATATTGTTTGTGGTTTTTTTCTAGGTATATGGCTATATTTTTTTTTTTATTTGAAAATGCTGTGTTTTCTACTGCACTTAAAATATTTTGGGAAAGATCCGGGTCTTAAAAGTAGAATGAAAGATAAAATATGAGTTCTCATAGGAAACTTAAATCAGACAATCTGCACTGGAAGTTTCCTAAAACTCCATTGAATAGTACTGTGTCATGGAAAATGGATTTTCCACAGCACTCTAAACGGAAGGGAACACTTTTTGTCCCCGTTTGATAAGTAGCTCTTCTAAACAATATACAATGTTATCTGACACTCATTAAATCCATTCGATGTATTGTCTAACAAAATTTAATTGAAAATCATCAAATTGTGTATGACAAAGCTACAAACAAATAGTACGTTGATTTATTCACTTGTTAACAGAAAAATGAAAGAACAAACTGATTTGCAATATAGATAATAATGAGTTCATTGATCTTCAAACTTTTGTTACTGCTATGATAAAAAGTGCCGCTCATCAAGAAAACAAAGGAATGGTTCTTGATTGTCATTTAAATGGTTTTATGGTTCAGGCAAAAGCTCTCAGAAAGAGTACGTTATGATGAAAAGTTGCAAAGCTTGGTTTGATAATTTGAAAACTGCTCTCACCCTCTGTATCTAATATCAATGAGCACTCAGTTATCCAGCGTTACCTGATCATGGAGCAGCATGACTCGTGAAGTCACGATCTGAGACAGCTGGCCTACTGCAGAAAAGCTATGAGAGCAAGTGCAGACAGGGTCCTAGAGATGAATGTGTCTCAGAACTAGAGGTAAATGTGATGGACCCTTTCCCAAGCTGGCCTATATAGAAAATCCATCTGGTAATCCACACCCTAACAATGGGGTCCCGGCAGAGTAGTTTCGCTTTAGCGATGCAACCGGAAGTAGCATGGTCGATCGTATAACTTATGATTAGAAATCACGACTTGCTTGACTATTATTTAGATTTTAGACAGTTTAAGCCATTGATATAACAAAATTTATGCAGTTTAGGAAGCTCAAGGAATCAATATAGCCTTTGAACTATTTTTTTTTTCAATATTTTGTTTCATTCATTTGGTAAAAATTAATTAAATATTATGCTTGTGTGTAGAGCTATAGCTTTGTATTTCGCGGCTCATTGAGCTTGCCAACATAAATTAACGCCTTTGTTATGAGCCAGGTCCTGGCAGAATATTTTGGTGATCTGTCGAGCACGGGCCAAAAACATTGCCGTGGCCGTGTTCACTTGCTATAGGACCGTCTTAATTTCAAATCATTGGCCGCCATTGCATTAGTTGGAATCACCATCAAGTGTGATTATGAAAGCCTCACCCAATCTTGTTTGAAGGAATTGCTAAAAAAAAAAAATGTACGGACAACTGAACGCAAGAAGGAGCTGATTGACAGGTTATAATTATTATTAGTATAGTAGTAATAATAACGGTTCGTTATTAATTATTGTTGTTGGAACAACTATGAACAACAATAATTATAATAATAATAATAATTATTATTAATATAATAATAACAATAATTAATTTTATATAGTTATAATTTTATTATCTTTTAATTTCAACTGTTGCGGTTGTTGTTATTTAATTAATTAATATTATTGATATATATTATTATTTTATAATAATAAATTATTATTGTTTTATAATAATAATAATAAATTACAAAATGACTTATGTTAGCGGCGCATCGTCAGTTCTATACACCTCCAAACCCATCAGCTGCCGTGAATAGAAAAAAAATGCCTTCAGTATCGGATAAAATGAAGCGACTTTCGTTTTAACACTGCTATCTATGGAAAGCATGCTTCCGGTTCTTTTGATAATAGCTCCGCAGAAAAATCTGCCGGGACCCCATTCAAAAAGTATATGTAAGACCCTCAAAATCCTAGAGGAGAGATAGATACCTACCACTTGCCGAGAAGCTATGAGGTTTGTCAGAGAAGCAAGAATGTTGGTAACAAGTCAAGCTCCAGTCTTCTTGGCTAAGATGATTATGACAAAATTTTGTTGCAGACTTGACAGGTAGCTCTTCCTAAAGACCTCGAAAGGTCATGCTTGGATTTTTGTTTTGGCAGATCATGTTGTCTGGCAAGAAGATGCACTAGTCATATCAAATACCATGCTGGGTGGTAGCCAGTACTCTAATGACAGATTTATTGCCTAACAATATATTCTAGAGCAGATTTATACTGATCAAAAAACAAAAAATGAGTCTCAGTTGATGTAGGAGCTCTGTATATTAAGAGGCAAAAAGACACGTACTACCCTATACCACCTGTGAGACAATTCTAATGTTGAATGAAACAATGAGTGCTTGTTGACTCACTCATGCCCTTAGTACTGAAATGTAATCATGGTGATTAGGACCTGTGGTGCCTTTAACTGATGTCAGCTACCAGAGTCATTCTCGCATCACCACTGGTGGTTCTTTCAACAATGTGGTGCTGGATAAGAATTCAAGCTGCCAGATCAAGTATCTTACCAGCCCTTCTTCTTTGACCAACTTCATGCCCACCTTTGGGTGTGCCTTAACCATTAAACGCTGACTGGAGGAAGCCGATGACTTGCAAAGAGCTCCAGCTGAACACCAGAAAGGACTAGAAAGAGGAGTATTGTTGATTAACGTTTGAAATTCAAAGTTGTTGGGGAAATTTTTCAGTTATTAATGACAGGAATTCAAACTGCAGGTCAACAAATTAAACCTTATCATTCACAAAATATTTTCTGATACCTCATGTGAAAATGCCGGAGAGAGGCATGCTTTGTTGCGGCAGGTAAACCAAGTATATAAAGAGCAAATATGTAAAGTGTTTTTATTATTTAGTTCCTTTTGACAAATATACTCAAACCGTTAGTTGATGTTCACATAAACTTTAAACAAAAAAATTATGACAGCCGTACAGACACTGAAAAAGTTACAACACAGCGCCTTTCAACCAATCTATAGTTTTGATAAAACAAGCATTCAACCCAACTTGGTTGCTGAAACATTGTCGGAGACTTTGTTTGTTAGACTCAAAGTTGAGCTTAGATAGAAACAACAAAAGCAGCTTTGGAAGTTATTACCATTGTAATGATGTAAGTATTAGCGGATTGAGGTTGCAGTGCAAACGGTAAGCATTTGTGGTAAATTTTGGTGAAAGAAAATGGTGAACAGAGCGTTCGCTACACCACTTCTCTATTCTATGCGCTGGCGATGCACCTACGGTCATCGGTAAGATGCTGTGCCGGTAGCAGAGCCATACTGTGCCGGTAGCACAGCACACAGGGCCGGTACTGGGCCGGTAATGAACTCTACAGGGTTGGTAGTGACATCTGCAGGGCCGGTATGCTGACACAGGGCCGGTCTAAGATGGCTGCCATAGCTGAGGAACTTCGAAACTAGCTAGGACTTCTCACCAAGCCAGGAACAGAAACTACTTATCTGAACATCTGCGGTAACCGGGACCCCAAGCTAACTAGAGCCTTCGAACCCTATAGGACAGCCTGATTGGCCAGCAGGAGATAGGACTCCACCCTTAGCCACTTGGCACCTCCCTTATTTAACCTTATTGCATTGTTTGATTGGTTCTCTATTTATATAACTGATTGTATTGGCTAGTTTACTTCCTGTGCTCTAGCTGTTATATGTTTTATACCTGTGAGCTCTCCTATAAAAGGAGAGACGTTTTATATAGTCATTGCATTCATTCTCATGTTGCCACAAACACCCTAGAGGAATAATTACCCTCAGGACTTTGTCATTGAGAATATAACCACTTACACAAGCATTACGCTGTATTGTTTGTCTGAGCCATGGGCTCTTGCTATACCGGTTAATTTGGTTACCCTGAACACAGTTACCGCTGTCATTCAGCACAGTGTCCCCTCTGGAGAGAGGTACAATACTTGAGACTAGTGGATGTCTGTGGTAAACAGACCGGAATCCATTACACATTGTCAGTGAGAATTTCCAAATATGTCACAACAAAGGAAGAATATTGGCAGCGTTAGCAAAAGGAGCTGACGATAGTCTATACTGTAATGACAAAAGTGTGTGACCAGCAGTAAAGAAAGACAATGAGTTCAGACAAGGCCCACTACCTAATATAGTGCAGTACTGTGAAATGGAGCAATAAAATAACATTATTTTTTACATAAAAAATTCTTCTGTTTGAAATTTCATTGCGATTGGCTACCATTATGAACTATTTAATTATTTTCCTTTATAACAGAATCGGCATAAGTTTCAGTGCTGAAACTGTTAATAAATTCTAAGCTTATGCAACCTCTTCTTATTTCGCTGGTATCTTTGTCTTACCAAAGAGTTACAGCTTGCGCTTTTTTCTAGTAGTGTTTGGTTCGATTCTGCTGCTGGGTTGCATGAAAAATCGCGCTAAAAGGCAAGCCTAAGCTTTTGCAATAAAGTAACGCATTTATATAGCATTTAAAAAGTTGCAGCAGACACCAAATGCAAATACTAATGAGTTGTAATAAAATATTATTTAGGAAGTGATTTTTTTAAGACTGCTTGAAGCAAGGGTTTTATCCATCCTATATATGGAAACTTTGGGTAGTTATCCAGAGCCTGTATAGATGCTATCCAGGGTACCACTGCATTATCTACAAACAAGTGGATAGCAGCACGGGACCTGAATAAAATTATATGCGGTTGCATCTATGAGTATACAGTCATTTTGGAGGTATGCGTTGCAGGGAGCAATGATTACCAAATGAATCAGTGGCGATGAGTAAAGCTATAGAGAGAAAGAGGAGTGGGGGAGAAGGGTTGTGACATTACACTTTCTTTCAATATAAACAATTGTATGAATATTTGTACCGTTTCCACAAGTCACTGTGAAGTGACCCCAGGTCAATAGACCTGACCACCCAAGAGGTAGGTACACCAGCGCACTGTCCTTTTTTAACGTGGTGGTTCCCCTGTAGGCATACTATCCACGGTGCCTGCAGTTTCAGGCATATATCGACTAACGTTGAAAACAACTATCCGAATTTATCTGTGTTTTGTCATCTTAAAAACAAAACATTTGCCATTGAAAATCACTTGAAGTGATAACTCAGAAGAGTATCCGATTGACGCTATCCATCACAATTGACTTTTGGTCAAAGGAGGAAAAAATATCAAGAATCCGAAGGGAGGCAGAGCAGAACTAGTCTCTAGGAAAAAGACTAGTCTCGTCTGTTATCTGTGGGAGTGCGTAATTACGCAGCGAAATATCATGGTACAGTTTAAAACTGATTGGAATACAACTCCAGATAAGTGTGAAATGGCAATGACTCATGTAAAGCTTCAAGTTCTTTGATGGTATTCTCAATGAATGTAATTTGTCTTTGGTACATCACATTAAGGTGCAACAGTGCGTGATAATCATCTCCAAAATTTCTACAAGTAAATAGAATAGTTTTTGTTATGTTCTTACCTGGTTCCGCATCACCACTGGTGTATTCACTATCACTACCAATAAAATTATTGCCACTGTCAATGGCTACTACACGGCTAATATACAATAAATATTATTCTTTTATTTTTTAAAACTTGAAATTGCTGGAATTAACAGTAGCAGTTTCTTAAGCTACTTTTACTTCTACTCCTACTGCTACAGCTTGTACTGGCAGTACTATCACTGGTGCTACCACTATGCTGTTAGTACCGCCATTTTGGGGAATTGGAACGAGCGTAGACAGGAATGAACGTAGACCTAAATGAATGCAGACATAACTGGAATGAACTCTGACACAGCTGGAATAAACGTCGACAGACCTGGAACGAATGTTGACTTTGCTATAAACAAGAAAATTCCTGTCTACGTTCGTTCCACATTCCCTATTTTGAGTGATGATCAAGCCACTACTAAAAAAGAAATCTACAATAAGCATTACAACCATATACACAATTGGTATTTACAGAGAAAACTATGGTGGCTCAAAACATTTTGTGTTTTGGTTTTTAAACGTTTGAGCACAGTCTAAACTGGATTATTCAGATTATCTGGAGTATTTGCAAAACAATCATACATTTTATAAATTTACCGGTTGTTAGACAGGAAATGCAGTTTTATTGCATAAAATCTGCAGCTGCCGAGGCCCACAATTTAATTATTATACTCCCCAAGCCCAATTTTAGACTTAGGTTCTTAGGCTATTTTGACCACATTTTATCAGTCATTTTCATGTAAAAGATGTCTTGTAAATCGTCCGAACTACTTTTAAACTGTTCATGTGCCTTTGAAAGTAAACGGGTCTGACATTATAAACTCACATAGAAAATCCACCAAAATTATATCTATGCAATGCTAGGCGCATTTAATGAAATACGTTGAACTTTTCTACATGATCTCCTATTTGTGTCAATGGGCGGGGTATAATAGGATCAGATCTGCATCAGAGTATTTAATGACAAATGGTTCTCCTGGCTCCAAGTGCCTTTTTGATCACCAGGTGTCCATGAGAACCGCTTAAAGATACCTTTTGAGTACACCAGGTGCTGATATTGTATTGATTATGATTATTATCTAAGTATTTATTGTGCAGGGGTTTTTTATATCTAGATTTGCATCACAGTTTTGATTGTTGGACTGATGTAAGTTGGTTGCTAATAATATCTTTGATTTGCATTGTTGTTGAATTTTTGTTATAAATTATAATTATAATAAGTAAAATACAATAGGTGAAACGTAAAAAATAATTGTTATAAATAAAAGTTTGACTAATAGCTATTATAATAAACAAAAATACATATCCAATAACTAATGTAAGAAAGGTGAAGTTTTAAATAAATAAAAATGTTTCGTTTTTTACTAAGCGCTAGTAAGTTCTGTTGACACTTCGTTGGAGCATACTCGCCTTTTGGCGTAAAACTATGTGAGTACTCATTTTATTTGTCTGTAAGTTAACATCTTTCCAACTTTCATTATAAAACTGCCATTGTATCCTTAAATCGACTTTCCGTCCTCAACATTTTCAGATAACTGTGTTTCTTTCAGCCGTTACTTTATTTGTTTAAACTTTTTGAGCTAAACTTGTTTCCTGTTTAACTGCAACAGTAGATGGATTCGGAGTTGAGCAAAACAATGTCATTTCCTGTGAATTCCTCTTTGAACAACCCGGGTGTTCTTTTACTGTGTTTTAGCACTTTATCTCAGCAATCCTGCATTGGCAATTTCATGCCCATTGTTTTAACACTCAAAAACTCATATTGGCGTCTACTGCAGTACAAAAGTGGAAACCAATTGATGTAATCGACATAAAACACTTTCTTTATGTTTTCTTTCACCTCTGACATCATACTCTTTTCAGCACTAGCATGAACCCCACTAAGAAAGAACAATTTAATAGTTGCTTAACAACAATGACATAACAACAATTAAACCAAGGAATCTATTAAAGTGACTGATAGATTTCTAATTGAATAGTTCCCAGAGAGATACCGTGTAAGATTGTAGCTCAATTGGTTAATATTCAAAGCAATTTGCCTTATTTTCAGCAAAACCTTACTCATACCTGTTGTGTTGTTCTTCACGAAATATTCTGTCCAAAATGACGTAATTGTGTCTTTCGATTGTTTGCTTCATTTCTTTATATATTTGTAAAACTTTTTGCAGCTGTTTTTGAGGTTGTTGCAGTTGTCTTTGCTGTAATACTTGTAGTTGTTGAAGTAATTGTTGGAGTGCATGTTGAAGTGACTGTTGAAGTGACTGTTGTTGTAACTGGTGTAGGTTTTGTTGTAGTTGTTGCTGTAGTTGTTGCTGCTGATGGTGGTAAGTTAAGATAACAAGTAGATATTGCTCCATGTTGTTCTTATGCAGCTGGTTCATTGAGTCATTGCCATCTAATCAGTGGAGCTGTGCTCTTCATTTATATACTAGCTGAGGAAGTGCAATAAAAACCATATCAACTCATCAGCCAATCAACAATAAGTTGAAACTTCGAATACAAACGATAACAATAACTAGAGAGGTAAAATTATAAACCTGAAGCCCTGGTCACACGAGACCGAATCTCTGACGAAACTGTCAACGAAACTATTTTTTCAATCCCAGCGAATTCGTTGCTGAGCAAACCGAGCAAATATTTCAGTTTCGTCGTGATCAAGCAATGCTAGGTTTGGGAAAATCGTCGGTTGCGATGCTTGCATGTGGTTGGACCATTTGACCAGATAAGCTCATTAATAGGTTTATTTTCTATGTTCTGCTTTTGGCTGTCTCCAATGTCAGGGTCATTCACAACGAACGCATGCTTTCCATAGTAGTAGCACATTTGTTTTCTGAATAAATAATTATTTATTTTATTATACACATAATGAGTTTTAAATAAATGAAAGATAATAATAATAATAAATTATAATCAAGCAATTGGAATAGTACTGGCTGGTCAAACTTAGCTATTTATTTAAATAATCTATTCCAAACCTTGCTTCATTCTTCCATGCTTTTGCATCACGCAGTAAAGTATGAGTAGGCCCGCCCACAAAACGCAATCCTCTGTCATTGGATGAAACTAGTGATCGCTAGGCGTAACGAACTAATTATAGTTCTCGTGTGACCAGCACAACGAAACTATTATTGTCGCACCTCGGCAATTTAACTTCTGGTTTGTCGGGTGAGCCAAATTGGAGTTTACCTAAGCTCTGTTTAATTGCCAGTGAAGAGATTAAATTCTGCCCATCGCATTCGAAAGTATTATTTATATACTCGATTGCATTGCAATTATTGCAATGATGAAAACTTAATTTCGTCAATAAACCTTATATGATTAAATATGGATTATGAGGTTCTTTGATAAAAAAGTTTAATACGAACTCATAAACGAGCTATTGCTTTAATGGTTTGAATCATTGCAGTTTTGGTCAGCACCTCAAGCCAGAAACTTGTTCGTTGTCTTTACTGGCCAAAAAAAGTTATCCACTATTGAAGTTTGGGTGGCTTTCCACTAGGGTGATTGGCAAGACATGAATGAATGACTGCAACAAAATGTAAAAGCTCGAACCATTATATAGGCAGGCTGGCAGGAAGCCATTTCATATTATATATAAGAATGCATGCGCGGGACGTAAGTGGACCAATAGCAATGGGTATATAAATAGCTAACAAATCATGCAGTGAAACAAGGTTAAAGGTAAATGGTGCCAAGTGGCTAGAGGGCAGAGTCTTATCTCCATTGTCCAATCATGGAATCCATAGGGTCCCAAGGCTATACCTAGCCTGTGGTTGATATATCCGGCGATCTAATGAAAAGTACTTTCGGCTCTAAGGTTAGGTGGTTTTTGAAGTTCCTCGGCTAAAGTGACCATCTTGTACCGGCTAAGTATCACCATACCGGGTTGGTCAGGGGTCAATACTGGCCCTGCAGAGGTCAATACTAGTCCTGCAAGCTGTGCTACCAGCACAGGAAGTTTTTCTACCAACACAGCGCTTTACAAGGGCTGGAGGTAGAATTCTAGAGCACTTGTGGTTGGTGTTTTGATAGCAAACAAACAGTTTATTACTGGCATGCACCAAAATCAACCACAGTTTTTACAAACCTTCTTTTTGTTGAAATTAGATTTTTTTATACCTATCCACTTGTGAAGAGGCAAATTTAGGTTGTTCACCCTTTAACCACTTGACTGTATGCAATATGTCACATACAAAATAGTAAGATGTAAATCAAGTTTGTTAGAATGAGGTTTGTGAAGTGAATTGTTAATCAAATCAATAATGAAAACTGCAGCCTGCTGGTGGTGCAGACAGTCTGCTGGTGGTACAGGCAGTCTTCTGGTGGTACAGGCAGTCCGCTGGTGGTGCAGGCAGTCTGCTGGTGGTACAGGCAGTCTGCTGGTGGTACAGGCAGTCTGCTGGTGGTGGTACAGGCAGTCTGTTGGTGGTACAGGCAGTCTGTTGGTGGTACAGGCAGCCTACTGGTGGTACAGGCAGCCTGCTGGTGGTACAGACAGTCTGCTGGTGGTACAGGCAGTCTGCTGGTGGTACAGGCAGTCTGCTGGTGGTACAGGCAGTCTGTTGGTGGTACAGGCAGTCTTCTGGTGGTACAGGCAGTCTGCTGGTGGTACAGGCAGTCTGTTGGTGGTACAGGCAGTCTGTTGGTGGTACAGGCAGTCTGCTGGTGGTACAGGCAGTCTGCTGGTGGTACAGGCAGTCTGCTGTGGTACAGGCAGTCTGCTTGTGATACAGGCAGCCTGCTGGTGGTACAGGCAGTCTGCTGTGGTACAGGCAGCCTGCTGGTGGTACAGGCAGTCTGCTGTGGTACAGGCAGCCTGCTGGTAGTACAGGCAGCCTGTTGGTGCAGCGCGCCTCGGTTCGAGGCTTGGTGCCCTCGATAACGCCGTGTGAACTTACTACAATTTTTTAAAGCTCTAGGTTGAGATCCCTGGACATATTCAGGCAGTGTACATTGATGCCATCGAGCTGAGCAAGGTGTCTGTCCTCTCTGACCATTAAATAACATTGGCTATCAAAAAAATACAGAATTTATGTTTTAGACAAAACAAATAAAAAGATAATAAAGTTAAATAAACTAAATATGAAAAAGGAAAAACGTTGCAATTGGTAAACAATTTACATACAATATAGCTGTAAAAATCTGTACTGTTCTTTCACTTATCAGTATTTAATTGTTAACTTACCTTCCTTGATATCTCCTCTTGTATTCTCAAAGTTCAAATGACTTGAACAACTTGATTATTTCCCAAAGGTGACAACTGTAAGTCTATACGAGAACCATCTCTTGTAGGACAGATAACTCCTCTAAACCGTTGTTGTCAGCTGGATGGGGGGGGGGGGGGGGAGGATGTAGTGATAGAGGAGAGGGGGGGGGGGGGGAAGAGTGATATTACTGCTGGTGTATACGTTTACAATGACACATATATAAATGCATATAAACACACAATGAGATGCATCAGTAAACAAAATTGCTTCAGTCGATATATACCATGTAATACTGTGTAACAGTATACTTACCCAGGCCTTCCAAAGCTCATGAGGTAAAGTGACTATCCTCAGCATCATCATCAGAATCTTTGACTTCCTCTTTCTTTCAGCGGGTTCTTCATCAGCTGGCTCCTCCAGAGTCTCTTTCTTGCTCTCCCACAAGTAAATGTTGAAGTTGATGAACTGAGAATATTTGGTCACCAGATTTTTGATAGTGTTAGGCTAAAGGTATTCTGTAGCTTCCTCTTTCAGTTGAAGGATAATTTGCGTGCCTCACTGCAGAGTGTTACCACATGGATCTTTGCCCACACTAAAGCTGGAAGCATCAGTACGATAGGTGCTGATAGCTAGGTAGACTTCATGTGTTGTTCAATGGCAGAAGTTTACAAGTGGTGTTTTTCAAAAGCAAAAAATAACAACTTTCACTTCAAAAAATGTTGTTGTGGTTAACAATACAGCTATTTGCCATTATGGGAGCACTGCAATACGTTTATCTAGCTAGCAAAGATCGCTATGTGTATATATGTGACTCAAGTAAAATAGAGGAACTGTCTCTTTAAAAATTAGAACGGCTCAAGAAATCATTTGACGCTGTCGCTCATTGCTTGTTGTCTGCTAGGATGAGTATATTCTGATTACCATTGACGGCGACACAGTGACCGGTTTGAGACCGGACGTTTGGTCAAAGACTTGGCAAGGCCACAGGAAGTTTGCTTTTTATGGACCAAGCTTTCTCGTATTATTGCCTCATTACTGCCATTGCTGTGTGAGCCACTCACATTTGTTCTTATACTTGGATTGTATTAGACAAGTATTAGTATAGACTTGAAAGCACTGAGATTTATGCCTGAAGTGAGAGCTCACCATTGGATGTGTTTGAACAGTTTACGTTAGCCATACTGGCCCAGGGTATCTCAAGTGAGAGGAGATAGTTGGTAGTCAGGCTTTTTGGAGACTGACTGAGTTGCTGTGCCGGTAGACAGAGTGCCTGCCTGTATTCAGCCATTGGAGAACAGTTAGTGGTTTTGTTGTGTGAGTGGCAAAAACCACGATAATATTATCTTTAAAGCAAACCAGAAAATCAGCTTGGATTTTTAAAGCGTGTAAAATATATCACAAAACGTTCTGATGAGTTGAACTACTTTGGATTATTTCAAGAGTTCATATGATTTAGAAAGAACTTTGGCGATTTATATGCTGGTGCAATCCTTCTACTACATTATTATTCCTAATATGACACATAAGCTATGACCAGTTCTTAAGGTTCCATGTATCTATCCAAGCTTCTTGCATGAAGTCACACAGTTGCTGGTACACATGCTAAGTTGAATGCAGTTTTAAGTCTTTCAATAATTTGTTTATATATTTTTTCAAACGGAAATATTAAGCCTAAAATTCATTTGATGATTTTCCCTGGTACTTTTTTGTTAGCATGAGTTGTCCACCGACCCAGTGCTTTGGCTTGCCTTTCCCTTTGGCTTAGACCCAGTGTAAACTACAACCTTCCATTTCAACTCCTATGAGGAAGCTACAGACCAGTGTGTTAAGACAGTTGAAAGTTACACTTTCTAGTAGCTTTAGCTGCTCAATCATCTTGTAATTACTGTAGTATTATAGTAAGGAGTTATCTCCTCATCGCTTAGTATCATTATCCAATGAATGTTGTGAAAAAGATGACAGCATTCAAGTTTCTGTGCTTATTCTATAAAATATTGCGAACTTTAATGAACACTCTGGTGTGACTATTTGCGTTTTACAAGACCTTGTACCAAAATCTTATTATATATACTAGGTTCTATATTTCTCATCATAGTGACTGAATGTACGTGTACGTGTTTCAACAACACAAATACCCCCAATGACGATGACACCATCTCTTAGCCCTTTTTTTCGATTTTCCTGACATCATGATTGGTGCATAAAATATGTTAAAAATGACTAAGATCTTAATCCTTTCACTGTATCCCAGTTTACTAGTATTCTCTGTCTCAACCAAAGCTCTAGTGGGTAATAAATTTTCCCATTTAATTACTGAAACTTTGGTGCTAATTTTGGATATGGCGAGATACACAGTTGAATGTTTACTACTTTGAGTGTTCTACTTTTAGCATATTTTTTATTTAAAGATTAAATTTAAAAACCAAGTGACACAATAACGGTAAATGTGTATAGAATGAGTTGTATACACAACAGTAATGTTAACGTAACTGTGTACTTGTATCGCACTTGTAGATACCAGATGCTCAACTTTCACCATTTGCTTGCGTAGTTATAATGCAGTAGATAACAAAATCTAAATTTGAAAAAAAAAGATGGCGTGTATTTTCAATAGTGACAGAACTTAGATGATATTTTCCTGCTGTTACAATTAGATATCAAATTGTAGTGGATACTCTCGGTAGAGCTCCTACTACCGTCCACTGACGACAGCCGTTCACAGCACTAGCTCGTGAAGCAGCAAATCAACACCTCTCTCCTAGAGGTAACGCAGGGTCGGTCAGACCTGCAGTGCAACAGAGAAGTCGGTAATGACTTCACTACTAGTGAGCCCTGGGCTCAGACAAACCAGGTATAGTTTTATGTAATAGAATACATTTATTGTCCACATATCAAGCTCTAGGGAGGCAATCGCCTAGAGAATTCCACAGCAGTAGCAATAAGTGATTAGTGGCAAAGTATATATGAAAAGGCAGCCTTTTATAGGCTGATCACAGGAAGTGTATTGCATCATGTTGGTGCAACCAATAAAACATAACAGGAAGTGCTGCAACCAATCAGATGACAATATATACAAAGCCACACAATGTTAAAAGGGTAAGGCGCCTAGTGGCAAGGAATAAAACCATACAATCAAGTCCTTAGTCTAATTAGCCTTACAATCCTGGTAGACGGTAAGTGGAGGTAGCTAAGTCCTTGATTCGTCCTCGGGAGTCGATACAGATCTTCTTAGAACTCTGGCTAGGGTGGCCATCTTGTTGCCGACCCGGTATGTCAGTGCAGGTTCGGTAAGCTGCAGGGTCGGTAAGCTGTAGGGTCGGTGTGACAAAAACTCTACCTTTAAGCGATGGCTACTGGTTACATCACTTGGGGAGGCCTGTCTGACTAGTTAATAATGTCAGAGTCACCTCTGGGTTAGGGTATAGGTATGTACAAAGCATGTGTGCTGCCATAATCCACCACAGAATCAAGTTTTGTATTGAATTTTTGTCTAACAATATTGCATAAGATCATGTAACCAATCATATACATAGATGTTGTATTACGGAAAGAGTCAACTAATCAAGTAATTGGTTACAGAGTTTTTTTAAATTCCATTAAGTCAAAATTGATAGAATAGTTGATGATAGAAAAAAATTAGTCTCAGATCCATTCATTCTGTCAAATAAAGTTGCCAACTCTCCACAACTCACTCAATTTCAACACGCTCCAGGTTCTGATCTTTGCTGTTTTGTATTACTCAGCTGTATTTAGCAAGTTAATTGTTAACTGTTTAAAAGCCTCATAGTTTTTAAACTTTTTTAGTGGTTATTTTGTAGCCTGTTGCAAAAAACTCTGTAGCTTTTTTCAGCCTTTCGAGTTTCCTCTTTTGTCACAGTTTCCTATTAGAAAGACATTAATATCAATGTTCCAGTTATCTTGCACAGTTTACATGCAAAAAATAATTTCTTGTTTGCGACCAAGAAATGCAGAAAATCCGTACGGCACAGTTACTCTCTCATAATGTTGTTTCTCATCTTTTTTTTTAATGGGAAATCATTTAATTAAAGCTTTTCTTTGCCAAAATTACAATTTGACAAAAATTTGAAAGTTCCTTTTTTTTTTACTCCTTTTGAAATATAGCAATCGAAAGGCAACTCCAAACAGATTGCTGACTTTATTCTTGTTTGCAATAATTTGCGTTTGGTGAATTGAAAAGTTTTTTACTCCAAGTCAATGTTTTGCAGTATTTTTTTTATTAGTTTAAAACGAAAAATGTTACTAAATAATGCAATACCCGGCCATATAATGTTCGCTATATAGATGTTGCAGCTAGTACTTATTATTTACCATTTACCTTGCAGTTTCCTCCAATGCCATTGCGATTACATACAGTACAAAGCATAATCTTCAAGTTTAAATTGTTCACTACTGAATTATTTCCATTTCATTTTAGCGTTGTTTATTTAAGTTAAACAACTATACTGTATGGTAATGTTATGAGATTACCATACATGGAAAAATTTAACCAGTCTTTTTGGTTTGAGGTTATTTTACTTTTTAGTTTTGTTTATTGCAGCAACATAAATGTTGGCATAAATAATGTCTTTTGACCAAGTTTGAAACCAATTATTTTTTCAGTAGTGTAAATAAACTGTAACATATATAATACATGAACCTTTACGCATGTGATGTAATATATTCGATACAGTATTCTTTTAAGGCTCATTGTTGGAAGGCCATCAATAGACAAGTGGATTCTATCAGCAGCTCACTAGCGCGATCGTGCAAACTAGTGATGCAGTTCAAATGTAGAAATAATTTTTCTTTAAGCAAAGCTTTAAGAAACATATAAAATGATTATTTACTTCAGTGTTTTGTATAGTGATTTGTCAATGTGTGAACAGAACAGTTAACTTGCAATACGAGAACTAAAAATCCCATTTAAAAATGGAAGTGAGATTCAATTTAATAGGTAAATCTTTAAAAAGTAGGACAACTCCGAAAACAAACGAAATTCTGATGAGATTTTGCCGTTTACATGAGCGCACGAAAATTATTCCGAAGCTAGGTATTAAAGTTGAAACCGCTGCTTTGGAACGAGTTGTTGGGTCGAAGTCTACATCGGAGCGAGACAACCTAGTAACTTCAGTCACAATCCTAGAATTACCTCTACCCAGTAAAAAGTGTCCATACAATGAAAATCGTAATAATAACCACACACAACCATTAATATTATTATTTATAACTACTTTTCATCCTAAAATCAATCCACTAGTAGATATGACGATTGATAGCACTATTGTTGCTAACCACCACGTCCCACTACTATCAGTAATTAACTGATAATCATCATCATTGAATTGTCAATGATTGTTGTTATGAATGATAATAATAATAATAATAATGATGATGATGTCATGATCTGATGATGATCGATGATCGTTTATTTATTAAATTTATTATTGTTTTTATTATTATTATTATTATCATTAAATTAAATGAAAATTAATTGTTATTATTAAATTAATAGTTAATCGTTTATTATTATTTAATAATAATTATTATTATAATAAATATTATTAGTTATTAATTATTATTATTAACTATCTATTATTATTTGATTAAATTTAATGATGATAATTATTATTATTATTTAGTTAATTAGTTGTTGTTATTATTATTGCGTTGTATTGTACAGGAATTTGTGTCTGGGTGGTAGCCACCTGTACACACTCCCGATGTGCTCTACTTCTGCCCAAGTCTACTTACAATAATTTGCTATTATTGTTCGTATTGTCTGGAGAGCCGTTATTGGTTTGTGCATTTATGGGTGCGGCCGAATCTGGCTTGTATGTGTGCTGGCAGTAGACAATAATTATATCCGAATTATTGGCTGCCTCTGAACCTTTCCAAGGTTTGACAATAATCACTGTCGGGGTTATGGTCTAGTTTATAGTTTGTTTCGAACTGTGCTCTGACATTAATTCCTCAGGAATTACTTGTCTAGTTTATAGTTTGTTTCGAACTGTCACTGTCGGCAATAATTATGCTGGAATTATTTGCAGTCGAATCTGGACTCAGTCGAGATCGACAAATAACTTCGCTGTAATTATTGCTAGCTAACTTGTTGGATTCCCCGAATCCGAATTTAGTAAGAGCCGAACTATTAGTGCACTAGGCCTTGTGTTGTAATCCTTGCCTCAGGCAAGGGTATACACAGTGATAGGGCGTACCGTTCTCACTTTCCACCTTAGCGTCGTACTTGCTAATAGTCGACTTGTCCAGCGCTGGTAGTTTTGTTGCTCCTAGTAGTGCTTGCTTCAAGAGAGAGAAATTCTTCTGAGAGTCAGGCTAACTCTGATATTTATTACACTTACATCAGTTTAAATACAGGGAAGGCGGGTACACATTACAAACCACGCCTGAGCAAAAATATTGGTACAAGCCACGCCTTGCCCTTACAGTCAGCACCCAATTGCAATAATTAAAAATCGTGGAAAAAGTATAACACGTGGTAAATAATTATTTGGTGTACAAGATAGAACGCACTGAAATAGACTCTGGTATCGTGGATACATACAAACAATAGAACTATACACAGACGTATACAATGCGTAGCGAGTAGATATTGAGATGTAACGTAGACAGTGAGTTAATGGCTTAAATCATACACAAAGGAATACGGACAATGAGATATAGGCTTAGACCATGGATGAAATATAACAGGATTGCCAGCTGCGGCCGCGTAATAGAAATTTTGTGACGAGCCAAATGTAGCCGTTTGTGGGAACCGCCATACTGCTCCGAAATTTTCAAGACCACTTGGATCTCGTGATAAATATCGTTTTCTTATGAGCTTTTACACGTTAAGTTTACGCCGTGGGCATACTGCGCTAGTTTTGACGATTCAACTATTTTTACTTACAATACCATATCCGCTCCGAGAACAAAATTGTATATGCCAACGATAACATATATGTAATCTTTGGTATGTGGCAAACTTTATGCAGCTTCCGCTCCGAAACTAGAAAATCAGAACATCGCGTTAATACAAATATTTACGATTATTTTTCCGAGCTGCTATAGTAGTTTATGTTTCCGCTCCGAACAACCAGTTCAATATGGGCGCCATGGATGACTTCCCATTGGCCAAAATTGGCTACACCCCGTTCGGGTTTCTGGCAATCCTGTTATATTTCATCCATGGCTTAGACAGTAATTACGAGATAATGTCTCACGGAGTAATAATAAGTGAGAGAATGTCTTAGTGAGTATAAAATAATAAGAATAAAATATGGAGAGTACTAGCGTCCCTCACAGTATCACTCACTAGGTATAACAACAACATAGAAGCTCCAGCAAAACACAACCACCAAATAGTGTTATTATTATTATGATAATGTAGCTAGCACAACAACTTGTATAAAAATTGGTAAATAAATGCCAACTCCACAGGCCTACTGCAGAAAATTTGGTAGATTTTGGACCATTCTTTGGAATTTTATGTTGTGCTTTGTTGTTCGTGTTTGGAAGGTAAGTCATGATTTGACACACTTGCCTTCACGTGCTGGCTTGCTGGCTCAAAAATAATTTGGGCAACACCCCACCAAGAAAATACCAAAAAGTAAACCCTCTGGGCTGTCGATACTGACCTTTTTTTATTCCAATCAGATGACTACATGAGAAACACGGTAACTGCATAAAACCGAACGCCGAACAGCCGAACGACCGAAGGAAACTTTATTTTAATTAGCAGTCTACATGCAACATTACCGGGGCCGACAACTCTGAAATTGTTTTCAATCGAAAATATAATACCAGTGGTCACGCAGCAGAGAAGGAGCGGAGAACAATGCAATCAATGTATTTTGTTGAAAATACCCATAAAATGTTCACATCTGAACCTGCTACAACAGCAGCATTAAGCATGATGCTTGCAAAGGCTTAATTCTATTGCAGGTATTGAATCATTATCATTAAATTGGTGCTGCTTGATAGATAATTACTTAGAGTTGTCTCCCATGATTCGAGAAATTTGCAAATATTTAACACTACAGCTTAATTTTTTCACGTATATTTATTAAGGGATGTAAGATTTACCTATTGGCAGCACCATGAAAGTTTTTATGATGTGACTTGTTCATGAGTATGGTTTTTGTGACCATATCACAAATTAAACACTGGTTATTATACTACTTTTTTATTTATGAATCGTGTGACAGCAGGTTGATATCATACATCGGTGAGCCTACTATAAAATTTTTAATTTTTATAACACTAGATGTTAATGTCAGGGAAACTGATAACTTTCCAGTTATGTTATCATAGTTATAACGTATTCAAGATCTTAATGCTGTTAATAACTGTTCCATTCGTGTTAAACATTAATGCATCTATTGATAGAGTGGCAAGTATTAAAATTACATTTTGGTTTTTTAAATTTGAATTGCTCCAAGGTAATTGGGTAATTTCAGAGCTGTTGGACTGAAAGGCCAGGGTAAAACCACCCATGAACCTTTTTTATAATTTAGCCTTGGACCTAAGTGAAGAAATCATGATTTCTTCACTTGGCCTTGGACTGATCAATAATGTACTGATCAGTCAAGAGCCCATTTGTCACTTTTGCCAGGGATGGTATTTTTTATTAACATTACTTATACTGATAACGAACTCGCAACTTTTATGTAGGCGCACTGCACACGCCGACCATTAGCTGTCACACGCATTATAAACAAAAGTATAGCAGAATAACCGGTGTTTAACTTGTGATATGGTCACAAAAACCATACTCATGAACAAAGTCAGACCATAAAAACTTTCATGGTTCTTTCACTGAGAGCATCATACTTCCCTTAATGAATATACATAGAAAAATTAAGCTGTAGTGTAAAATATTTGCAAATTTCTAGAATCATGGGAGACAACTCTAAAGAATTATCCATCAACGAGCACCAATTAAATGATAATGATTCAATAACTGCAATAGAATTAAGCCTTTGCAAGCATCATGCTTGATGCTGCTGTTGTAGCAGGTTCAGATGTGAACATTTTATGGGTATTTTCAACATAACATAATACGTTGATTGCATTGATCTCTGCTGCGTGACCACTGATATTATATTTTCGATTGAACACATTTCAGAGTTGTCTTCCCCGGTGATGTTGCATGTAGACTGCTAATTAGAATAACGTTTCCTTCGGTCGTTCGGCTGTTCGGTTGTTCGGCGTTCGGTTTTATGCAGTTACCGTGAGAAACAGCAACCTCGTGTTTCCAAAGTTTGCTTGCAAAAGGTGTGTCATGTAAAATTTCTTCATATCACCCAAGTCTCCTAAACTAGCCAATCCTTACCCACGAGGGTGACGAAAAGTCCTCATCTCAGCTTTGAAACTACGGGCACTCGTATTAACCCGTATTAGTGTTGTGAGGATCCACAACACATTACTGCCGAAAAAAGTAGAAACGATGCGCCCGGTAATAATTAATCATTTTACTGCTTTCCAACTGTTCGACGAGAGCGCTCGGTCAGTACATAAAGGCTGCATCGCTTTTACTTTTTTCGGCAAACTCTCAAAGACTCTCTTGTGTATCCTCACAAAACTTTCCGCGGGCTGTTATGAGTTACCAATAATGTTAAAGCTGAGATGAGTACCCTTTGTCGCCCCCGTAAACTAGGACTTCCTAGTTTAGGAGACTTTAGTGATGTGAAGAAATTTTGCGTGACGCGCCTTGTGCAAGCATCAACTTTGGAAACACGTGGTTGCAGCTTTTTAGGTGGTCATCTGATTGGAATAAAAAAGGTCAGTATCTACTATCTACAGCCCAAAGGGTTTACTTTTTGGTATTTTTTTGGTGGGGTTCTGCCCAAATTATTTTTGAGCCAGCAGGCCAGCACATGAAGACAAGTCTGTCAAATCATGACTTACCTTCCAAACACCAACAACAAAACACAACAAAGAATTCCGAAAATTGGTCTAAAATCCACCAAATTTTCTGCAGTAGTCCTGTGGCCAACTCCTTCCTTATACAAATCTTATAATAACAAATAGCCTTGACTGTATCCTCTAACAATAACAGTTGTAATGCACCACCACTAACAAATAATAAACACTCGCCTTCACCACCAACTCGCACAAGTCCTATAACAATGGCCTTAACGAGTAATAAATAAACACCGACCGTCACTATCACCACAAACCCGTCATTAATAATTCTCTTACAAGATGATGGAACCCAATAATAGACAACAATCCTCCTTTCCTTTTGCCTATGACCCCATGTTGTATCACTCACTGTGTATATTGTGCAGGATTTTGTGTTAGTTCGGTAGCTAGACACCTGCACAAATTCCCACAAGTACGGTGCAAGACTTGAGTGAGTTATTCTGTATGTTTCTATTGGCAGTCAGGACCACAAAGGTCGACTTGTCTATTCCAAATATTGCGTGGGAGTCGAAGTGCTTGATACCATACGTCGACTTGCGGCTGTATGTAGCAATGGTCGAAATGACCGATCACTTTCTACCAAGCCTCGCCTACACGGATAGTCGGTTAGTGCAAGTTGTAGTTATTTTTATACTCCTGCTTGTGCTAGCCTCCTTAGTCAGTGTAGAGTGAGTATCTTCTGAGATTCAGGGTAACTCTGATTTATTTTAAGAAGGTGAAAAATTAAATAGAACTGGTGAACACTGAGATCGTAAGCCACGCCTTACGAGATCATAAAATAATTTGTTACAATTTCGTGGAAAAACTTCTTAAATAAATAATTAATAATTAAGATACACATAATTGTCCTTGTTAAAAATACTTATAAGTGAATAGCGATAAAATATAACATGTGAATATAAAAGTTGTTGCCAGGGAAACTGTTGTTTTCGTCCCCTTGCTTCTTAATCCCCTCAAGTTACCCGCAATCCTTTAGCTACCCCTAACCTTACTTTAATCCAATAGCTACATTATGCACATATATAACCATTGTTTGTATTTATGATTATGTTTTAACTTTTTTTGCTTTTATGAGCACTTTTATTTATTTATTTATTTATTATAATAAATTAGTATTATGAACGAACCTCTCCTATGGAGAGGGGAGATAGTTCTTAATTGGACTGTGACCAAGGGCAAGCAACTCTCTGCTTTGGTAAAGTAGGGTAACACCTATCCACTGATAGCACCTTGACTGCCAGAAGGGAAGCCAACTTTCAGCAGTAGTAGAGACGAGACAGCTCCTCTGTAGAAAGGAACTACTCCAATCTCAGTAATTGCAGCTACGCTTGTGCAGCTGCCTGCTAGTTTGACATCACCAAAGACATGGCTATGGTCGTTCATCTATCAATATCTAGCCTTAGTGCCTAGTGGTTGTGCTTGCTCAGCTACCTACTAGGGCTTGCAACACAATAAAAACGGTTACGTTTGTTTAGCTGCCCGCATCTAACCTCAGTTTCTAGCGGCTGCACTGTTTCCTCTGCCTACTAGCTCTGATACCGCCAATTTCAAAGTTTCAGTCGTGTAGTAAAACATGTGGTGGATCTTTATCACAAATAAATCTCAGCGCACCACCTCCAATCCCTGTTAACACCAGTATAAACTAACCAATGCATTACTAATACATATTTTAACAATTAGTAATTAGTATTACCTACATGTGTATATAATTAACTCACTAGTTACGAAACAGTCATTGAGTTAGCTTCCAACTACTCAACGATAACCTATTCACCAACTGAATGTCTGCCGGTAATGCGGTGATGATTGATATGGTCGATCAGGTATGTAGGGATTGAGTCAGTATTTAACAAGGGGGCTCCGGTTACCACCTCATTTATTCACAAGTAACCGGAAACTTTTATGCTCGACAACCAGGCATCTTGCTAATGACAAAAAATTATTTGTAAAAATTAATTGGCCACTGACAAAACAACAAAAATTACATGGCAAGAATAAAATATTAAATCAATGGAGTCCTGGTAGTTTTTTGAGCGGAGCTATTATTATGTAAACTGGAAGCCCGCTTTCCACCAACATTACTATTAAAATGAAAGTCACTTCATTTTAACAATTACTAAAGAAACATTTTTTTTATTCACGGCGGCTGATAAGTTCAGGTATATAATACTGACGATGCGCCATGAACATAAATTGTAAAACTACAACGGCACTGTGAAAGCAAGCCACAGTTATCGTTCAAGGGCACGCTTTCATTAGTTTGTGTTGGCAAGCTCAATTAAACCCAAATTACAAAACTATGGTTCTACCCGCGAACATGATATTTATTTTTTTTTTTAACTGAATAAAGCAATTTTTTTTCAAAAAAGAACTTCCAAAGGCTTTATTGATTCTTTGAGCTTTCTCAACAACATCATTTTTGTCATATTATTTGCTCCAATTTCCTCACATCAGAATAATAGTCAAGCAAGTTGTGATTTTTAATGATAAGTTTGACTAGGCTACTTCCTGTTGCATCGCTAAAGTGAAACTACTCTGCCGGGACCCCATTATTTTAACCACACCAGATAGTGTAAAAAGTTGAATATTCATGTTAACAAGTCAAGCCTAAAAATCTCTACAGTTCAATGTCATTGATTAATATTTCACACAACACAAAGAAATTTTTGCAATGAAAAAACAGTGAAAATGAATTTGTTCTCGGAGACAAAAAGCACAAATGTCACAGGATCGCAGCCTATGGTTAGTCTCTGCAAGTTCGACAATTAATCAATGGTGGCAATGTCCACTCGTAATTAGTTGGCATCTTGTAGTGTTGAGATAATATCCAGGTGTCTCATAATTGACAACAAAAATTCATCGATGAGTCACTTTGCTAGATGTTAGTTAGTCATTTTGGTCTTTTCCTTTCTCACTCGAATTAGGTCACAGCAATCTATCGCTGGTTGGTTTGTTTCAACTAATACTCGATTGTTGATAATTTCTTCGTGCACCTGATTGGGCTACTAAATGTAATAGCCGTCTTCTACATGGTAAAGTGAATGATAGCCCAGCTGTTACAATGGATTTTAGGAGGTTCTCGTATGCTAATGCCTCTTAATTTTACTCTCAGTCGTTTCCTGCTTTGGAGTTTTACTAGGTTTACTTCAAGTATAATTATTATCATTGTGCAATATTATGCAGGATTTCATCTAGGAGATAGCCTGTGATAATTTGTGGTTGTGTTCGATCCCTTGCACCGCCCTCGATTAGTGTGACTATTATGTAAAATTTCTCCCTACCAGTTATCACCCGACATCCAGCTGACTCCTGACAGTATCAGAGACTTGGCATTGCTGTCTACGAATGATTACTGTTGTTGTATAAGAGTGGAACTGCCATTTATTCATATGCACATTATACATACGCACAAGCAATAAACAAGTATAATAATGCTACGTCTAAATTTTTCAATCAAGGCTAAAAAGCATCTATGCGTTGTATATGACGCTTCAGACTGTGTAGGGGTATTGCAATTTGACTGAGAAGTCTCTCTTGTTTCCACAACTACCCGAATATGTGATTTTACCTCCTTACGTGGAAGTAGTGGTGTCATACTTTTACTGTTTCTCCTTAATTCTATGCCCATCGCATGCTTAAGAATATATGACCTAGAAGATGAAGGTTCAATCAAGGCTAAAAAGCATCTATGCGTTGTATATGACGCTTCAGACCATGTAGGGGTATTGCAATTTGACTTAGAAGTCTCTCTTGTTTCCACAACTACCCGAATATGTGATTTTACCTCCTTACGTGGAAGTAGTGGTGTCATACTTTTACCGTTTCTCCTTAATTCTATGCCCATCGCATGCTTAAGAATATATGACCTAGAAGATGAAGGCCGAGATACTTTTGCTTCCCTGTTCAACTCTTTAATGACAACTGTGTCTCCAATATTCAATGGAGAAAGTGGCACAGAACTGTGGCTCTGGTGAAATTTAAATTTTGCTTGACCTCGTTTCTGATCCTCTTTTTCCGCAATCACATAGCGGTCTGTTCTCAGAATTCTAGCTTCCAGTTTCCTTCCCAGCAGTTGTTCTGACACTGCTCTTCCATTTTCTAAACGAGAGAGCCATTTGGTTGTGGATGTTGCACGTACAAACGATCAAATGACACAAACTGTTTAAACCCAAAGCCTGAGTACTGGGATCCATTATCGGAAAACTAAAAAGCCAGGAATGCTATGACCAGCAAACATACTGAACATGTAATTGACAACTTCCTTACAACTAGGCTCAGACAAGTTTGCGATCTCTAAAAATATGGAGTAATCGTCCACTATGATGGGATATAACTGATTTTGTGATAAAACAAGTCACTGCCTAGGTTTTCCCACGGATGTTGGGGAAACTCTGCCACGATCAAAAGTTCCTTAGCTGAATTAGGATGTAATCTGCAAGTATTACACTGCTGCAACATCTTGCAATCTGTTGGGATATGCCTGGCCACCTAACAGCCTGATTTGCTCAGACCTGCCACTTGGTTATTCCTAGTTTGCCCTGGTGTAGGGTTCTCCGGACATCAACTCATTCAACTTTGTGAATGACAATACAATCACCGAGAACCAACAAACCACCCTGAGTAGACATTAACAAATGAGACTCACAATATGGACGAAAGAGATCATCTTGGTTTGTGAGTTGGGCGGGCCAAGACGTTTTACCAAATAAACGAAGTGAGACAGAACTTACTCCGCTTTTTGCAATTTGGCCAACTGAGCCAGTTTCCTACGGAAAGTAAACAGTTCATGAGTTTGTCTTACTGGAGTCTCTTCATCCTCAGCAAAACATCACCAGTGGGTACAGCTAATGAGCGGGACAAAGCATTTGATAAGACATTATTTTTTCCATCAAGTTTTCCATGATATATAAAAACCTCATGTGACGCGCTTGAAATCTCAACAAAACATCACCAGTGGGTACAGCTAACGAGCGGGACAAAGCATTTGAAAAGACATCATTTTTCCTGTCAAGTTTTTTAGGATATATAAAAACCTCATGTGACGCGCTTGAAATCTTTGGATGTGAACTGTCAACTTGTCTAACTCAATAGTACTGATATGCAGAATAAAAGGCTTGTGGTCAGTTTGGATTCACGACGTGATATCCGTGATATCATCTTTAATTTTTGTACATGCCCATACAACCCGTAGTGTCTCTGGTTCTACAGTGACATAGTGTTTTTCTGTATATGACAGGCAACAGAAAATTGTTGCCATTATCCTCGTGCCATTAGTTTGAACTGTCGTCAAGACAGCACCTATACCATTTTGTTAAATTTCAGACTGGACTATTGTCTCAGCTTACGGATTATATGCAGTTAGAACAAAATCCCTGGATACCTACCTCAGACTTGATTTGAGCAGATTCTCTGCTCTGAGGCTCACCCCAGCACCGCTGTGAGCCCTTACACAACAGATTTATGGAAAGTTTAAAAAACTTGGCTAAGCTGAGAGTGAATTAACTGAGCTGATTAGCCGTGCATTAAAAACTGAATATCCGAGATTTTTTGAGACATATTGAAATCTCTAATACCCTGCACTGCCTCCAAGCTATCCTGGATAGCTACTTCGGCGATCAATTGGCCCAAGAATTTTATGAAGCTTTTTGAAAATTTGTATTTGGCGCTATTTAATGTCATTTTTGCACTCACCATGCACCTTAGCACACCTCTCATGTCATGTTTTCCTTGGTTGGTGGAATCTCAGACACAAACATCATCCATATGGACAAATACTGCCTCAAGACCGGAAAAAGCCTGGGAGAGGGGTTAAACCAACCAGTAGCCAGTAGTATGCAGATCTACCAAATGGGGCCAAGAACGTAGTAAGCCTTTCATTATCTGTCTATAAAAGAATCTGATAGAACTCAGAATTGGCATCCAGTTTGCCGAAAAATTTCCACTGCCTAGCTTTGCCAAACTAGAGTAAAAAATGTGCCATGGGGTATACCTCTTTTTCACCACTCGATTCAACTAAGTATAGTCTGTGCATACACAAACTCGTTTCTTAGGTTTGGGTACCACCAACATTGGAGAGCACCAATCAGTTGGCTCACTTCCGTGAGTATCACACCACAATCAACTTTTTTCAACTCGGTCTTTTTGTTTAACAGTATGTAAAGAACGAAGCGCGGCACATTTATCGCATGAGGAGTGGAACCCGGTCTCAACCTTTCTCAGCCTCAGACTCTTCTTACTCAACTCAGTGAAAAGACTAGAAAACCCTGACCTGAACCTGTCAAAAGAATAGTTCCCTGAAACATCATCAACTCGCGTATTCATGTAACTAAACCGAAATCAACACATGCACTTTTGCTAAACAATACTTTGTTATGCGCTACAATATACAGTTTCTCAACATTTTCATGATTGTTCACAGACAATGTGGCAACAAACCATCATATAACAGGAGTTTTAGAGCTACTTGTGCCATGCAATGGTTTTTCAGATAACTCAAATTGTACCGAGTTACACAGCTGCTGAGAAATAATAGATACCTCTGCACCAAAGTCCAGTTTGAAATGAACAGGTATTGGTATAATACAGACTTTCACGCCTATGTCCATTTGACATCACGACAGTTGCTTTTCACTTCTTTGATGAAGAACATTTTAGGACTACCAGACAAACTAGTCGCATTGCCTGGTTAGCTTGGGTCCTCGATAGCATGTGCAGCACCAGGTTTAGACTCGCATGGGTATGAAAAACGTCACTGCTTCTGGCGCCTGTGACATGCTGAATTTATAGCTGGACACTTTCCAAATATGTGCTAGCTATGGCTGCATCGCCCACACTGCTTGGCACCTGCTACTATTTAGTCCAAACCATCTGTGAGGTTTGCCATGATTATCAGCGTCTAGGTTTCTCACTGCATCTACTGCTTTCTATCTCTGACAAAGCTTTTTAACCCAAGTACATTGCTGTCCACTTTATTCGCTTGTCTAACCACCACCACTGCTGTACTTTCAGTGAGTTTGTGAACTCTCTGCTTAAGCCAGTATCAGCAATGCCAACAACAAGTCAGTCTCTGATTTGCTCAGAATACTTCTCTCCAAAGTCTTAGTTTTCGACATGCTCATTTAACGCTCATGTTTACTGTCCCACAGACTCACAAGGCGTCTGGTCTCATTTAAGATGACGAGAAATAGTCGTTAAAGCTTTTCAGCACCTTCTCATAGTCTGTATGGCCATCATCTGATAGCCCCCAAGCTGTTGAATATACTCTCACTGGATGGTCACATGCAATAAAACAAACTGTTTATATGGATCTGTTGATCATCTTTGTCCAGCTCGGATATGTTTAGTATCTACTCCATCTCCTACACAAATCTGTCTACTGTTCAGAAATGAAATTACGCTCATTAGGGGCACTGAACTCATTCATAGTTAATTAATAACCAGTCACTGTACCAACCAATCGCAGTAAAATAAATTAACATATGTCATGTGACAAATACAATTACTAAGTGCACACAAGAAACTACATACACTAGATTTCCATGCGTTGAAGTTTTGACGGATTTTTGGATTTTTCAAATCTCCGAAGGATGGAAGTCCATGAAAAGTTCGAAGTTTTCAAAACTCTGAACTTTTTACAGCTCCGATCTCGATGGTGGAATTTTTCAACTGTTTGTGATACAAAACTGCAAACTTTTGACGATAGGATCATGGAAGTTGAAAACTTCGTAGTTTTCATGATAATAAACTATTTAATTAACAACATTAGTGAGAATCACCAGAAATTAATTATTATTTAGGTTTAATCTGAATGTTCTTCCTCCATGGAAACAATATTGAGAAAATATAAGGTCCTCAGCATCATGTTAATAAGTAATAAAAAAGTAATAATCAATGGCATTGTAATAATAATAAATAAATAATAATAATTTATCAGAGTTTGACAACTAACGACTAATTATTTATTATAAGGTTCAGTTGGCTTTGAAAAGTCATACATACACCGGTTGATAAGTCATAAAACACTCATCATCTGTGTTAGTAATTAATTTTGGACCACAAGATTTGAAATGTAAACAAGTTGGTGACAACACACACTTGTGAAAACAATATTTTTCTCACAATGATGTTATCGTTTCAATAGAAACTGCTCATCTCTCGTCACAACAATACCATGACGTTGAAGCCGCCAAATCACTCATACTCTCATTGCGTAGTTATCCTTTCCTTGGTGTAGACAACTCTGCATAATTCTTTCAAAAGTTCATATAATGGAAGTTTGGCAAATCAAAACTTCGAAGTTTTCAACAATCCGTTGTTCATAACTCCTTCGAAACTTCGACGCATGGAAATCTAGTGATAGATTAATGTCTTGTTTACAAATAGTTCCATAAATAAATATACGAAGTTAATAAAATAGATTTTGGTATTCAAGAGTCATGCGGCTAAATTTTTATTCACGCAGATGCACAATACTGCACAGGGTAGCCATCTTGCTTTTGCCGGAGCTGCAACAAGTGTCACAGTCATTCTAGATAGTTTTTCCTGCACAATATAGTTAGTATAGTAGTAATAACAACTAACTCACCCTGACTCACTACTACGTAATTGTAAATTACTACTACATAATATCATCATTGATACTAGGTAACTTCATTTGTTCTGCAATGCCTACTACTGCTACTTACGACTAGCCGTCAACTAGTATTATTTGAAAAGTCACAGAAAATAATAATAATACCTACTGCTAGTGCTACTATTACTACTACAGGTTGTGGATAATTAGTAGTAGTCATCATTGTGTTACTAATTTTTTGAACAATTATGGTTATTATTTATGTAATTATTAGTTCGGTCCTACCCTCTTCTTCTGTAAACTATTTTATTTATTATTAAACAGTAACTAGTATATATTAATGATGATAGTTATTACTGTTATCATTGTTAGATCACTTAGTAGGTAGGCTATTAATTGAAACTACCGCACAACACAACCAACACTGAATGGTTATTCCAAGAGTATCCTGGTCTTTTCAATCGCAGTTAGCTATCAACATGAGTGACATCACTCATAAACTTGTACCTTACCAACACTAACCTAATTATTAGGCGCCTTTTATCATACAGCCATTTTTTTCGAAGCTATTGCAGCATAATGCTGAGCATAAAAGCCTGACATAGCTCAAAATTTCTCTGGCCAGACAATCACCATTTACACAAACATGTAACGTAAACATAGAACCTTGCCGTGGCAACATAACATAGTTTTTAATTTGAAAAAATTAATCCTAAATATCTCCTGCAGTGGCAACAGCAGTATATGTCTCTTGCGCTGCATAGTATAGTTACCTTTCAAGCATATGGAGTTACCAAAATATTTTAATTGGAGCATACAGACAAATCTTAACATCAAAATAAAAATTATACTGTTTTGTACTCACTCAAAACCACGTGGAGCTGCAGGCTTGAACTAAGATAGCTGCAATTTGACCTATAAAAATGTAATAAAAGTTTAAAGTTCACTAATCTAAACTCACTTATATAAACCAGGTCGTGGCCAACTAGCCTCCTATAGCCAACTAGCCCCTCCCTCTTCAACAATCCAAAACCATCAGTAACATCTTACTCATCCCTATTCACATTACATGTTTGCTCCACAGACTGACTAGCCGCCTATATTTTTACTAGGCCTGGGTGATAATTCAAGTTTCGAGTCGATAGTCGAAATTTGTATTCTCCAAAGAAATGAGAATGGTTAATCTCAACCTATTGAGATATTGTTTTTTCTGTGTTGTTGATAATCGTCATTAAAAACAAACAAAGTTCAACAGGAAAGTGATCGCTAAATACCTATCTTGGGGCTATTAATGATATTATTTAATAATTACTTTTACGAGTACAGAATATAGAGTAAAAAAGATAACTATGGTGACGATAATATTATACGAATAATTATACTTAATGAACAATACTAATAGCCACGACAATAATGAAAATAGTAATAATCCATTGATAATATATATTTATGAACATTGGAAAATAATACGTAATAATAATAAGTAACCAACTTGGCCCACTGCTTACAAGTATGAAACAAAGTTGCTGCAACAGGAGTTGTCATTAGCCTGGTTTTGAGGTGATAACTCCTAAAAAAACGAATGAATATGGATGATTTGCAACTAATTTCAAGATTTTTCACATTGGAAATCTTATGAGCGCAGAAATTTTTTGATATATTCAGCATCCTAGCTCAAACTCACGCATGCATTCTTTTATACATATTTTCCAGGCCTAATTTGTACTACTAAACTTTTTAGAGCTATATCTCTTTTCCTCTTTTATATTGCTGCTACTACTGCCTTGATAACGACTCCTACCAGTGTGTCTATACCTTCTGATCTGAAATCCTGTGAAATATGGCCTATACCATCCCAAACCCTACAGTTTAGGACTCGGCAAAACCTAACCTGGTGATCATCATTGCCTCAGCAAAAATGTGCACTAGCATTACTGACAAACAAACTCCAGACTTGATCCAACTATGGTTTATTTTACTAGTAATTTTCATACTGCTACTACGGGTGCTATCTACACCCCTCAGGCTGGCATCTTTTGTTGCTGAAACCCCTGGTATACCCTTGAAATTTACTAATAGCCGACCTAGGACCATTATTGCTTTCCCTGGCTTTACTCTTTATTCTTTCTACATAGCCCTCATCATACCAAGTTTATTTCCCAGAAGATTGACCACTTCGAATGCTACGATCCTCTATCCTACTGTCACACTCAACACTGTGCAAGCTATTGTTTATATCAGCTACCTGTTTTCTATTTAATGTACCTGCCTTAGGTGGCTTCATAATGTTTGCTAAATCCTTTGCCATTTTTCTAGCCCTCAGAGTGTCAGTAAATTCTTTCTAGTTCAAGTTACCTTATTGCATCAGCTAAATATGCGTTGAAGATTCTCTGAAACCGTTGACAGCAGTAGCTATTGCAAACTTTTGCCCAACATAATCATCGCTTCTAAATTTTAATGGTCTACCAATTTTTTTAACACGGAACAGATAATCACTTATTTTCCTCCGCAGGCTGATTTAGGTTAAAACCTTGAACGTTTGCACAAAAACTGTTTTGGAAGGATTGTGTTATGCTGAGTCAGTAATAGAATAATATTTTGTGTTCTTAGGGCTTGTCATTTTTATTTATACACTCTGATCTGCCAATAATGACATTGTCCGGTGACTGTCAAGTCTAGCAGTGTGTTTTTTTTTGTTTTATGTATTGTTATATATACTTAGGTTTAGGACTATGGTATGCTATTGCAGTGCCTACAACTGCACTAATCGGAAGGAAAAATGTCCAACTAAGACATTTCATCAGTAAGTTCCATTGCCGTTTCTACGTTACTAAATAGTTGAAATACAGTGAAACCCACATAAAGCGGTTCATTCAATGTGTCAGCCAAGGTCCCAAACATCAGCCACTGAAAATCGCTTCACATGTTTCAATATTATTTCTAACTCAGCAAAAAATTTTTCACCTTTTTTAATTTTGAAATCAAATGTCACGCAGTTTTGTGAAACGCCTTAGTTTAAGCATGAAGTTTGCAAGCAGCGTTTTTCCAACGCATTTAATGCCTGAAATATTCACAGTCGTAGATCGTAGGCTATGTAAATGATGACATTTTTAAAATGCACGCTCTACAACACCTTTCTGATTATTGAAATGTAGTCAATCTTGGAATGGATAGGATAGGGTTTATTTTTTCCTCCATATATCAAAAAGTTAGATGCCCTGGAGTGAAAATAATCGTGAAAATGTGTTACAACACTGAAACAAAATAAAAGAGAACATTAAAAAGTACTGTTCACTAGCAATTAACATATTTGAAAAGAGAAACTTCTTTTCAACTTCTCAGTCCTACAGCGAGGCATTCTCACTGCCGATGACACTCTTGTTTGGCGGTTGGTGTTCTTCATAATGTTTTTGTGAAAAGGATGGTTGTCGTTGGATAGTATTGTTTGGTAGTGGTTTTGGCATTGCTGCTCAATGTATTTCATAATAGGCGGATTGTTATGTGAAGGTTTAAGGTTGTCTTTCGACGAGTGTTTAAAAACACCTATTTTATCAAGTCAATGCGATCTAAAAATGTTATCATTTCTGCAGGATAACAAAGTATCTGTGAAATATTAATTGTTGTTGGTACTTTTTTGAATGATATTGCCATTAATTGATAATACTATATACAAATTGATATTGTAAAACAGTAATCTAAATAATGCTTCCAATAAACTAATCAACATCTATAGACAGCATTGCAGTTGTTTTACTCAAGCCCAGGTAGCATTGTCATCAACAAATGACGATCTACAGTTGCAGTGCTTTGCATCAATTGATATTTTTTTTCCAGCAAACCACAACTCATGCAAGTTGAAATTCTAGCCCAATTTCTATTATCCACCCGAAAACCTTTGGGGTGTGACAGTTTTAGCCTTAGTCTCACATGGTCTTTCTGTTGTTGTATTGCTTGGGAGCACTTTGACTATAACAGCAATGTCATCAGCTTTTAGTTCTATAATACGCAACCCAAAAAAAATATGGTTTCAGATAGTTGGTACTGATCGTAATAAATAAGCTGTAAGTTTGAACAAGTTTTTATGTAATTATTTGTTTGTTCATTGTGTAACCAACCAGGTTTGACTTTTAGGTTTTTCATCACTGATATCTATTGTAACCAAACTTCCTAAGCAGCACTTGCTGACCCTCATGTTAGACATATCATGGTGAAGTTTTCTTGTAATTCATTTGCTTTGCACAATCACCATGTTATCACATGATATTTGGTTTCACAGTTTTTCAACTTGTTACAAGCTATCAACATCAGTCTATATTATGTTTTACTTTTAACTGCTGCGTGTTATCAAAGGAGTTTTGCACATCTTTACATCTGTCGAGTTATGTAATTGTTGAGCCCTTCAAAATGAGAAATATTTATACATTACGTGGCTCTGTATGTTAGTTTGCTTGGCTGGTCCCAGCTAGAAACCTTGAAAAAGTAAGTGAATGTCACAAAATTTAGTTCATGTGCAAGGGTAAAAAAATCCACGCTATGTTTAAAAAAGTTACCAGATTTGTCTACAGAAGACCGTTAGCAAAAATGAAACTTACAAAAAAGTTGAACTGCACTGGAGTTTTTCCTATGTTGTAAGCCTTATATAACATGCTTGACTGACTACCACGACTGGCATCACAATTTGAGCAAACTGCGAGTCTGTTGCCTTGTTGATGCAATAATTAAATTATATAGGCCTACTTGCTATGGCATGCGCACTGCCTGGCTATGGGTTTGATTTATGATGTAGATTAAACTCTCAAAAATTAGTTTTTGCGTTCCTTATCCGTTGAAAAAAGTAAACGAAGCAAACTTATCAAGTATTTTTGGATATTTTTGATTATTATTGTTTAGTCATATGATTATCAAAATTAATTCAATATGTGGGTTAAGTGGATGACATATCATTCATAATGTTTTTAATTAGGTATATTTATAGTCTCCTAAGGTGTGTTTGAGCAATTCGATACTATTCCTAATTTGATGTACTTCTCTTTGCCCTTCAACATTGAATTATCTGGGTGTCACTGTATTTGTTTTTTTTTAATTTGTACAGTGTAGTGCTGTAAAAATTTTTTAAATATTGCATTTCTTAGAACCTCTGTTGGCAGATTTCCTGTTAGCGATCCAGAAAGATTAAAAAAATGGCTTATTGCGGTCAGAAAACCAAACTTCAGACCATCTTACTCTGTTTTGTGTTCTGACCACTTTAAAGAAGAAGACTTTCAAGTTCGTCCTGGAGCTCATAATCGTCGATTAAAAACCTCAGCAGTTCCATCTGTCTTTAATGTTCCTTCTCATTTACAGGTAAAGTGACAGTTTGATTTGCTGTATCAAACTTTAGTATAATTTGTTCTTCATTTTATCAAAATATTTGATTTTGATTATATGATTCTTTGCTTCTATGTCAATAGCTAACTGTTTTGCTCCTAAATATGCGTTCTATAATATTGTTTGTAGCAACATCCAACCAAGCAAGGATCATCAAAAAGAGTAGCAAAGCTGCCACAACTTTCTCCCATTAATATATTGAAGACAACAGATTGGCTCCCTTGTATGGCAAGCGATCACGCGTATACTTCATCGGCCGGTAAGTTAGAGCCCACATGTAGTAATTGAAGTGCGTTCAGCTGTTCCTACTTTTTATGCATTCACCTCAATGGCTGAACATGAAAACCATATTGATGATCACAACATTCACTATTTAGCTGTTCCTGGCAGGTATCTAGTCATTGGAAAATGCTATCTTTGTGATGATATCGCTTTTTTATCGATATACAGTTTAGATCGTCGGTTTTTTCTTGACTCTAATTCACAAGCTCACAGTCACATGTGTGTAATACCAGATATTTTTAATCTTTGGCAGATAAACAGATAGATGATCTAAAAAGTAAGAATGAACTGTTGAAGAAGAAAGTGAAATTCCTCACTAACAAAAGCAACAGGCAAAAGAAGAAAATTACTCAACTTAGAGAAATGCTTGCTTGTCTTAAGAGAAAAAAGTCTTCTTGAATCTTGTCCTGCGATGGTTCTAGAGCTCTGTTCTGTCCTTCAATGGTTCTAAAGCTATGTTCTGATGGCACAGTTTCAACTTGAATGAAAAATGGATCTAAAAATCTTCACCCAGCCAGCTCGAAAAGGAATGAATATTCACAAAAGGTCAAGCACTCCGCTTTCTCTCTGCATTACTATAGTGCCGACTGAGGCTTATAATTACTGCACATCTATTTTCTAACCATCAAATCTCACATCAATTTGTAACTGGATTAGTGGTGTCAGTTCCAAACCAAGCTTCTTCATTGATGTCACTGGCATTTGTGCTGAAATTGCAAACAATTTTTTTTTCACTGATTATTGATGGCCAAGTTCCAAAAACCAAACACTCTTTGCTAAATGAAGTTTTTTTGAGTATTGCCATAATGGAGGCATCGCTGTCAAGTACGGTCATGGTCTTTGTTCTGAGTTTCCTTACTTGTACTGCTTACTGTCTTACTCAATGTTGCATTAACAAATTTTTTACTACTTTCTTGTTGATAAGTTCAACTAATAAATAACAAATCAATTAGCAAATTCAATACTGATGATCTAGCAGCAGCAAAACAGAGAATACTCTTTTGCTAGGTTGTACTAGACTCTGCTTTACTGGAAACATACTGTATGTGAACACAGTGTACGCCGTATTGGCCAATTGTTACACTGGATCACTATCCAGAAATGCATTGGCTGATGCAAGGAAATTTTACGACTGTGATTGTTTTAACAAGGTGTGCTGTAATTACATATTGGACATGAGCGATCTCCAAGATAGTATTCACTCAAATTTTAACAAAAAAAATCTCTCGGCATAAACTGTCTCAGTTGCTCTCGAGCACCTGCAAACTATCCAAGCAGATCGCTTTAGCTTGGACAAAGCTGTTATTAAATGTATTTGTCCATCACATAATACGCCCATTCCAATAATCTGATAATATAGGTCTCTGTCTATCATTTACAGTGTGTGACTGGGTATTGCTTAAAAGTTGACCACCTTTGTAAATAAAAGAATTGACTTCGTTAGCATCTTATCTAAGAATCATATTTGAGCAGTGGTATTATTAATTCATAATCTGAATATATAAACATGATAAACATCTGTGGTTTGCATGTGCGTGCGCGTGTCTACCTGTGGGTCCACCTTTATAGATGCCTAAGTGCTACACTGAGATGAATAAGCACTGCTGTAAAAACTTTTCATTAAAATAATTTAATGTATGGCTGGGGTTTAATCTAATGTATGGCTGGGGTTTAATCTAATGTATGGCTGGGGTTTAAATTTCTAATTCGCTCTCAAACTGGAGATATTATTTTTGCACCTTTAAATGGTCAAAACGAAACTAATTTCAGCGAAAGTTGTTCTTTGAACCGGGAATTCCATGACAAACTATATGAGGTAATGGACCATACCTAAGTGCACAATAGCTTGCGATTGTCGTTGGTTGCTTTAGTATTGCAATAAGTTGAGAGCAAGCCAAAACTTTTATTTTAGCGAACAATTTATTTTTTATTACAACCATAGAATTATCTGCTACATATAGTTTCATGACTACAACTACTTGTTTCGGTTATGAGTTTGTATCACTTTAAAAAAAAAACACTAATGCTTGGGTAATGCATTATTTATTACAAGCAACGTTATTGAGCAAATCATAATAATGTACAGGATTTCGTGTCTGGGTGGTAGCCACCTGTACACTCTCCCGATATGCTCTGTTCGACCCTAAGTCAGCGCTCAATAATGTGCCTATTATTGTTCACAGTGCGTACATGGGTTGGTGCAGTTTCGGGTGCGGCCGAATCTGGTGTGGAGTGCGTGCAATAATTATCTGGTAATTATTTGCTGTGTCCGAACCTTTACAAGGTCCGACAATAATTGTAAATTATTGTCTAGTTTATAGTTTGTTTCGAACTGTGCTCTGACATTAATTCCTCAGGAATTACTTGTCTAGTTTATAGTTTGTTTCGAACTGTTGCTACTGGCAATAATTATGCTGAAGTTATTTGCAGCCGAATCTGGACTCAGTCGAGATCGACAATAACTGTACTGCAATTATTGTTGACTAGCTTGTTGGATTCCCCGAATCCGATTTTGGTATGTCGAACTATTAGGGCACTAAGCGTTGCGTTGTAATCCTCACCTCAGGTGAGGGTATACACAGTGATAGGGCGAACCGTTCTCACTTTCCACTTAGCTTCGTGCTTGCTAACAGTCGACCAGGTCAGCGCTTGTAGTTTTGTTGCTCCTAGTAGTGCTTGCTTCAAGAGAGAGATTCTTCTGAGAGTCAGGCTAACTCTGATTTTTATTATCTCAACACAGATATTTATACAGGGAAGGCGGGTACAAGTTACTTAACCACACCTAGTGAAAATATTGGTGCAAGCCACGCCTTGCCCTTACATTAGTACCAAAATGCATTTATATAATTATTTCGTGGAAAAGTGTAACAGAAAAATAGTAAATAATTATTATTTGGGCACATCATAGAACTGCTCTAGATAGACACCGTAGCAATAGAACTGAGACAAGCATAGACAAACATAAGTGAGTACATATTGAGATCGTAATTAGACAGTGAGTTCATATCTCAGACAGTTGCGTAGACAAAGAGAACAAAGGGTGAGATACTATTGAGTCAAGGGCTCAGACTAAGTAGGAGTAAATAATAATAAGCGTTCGCAAGTACTGGCGTCCCTCACAATAATACATGATTATGGTTTGGCTCATAACATTAGACGGTTTCTTTTTCAACACGCATGAACGAATTTGAAATAGTCAGACGGTTTACAAAGCATCTTTTACATTGAAAAAAATTGGGTAATTGTAGTCAAATAGCCCAAGAAACTATGTTTAAAAACGGGCTTGTTGGTATAATAACCTAATCGTCGGCCTCAGCAGTTGCGGGATTCATGCTTTAAAACTGTATTTCCTGTCTAACAATCGTAAATTCTGCAAACCTTATAGTTGTCTAACAAATAATTCAGACGGCTTAGAAATGATTTACATGATTTGGAAAATTACAAACCTTTTGAACGCTTTAGAAAGAGTATGAACTATTTACAAACTGTATGACTATTAGGAAATAGTCTGAACTGTTTTAAATAGTCTTAACTATTTGGAAATAGTTGGAAAAGTTTGCAAAGCACATTGCTTTCGAACCAAAAGCAATCGTCATAATTTTCGTTATAGCCTCTATGCAACTTTATCAACGTAGACGTAGATCAGAAGACATGAGCAAATTAATTAACTGTATAAAACTGTTGTTGACTATAATCTCTAAAATTAATTTTTACATTTATAATGAGGTTGTGCTTATTATTTAAAATAACTTAAAAAAAATAATATTTAATAAATCTAAACATTTATTTAAAAAAAATTAAACTGATCGGTGTTTAATACAAACATTATCAACCATAAATGGACTGTAGATCTATGATCAATAGAGCGACCCAGCAAATTGGTTCAGATTTTCAAACCCCACGAACGATTTCACAAAGCGTTCAGAAGTTTTGCAAAAATTCAGACTATTTTAAATTCGTTCAAACGGTTTTGAAAGCGTTCAGACGTTTTAAAACGCAAAATACAAAATGTTTTGAGCCGCCATACATGAGGCTTGATTATGATATAATTTAGATTATTATTGTTAATTACAGTTATTGTTTATTATTATGAAAGTGGTAGTGGTGTTTTGTTTCAAAAAAACTACCTCTTTTTAACACTAATAAAAATTTCTCCCTTCATTTTAATCCGAAATAATTATTGATTTTTCTAATTATTATTATGATTGCATTTAATAAGTTTTATTGTTATCTACAACCCTTAGTCCCGTTATTATCACAATGTTGTTTTTCTAATGGTTATTTTTATTATTACTGAGAACTCCAAAGCAAATAAAAAAGATAAAACTGGTTGATTTTTGAAAATATTAATGGTATTATAGTAAAATGGCAAGTAAACTTTCGGTATCATCAAATTAGCGCACCCCGGTGAGCACCTAAAATTGGCTGGGTACCCATTGAAAAATTCTTGCAAGTGCTAACATTATTCTATATTTTGTGGGAGTGGGGATCATTGTAGTGCGCTATGAGAACATTTCCTAGCTCTTGGTGTCAAAATACTGCGGCTAGACCATATAATTTTTAAAAAACCACTACAATTTAGTAATAAAAAACAGCGTCATGTCAAGCTTGTTATAATTACAGCAACATTCCTCTAAAAAAACATTAGCATTTTTCAAAATATACGATGTAATAAAGCTGAATGTGTTATCATCAAACAAAGTAATAATCACGGCTGTCTAACACGACTATTGTTCACCCAGGCTTCGCTTGGATTAATAAGAAACCTCAGACCTGTTGGCCATTTTTATGGTGAATCTGGCGCACCTTACGACATATACAAAAGAATTGTACCAATCGTATGACGAACTTCCTTCTAATCAAACCCTTTGATCTGACTATGCCGATAAAGAGGGTCATATAAAAGATCTGTATCAAAAAACTTTTGCCTATCACTGTTCTAGATGGGTCACCCTAAAATATTTGTAATATTTTCTCCCCAATAATTCTATCCAGGATAGTTTTTGCTGATAACACTTGGATGGATATTAATTTGTTATCCTGTTAATTCTATTGCAAGTTTGTTTATAATTTGAGTTTCTGATTCTTCCATCATATGGCAAAAGCCCAGTTTTATTCTATTTATTCCTTAGCCATTTCAGCATGGATTTATTGTAATATTGACATTGCTGGCCTCTATATATCTGCATCAGCATCATCGAAACACAGAGACCCAACATTCTCACTCCTTAAACGGTGAGAAAACTTCAACAAGAATAACACAGACATTCACAACCGTAGTGTTGCCAACCTACTTGGCAATCCACTTTGGCTTAATCTGGTAATGCCATTCTACTTCCCCCCCGTCCTAGTCCTTTTCTCCGCCCCATGCTGCTAAAACCGACAGAGTCTAAACATCCAACTTTTCCTTTCCCCTAAATTTGAGCACCCGGGTACAAATAGAAGTCTCCCTTTTTCAGTGTCAAAAATTGATAGCAAAGGTAACAAATTCTACCTGAGGATGTGATTAAAACGCAGACAAATGTTCAGTTTACATAATGAACTGTTTCTCAACAAACAGCGGCATGCTAGAGGTATGTAATGTGGGTATAAAATGTTAAACTAGGTGCTAAACTATATATTATATATTCATATTTACCCTAAAAATGATATCAATAAAATTTTTAAAAAGTCTTTTTCATAATGTGCTAAAAGTAGAAGAAAATGAAAAAGCCAAGTAGAGAAAACAGAGAAGAATAACATAAGCTTGTCAGAAAAAGCGTTGTTTGTCTCAACACATGATTATAACGCATGATTCAATGACAATATTTTAGACGAGCTAGTTCTCAAACAACACAATGGATATTGTAAATGCTTATTTCTTACAGAAAATATTCATGCAATGTTTGATCGAAATTCTACAAACTTGAGCTAGAAGTTCCCCACGAGTCTTAATAAAAACTGTCAGTCGAAAATTTCCCATCAGCTTTAACTTGTAAAAGTTTAAAATAATATTCCAGCAAATGTTGAAAATGACAGTGAAACAATTGAAATTTTTCTTTTACTACCAAAGGAGTAGTTTATCGGTATACGAAGGACTCAAAATACGACCAAGTACTTAATTGCTTAGCAATCAACCGGTTTCTCCTTGTGAGCTTGCGTTTGCCAATGTTTTTTAAGAGTGCTACTGCATCTAAAGCGATGATCACAAACTTTACATCGGAATAGTTTCTCATCCATATGAGTTCTCTGGTGTCGACTAAGGTCGCCACCTGTCGTACAACGGTATTCACAAATCTTGCATTGAAATGGTTTCTCTCCCGTATGGATTCTCCTCATGTGATTCTTGAGTTGAGTTGAAGTAATAAAACTATTTCTACAGAGGTGACAGTGAAACGGTTTTTCGCCTGTGTGAATTCTCATGTGCCTTTTCAGCTTGCTAGATTTTACGCTACGATATTCACAAATGTCACACTGAAATGGTTTTTCATTGTTATGGGCTCGAAGATGTAACTTTAAAACACCGGCAGTAGCACTAGAATAATTGCACTCTGTGCATTGAAACGGTTTCTCTCCTGTGTGAGTTCTCAGATGGATCTTGAGACTATCTGCTACGGTTGTACAATACTCACAAAACTTACATGGAAATCGTTTCTCTCCGGTATGGCTTCTAAGGTGCACTTTAAGATTGCTTTTACAAGTAAAGCGATAGTCACATAACGTGCAAGGAAATGGCCTAGCTCCAGTATGTGTTGCCAAATGCTGCTTGAGGTGTTTTCTTTTACAGCGATAGTCACAGAACTCACATTGAAAAAGCTTCTCTTTGGTAGGCATTCTCATGCACCTCTTGGAACTGCTGCAACTAATGTTACGGACATGAAAATCTCCAGTATCTTTACTTTTCTTCACTTTCGGCAGCGTGTCTTCACAACGAACCTTGTTGATGTGTCCTCCTATAACAACATGCTTTATTACAGTTTGAATGGCATCCAAATACTTCACAATTATGCCATTCATTTTCATCTGTTAGCTATAATAATTTAAAACCGGACAGAAAATATTTGACTGTGGTTTTTGATACGACCTTCAGAGGAATACTCAACATTACTTATACTACAAATTAAAGCAGACAAGTTTAATATGCGTTCATAAGTGGTAAAGCTTATACAAGTTTATACGTGTTTGAGATTCACCAGAAAGCAATTCAAATAATTCAAACGTACGACTTTGTTATTGTTGTTCAATAAAATCAAAGTCCACCTGTGTAATTCTAATAAATAAAACTGTAATGCTTTTTTTTACATTACATTAGATACGGAAAAGAGCTCAACCTACAGGCCCAACATTCTTACCCGAACAATACAGTGCCTGGTATTCAGATAGGTATACTGGTGGGATAGATCGATGCATACAATAAATTAAATAGATACTATCTTTCAAAATGTATTTAATGCAAAGGAGCAGGTGGCAATAATTTAGGTGGATCGCAAAAAAATTATTTGCTAGTAAAAGACAAAAATAATTTGCGAGGAATTCTAATAGGTCTACTACCAATCCACCACACATTTATTTCAAAGCAGTTCATTACCGGTATTATTATTTTATCATTATTTGCTATTAATATAAATTATAAACGTTGTTTATTGTTATTAATTATCATGATTATCATGTACAGTTATAACATATCGTTACTAAATTGGATATGATAATAAAAAGCAGAGACACCTTGCTAAAAACATAAAAAGAAATGTTATGGTTATAGTTGATCAAGAATGAATTACACCGAAGTCAACATTGTCGGCCCAACAAGTCTAAAACTGTTTATTCTTTGACTGGCTATCACTATCTGCTACATTCCACAGCATCATGCAATGAGAACCGTACCAGTGGATATCAACAACACGATAACCGTCATTGATGAATTGCTTGCACATGTTGACATAAATTTTGCTCGCTACCACGCACACAAGAACTTTATATATATTCACAATGTGACCCGGATCGAAGGATACCATTTCTTGTTACTATATAATAAAATATGAAAGCCTGGATCAATGTGTTCGCCACCTACCGATGAGGTCCCCAAATATAAATAATAGCACCTGTTCATCCATCCAATCTGAAAATTTACGTGGAATATACCACTTAGGTTGTCATAAGCTGTATTCTCTTATATCTTACAAAATACTGTTTTGCATTAAACTATGATAAAGATAGCCTGGAAGATATGCTCAAGTTATTTAATTTTAACCACAGAGTACAATCTTGAATGACCTATGTGCAAAACTGAAAATGATTGAGTGCACAAAAACATTCTGTAATAGATTTCTCACTTCTAATTTAATATTGATTAGGAAAAGATAAACCCACCTGCAACATGGTCATCGAATTTTGGACCTGAATGTTGAAGAAAAGATGAAGTTTGGTCATTGATGCTGAGAAGTGTTAACACAACCCTCACTGCAATAAAAACAAAAGACAGAGCCTATTCACACTAGTAACACTGCAAGTAGTTTTACTCCAAAAAATTGTAAAGCATTTAAAAGTTTATACTAGAAAAACTTGTCTAATGCACACAAATGAAGCTGAGAAACTCGGACATAGTATTTCAAATTGTAATAACATAACAGTTTATTATCACATAAAAGCCATTACACAAATGCTGGGTGCTGCAAGTCCTAATATTTCTAGCTTACATCTACAATAAAATTATGAGCTAATTTTCTGAGCTGGTTGAACTGTTGCACATTACAGTGTAACAAAACAACAGCTCTTACTTTTCTAATATTGGTACAGTTTAATGATGAGATGGTATAAAAACTCTGACATTTTCCTAATCATTAGTTTCTAAACTGAGCAAAAAATAAAACTGAAAAGTGTAGTAGCTAAACTGCCTTCCCAAACAAGTCTCAACATTTTGACTGATTAAATTAGTTTTGATTTTTAACTCTAAAATCACAATCTCCTACACTTCAAATATATCTCATTTTGTTACGATTTTTAGAATTACACAGGGCTAATTAGGGAATTAATGATCCACATTAAATTGAGCAAAAGTATTCTAGGGCAAGGGTTTTAATTTTTCTGTTGGGTCGTAAAATATTTGTGAATGAAGTGAAGAAAAAAATATTTTTCGTTATATTCACTGATGGATGTCTAGGCAATGTCAGGCATTTTCAGTGTGCTCAACGTTTACATTCAATCCTCTACGCCAGTCTTTCGTTGAGGAACTATCAGCCCATTTGTAGCAAGTTTTTTTCAATGTACATCGACCTCATTTTTTTTGCGTTTGTCAACAATTTTACCGTGTACATTGGCTAGCGAACGCCTAAAAAATTTACCCGTTGGTTTTTTAAAGAAGTCGTGTTGTCACTAATTACGGCACTGTACACTTTTGCGGCATGGTCCGGTTTCCTTATTGCTATAAATACATAACTATTTACTCCGTGGTGGGCCTACAGACCAACTTGAGCTTTTATAAATTTTAGCATCCTTTCCATGAGAGGCGTTTCATTTTATTATGTTATCGTATTGTGGCCATTTCTGGATGCATAGTGTTTGATAATTCTCAATATTTACAGCAAGTTCATTATCATTAAAACTATTCTATTGTTGTTATAATAAAAAAGCAATTATGATAAAAAATATTAAACCAAAAGTTATTTTTGTTGCTGTTGTTAGTGTACGTATTATTACTCATTAATATTGTCATAAATTAGTATTTTCAAAGGTGGCAGGCATGTCAGCGATGACACGTGATTCATGGACAGCTGCTACTTTTGAGCTTTTATGCTCTTTACATATATCGTTGCTCAAGCAGGATAATAAATATGGAAAGGCGGAAATGGTAAAGGTGAGCTTTACATGATGCAATCTTATTTTTTATCAGCTATTTTAAGCTTGTCTAATATCCTAATCATTTTGAATGTTGATAATAGTCTAAAATATTTTTAAGCAGCATTGGGACACCATCGTTGCCAAACTTAGAACAATTGGAAATGAGCCAAAAAAAATTTCAAGTTCATGGAAAGTTCCGGCAACTCAAAGCTGGTTACACTAAAGTTTGTTATAACAACAGAAAGACAGTTGAATGAAATTTTTTTCAGCCAAACACAGCTACATACCTACAATGTAACGTTTGATACTGAACGCTACACATACGCCATATAATGTTGTAGGATGAGGTAGGACGTTTAAAAAGTATGAAATGATGGAGCAGTTTTCAAAGATGCTAAGACCTCTGCTGTGGCAATATGAGGACTATCTCCAGAGAAGTAATTGTATTACAATTATTAATTAGTACATCATAGAAGCATAGAAAGCAAGAGAAGTTGAATGCAGCTTCTAGAATAATTGGTTGAAAATGATAACAAAAACATTAGCATTAGAAAAACTGGTAAACCATTTGATTGGTGAATAAATAATATAATATAATTGTTTGGTCCATGCAGTTGCCAACTTAATAATAATAAATAATAAAATATTCACAACAAACTGTTTGCAATTGTTTTGCGTTTAGATTACCAGCTGGGGTAGTATCTATCTCAATGTCAACATCCTCAACTGGTGTTGGTTCAGGCAATGTGCGAAGAAGAACAAGATTGTGGCATCTCATAGCAAAATTATGAGCTAAAATACAGCACTCTATTATTGTAACAGCTCTAGCAATAGAGTTGACATCCAAGTCTTTTAGTCAGCGCCATTGACCTTTAAGACGACCGAAGCTGTTCTCCACTTCAACTCTCTTAGCTTTATGGGTTGCATTGAATTGCAGCTCAGCAGTGCACGTGGGATTTACTATCGGAGGGAAAAGCCTGAATGTGCAAGGGTAGACAGAATCATCTAAAAAAACATAGCATACTGCTTTTCATAACAATATAATGGCTAGAGTGGTCACTGTAAACATTGGATCTAGCAAGCGATTTTACCAAGCAAGAATGAAGAAATCCTCTGGTACGCGGGCAAGTTTTTCTGGCAATTGGATGCATCGATACACCCTCTTATTATGTGCACTGCCGAAGGCTCAAATGTGGTAGTATGCAATCTCAAGGTTGTTTAGATAGAAAAGTTTTGCTTTCTTTTGTAAAATAGATCAGGCTTTCTGAATGGCCGCTTCAGGAGAACGACATGTGTACCTGTGTGCGACAAAACAATCGATAACTTACAGTGAGAAATTATTAATTTTTCTTCAACTAGTTTTAATTTAAAAATTTTTCCAACTATAAACTCACTTTCAACATAGCCTAAGCATCCAGGCATTGCTGAAGCCTCATTGACATAAACAGGGAGGCTCGTGGTGCCCCTCAGCTTGCTTGTGACCGCCGTCATGAACTCTGTTACAATATAATGAATAGAGATTTTGGCCGGTTCAAATCTATAATATAGAAAGGGGACAAGATAGTGATTTAATAAAAATGAAGCTGGAATGTCCAACAGTTTAAGAGCAGTTAAGCGAATACTCCTTTAAACACCTAAAACCAAGTAAGTAAACTTACTTCTCTGAGACAAGGTGGAAAGGACAGGAATTGGCCAGATACCATAGAGCGACTTATCCCTTCAGTTTGGCAGTTGGTGTAGAGTTATCACTCACAGGAATATTGAGGGCAGCAATGAGCTGATCAGCAATTCCTACAACGAAATATTTTACTCCACATAATATTTTCATTTAAAAAAAAACTGTCCTCTGAGACAAGCAATTTTTGTGGCATAATTTACTTTTAGTACCTCTGAAATTAGCTTTGAAGTGACCCTCACTCATTCCATCTATAACGTCAAAAAGTGCTCTGTCACCGCGGGCATCTTCCTCCACAAGTAACATACTTAGAATCGCCCGGTTACGTCTATAAATTTATAAAAATGGAAAGTTGTTACACCAGAACTTGATAAAATATTCAACATTTATAATTTATTACTAATAAAATTATTAATTATATGGAGTAAGTTGTTGACGATAGTTTCAATTTATTATTATCATTTCATAAACGGCGCTGCAACCTTCATCGATCGCTATAAATCAAATAACTTTCACATTTAAAAGAGTACAAAATTCAGCAAACTGTAATAATAATCAGTATTATTATTATTAGTAAACAAAAAATTATTAATTATCAATTTTTATTATTATAACTCTCAAACAAATAGAAATAACTAAATCGAATTTCATACAAATAATAACAACAATAATATTCACAATAATAATAACACTAATAACTAATACACAGCCAAATATCATTATAAATAATAAAATAATATAAAATAATATTTAATAATCACAATATTGTGTTTCACTGAACTGAAATAGTGTGTAGACATTAAACTTGGTTGTAGCAGTTAAACTAACATACGACATAGTTAACTGATGCAAAGCTGTATGATAGAATGTTGTCTTATCTGTGGTAGTGCCATAGTCGTCCAAACAGTTTGTACTTGGTGGTTTGCCGAGTGTTAATAACATTAACATAAATAGCAGACGATGTAGTTGTTGTCAGGGTAACAAAAATCTCGCAATGAATAGAGCTACTTTTTAACCCAAGATTTTAGATTGCTGGACTAAAAAGGAAAACGAAGATAACGCTAGGCAAAATTATGTAAAATGTATTCACTCACCTACTCTGATAAGTTATCGATCGAGGGATAAACGCGTTGATCAAGCTTTCTCAAATCAACGAGCGGAGACACTCAAAACGCCTCAATGTCAAAGAAAAAAAAGAGCGCCCATAAAGCTGAGTGAGTCATTACAGAATTGTTTATAATAATGAACAAGTCAATAATTGTTCAATGTTTACCACAATTGATGCCATGTTGTTCATTTGGGTAATAAAATCTTGGTACACTCATGTTATCAAATTTTTCTTCACCGATTTCTATACGCTCGCCAAAGTGATAACACGTTTATATAAAACCACAGGCTGTTCTCAAAGCTAAGTGATTCTCTGAGTCTCCGATATCAGCTCTTTCCCCTCGCTGCTTTACATCTAACAACTATTTCCAAATCTACAAACTGTATTGCAGTGCCTCGGAACCAGAGAATTTTTTGGGTTAATATTCTGGCAGCACTTTATGTAGTTCAGTATCAAAACTTCACAATTTGCTTCGGTGAACTCTCTGGACAAAATCACTATTGTTCTCTGAGACTTGATGTGTTATTTCATTACAGTGTAGATAGATTTACATGAAATTTTGGTTTTGTGGGTAAAGTAAATTGGTAAGTTTGTTGATGACAATAATTAGCATTGATAGACTACCCCACACGCCAACTCTACAGTGAGATAGCAGTCAGCCGTAAATGTGATAAAAATAATTACATCGACTAACCTTCGGAGTTCAATTTGACATCATTGTATTGAGGGTACATGTAGGTGTCTGCATCTACAAACAGTACATAAACACATGACATAGTACTGAAGCAATATAGAGAGCCTGATCTAAAGGAATTGAGTAAAACTCTGGCCTAATGAAAGTAGAAAGCTGAGTAAAACTGTTTTATAATACATAATCTGATGCAGGAGAGTTAAAATGTCTGAAAGTGACAAATTTTTAAGCTATGTTGTAGGTTGTAATGGCATATTAGAATTGTGATAATTGAAATCCATTTGACTCAAAATTCCAAGTGCATCGATATTACCAAAACCAATACCAGGTTGTCAGAATTGATAATATACCATTTCCATTTTAAATCTGAACTGTCATGGATTTCATATGCAAATCTCCAGCCGGAGTTGTCTTTTCTTTTATATCAATAAGTGCTAAATCGTCTCGACCACAACAGTAAAAATAATCATGAACTTTTCTTATTTGTTTTTTTTTTATCATATCTAAAAATCATCTTTTATTTACTATCTATGTCCAATTTTTTTCAGTCGAATAACGCAAACCTGTTCCAAAATTCCAAATAATGAGAAGTGAATTGTTTGATTTCAATTGATTTAAAAATAACTGTTTCAACTGTAATATTGTTTCAAGTTTTGAAACAATGGCCATGCAGTTTATCACGTGAATGACAGTGTGTACGTAATAGGAAGCCTAGCAACGTTAAACAATATGCTGACTCCGCCAATACACTCACAAAAACTCTGAAAATAATTTTAAACACAATGTTTTATGCTCTTAAAGGTTTCTACATAATGACTATTAAATGGGATGCCCTCCATCTAGGCAATAACCCAAATTCTCGCAAATTCACTTTATAGCCTTATAAACGTTGTGTATTGAGAAAAAATATTGCGTACAAGTCAGCATTTATTGCGCCTATGTTAAATATGGAAGTAACGAGAGCACGACTCCAGAAAAAGCTTTTTATTGGCAAAAACTACTAGAAATATATCAAATAGGTTTAATTTAGCCCAATATCTGTGGCACAGCACCTTTAACTCAATATCTGTGGCATAGAACCTTTAACTCATTATGCTGTTTGGAAAGTAGTGGTATAATGACGACTAGCATGAGGAAGGTTTATGTTTGTCAGTTACGGAATGCTCGCATGAATAATTAGGAAACAAGTGAATTAGTCATAACAACAGCTAGCTTTTCATGTTTCTAATGGGGAAGACGATGCTATTACAGCAGACATCAGTTAAAACCAGCTGAAAATAAGAAATTTTACATAATTATATCCACCGAAAATCTCTGGCAAGCATACAGCTCATTTATTTTGTACTGATAGCCGTTGATAAAAGCTTATTACGCATAAATCGATTTTTTCCATGTTTATGTTTTAATTTCAGACGATTGTGCACTTCTTTCTGATAAAAAGTTGAGCAAACTTACTTGAGTTACTGAACTGTTTTTATTGGGCAATCTTGAGACTAGTTGGCTGAATATTCAACCACTTTTCATCTTCAAATCGTGATTAATTATTAAAACACAAAAGTCTTAGGCAAAATGTAATAAAATTAAAACAAAAGCATTCTGCTTTGTTGATTGACTAATAAGCGCTATTGGTCGAGGATGAACCTTATCTGTAACTACTGCTTTGTTCAACTATCAAATATAACTTCAAACAAAAATGTTCAATTTTAAAAATTTGCGATTAAACCATATTGTTATTGTGACATGTTGAAACTAAACGAAACAGGAAAAGTATGTGCTTTTAGTGATTGATACGAAATGTGTGAGACAATTTATAAATGTGCAATGTTTATGAAACCAGCAGATCCAATTACTAAATCATATACAGCAATGCTGAGCCCTTCAGAACCATTGAATCTGCATGTACACTAGTAAGTCATTAATCAAGATTTCAGGAGTAAACAATTACTATGTTTCTGTATCATGGCAAAGTATCTCCAAATCTATGTGGTTTGTTACCACTAATAATTGGCGACAAGGGCATATATCTCCACAAGTATAAGTCTATCACAGTTGGTTAAAACATGCCCATTGGGGCAATTGCAGTCAATATGTTGTTAAGCGCATTTTCGCCGAGTAGCGTGGCGGGTTGTTTTTATAATAATTTTCTTATATTGTGTAAGAATAAATAAATGAAAAAGAATTATGACAGAGTTGTCGGCTGGCAAGGAAAGCTGTGTGGTATTTAGTAGCACATTGGCCATCATTCAATAAATGATATACTCATTATTATTAGTTAGTAATAATAGAGGAGAATCAAATGAACTTTTGTTGAAAAAATATCACCATTTAGTTTTTATTACTGCAATAATTAATTACCAGCAGCAGAGATTTGTTCGCTTCAAATTGTTTCATAAATAACCATGTAATAAAGCACAAATGATCATCGTTCGCTGATAATATAAAGGCCTGGCCACACTAACATGTTTCTGAAATCTTAATCACAGTCATTCCTCATCAAATGTTCAAACTGCCACACTATCACGAACCTAAATAATCAGTAACCAATAAGTGGCGACTAGTAATTTTGCTCGAACCTATTTTTGCATTGATAGCAAATAAATATAAATGTTTGACTCACTGTTTACGTTATTAACCAATCACAGAGCAGAGATTTTTAACGAATGATATCGGTCATTATTGACGGTCAACAGCTCCACCTTCCAAAATGTGTTGAGCAATAAATGCTTGTGAACTCACGCATGTGCACATTCAATTCGTTTATCAATGCGTTGGAAAAGTTTGTTGGTGCGGCTGGACCTCACACACACACACACGTGCAAGCTAATGATACTATGCTACCACGCGGATACAACATACAACGGATAATTTGCAGCTTCCTTTTTTATTACGCATTCCAATAGCAATAAACATCTGGCATTCAACTTATCGCAAATAAAGAGCGACTTGTGTTTTTTTGAAAAGTCCCACGACAAATTTATCGACAATGATGTTTCTAACAGAAACTTATTATTATCGCCGGCAGTATCGATAGTTTGTCCTGATATGGAAACATAGTAAATATTTAAGGAGTGTCCTTTATATTAATCTTTGGCCACAAATAGCTTTGCTCAAGTAATAATTATAGTAATTCTTACCAGAATCAACAACAGATTCGGTTCTGTTACCTCTCATCTCCATACCTATAAAATAAAAAATACTATAACAAAGGGGATACCTACCATGAAAAAACGTATGTTACAACCTTTTGTCCTTAACATAACATTTGTATAATGCATTAATTCAATCTTAATTGAAAAGAATAACCATCTAGCATCTCAATTTTATAAAAACTGATAATTTTGTTACATCCAAGTAAAGCATCACTAAATTACCTTCCCCTCTGTTGACTGAATGTGCATTCAATTTATGTCAACATTAAACTATGTAGGTAATTATTTAACCACACGAAGCTATTTGAATGGCTGCCATAGATTTCCTTAATATTAACTAGTTTAAAAAGCATTAACCGCACTGGAACATAGCAATTGTAATGTCTGCTATCATTATTGTTGAGCTATGCAAAGACGTTATATTTCATTAATTGCTTTTGTGTATTTTTTTTTCGGGTCCCAATAGGTTGCTGGTTTTATTACAAGAACAAAAATGAAAAATACAGAAGATAGCAATAATTTATCATTAGCTTGAGCGCTCAACAAATATAGAGTGGGTGGTTCAAGAAAAAGCAACTCTGACATAAAAAATGAGGCCCAGTAAAGGTTCAGAGCTACCAGCAAACAGTCAATATGAACATTGATTGAAAAAAAATTAACAGATTCATCAAAGTGAAGTGGTTCAATTTGAGAAATAAACAAAAACACAATTTCTATAGATTTATAACTATTTCAATTGTTACATATGTTGGTTTGATCAAATATTTGTCACTGTGAGAAAAGCGAATAATCATAACATATTGCTGTGCGCACATATTACACATAACATATCATTGTGTGCACATATTACACAAAACATATCATTGTGTGCACGTATAACACATAACATATCATTGTGTGCACGTATAACACATAACATATCATTGTGTGTACATATTACACATAACATATCATTGTGTGCACGTATAACACATAACATATCATTGTGTGCACGTATAACACATAACATATCATTGTGTGCACGTATTACACATAACATATCATTGGGTGCACATATTACACATAACATATCATTGTGTGCACGTATAACACATAACATATCATTGTGTGCACGTATTACACATAACATATCATTGTGTGCACATATTACACATAACATATCATTGTTTGCATATATTACACATAACATAGCATTGTGTGCACATATTACACAAAGGAGAATAATAAATAGCAGTATTTTAGTTATTTAACTACCTATGAGGAAGGACAACCCTCTTGATATTCAGCGGCTTATAATGAAAGAAAATTCCTTGATTTCTCTGTCTGATAAGGAAAGATAATTCCTAAATTATTCAGCTACCAGTAATATGCTCTCAGTAAATTGCTCTTTTTTGAAAATTGGTCAGTGAGTAGGTAAAAACTACTACATCACACATGAGGGACAATGCAGCTGAATTATGATGGGCTCTGCTCACGATGCCAGCAGGCAAGGCTTCCCTTCATTGACTGCTGTTTGACTTCCAGCACAAGTTGTCATGAGAAATGAAGTCTTCAGCTGGGCGGTAATATTTCAAACATACTTTTTGAGGGAAAAAATCCAGTCACTCCATAGGTTTAGGAGCTGATGCCTAACATTAGCTGACTTTTACTTACTGGAAAAAACTTGTTGCAAAGGTGGAATGTATTGAAGCCACTCGGTATATGTAGGAAAACACGAGTGAATTGTTTTGACAAGCTAAAGATAAAATGTCTGAAATTGCTAACAAGCAACCAACAGCCTAATGCTAGTAATTTGGGAAATGGAGATAAAGCCGATAAAAGTGTATACGCCAAGAGTTGCTGACTTTCAGGTAATTGATTCTATTGGCTGAAAATATAAATTGACTGAAAAGCTCTTTCAATTTCAAGGAAGGGCGCCCCAAACTAACAAAACTCTTAAAGTAGGTGCAAGGTAGGTATACCACCTCCGAGATGACAGAAAGGTAGTTTTTAGAAACTAACGTCTTTGGCATTGACGATACAGTCATACAACTATTGATAATTTTCAAAGTCTATGGTCACGGCATATTAAGAAATTACGTTTTTATTTTTAAAAATAAAAAATCTTGCCACTTTTTTATTAGTCCGAATTGCTAATTTAAACTCCTTGATAAGTTATTTTTTTAATTTTCACTTTGAAACTAATACCTTTTTTTCGCCTGATTGCATTTTGAAACAGATAAACAAAGATATAAGAACAAATTGAAAAACAAAACTGAAACATACAATTTTATATAATTCAATATGGCGATATATTGTTTTGGGTAATTGAACTGACTGAGAAAGATATCCCTACCCCTATTGGAGGATTACAAAGTGAAGTGATTATATTTTCATTGGATGTTCCGACAATTGGCTGGCTGACAGTGACATCCCACCAACATTGTAACTACTGAAAGGATTTATAAATCCATAGGTTTTTGATGTATAGTTTTTTTCTATAGACCAAGCTTTTTACAGGAAGCCATAGTTCAGTTTTGCAGGTTTATTATTAACTAGGTTAGGCTGTTCAAAGTTGTGCTATTTAAACAATGGTTAGGTTTTTAGATCGCTCATTTCAGCCAATTTGATGATGTAGACAGTTGATGGTTGTTTTCGTTGGGAGTAACTTTTTATTGAGCTGCCACTAAATAGGTTGCCACTTTCGAGGCTCAGACTAGTTATCGCAATAAAAGTATGCTAAAAAATTTTACTAAATTGAAGTTTACTGTTTTTTTCATGCTTGGAACTGAATAATAAATATTAATGAAAACTCATAAAAATTTCTATATCTTCATAATTTTCAACAGCTTTAACCATAAAACTTTCTCATAAACAGTCAGGGATGACAACATGTAGATAAAAAAAACACTGAATGTTCCATATTCAGATGGAAGATATGCTATTAAAGAGTTTGATTAGGAGGGTGGTTATGTGGTAATAAGTATTAGATGTGCCAACCGGTTGTGCTCAAAATTATTGACGAGAGAGGATAACTTTTAACAACCATGCTTACAATTTCTTCTACGTAACGAGTTTTTTTTTGTGTAAATATAAAAATAGACATAAATATAGACTGTAACAATTAAAATTTTCTGGAATATAAAAATATACTTTATTAGTGTATACATATAAATAATACTCATATTTCCATGGCAATAAAAATTATAATACGACTACCGCTACTACAACTAACTACCACTTGGTTAAACTTTATCGTTGTAAAATTTCCTTTTTTCTTTCACTTAATTGAAAGTCAATAAATTATTTTTGGGATCAGTCAGGTGTCAATTTCTCTTCTGAAAACCTCAAGCAAGTACATTTGGACATTTATATACGGATGATTTCTCCTACATGTAGTTTCGTTAATCAGGACATTGGCTAATCAACAGGCGTACTCATCTTGCTCAACGAATCATAGCACGAGCAATTAGCTCTCTATATAGAGAAACCCCGATTGCAGCCCAGTGTAGGTGATATATTTACCTGCAATTACTAAACATGTTAGCGAATATAAAATCTGCGCAGCCGAATCGAAAACTAAAAGAAAATTGCGGTTGTTTTCTAATAAGTAAACTGATCTAGACAGATAATTAAATCAATTGACATAGAAAGCTGCAGAAACAAGTGAAACAGAAACTACTACTATTTAAGTATTTTCAGAAGGCTTGGTCACCAAATAAAGCTGTGAATCTTTCAACAAGTGGACCATTTGTTTTTCAAATATTCATTTTTTTCATTTCTGTTTACACTGCATACAAAATAATAAAACATTTTTTCATATGCTTGGTGCACTAATGAAAAAAAACTCCTGGCACTTCGTATCAAAAAAATTGCTGCCAGAGTTTTTATCTTTTAGACAAAACCACAATTTAATAATAAAATGGAATGTAGCGTTATCTGATAGCTTCCTATAACTACGATGACATTTATCTTGAAGCAATAGCAATTTCAAAACATCTTTTGAGTTGTGTAATGAAGACGAAAGTGTTTTATTTTGATTGAAACAATAATTTGGCTGCTTAACATCTTTATTGTATACCTAGGCTTCGTTTGTGATAATCAGAAAAAATGATCAGAATTGTCTGCCATTTTTATTGTAAACCGATCACAACTTAGATCAGATACGAAATAATGGTATTGATCACGCTTTCGACCTCCTAATTAAACTCCTTGGTGCTATGCGTTACAGATAGACTGGTGGTTTTTCCAAGAGATCACTGCCAACTGAGCTAATAGAGAGAGTGTGGCCAACTGTGTCCAGTGCATTTTGTATGAAGCTCACTTCCTGTGGCGTCAAAAAGTCCGCTGGCGTCTATATGTTAACACAGATCAGGGCCGTAGCCACATTGAGGCAAGACGAGGCTCATGTCTCGTCTGAAAGTTTAGGCAAAAACGAGAATTTCCAACTCAGAAAACGGATTTTCCCCAAAAATTTCATGCTTTTAACAGTACTTGGTATTTCCACAGGGATTACCGTTGGTGCACGGACGTAGCACTAGTTCTATTACTGTAATCACGGTGCTTAACATCAAAACCCAAACAAACATTAGAGTCTCAAACTACAACATGCCATTTCCTGAGTGCTTATTACTGCAATAATATTTTTGCCAAATTATTTTTCAAGGTATTTTTCAATTTCCGTGGATGACTACTGTTGTCTGCTGTACTTTATTTTTAGTTATGGTTCCCACTTCCCACGGCAGAGAGTTCAGGGTACAGTGCCAAGGTGTTGTTTTTTTTTTAAATGAGAACTAGTAAAAAATAAATAATAATAATCAATCCATCAACTGATAATAAATAATTATTAATATATTGACTCATAAAAATAAAAATCTAGGTTTTCATCTAATCCTTTTAATATAAATTTTTCACCAGTTTATATATTTTTGAATTAGTTTTATTTATTGATATTAATTAACAACAAATAGTTATTTATTTCAATATTTTTTTTTATTTTTTTTAAATCATTATTTGTATACCTAATTAAATAATTATTATTATTTATTACCATTGGTTATTATTTATTTAATAACAATTCACAATAATAATTATTATGATAGTTCTAATAATAATAATAACTATTATTGTTAGTGCTATTATTATTATAATGATGATCAGGGGCGTTTTGAGTTAAAAATCCAACCCACTAACAAAATATAACCGCGCGAAGCGCGAAATTTTTTTTGTTAGGGGGTTGGAGGAATTTGTTAAGGGGTTGCCTGTTAGGGGGTTCACCATGAATGTTAGGGGGTCGAGTTTTACTAATGTTATACTATATTATTATTTATTGGCTAATCATTATTCTGTTTTTTAATTTTTGTAGTTTATTAATGATGATAATAATTACTATTATTATTATTTTATTATTTATTTAAATGTGTTTTATTATTTTGATTATTTATTGTTATTATTAATATATTTTTATTTATTATTTTTTTAATATTATAATAATAATAAATAATAATATAATTTGACTGACTGCTTCAAATTACTATTAACTGTTATTTATAACAATTATTATAAATAATAATAATCATCATAAATAAATAATAATAATTAATAATTAATAAATTAATAACAATCTAATGATTATAAATAATATTAATAGTGAAGTGGGGGGAAATCCAATCATTATTAATTATAATAATTTTAACCACCAAGCCACATACAGACAGTCGTTAGTTGTTGCATAGCAGCTTTATTATTTGCGTCTTGTTTAATAATGTAAAGAAATATTTCTTTATGGTAGAGCTTTTATCCAAAAGCACGAATATTCATTTATTTGATTGGTCAACCATATGTTCATGAGCCAATGATGTGCCTTGTTAGTTTTTTGATAACTTTATTGTTTTATCACAAGGGTGGGTCAATGTCTATCCACAAAAAAAGTAAAAGTATGTAGTTGGGCTAGGTCTATGTTTCATGTTGTAATGCTAAGATAACTCCAAACAATCATCAGAAGAAAAATCAATCCCCGCAAACCAAAACAATACCCGACAAATTTGACCCCCTAACGTTAGGGGGTTGGGAGTTGTACCCGCGACTGTTCGGGGGGTCGGGGGTACTCAATACGCCTCTGATGATGATAATAATTAATAACATTAACACCAACTACTGTTGTTATTAGTTATAAATATATGATTTATTTGTCATATAAAGTAATATATTATTTAATTTAATGTGTAATAATATGGAATTGACATAAAATTGCAAAAGACTAATGATACTATGTATCTAATTGTTATTATAATGACTCTGAGATAAAGTTGTTAACTTATTTAACTCACTGAGCAGCTCGATTATTATATATCTCTATTACTATAATTAATAATAGTGCAAATAATAATAATTTTTTATTGCTGCTATTATTATTTTTTACAGCTAACAATAATATTGATATTATTATAATTCTTACGAAAAAACTATGATTACTACCATCATTATTATGATAAATAATAATTAGTTTACAGCAACATACAGCTTGATAACCTACTCAATTCATTATTTTATACTTGAGTAGTGGTGGTAGCAGAATTGTTGTTCTATTTACATATACCTACATCTTATAATCATGTTAAATTCTACTACCCTTCTTTGCTTGAGTTATTTGACGTTTTAATTATCTATTATTTTCCTGCCATTTTGTTTTGTTCATTAATAATAGCAATAAATTTGTTACTACTGGTAACTAAACGATTATTATAGTTCTTATTATTACTGCAACTACCACTACCATCAACACAAAATTTAGGGGAAAACTTTATTTTTATGGGACACGTAGCAAATGCTAAGTAGTAAACTTACATACATCCTATCACTCTCTATGGAGTACTGCCACCTGTGATAAATAGCTGTCAGCAAGGAAGGAAGAGGTAATTATACTAGCAGACATTGATCACAAATATACTTACTAACAAGAACTTATTGCTACTGGTATTGCCAATCAAAGCGAATTCAACTTTGTCTAACATGACCATCACTGCAAATTCTTTTTATTGCCGTAAAAGATGGAACAAATGAATTGCAACGGGTTCATGACTGCAGAATAGAGCAACCGATCTTGAACTACCTATGTAATATAAGGGTCTACAGCTTTTTCCTCTCTCAGTTTAGCTTCATTTATTGGTATGTAGCAGAACAGAAATGCAAAAAAGTTGTCTCATTTGTGTGGGTATACAAATATCTCATATGTACATACACGCCATATATTCATATGAACTTGGCTCATAGATGTTTTAGATCACTAAAAATTTGTTCATAATACAACCTTTTGCAGATGCTTTGATTTTTTGTCTTTTTATTGTAAAACCTGTAAAATTGCTTTGGCGGCTGGGGCGCTGCCCCGAACCTGGCCAGGGGGCCTTGGCGGCCTCCTGGATCCGCGGCCTTGTGTGGGTGATCGCCTCCTCTGATAATAAATCCTGGCTACGGCCCTGTAGATCCGAAAAGTTTTTTTTTAGATTATTCTGTGATGTTGATCAATCTAAAACCTAGAAATGTCTTTTTGGTTTAACATTTTTCTTAGTTTCAGTGCAGAAAATAGCTTATAATTTAGTGTGTATTAAGACAAAAAAATTTATATATAAATTCGTCCCGCATGGTTTTTTCAATTTTCGAAATATTTCTGCGTGGTTAATTTTTTAATAACTTGGGGCCAGAAGATGCTAGAAACAAAATTCAAAAAGGTATCAAATGGATACCATTTACCATGCAGGCTTAGCCAATCATTGCACTGCCTACATAACTGTGGACTTGAAAAAGTAACGGGTAAAAAATGCATTGTAAACCTACAATTTCCTATTGCGCCATGGGCGCTTAAGATTTTAGTATGTCATCCAGATTCCCTGTTATTTTACCAACCCAATGGTACACTATTTATCATAAAGCAATCACATGATGTAGACAAAAAAAAATAAATTTACTGGAGAGCCATATTGAAATAAATAGACAACTTCTATAAAACTCCATTAACTAATTTGCGTGACAGATGGTCATGTGTCACTGATTTCTCATCAATGCAACAATACCATTGTCACCAATCTTAATGCGCTAACCACAAACCATTGTTTTTTTAAGCAAAAGTACATTTGCTCAATTATTTTTCTGAGACAACCACTGGTGTGACATAAATAATTTTTGCACCATTGGATGGATAACAATTTTTTCTAAAGGCTGATGCTCTATTTGAGAAAAAATTGTCAAAATAAAAATTACACTTGTGCTTGCTATATAATTTATTGAATTCAATGTGAAAATTATTAATTACAGCTGGCTAACAATTTTAACAGTGTCCTCGGCATAATAATAGTGTTATATTTTGTGTGTACCAGCATTATGCAACTAGCATTCCACATTACTAACAATATTTGTCATTTGTAATAGATAATAATTATTTATTAATTATTATTAATAAATAATTATTATTATGTATTGTTATCCATAGCGTAAATGAACGATATTAATATTTACCTATGCATGATTATCAAAAACAATGCTCACTGTTTACTCAACACCATGGTCATTCTGACAGCTATTATTTATTATGTACGCAATAATTTCACTCGACTCGAAAATTTTACTTCCTACAATCATCACCAATAATAATTGATACTAATCAGTGTCATGTATTATCCGTAATTGGGTAAGACTTATTAATAAAATCATGATAAATAGCTAATAAATTTTTTTCATATGTTGTATTCTCTGTTAGATTGAATTAGGGGGTAGAAATAGGGGTAGAAATATTTCAAAGCAAAAAATGCCTTTGCTGTAATTTATTATATGAACACCATTAAAATGCTGTTAACAACCACATTATTTAGAGCCCTGTTTGACCCTCTGTAAAAGCTTGCTCAACAAGGAACTGTCCAACCTGTTAGTTTGTTGAAATGATAAATCTTTGAAGAATCAAAATAGAAATAAAAAATGAGAAAAAACTGGACACAGTTTTTCTATTCTAGGGTGAAAAGTCTGCCTCCCAATAATGATATAATATAGCAGATTCTGGTACTTCTGCCATAACTACAACTAGAAATTACGTCATTGTCCACACTCTTCACATATTTATCACTCTGGCTGCCATGCTTCTGTTGTGTATGTAATATTAAGTGTAGAGAATTTGCCTCGTTCAGAGGTAAACAATATTTGAGGTTAAGTGAATAGCCAACAGCTGTATTTTAATATTATTTCAAGAAGTAATAAATTGTTATTGTAAATCATTGTGTATGTATGCCACGCATCATAATTGCTTATTACGATTCTTATTCTTGATATTACTAACATTGTTTAGTACAATATCAATTATTATGCACAATATCATAGCATTGGTTTTGTAAATTTTAATCATTTATCAATTATTACCAAATAAGTTTAAGTTTTTATATCACTAATCATTATTACTACACTGATATAAACTTGAATTTAATATATTTAGTCATGTGAAAATGCAAAGAAATGTAATAGCATATACTAATGTCTTATTTCTATGAATCAAGGAATTAAATATCAAAAAGACTTTTTGGCTCACTTAAATTATTGGGCATAGCCCAGCCGAGTGCAAAGATGATGTGAAGGGAATCGTGAGAAGCCAAGTGTTAACGGACTGGTTATGAAAATATTGTTTATAAGTTTTTTTTCAGTACCACAGCACACAACGTTTTAACTTTCCTATAATTAGTTGAACTTTCCTAGAACTTTGACGAGTTCTCAATTTCTTGTTATTTAATGACAATTGCGAGTCAGCTTTCATACAAGTTCACTTTTTCTCATACATTGTACACATAATGAACACCTGAGTGGTACAAATCAGTGAGGTTTGGTCATGCAGACTAATAAACAATAAGAAAAATACCAATAACCAATAAATACGTAATACTATCATCAATAGTTGATAATTCCTAAAAGCATGAATTCTTCTTAATTTTCAGGTCTTGAGCTGAGGATTGATGTATTGGAGGACCCTTTAGGCCCACTCAATCCTGATTTTCAAGCTTGCCAAAAAGTCATTGGCATCATAAGCTCACCGCATCAGCTGAATTTCTATTTACTACAACATTATGACTACGCCATCTTCCAGTTGTGGGCATGGAAAATTATAGTTATTTAGCTTCATTCATGTCAATTTTCGTATAATTAATCTTGGTTTAAAATGAAATCTGATTGGGCAATTTATTTAGCCTTGGGTCGACTGAACTCCATTGGCGCAGTAATAACGAATCTCTATGAAGACATCCCATCAAAATTTGGTTCCAAGATTTACAGGTGGTTTTACTATTAGGCGCCATTTTTCATTTGGTGTGAATTTTCACCTTGCACACATAAAATCAGAAGTTGTGGTTTCGTTCGATACGAATATAATTATTGTAAACACATCTTAAACATACACTTTTTAATTGAAGTCAGTGCTTGTTTATTTTGCAATCTTCATATGTGAAATCGAAAAACGAAGAATGACTAAAATGATTTGTCAGGTGGTTCAATGTGAGAATCATTCTGTACCTAATCCAGAAAACAAAAAATAATTTTTTTTTGATTGTTTTGATGAGGGAGGGAACAATGAATGGTGGTCACAGAAAAATAGACAGTAGTGTGTAGAATAATAACAAAAAAAGAATTAATAAAAACAAAAAAAAAACGGGATCTGGTTGAACAAATAATAATTGTGCGCGAAAAAAAGAAACATATTTCCGACCTGAAAATGACCTCATTTTAAGCAGTGAAAAAACTGGCGGGAATTTATAGAAGAGGGGTATTTTGCAGGATTGTAGATCAGGATTGAGTGGGCCTAGATGGTCATCCAACACATCAACCTGCTGCAGTAAACCCAAATATTCAGCAGATCACTAAAAATTGCTCAATGCAGTCATGCTTTAACAACAGAAAAGAAAAGAAAACAAAAACTAATTTTATATAATAATGAGAAACTGAGTGATTCGTAATTACAATAATTCAGTAACACAGTGGCTATAATAAATTATTGCAGTAACACAGTGACTGCAGATAGATTTAACTATGAAAAGTTATGACTCAATTTAGTTTTTTTCCAAAAATATCTCCAGTTTTTGTCTCATTGTGCCTATAAATGGAAGTTAAACTTCCACACAAATAACTGATCAATTGTCACCTTAGAAATTTGTATAAGAAGTTGATATCGGTATGCTGCGATGTTCAAGGGCATACTACTCACACTAGACGGTTCAAAAAGCCTTAATTAAAGCAAATAATTACCTGAACTAATAAGCATCAGGGTTAGTTTGCACAATATGTGTAGGTTACTCAAAACTTTAGATATGTCATGTGCTGTTCATTGAGTATACAAAAGTATCTATATGTTACATTTTAATTAGGGCCACTAATAAATTAATTGATGATTAAGAGCTATGTTTGCCCAATCTTTAGCAAGACAATGCAAAATTGAGACGATTACATTACAGACATGGACATAGTTGCTTTGGTGCACATATGTGGCGCAAACAGTCTTTTCCTTCCCCCAACTACATGAGGAGCTACTAGAAACAAAATGCACACTTAAATTTTGAGCTCAGTAATAGCCACCCCACGGTGACCACTACCTGTGTATAAAAATTGCTTTTCCACCCCACCGTTGAACTTCCTAAGGAGAGCCCTGTATAGTAGTAGCACCAAAAGTTTATTGGGACTTGCATTACTGGCCTCAAGAAGATAAAATCAAAGAAAGAAGACGTTGAAAGTATTACTAGAATCAGAACATGTCTATTTCGGTAATAACAAGCGAGTTGTTTTTTTTTCTTTTTTTCATAGGCCGGTTTTATACCCTAAAACAAAATTCAAAATAATTACAAGCGTTCAAAATATACTCAATTGAAAGGCAGCTTTACAACCTATTCAAGCTTATAGCAGTTCAAATTTTATTATTTTCTTGATTATTTTGAAAACCAGGAGTTATCTTCTTTATGATTTGTTTGGTATACTATGACATTTCATGGAATATTTATGTTGTTTTAAACTAATGTATCTAATGTATTACAAACACCTATTATTTTTGTACTTTGTTCGACAAACAGGTCGCAAATACTCTTATTGTCTCTATTTTCTTCAGCAAGAATGTGTTGCAGATCCTCAAAACACTAATACGAGTGCCAGCAGTTTCAAAGTTGAGATGAAGACTCTTCGTTATCCCGTGTGTTAGGACTTGCTAGTTAGGAGACTCAGGTGAGCAAAAGAAACTTGGCGTGACGCCATTTGCAAGCACAAATTTTGGAAACATGCTGTTGCTGCTTCTCAGTAGTCATCTGATTGGAATAAAAAGGTGAGTACCGACAGCCCAGAGTGTTTACCTTTGGGTAAGTTCTTGGAGTGCTGCCCAAATTACTTGGAGGCAGCAGGCCAACACGTGAAGACCGATTGTTCAGGCCGTGACTTGCGATCTAAACATCAACAACAAAACATCACTCTCCTAAAAGTGGCCCAAAATCCACCAAAGGTTCAGCAGTAGGCCTGTGAAGTGGAAAAAGCACTTATTTAACTAAAAGTACATTTTGAAAAACTTGTTTCAAAAGCCAATTATCAGAGGTGTTGCAAATCAATAGTGATTCAAATACTTTGATTTGCAAATACTTGATTTGTGAATTGATTTGCAGCCTATTCAGCTTATTCAATGATTTCAAATAATTGACTTGAACACCAGTTGATTTGAATTGATTTGATTTGAGTCTCAAACAAAATTCATTTGCAAAATGGAGATTTCAAATCAAATCAAGTCACTAATTTTTTATAGTTTTCACATTTTATACTAAAATAATGATGAACAATGACACTAACGATAAAGTATCGTTGATGTAGCGATGTCTTCAGACAAGAAATATAAAAAAAGCATTAATAATAACAGCTGTTAATTGGCCCTTTAGACTTATGTTGTGAGGGGAATTGTTATACCAACCCCATTGCTCAGATGCTGGGATTCACAGCCTACAAAAACAACGATCCAACTAGACCAGCAGAAGAAAACCCTAACTATAATAATGATCACGAATAAACACATTATTATTATTTCACAAATCTGAATTGCAGTACTCGATTGCTGCACTGTGACTATTATTATTATTATTTGTTATCATTAACTATTGTTGTTTATGAAAATTAATTAAATAATAATATTATCAGTTATTATTATTGTTTTCTATTATTATCATTTATTATTATTATTATTCATTGTTAATTATCGTCACTTCAATTACCATTAATTAATTATTATTATTAGTCAAATATTGTTATTTATCATTATTCTTATCAATTGATTATTATTACTATTATTATTAATTATTGTTTTCATTAATATTGTAGAGGACCGGCGACGTCAAGCACTCCCACCGAACATTACATACGGTTACAAACACTTACACTTACACTCATCTTGTCTTAGTTCTATGTCTAGTTCTATGTTTACTACATGTCTCGTTCTATGCATACGATATCCCAGATTAGATACATGTGACAGTTCTATGCCCGCGCTTTAGGGCAGACATTTCTATGTGCATTTTATTATTATCATTTTAACTATGTAAACTTATACGCATGCCATGTGAGTTCAGCCATGCATTCACTGTTGTACCACCCCTTGTATTTTATTTGCACACGCTGGCCAATCAATTGTGCCAGGTGTGGCCTCTTTTGTTCACTACTTGTCAGTCACTTTTATTATGTAACAGTTTACATAAATACGCATGTTCTAGTCAAATAAATCAGAGTCAGCTTGCACACTCTCAGAAGTTTCTTTGTACATACAAATAACTTCACTGCGCACCATTACTCAAGTAGTAATATACAGGCAGATCAGTCTGAACCTCTGCTGGCCGAACTTAGCTTTGACTAACTTCGCCTTCAATGTTCGACCTCTGCACAGCACTACAAAAAGACAGCCGAACCTCTGCTGGCCGAACCTAGTTCAACTAGTTCGCCCTTCAAAGTTCGAACTCATTGCACACACAAAACAACAGCTAACGCAACCGGCAGCTCACTAGTTACTGAGATGGTCAACCACCATTCTCCAGTATACTAAGTCGACCTGTGGAAGGGTTGTATCGCTAGCACACTAGACACAGTTGCCATTACAGTTCGGGAGGTTGTGCAGGTAGGCCGAGCTACCAACTCACACCCCCACAGTGAAATCCTGCACAATATTATGATTATTAATAACCATTATCCATCCTTATAACATTGTTTTTATTTACTGTTTGGTTTTACCAATGTAACTTTTAGCACAGTGAGCCATGCATGATTGGTAACAAACAGGAGTTGTATTAAAAATAATTAAAAAAAATTATAATAATAATATATAATACTGATCAGTATTATATATTATTATTGTAATTTTTTTTTAATTATTTTTAATACAATTCCTGTTTGTTACCATTCATACATGGCTCACTGTGACTTTTAGTAGTTTAGAATAATTTCTCTCTCTCTCTGACAACTTTGTTAAGATGAAGAATTAATCATTATATTGATTTCAACAAATTCAAACAAAAGGTTTTTCATAACAAAAAGTCTTGTGATGAAAAATTTTTGCTATTCTTTGTCAAATCAGGTTCAATTATGGTAATTTTTTTGCATATTAACTATTATTTACAAGTTATCAATAGCAACTAAGTAAACAATATTTTTAATTATGTTACTTAACCAGTTCAATATTTAGATAAATATAATTTTTCAGTTCGGAGACCAAGCGCTTATCACTTGTTACCCCTAACTGCAATGGGTTATTAAGACAAATGATTTACCAATCAATCGCGATACAATAGTTTATTTAGCATGCAGCCCCAATATTTATTATGGTGAAAAAATTCTTATCAGTATCACTGATTGACATTTGTGTTCCCATCAAAATTTACTTTTGCCCCACCCATGTATATGCTCTGAGTGGCAGTTTTTTTTATTATTTTTTTAGGCTTTACCGGAAATTTTATTTGACAATTGCATTCAGCTAAAACTGGTGTGTAACAAGAAGCTAACCATGATGATGGGTGATGCGTGCAAACAATTTTTGTAAGCGTTTGCGGAATTTATGTGTGACAAAGTTGCGTGAGAGTAACAAGGAAGTCCATTCTATTACGGCAACATCAGCTGGATTAGAGAGATGCCGCACGATAATCATTTGACATGTTAATAAGAAAAACCAAGACCATTGAAATTTCACCCTAATAATGCATTAACGACACGATATTTATTATGTTGCACACATTTGATATAGTGAAATGAACATTACTGCAATAACTATAATATCAGCTGACACTTTGATGCGTCATGGAACAAAAACATTGCTGATCATGGTAAAATTAGTTCCTCAAAATGAAATCGCATAGTAAGCGCATGACCGAGCCTTCTACAAGAAATACATAGGTGTATGGTGACAAGCAGTAGAGTGCTCCTCCCATAGCTGTTTGAGTAAATGCTTGAGGTGTTACAGTACTTGGATAACATATGAAGGAGGCTAAAAATTAGTTTGCATCACCAATATTGTTTAGGTAACGCTTATTTTCCTGACTTGCAAATCAATTTCAAATCATTTCAAATATTTGAATTGATTTGAATTGTTACATCGCAATTTGACTTTGATTTGATTTGCCACTGACCCGGTTCGGACTTGATTTGATCTGCAAGCTTCATGATTTGTACTTGAATTGATTTGCGAAAATGGTGACCTCTGCCAATTATTGATGTGACGTTTGAAAATTTGATCTCATTGTTTGTATCCACAACATATTATTGATTTACCCATTGAAAGTACTAGTTTAAAAAATTTCAGACCACTTTGAAAACTCTTGTTGCACTAGCCAAAGGTTAAATAATTATAATAATTAATCACTCACTCACTGTGACTACTATAATATTGTAGAGGAAACGCGTCGGAGGACATGTAACAATACGGTAGCAAGTCTATGTCCATTTTATATATTCTAGTTCTATTATAAGGGAATGTACAGCGACCAGGCCACAGGTCGACCTTATTAACAATATTATTCCAGCCGAACTGTATTATTAATTCCTACCTATCTTATTGCCAATATTGTGTGCCTTTTACTCATATTTTTCTTATATTTTTGTACATGCGCTTGGGCAGTCATCTATGCGATGGAGACTGCCCCCTTGTTCTATGCTATCGTGCTATTGGTCTTTTGTTAGCCAATCAACCATACAGGCGTGGCCTGCCTTTGTGTACATGCTGAAAATCTTATTACATAACCTTTTGCTGTATAAATACCCATGTAATGTCTTAATAAAATCAGAGCAAACCTAAGCCTCAATCAAGCTGATGTTCTTTCACTGCACAGAATAGAGACAATTATTCACAAGCAAGCAAACATAATAGACAGCTGCTCGAGCACAATTGACTATCAGTGCAAGTAGTAACAAAAGGCAAAGCAATTCAGTCGAATCAACTCTTACTGCATATGACCGACAGGCATATGGTACTAGTTCGATCTTACAGAGCAATAATTCAATTCAAACAGAGCCTTTCTGCCGACCAGTAAATCAGTGGAAAGTGCGGCGGTCTACTGACTCCACACTGTGTCCAACTCGCGAGTTGTCAACACTGCAAATACTGGCCGAACAGGAATCCTTCTGTCGACTTGATAATTACCAAGAGTAAACACAATACACTAGCATAAAGTCGACATCACTGCACTGTGGGAGAGCAACTTGTACAGGTGAACTGCTACCACTCGATCTACCACAAATTCCTGTACAATATATAGCTACAGTAGTAGCAACATACTGTACAGGATTTTATAGTCGGTTGGCAAGGACTGGTAGCATACACCTGTACACGACCCCAGGTTACTTGTAGTTACTGTGTACGACCACTGCTACAGCACACGACTGACTGTCAGTCCCTACCACTGCCTGCCCAGCATAGTCGGACTAGCTGGGTAGGAGACTAGAGAGAGTATAGGGCTTTTACAAGCCAGCACTCCTTAGTCGTACGACAGTGTAGTAATGTAGTTGTTCTTGTAGGCGAATGAATAAGGCTTTGTGTTGAAGAGAGAGAATAGGTTTGTATTGCGTACTTGCCTAGCTGAGCTCTTGTCCTGCTCTGTTTGACAAGCAGCTTCAGCTGGCTTATAAATAAAATGTTATATAATAGCTAGCCTCAGTGGCTAGTTAATGAATGTCAATTGCGTAATGTGATAAATATGAGTATGCATGGAATAAACAAGCTGCCTAGAATAGTGGCTAAGTCACATGAGTGTTTCTTTGTGCTCACGTGCTTTCATAGAGCAATAGTATCTAGAGCGCATGTTCCTTGTTGTAGATGAAGCTTAGTAATTCTACCACACACTCCCCCCCATTGGTCAGACTGGGGACCAAGAAAAAGAGAGGGAGAATGACTAACAATATGTACCATGCAACATGCCATATATATATATACATATCTCTTTACATACAATACAATATAATATATTTAGTGATAAAAATAGATCTTCGTGCTAGTGCACTACAGTTCTCCTGGTAAGTAGTCTTGTTCCTTTGTTTATCTTCTTTCTCTTCGGCTTTGCTCTCTGCTATCTCTTTCCAGTTCTTGTTCGTCCTTGTTAATCATAGTTTTGAGTTCATCAACTCTCTTTAGGGCACGGTATGCATCTGCCGTTAGTTTGTCTACATCTCGTTGGCCTCGGGCAATTCGTTGCCTAACTTCTTGCTGCCACCTATCACGTCGGGGGGAAGTTGTCCTCCTCCGTCGTGGGCTTCGGCATGGGGAGGTGTACAGGACTACTCGTCGGGGTACGTCGTTTACCTCTGACTTTACGTCCCTTGTCTCCAGTTTTGGGATTCGTGTTCCCTTTGTCCTGGCCTCTGTAGGTAGCGGTGCCGATATTGGCAAGATTCTGACGGGACTCGTTGTGGGTACTGTCGGTGGCATATTGACTTCGTCCGTTGGACTGCTTGCGCTGACTGGTGCTCCAAGGCGATCCTGTACGGTCAGCGTCCTCTTTACTTGGGGAGTCGTTTGCCTTTTCACCTCCGTAGGACTGGGTTTTCCGAAGGGGGGCGGATTTACCCAGTTCATGAAACTGGCGAAAGCTGTATACGTTGCCTCGTCGACTTCAAATAGCGGGGCGAGTTGCCCTCCGTGCGCTTGGTCTTTATTTTGTCGGGTGATATGACGTCGGGTTGTGTCTCTGGATGTGCTACGCTTCCCGCGCGTACAGTAACAAAAGGAGAAGTGTTGATGCGTATGGTAGGTGATGCGTCTCTTGTTACCTGTATAGGTGCAGAGCGTACATTGGTAATTGTCCTCTCCGATCTTCGTGGCTGCTCGATCTAAGGCACTTAGTGTTTCTATCGACAACCACGTGGTACGGAGGTTGGGGGTTGTTTTCTCCACTCTTGGTATCACTACTTTTAGCTCTGTCCTTGGCGTATTTTCTTTCTCTGTAATAGAAATATGATTTACCGTGGCTGGCTCCTGCAGTTGTTTCCTAAACATCTCCTCTTTCGTGGGCGCTCGATTTTTACAAACCGATTGCCTTTTCTCCAATTCGCTCGTTACTTCCATTAAATATTCTGTCTGCTCACCCAGTATTTCAGCTTCAATCTGAGCGTCCTCCTCCATTGAAATGTCAGCCATTCTTGTCCTTGTTTTTTGCGTTTCCTTCAGCAATCCTTGTGCAATTAGTAATAATTGTTCTGAAGAGAAAGTGGCAAGCACGTCTTGATAGTCGATCTCCGTGGCAGCAACTGAGCTCTCTTCTCTTTGTTCATTTTGAGCTGCGCAGGCCATTACGTAATTGTCCACTTCATTGGCCGAAATGCTGTCATGCTGCGTGACGTCATTCGTGTACACTGTCCCTCCTTCGCTCACGTAGTTCGGTATTTCAGAGCGGTTCGACGTCCTAGGGGGCGCTGCTTTCACGTTTTCACTTTGAATGATGGTTGTTTTATCACTTTCACTCCTTTGGCGGCTGATGGGAATTATTTCCTCCTCGTTCTCCGACATTGTTCTTCGTGGTGTTGTTGTTTGTTTACTGGAAGCCATCGCCTTCATTGCTTCCTGGTTCCCTTGCTCTACAGACTCTAGGTGGATCGGGTAAGTAGTTTGTTGTTCTACTTGGCTTGCCTCATAATTAATATTAATTATTTCGGCATCTTTCTTCCACTCTCCTTCTGTTGTATGATAGCAATGATAGTCGGCCAGTCTCGATGGTGGTTTGGTATCGCTTTTGGGTCTAGTTGTTGTGGCTGGCTCATCTCTGCTAGGCATAATACCTTCTGTGTTATCCTGTGTGTCGGCTGTGGGTGGAACATTGGGTGTTGGTGGACGGTGTTGGCTGGGTGCACCAGTTGTTAGCGGCGGCCATTCTTTGTCCTGTTCCCATTGTTGACGTCGGCTACGTCGGGGCTCGTCGTTGGTTACTTCTCCCCAACATGAGCTGGGTGGACTAGGACCAGTGGTGGGTGGTGTCGCTGCTCTGGGGGGTGATCTAATTATTTGTTCAAAAAGAGCCTCCAAGTCTCTGTGGTCGGCTGTGGTGGGTGTTGGCCGTTCAATGGCTGGTGTCCTTGGCTCGAGAGGGGGTTCTAAGACAGCGGGGGGTGCCGGTGGTGGTCGGGGCGCCCTCCTCTTTATGACTCCTCTCATGTTGGGTCGCAAGGCTGGCTCTCTGCTCGCCGGCGCCCTTCCTGTTGGCTCTGGGCAGGGGTTGAACTTCTTCAGTCGTCTCTCATTTTGCGTCGATGTCTGACCACTCCTCTCAATCGTGTAGGTGTGGTAGTCGTACGCCTCCACGACTTTGTATGGGCCCACGAAGCTGGACTGCAATTTTGGATTGCTCCCATTCGTACGGCGTTTGTTCTCCACTACCACGAGGTCTCCTGGGGCAAACAGCAGGGGTTCCTCTGTGTCTTCTTGTCGCACCGCACGCTGTTCCTCTCTTAGCAGTTCGTGGGCTGTCTGGAGCCGCTCTTCCATGTCCAGTACATATTCTGTGACATTCTGTTGCTCCACCATCGAAGGCCGTCCGTCGAGTTGGTCGGGCAGGCGAACCTCTCGACCCATCATTAAGAAGTTTGGCGTCTCTCCGGTTGCGGAGTGGGGGGTGCCTCTGAACGCTCTCATGATCTGTGGGAGCAACAGGTCCCATTCTTCCTGACCTCGTCTCAGCAATAGCGTCCTCAGGGAGTCTCCTAGCGTCCTGTTTTGTCGCTCGACTGCACCGTTGCCTTGTGGATGGTAGGGGGTCGTACAGGTTTTTTGTACGTTCCATAGACTGCACAGCTCTGTCAGTATGTGGGACTCGAACTGTGCGCCCTGGTCCGTGTGTATCTGCTCGGGAAGACCGTAGTAGCAGAAAATCCGTTTATCCAAGGTAGTGGCTACGGTGGGGGCGGTAGCGTCTGGAATGGCTATAGCGTCCTGCCATCTCGTAAAATGGTCGGACAGTACCAAAATCCAGCGGTTCTTACGCTTTGTCTCTGGGAGTGGGCCCACTAGGTCTACTGCCACCTTCTGGAACGGGCGGCCGGCGTATAAACGCTGTCTCTCCTGTGGGGGTGCTGTCCCTCCTTTCTTCGCGACCTGGCAGACTTCGCACGCCTTCACCAGCCTCCTCACCTCACTGGTCATGCCGGGCCAGTACCAATCCAATTGGATTCGACGCCTGGTGCGGTCTACTCCCGCGTGCGATAGTCCGTGTGTCTCCCACACCACTTGTTGCCTCCTGGGCGTCGGGCATACCGCGCACATTCGCGTCCGACCCTTGGGTGCTATTTGTATAATGAGCGTTCCGTCAGGTAGAATCTTCATGGCCTCTTTTTGTTTGTGCAGTGCGCGTAGCTCCCGGCTACCTTCGTCCAGCTCTCGTCTGGAGATCTGCTGACTGCCCTGTAGTTCCCGGTATATTCTGGCCACTGCTCCATTTCCCGTCCACTGCTGCTCTACTAGAGCCGGGCTCGTGACCACGCACATTGCAGGCGTGTCCGTCACCATCTCATTACCCATCTGTGTCACTAGGGGTGTTCTCGTGACCACGCGCATTGCAGGCGTGTCCGTCACTGTCTCTCTGCCCGTCCGTGCCACCTGAGGTGCTCTTGTGACCACGCGCGTTGCCGGCGTGTCCGTCACTGTCTGGCGGTTCGTCCGCGCTATCTGGGGTGCTCTCCCGACCTTCTGACCGGTGGTGTTGCCTGGCTGGAGTCCTGGTCCAGGGGCTCTGGCAAGTTCAGCATGGGTCGGCCCTCCGTCCCTCTGCTCGATGGTACTGCATTGTCGGCAGTCTAGACATGGCTCCTGTCTACTTAAACCATCTGCGTTCCCGTGCTGGTTGCCAGCCCTGTGCTCAAGTTTGTAAACAAACTCAGCGAGGATCTCCAGCCATCTGGCGATCTGGTTAGAAGGTTCTTTTCGGCAACACAGCCATCGTAGAGATGCGTGATCCGTCCTGAGCTTGAACTCGCCTCCATACAGGTAGGGTCGGAAGTGTTTTACTGCCTTTACGACAGCTAACAACTCTCGCCGCGTCACGCAGTAATTTCTCTCGGCCGGTGCTAGAGTCTTGCTGTAATAAGCAATGACTCGTTCCTGTCCGTCCTGAACTTGAGAGAGGACTGCCCCTAGTCCTACTGCACTGGCGTCTGTATCCAGTGTGTACGTCAGCGACGGGTCTGGGTACCCCAGCACAGGTGCTGTACTGAGGCCGTGCTTAAGCTGTGTAAACGCAGCTTGTTCCTCTGGACCCCACTTCCAGGGGTGGCCTTACTGGTTAGGACCGTTAGTGGCTTGGCCGTGGTGGCGTAGTTCGGCAGGTACTGTCGATAATAGCCGGCTGTGCCCAGGAATGCCTGCAGCATCTTCAGGTCTCTTGGAGGTGGCCAGTCGGCGACAGCCCGTACCTTCTCGGGATCGGTAGCAACGCCGTCGGCGCTCACTATGTGCCCCAGGTACTTGACCTGCGGCTGCAATAGCTCACACATGGACGGTTTTACTTTCAGATTAGCCTTCTGAAGTCTATCCAGTACCTCTCCCAGTCTTTCTACGTGCGTTTGGAAATCCGGCGCAATGACGATGACGTCATCCAGGTAGAGCAAAAGCGTCTTCCAGTGCAACCCTTGGAGCACACGTTCCATCAAACGTTGAAACGTGGCCGGGGCCGAAGTCAGGCCGAAGGGAAGCACCTTCCAACGCCAGAGTCCACTCCTGGTGATAAAGGCCGATTTCTCTTTTGCGTCTGCGTCCATGGGGACTTGCCAATACCCACTGGTCAAGTCGAGCGTGCTGAAATATTTACTGCCTGCCAAGGCGTCCAGTGACTCGTCTATCCGCGGTATCGGATAGGCATCTTGCCTAGTCACATCATTCAGCCGTCTGTAGTCCACGCAGAATCGCCATGTCTGGTCCTTCTTCCGCACTAGCACCACTGGGGAGCTCCATGCCCCGTCTGCTGGCTCAATCAGGCCCTTCTCAAGCAGATCCCGAACCTGTCTTTCTGCTTCTGCCTCTTTCTCTGGTCCCAGCCTGTGGGGAGGCAACCGAATAGGCTTGGCGTCGTGCGCAACGGGAATGGAGTGCTTCACCAGGTCAGTACGTCCGATGTCACCACTGTGACGACTGAACACTGCCTCGTACCTCACTAGCAACTCTCTCAACTGCTCCCTCTGTTGCCGACTGGTGCAACCTGTGCACGCCTGTTCATACAGCTCGGCCAGATGTTCTGGTATGCCAGAGCGTCGCGTCCCTGGGCCTGTCTGAGGACTGGGATCTGTCTCTGCCTGAACTTCATCTGCCGTGATCCCCGTGAAGGTCCCGATTACTTCACCTGCTGGCAGGTGAATCGCGTCCTGGGTGGGGTTCAGACAGCGTACCAACACTTGTCCTTGTTGGTCGGGGGCGTTCACGCTGGTGGCCAAGGGAATACTGCCAGGTATACTCTCTATCACTCCCTGTGGGCAGTAGCTCCTGGCCGCCAGGTGGCAGGATATTGTAGCCTCCATCTGTGGGGGTATCTCTGTCTTTCTCAAGACTTGCACCTTCGAGATCAACGCTCGTCCGTAGCGGTCGGTGCATACCAACTCTGCGCCCTGCATCGTCAATGTGGGCTGGTTGAACCCCATGTAGCACTCCTGGTTGGCTAGGAAGGGCATTCCCAGGATCACGTCTTCACTTATTTGTGTGACCACGAAGGTCTCCGTATAAGCGACTGACCGGACGCGTCCTGTCACCTTCAACAACCCATAGAACGGCAGTTTTGTTCCGTCGGCCATCAATCCGTGGGAGTCGTGCTCTTGGAGGTCATTCTTCTTGTCTTCCGACAACTTGTCGAAGACTTTCTTTGATAGCAAGTTCGTGTTGCAGCCCGTGTCCACAAGATACGTGACCGCTTTGCCCTCTACCTTTCCAGGCAGATAGTAACTCGACTTGAAGGGACGTTCCATTTGGTTCACACAAGAGGCCAGTGGCGTAGCCAGTCCGGGGGTGTCGGCTGTAGCGTCGTGCTGTGGGTAGTACGACCGTGATGCCGGCGTGGGTCTGACTTTTCTTGGCTTTGGCTCGTGTCGTTGGAACACCTCTGGTGGACAGTCGTCTTCGCTGTCTGTGAGTTCCTCTGTGGTGCCTTCTAAGTAGGAGAAGCGGTTGTGAGTGTGGAGCGCTACGGGTGTGGTTGGTGGATGTGGGTAAGCTGGCCGCCGTGCCTTCCGCCAACCCTGAGGGCTCGTCTTGATCGCCCTACTCGGTTCCCTATACTTCCCGTGTGCCCGTCTGCAGCCAGTAGGTTGCTCTACTGCTGCGGGCCGATATCGTTTCCCTGGTTGCTGTACCAGGGGTTCTGTCTACACTCCCTTTGGGTGTGGCCCAGTTGTCGACATCCCCAGCACCTGGGTGGCTGTTTGGGAGGAGGTCGGTTGACAGGAGGTCGGTTGACAGGGGGTCGGTTGACATGGGGTCGGTTGACAGGAGGTCGGTTGACAGGAGGTTGGTCAATGGTGGCTCCTGCTCGAGCTGCGCTCAATGCGGCTACCTGCTGTGTCAGCTCACCAAGTACCTTTGCCATCTCCAGCAGGGGTTGCACTGTTGATGCCTGGACCTGCTGGCATCCTTCTTCTTCCTCCGACTCTACTGGTCGGATCTTAGGGGTAGGAGCATACGTTGGTTGCACTTGAAGAAACTCCTGTCCAGCACGTACGGCGTCCTCTACTGAACGGGGCTGCATCGCCAGGAGGTGTCGTTGGAGATGAACGTGTCCCAGAATATTCTGGAAACTTTCCAACGCGTGTTCCTCCTTTTGAGAGCGCGTAGCGTCGTTGTAGGCGGCCTCGACCATCGTCTCAATGGCCATAGCGTGCTCCCGGAGAGAGTGTTTTGTTTCCTTGTGGTAGCCCGACAGCTTGGCTCGTGCCTCTCGGCGCGACAGCCCAAAGCTTGCTTTCAGTGAGTCAGTTATGGCCCACAATGTCTCGCCTCGCCCGTACGGCTGTGCCTTTCCTTTCCTTTCAGTGCTTGTCGGAGGTGGATGACTGCCGCTGCCGGCTGCCACTGGTTCGCCTCTGATACCTCCTGGAATTGTCGGATGAAATATTGGACGTCTCCTGTCCCATCAAACTCCGGCGTCTTGAAGTGTTCTCTTTGAGAGTTCTCACTCATCTTTTCAAGAACGTCGGTAAGGGCTCCAAACATGCGTCCTGTTGGATCTCTATCCATACTCATGGCACGTCGGGACGTCATGCTGATCGGTCGTTTGATTCCTGCGGGTCGTCTGTCGGGATTCGCTCAGATCCCACCGCTGCCACCAATGTACAGGATTTTATAGTCGGTTGGCAACGACTGGTAGCATACACCTGTACACGACCCCAGGTTACTTGTAGTTACTGTGTACGACCACTGCTACAGCACACGACTGACTGTCAGTCCCTACCACTGCCTGCCCAGCATAGTCGGACTAGCTGGGTAGGAGACTAGAGAGAGTATAGGGCTTTTACAAGCCGGCACTCCTTAGTCGTACGACAGTGTAGTAATGTAGTTGTTCTTGTAGGCGAATGAATAAGGCTTTGTGTTGAAGAGAGAGAATAGGTTTGTATTGCGTACTTGCCTAGCTGAGCTCTTGTCCTGCTCTGTTTGACAAGCAGCTTCAGCTGGCTTATAAATAAAATGTTATATAATAGCTAGCCTCAGTGGCTAGTTAATGAATGTCAATTGCGTAATGTGATAAATATGAGTATGCATGGAATAAACAAGCTGCCTAGAATAGTGGCTAAGTCACATGAGTGTTTCTTTGTGCTCACGTGCTTTCATAGAGCAATAGTATCTAGAGCGCATGTTCCTTGTTGTAGATGAAGCTTAGTAATTCTACCACAATATATACATATTGACTTTTGATGAGTAAGTATATTAAAGAGAATAATATTATTGAACAAGAATAATAATAATAATAATAATAATAATAGTGAAAGTAACAGTTGTTGAAAAATTTATCAATCTTTTGGCTCACTGCTACAGCAACGACATTAATCAGATTTGAATTATTTTAGTTATTAATTAATTAATAATAATAATTAATACTAATTATTTAATAATACTAATAGCCTGAATATTTATTATAATACATAAATAACAATTAATACTGTTAGGGACGCCAGCACTCTTCGCTGCTACTACGTACTGTTTTACCCTTATTAGCCACTCTTTATGCTATCTGTATACTTAATTATTTACTCAAGCTGTCCATGTCTATGTAGCGTTCTATTATTAGTGCCTAACTACAGGTTCTATGCTGTATCATTCTATGCATGCATTTTTCTCACAAATTGTTATTACCATTTTTACTCGATGCTAATTGGTGCTTAGCAAGGCGTGATTTACTATTCCCCTTTTATTATTATTATCATTTATCCACTGCTAATTGGTGCTTAGCAAGGTGTGGCTTGTCAGATTTTATACAAGGGTGTGACTATGTTAGAGCTACCCGCCTACTTTATTTATATATGGATGTTGTGCAAATAAATGTTAGAGTTAGCCTGACTCTCAGAAGAATCTCTCTCTCTTGAAGCAAGCACTACTAGGAGCAACAAAACTACAAGCGCTGACCTGGTCGACTGTTAGCAAGCACGAGGCTTGGCGGAAAGTAAGATTGTTCGCTCTCTTACTGCGTATTCCCTCGACTCGAGGTGTACGACGCAAAGCACCTGGTGCCCTATTAGTTCGACTCTTGTTGAAATCCGAACCATAGAGTTCGCAACAAAACTACCACAACAATAATCAAGGAGTAATTATTGTCGACCTCGACTGAGTCGAACTAGACAAAGCAATTACCGCACCATTATTGTCAGTGGCCAAAAGTTCGAAACAAACTATAAACTAGACAAGTAATTCCTGAGGAATTAATGTCAGAGCACAGTTCGAAACAAACTATAAACTAGACCATAATAATCCCGACAGTGATTATTGTCGAACCTTGGAAAGGTTCAGAGGCAGCCAATAATTCGGATATAATTATTGTCTACTGCCAGCACACATACAAGCCAGATTCGGCCGCACCCATAAATGCACAAACCAATAAAGGCTCTCCAGACAATACGAACAATAATAGCAAATTATTGTAAGTAGACTTGGGCAGAAGTAGAGCACGTCGGGAGTGTGTACAGGTGGCTACCACCCAGACGCAAATTCCTGTACAATACCATTAATTATTATTATTATTCCTTTTCTTTATTATTTATTTACATAATAATTATAATAAATCAATTATTTTATAAAGAAAATAAATTGATAAATGTATTATTATTATTATACAAGACTTAACAACAGTATCGTATTAACTTGATAAAATAGGGTAGGATAGGTAGGTGTGGTGGGTGAGACGAGAAATTTCTTATGGGCACACACACACACACACACACACACACACACACACACACACAGAGGCAGGGAGGTACACAACAACAATTCTCAAAACTCAGCGGTCAGCCCTGCAATAAAATTATTCGTACCAACCAACCCAAAGCTTTTAATTTCCTCTTTCCAATAATGTGGTGGAGGGAGGATTGATTGAAAAAGCTACGTTAGTAGTAATGGGCATAATTTTATTGCATAGCGATCTTATCTGTAGTTTTTCGCAGCAGATATCTCCTAGCCTGGCCCTAACTTGACAGTCACGGTGCCAGTCAGTCAAGCTTTCACTCGTATCTTTCATGTGAGTGACGCTGCAAAAAATCTGACATCTCGCCCTACTATAAACTTCAAGAACACGCCTCGTCTCACACCGGCCACTTCGTACATAGCATAGAGTTATCTTCCCTCCAGAAGGGAGATAATTCCGTGGTTCCTAGTGTCAAAATATAATTTGCGTATCCGGAATAATGTATCATCCTCTCGGAGTTGTCTCCTTAATGCTGATGTAAACTATCTTGAGAACATGACTCCAAAAAAGCTCTGTACTAAGTATTGGGAATACTTTTTTGCACAGCCAGTCTCCACATAGCATAGCTAATGAACTTTAAACAGAAAACATCTCTCTCAATACATTCCTTTCTATATCTTTTAGCAATTTTGATTATGCTAGCACGTAATTTATGTCGATACTAAGCAACCAACCTACCTGTTCCTGCAACTATCAAAGAATCAGGTGTACAGATGAAGTAAATCTACAATAAGTAGTAATATATGAGCAGATCTCCCTACCAAGTGTTTTTTTGTGGATTTGATCTTGGAGTTGAGACAATGGGTTACGGCGTTGGATGAATTCGCCGAGTTTATATTGTATTTCATTTGAGGGGTACTTGAGTGGCATTTGAATGGCATTTAAGTGGCATTCGAGTTTTGATTATTTTTTTACCTAATTTGAACTTTTAAATTTTGAATGTATGGCATTCAAGTTTTGATAATCTTGTACATAATTATATACATAACTTTAACTCATAGAGCATCTAGATTTTGAATGTATGGCATTTAAGTTTTGATATTTTTTTGTAATTCGACTCATTATATCTACATTGAATAAATACAGTAATTAAAAATGAAACAATATGTGAATATATACATTTATTGTGCAATAAGTAGGGAAAATTTCATATAATATAGCTAGAGTCAGTAAATATTAAATAATACCAAACACTACAACTTGTAATGACAATCAATGCATAAGCTTTTACTAAAAACTATCTTGAAAACCTTCAAAACATGATCCCAAATGGAAAAAAAATGGATAAAGTTAGATATTCATCTATTTGTTTACATCTACAAAAAAGAGGTATTTGGTGAAATATTTTTTCGATTTATTCTATTTTCATTAATTTTTACAAAAACAAATCATCCTCTAAATGGTTAAATTTCATCTAATTGTACAAATTTACAAAAAAACAGGGTATTTGGTAAAATATTCTTTCATTTCATTAAATATTCATTATTTTTTTTTGCAAAAAAGAAATCACCCTTTAAATGGTTAAATTTTATCTGTTTGTATATCTTTACAAAAAACAGGGTATTTGGTAAAATATTTCCTTTACTCTATTCAATTTTCATTAATTTTTTCAATAATTGCTTAAATATACATTATTCACTATTTTCTTATTCTAATTGTATAAATTTACAAAAAAAACAAGGTATTTGGTAAAATATTCTTTCATTTCATTAAATCTTCATTATTTTTTTGCAAAAAAAGAAATCATCCTTTAAATGGTTAAATTTTATCTGTTTGTATATCTTTACAAAAAAAACAGACTATTTGGTAAAATATTTCCTTTATTCTATTCAATTTTCATTAATTCTTTCAATAATTGTTTAAATATAAATCATTCATTATTTTCTTATTATTAGGTAAGCACCCTATCATACAAAATTAGTTTCTTGAGTGAAGGTTTTATCCTGCATTTTCCTTTTGAATTTTTTTCAAAAATTTACCATTTTTTTCAAAAACAATCATTTATATATACAATTTCCATTATTTTTTAAACAGAACAATTCCTATCTCTGAGAGGTTGGAGATATTGGGGTAGAAAACTTAGACATGATGATGAGAAGGCTATGGATTTTCCCGTTTAAGAACAAACCATTTTCGATGGCAATTTCAATTCGGAAAACTAAAACAATGCAATTTGTTTTTCAAAACGCAACCATCAGAAAGCTTTTGTCATGATGAGGAGGAGGAGGCTATGGATTTACCCATTCAAGAACAAACCATTTTCGATGGCGACTTCAATTCTAAAAACGAATTAGAACTGAAGCATGTAGTATTACGTAATCATTTTTTTTAAAGAAGAACAATCCATTTTTGATAGCAACTTTAATTCTAAAAACTAAATCAATGTAACTTTTTTATTCTTTGTCTCCCATGAAATTGTTCAAAACGAATTAGAACTGAAGTATGTGGTATTACATGATAATTGTTTTTAAAAAAACACATCAAAATCGACAAATTACTCCTCTAGATAGTTCAAGTTTACAATATTTGAGAATTAATCACAATAGAAACATTAAGCCTACTTGATAAAAAAGAATTTGACTGTTAAATTTAACTAATTGGTTCAATGTTATTATTTGGATCTTTTGAAAATAAACATTTCAATGAAAACATCATATTTAGTCTTTGACACACTTGAAACCATTTTCCAGTAAATTTTACCAACATTATTTCAGAAATTTTTACTAGATATTTACAAAAAAAAATGAGGTATTTTGGTAAAATATTCTTTTATTACATTCCTTTTTAATTTTTTATGTTTTAAAACAGGGTTTTATTACAAATTTTTTTGTTTTTTCAACTTTTTGATAAAAAAGAATTTGACTGTTAAATTTAACTAATTGATTCAATGTTATTATTTGGATCTTTTGAAAATAAACATTTCAATGAAAACATCATATTTAGTCTTTGACACACTTGAAACCATTTTCCAGTAAATTTTACCAACAATATTTCAGAAATTTTTACTAGATATTTACAAAAAAAAAATGAGGTATTTTGGTAAAATATTCTTTTATTACATTCCTTTTTAATTTTTTATGTTTTAAAACAAACAGGGTTTTATTACAAATTTTTTTGTTTTTTCAGTTTTTTAAAAAAATAATCATTATAATATACAGTTTTCGATATTATTTTAAAAAAAATAAATATATATAGCGATTTTCACTTTATATTCTTTTATTCCATTCAATTTTCAATAATTTTTTGAGTGAGGATTTTATCCTACACCTTCCTTTTAAATTTTTTTATTTTTTTAAAAAATAATCATTGAAATATATAGTTTTCGATATTATTTTAAAAACAATGTATATATATATAGAGTTTTTCATGGTATTTGGGAAAATATTTTTTAATTTCATTCAATTTTCAATAATTTTTTGAGTGAGAATTTTATCCTACACAATCCTTTTAAATTTTTTATGTTTCAAAACAGAGCTTTATTACATTTTTTTGAACTTTTTAAAAAATAATCATTGAAATATATAGTTTTCGATATTTTTTGATTTTTTTTTGTACTTTTTAACTTTTTTAAAAACTGTCAAAAAATCACCAAATTACCTCTCTAGATGAATAAAATTTACTTTTTAAAAAATAATCATTGAAATATACAGTTTTCGATATTTTTTGATTTTTTTTGTACTTTTTAACTTTTTTAAAAACTGTCAAAAAATCACCAAATTACCTCTCTAGATGAATAAAATTTACAAGTAAATAATTGTAATAGAAAATACCATATCTAGTTTTTACATTCATAAAACTGTTTTATAGTAAATTTTCTGTAATACAAACTACTATAGCTTACGATATCAATGGTTACAAAGTGCTTTTCTTGAACAATATCTTTCTCGATATTCTTCTGGTATATTATTAGACCCAGGGAGGAACTCTTGTATTCCGTATTCTCTGTGATCCAATAATTGACTAAAATACAAAAGTTATTCATTATATAAATAAATTTTACCGAATTTAAATTTTACTCTTAGCTACATTAGATAGTTTACATTTTATATATAACAGGAAAATAACTCACTGAGTTACATCATTCAGCTCAATATTTCTTAGGGAAAGTTCTTTACTCTGTTTTCTTTTTACGATAAAATGGACTAAAATAAAAAATGATGTATTAGTATAGTATGATTAAAATTAATGTAAAATAAATATAAACTTTCGTTATTTTTTCAACTTCTATGTAAAAGAAATACACTGATTACACACGAAAAAGTCCTTTTTTTTCATTTGGTGTGATTTTTTTTTCAACTTCTAGCTAAAAAAATACACTGATTACACAAAAAACCCTTTTTTTTAATCCAAAATATATATAATTTAAAAATGTTTTACAAAAAAAATGTATATGAATTGATCATTTATGTGAAAAACTAAACATTTTTGTAAAATAATTATAACCTTTTTGTTATTTTTTAAACTTTTATGTAAAAATACACTGATTGCACAAAAAAGTCCTTTTTTTAATCCGAAATAGATATAATTTAAACATGTTTTACAAAAAATGTTTATGAATTGATCATTTATGTGAAAAACTAAACATTTTTGTAAAATAATTATACCCTTTTGTTATTTTTTTAAACTTTTATGTAAAAAAAATACACTGATTGCACAAAAAAATCCTTTTTTAATCCGAAATAGCTATAATTTAAAAATGTTTTACAAAAAATGTTTATGAATTGATCATTTATGTGAAAAACTAAACATTTTTGCAAAATAATTATAACCTTTTGTTATTTTTTAAAACTTTTATGTAAAAAAATACACTGATTACACAAAAAAGTCCTTTTTTTAATCCGAAATATATATAATTTAAAAATGTTTTACAAAAAAGGTTATGAGTTGATCATTTATGTGAAAAATTGAACATTTTTGTAAAATAATCACAGCACTAGTAAGGGCATTTAAGGTAACTTGTCCTGTATACTGACCCCAATGCATTATATATGGTAAACGTGCCACCCGACTTTTAGAACGTTTGCTTTACCCTTGGTATATGTCTTCATTTTCAACTCATGTGTTCTTGTGATGTTCACAAACTATTTTATCCAATTTTTTTGTTTCTTGTTTATTTTGTTTAATATTTGATAAAAACAGGGAAAAAGTGGTGTAAAACATATGCCCGTGCCACCCAGATTATAGCCTAAACTATTAGGGTGAGCAACTCCAAAAAAACTGTGTCTGAAAGCCAGTAATTGGCAGTACAGACTATTTTTGGTTAGGAGTTTCCCTCTCCTTTTGTCTAAGTGTCAGGGGATCTACAAGTTTGATGTTTATTGGTTATAGTAGCCTGTAAACAAGGTAATTTATATACTGTAAAGGCTAGCGGCAAGCGTGCAGTACATTTATCATTGCGATCAGTCAAGCGCAGCAACCCTGCTGTAGGAAAACTAGCTTTACACAGTTGCCTAATCATGCAGACTGTTGATTGTGCAATACAATGTATGGTGTGAGGCAGCATTCACTCAATGGTTGATGAGAAATATTATCTTACTGGTCATTCTATATAATCTGCCTGTCTGTGATGAGAAACTAAAACCTGCACGCATATTGCCTTCATTTCACTGACGACATTTACAAAAAGATAAATTTAGTTGTTGTAGGGCACCTCCACATATTTTGAACAATACTTTTAATCTCTCGAAAGTCATTCAAAGTTTTTTGTTGAATGACTGAAAGAGATAACACAAAAACGTTTTAGTGATAATAATTCACACTTATGTAGCTACCAATATCAGGTAACACTTTGATAGTTTTCCTGCTGCTTTACCATGGCACATACATCAAACCTTTCGGTCTACTGGTCATACCCGTGATGCTGGCTTGGGAAAAAAGAGGCAAGTTGGACTGGTTGCTTCGCGCTGTCATCACTATATCTGAGGGCATAGATAGGGTGATTGTGTCGATCCAAAGTCAGTAATTTAATTTGTTTATTAGTTCAGAAGACCAATTGATGAGGTAAATACAACTTAAAATATAGCATGCGTTATGCAAATGAATATGTCAAGCAAACTAAAGCTGCAGGTAGAAGGGTAACATGAGACCAATGTCCACCCGGAATCATTTCCTAGTCTATTTTTCTCCAAGTTTACAAAATACGGCGTGCATGAAGTTTTTTGGGACAACATTTCAATTACAGGAGCTTTCATGGAGTTCAGCTGTTTTCAGGAGTAGTGAAACTCCATACCTAAAATCTTGGCTGGTCCCTGATAAACAAGGAGCCGTGACGCATATGCTTCTGATTTAATATAGTGAATACGGCTGTGTTAATCAATGAGACTAATTTTTGATCTAACCTGAGCCTTAGTGCTGTGACTTTCTACGCATCAGTGCACAAGGTCAAGCTGTCAGCGCAATAGCCAAGCCAATGCAGTGATCAGCTATTACAACTGATGACCTCATTAAAATACCTCACACATCATAGCATGAGGGCTGCTCACCTTCAGTGTTTTTACATGAAAAACCTCACAGACATGTCTTTTGTTTTGCTTGAAGTTGGCATCAGACTGGTCATATGCAATACTTTCTATATTTTGTGTCAAAGGTTTTTTCTTGGTTTATTTGACAAATTTCTCAAAATTTTCCCGTAAATCAGTGTTAAACATTGCACTGTGACTACTACCAGTACACAGGCCAAGCAAAGTAACTTGTGCACAAAGTTGTTGGCTTCTGAAAAAATCAACCATTAAATGGAATGGAACCCATATTATTCTGAAAGGGACCTTGTACCCTACCTTTACCCCACTTTATGGTGGTCAGTGCAATACACTAGTGTATGTAAAAGCAACAGTGCTAGTCTTTTATCGCTTAGCTAGTGTGACTTGTATTACAGTAATTGTAAGCTATAGCGGTTGGTGTCAATGGCACACCCACGATTAGATAGATTGTTCATGTGCTAAAAATAGCTTCAATTCTGCGCTGTAAGTAATTATAGGCTTTCAGGGAATTCTCGCGACCACCCGTTGTTAGCACTGAGGCTTTATATTCAACACACCTTGCTATTACGCTTCTACTACTTCTACTAATACTACTGCAAGCAGCTGCTCGAGCACAAACTAACTGTCACGATCTGATTACTCTTTTTGTAACTATTTGACGCTTTGAAGCATGAGCTGCCACGTTGGTGTTCACTCAGTAAGTAATAACATTATATATATTTGTTGTTTGTTGTTATTTTATATCGTTGCACACAGGGTGAGCCATGTACGATTGTTAATAAACTAGAGTTGTAATAAAAACAGTTGAAAAACTTTTTTTACAATAATATATATGTTACTGAAATTGTGGACACCTTATTTGCATTTCATTACTACGCTCACTCTATAAATGTCAGATGTGTCGTTAAAATATTGTGAATCACTCCCCTTGCACCATTTTTTTAAGAAGAGACACTGTCAGCTCACTTTTGATACATAATAATTTTCACTTTGGTCTATTTTTGTTAATAGTTTTTGATGAAGCTTAGAATTTTATGCCTATTTTTTTTCTCAAGACAATTGACTCCGACATGGTGTAATATCTGCCTTAAATACTCAGCTGTTATTGGCCTAATGGTATTTTTTGCAGCACTGACTGGTTGCAAGTCATTGCCACAAATTTTATACAGTATTGGTAATGTCATGATCATTTGGAATTGAAAACAAGAAAAACTTGAGTTGCTTTGGTCATGTAATAAGCTGGCCAACAAAAAGTTAGTGCCCAAATTTTCATTATTACATCGGAGCTATACAAGCGCCGTGAACATTGCCGATGACGCTTAAGATTTGTGGCGTTAACTTGCAACCAGTCAGGCTAAGTTGTCGGAGTCATTCGCCTTGAGAAAAAAATAAGCATGAAATTCACAGTTTTATAAAACATCGTTAACAAAAATAGACCCAAGTGCAAATTCTTATGCATCAAAAGTTAGCTGAAAGTGTCCTTTCTTAGAAAAGTGGCGCAAACTGAGTGATTCACGATGTTTATCAAGAAGTTTTTGGTGTTTGTTGAGAAAGCGCCATAATGAAATGCAAACAAAGTGTCCACAATTTCAGTAATATATATATTATTGTAAAAATACATTTTTCAACTATTTTTATTACGATTCCAGTTTGTTACCAATCATACATCGCTCACTGTGGTTGTACATGTAGTATATCATTATTATATCACATCGTCGTCATATTTTAAATTCTATCACTCACTACTCATCATTACTAAATCTGATTGAGTAGTAATAATAATAATGATGACCCTACCATCATCATTAATTATACTCAATAAAAAAAATCCGTTGTTGTTTTTAGATAGTCGTTCATTTTTTAAAATATTATTTTCAACTCCGATATTATTTTCAGTATGATACTAATAACAATAGCAATGATAAAAAACATCAATGAATAATAGTAATCAGGGTAATCATCATAATTCTTGTCATTCATTTTATTGTTTCTACTTTTGTTTTATTTATAATTGGCTTTTGATGAAGTAACTAATATTATTATTGTTATTAATTATTACCAACCATTTCAGCAGCACATCATCTTGAGAGCTATCAGGATTGTTAGTTAAGATTCATGAACTGTTTGAGGTCGGTGGCTGACAGAGGTGGTTTATTTACTGTCAGTGTGTAGTGTAGACATTATCATAATAAGTATTAGTCATTGTATGAAAATCATTAATGATAGCAACTATTTGTCATAATGCTTGTTTGCAATCCCCTGTGGCAACTGCTATCATAATATTGGCAACAGCAGAAAATTATGACAGTAACCATAAAGTACTACTATGCTGAACCAAATATTTTTTCCGGTCCACCTCATGTCACCTGATAAATAATAAAAGTAATTATAATAAATATAATAATAATATAAACAATAAAAATATAATAATAAAAGTAATTTGAGTTTCCTCAGAGAAGATTTTGACCAGTAATTACAAATACTTATCTGTAACTTGCCACGATTCAAGCGCATGCTATAGTTCACTACTACCCACAAGACATTTGCATCAGGGTAATTGTTAGAAAGTAACTGTGCCTAGCTGGCATCTGCTTTCTATACGGCTAAAAGTGGATAAGTTATACATGTGCAGATGGCCTCAGATGTCTTTGTCATGTTTAAGCCTTATTGCTGAATTCCTGTTGTGGGTTTAACTGTTTAACTGCTACTCATTAACTGGAAAATGCTACAAACAATTTGTGTCTAGCCAGCAAGCGCAAAGTGTCCCCACTGGTCGATAAGCATCTGATTTTCTATATTGCTGTAAATGAAAAAAATAAACATATATAGACAGCATTCACTGCTGCTAGTTGCTCTTTGACACGCACAGTTGTAGTTGCCATACATATCTATGTAGTTCACATCCCATTATTCATATTAAACATTGCGTTTATTCATCATTATTTTTAGATACGAATAGTCAGCATGAAACTGCTCCGTTTGATTACCAATTTACCGATTTACCAATTACATCTTTAATCATTTTTTTTTGAGTGAGTGATCTGGAAGTAAAATTGAGCTTGCTTAACGTAGACTAGTAAGAAACAGGCTTGTAATGCAAAATATTGCATTACAACATGACATTTTGAAAACTGTTTGGACAAATGTGGAGACAATTTTTTGTCAATTGTGTTTTTTGTAGAGAACCATCAATAAATAGTGGTTTGGACCAGCTGAAGTAGCATGATTTATGACACCCTTATTACTTATTCCTACAAAACTTCACAACTTGGACAGTAAGTGTTGTCAACTTTGTATAGATTGTACATTTCAGCCAACTCCTTAATTACATTTACCTGTCATTCACCCTCAGGCTCAATAGCTACTACCAACATATTTTTCTCATATAACATTCTCTAATTTTTGTTATTTGTTTCTATTTTACAGAGAACAATGGTTTTTGCTGACACCAGTATTAACAGCTGTATCAGGAGCTTATTACTGACTCCCCTTTCACTCCATTATAAGAGGTAGGTACCAAGCTAAACAAAACTAAAAACGTAATTTTTTTTACTAAAATGTACAGAAAAAACAGTAGATTGTCTTCCCAATGGAGTCACAACTTCCTAAAAATGTGACAACTGGAGAGAAGTTTATAAGTTGTGCTCTCTATTTGAGGGAAATTAGAACATAACTTCCACTTTTGCTAGTTGATTTGCAGCACAAATGATGGACTACAGGAGTAGATAATTTCTGGCAAAGTATTAGATATATAGAAACTCTGATCGTTTTTAAATAATAGACATTATTGTACTTGCTGCCACATTTTTAACAGACAACTTGTACCAATTGTTTTATTGTTACAAAAATTGTTCACTTAATAAACTATGCTTTTAACTTGTGAGCTGCAATTTCATTTTATTTTAGTGTTGGACAAAATACTCTGTGCGTGAATAGTTAGTTCTTTGTATGCATCGATGTATTGTTTCTATTTTACCACAACTGTTTTGCGTTGAAGCAAAGAAACATAACCTCTTCATTTTGGTTGGATTTCCAACAACATCCTCTGTAAACATTAAACTGACATTCATCTGTACAAAGAATAACAACTATTTTTTTTGGTTGACTAAACATTGCAAAGCTTCAAAGATTTTCATTTGCAGCATTCTTTCATTTGCCAATATGTAACCTTTATATTCCACAGCTAATGTAGGTCTTTGTACAGTTTTAGATGCTGGCAGGCGCTGTTGATTGTTACAAACTGGTCACAAATGACTACTGCTATATATGCTACATGAAAAGTAAGCATTATTTTATTAAAGTATAGATCCATATATCATATGATATTTTCATCTTGAGAAAAAATTTCACGAAATTTGACGAAGCATCGTCAACTTATTTCCCTTCCACAGAAAACTGCTTGGTGTATTTTATCCCAGAAGACAACCGCCAAAATGATTGTTCACTTATCCAGTCTTTTTTGTATTTTCGTGAAGTCATTACGCCCAAATTTAGTCATTTTTTATGCTTTTTATTTGTCCGCACATATATGAGTATTACCCAATGTGGGCCAGTAGGCCTGGTACTTTGTATCTACCACATACCCCACAATCCATATACTGCTAATGTGAATTCTCATAGAAGAGGCACACTTGAGTCACAAAAAGAAGAATAAAATTTAACAACTCATACCACTTCTACTCCGTTGATCTCCACTGTGCTACATCTTCTCTCATTTCTACAAGTCCTAATATTCTCTCCACTCTTTCTACGCCTATTACTCGTACCCTGATTAGTCGGAGTGATACTCTGCTGAATTTAATGTAACTGGCGTTTAATCCAAAGGTGGGGTCTTTGATTCAACCAATCAGTTAATTACAGGTATGAAACCTAGTTGGAACCTGAAGTTGTAGTCCTTCAGGTAAAAGTGTTGCTCCCTCATAAAAAATGATCTTTTGTCATGGCAAGTGTGGTTGCTTTCTTTAGTGTTACTGCTGAATGCTTACGGCTTCGATCAACCAAAACTGAGAAATACCTTTTCCAGAAATAGGCCATTGAACCAGGTTTACAGGGTTGGGGTAGCTTGCTCTCTCTATCAGTGTGTAATACTGCATATATGATCAAGGGTAGCTATGCAGGGGTGACGTAGCTGTCTCTGTTAGTATTTCTAGGAGTTAGGGTGCCTTTACTGGATAGGGGTACTATTCTCTGTTAGTAAATATATGTGATTTGGGGATGCTATACAGGGTTAGAGTAACTCTCTCAATTGGAGTATGTATGTAAGATCCGGGGTAGCCATACTGTGCTGTGGAGCTATCTTTATTAGTGCGAATATTGTATCTGCGGTAGCTTATCTGACTCGGGGTAGATCTCTCACTCAGTATATATAGTATATATATATATATATATATAGGAACTGAGGTAGCTATACCGTGTTGCTATAGCCTTTCCTATTAGTACACATACCTATTTACTGGGTCGGGTTAGCTGTCATTAGTAGCGCAGTATTTCTTTAGTATTCGGGATAACTATACCAGGTTGGGTTACGTGTCTCTAGTAGTGTAGAATATGTTTAGTATCCGGCTCGCTATATCGGGTTGGGTTAACTGTCTCTAGTAGTGTAGAATATATTTATCATCCGGGTGCTATACCGGGTTGGGTTAACTGTCTCTAGTAGTGTAGAATATATTTAGCATCCGGGCGCTCTACCGGGTTGGGTTAACTGTCTCTAGTAGTGAAGAATATATTTAGTATCTGGGTCGTTATACCGTGTTGGGTTAACTGTCTCTAGTAGTGTAGAATATATTTAGTATCCGGGTCGCTATACCGGGTTGGGTTAAAACTGTCTCTAGTAGTGTAGAATATATTTAGTATCCGGGTCGCTATACCGGGTTGGGTTAAAACTGTCTCTAGTAGTGTAGAGTATATTTAGCATCCAGGTGCTATACCGGGTTGGATTAACTGTCTCTAGTAGTGTAGAATATTTTTAGCATCCGGGTGCTATACCGGGTTGGGTTAACTGTCTCTAGTAGTGTAGAATATATTTAGTATCCGGGTCGCTATACCGGGTTGGGTTAACTGTCTCTAGTAGTGTAGAATATATTTAGTATCCGGGTCGCTATACCAGGTTGGGTTAAAACTGTCTCTAGTAGTGTAGAATATATTTAATATCGTATATAATGCTCATTATAACTTTTTGATCTAAATATTGACAATATGCCTCAGCATCATAGTCAAGAAGTTTACTCTGCTTACTATAATGTTCACATAAAGTTCGATTGTCAAGTGATGGTCTAGTTTTTTGGTGTTTTGTAATTTTTTAATTTCTATTGATATTTTCAACATGCTCTTTGTTGTCATTGGGGTCAACAAACATTGATGTTTATTTCATTTAGTCTATTAGTTTAGTAAAACAGGCAAAAATTATTGATTCCGTACTTCTGTACGAGTGTGGCTAGTACTAGAAGTATGTGCAATTTAGGTAGAGTTTCATAAATGTGCCCACCTGGCCTTTAATATGCATTGAACTACTACTGTTGGTGTTTCTTTCCCATGGATTTCACACAACAGTTTGTGTTCAGCGGTGTGCAGCTGATTTTTTATTTCAACTACCAGATTAAAACATAAAAACAAATAATTAGCTTGAAACTGGCCATATGAAACACTTGTTTTGCAAATTTTTTTGACCACCAATTTAGTGAGCATGTATGTACATGAACGAAATGTTGAAACAAACATGTGCTTCGCAGCAATTTGATGTTTCGTCAACCATAACCAGTGTTATGTTGTTCTTACAGTGAACTGACTGAGTGGAACACTACAAAGCAGTGATACGCAGTGATGGCTGCTATCGACCACAAAAGCCCATCAAATGGCAATCAACAAGATACTAGAATGAAATATATATGCTACCAGCCTTGCTTCAATGATGCCATTGTGAAGTACGCTAGCAACTACCCTTCTGGACTATTGCTGCTTTTATGCCTAGACTAATAGCATATGAGTTGCTGAAGTAAATTAACGTCAGCTTATAAAACCCGTTCTATCATGTCCACAGTACATTGCCTTCACTAGTGCATTACTGGGTTTTAATTAGTTTTTTGCCGCACCTGTAACCCATTTCCAATTCTGATAAGGCAGCTATATGGGGCAATGTATATTTTCCCACAAGCTAATGTGCATGACTCGATTTTGTAGCTATTGGTCAAACATTTAACATTGACGTTTCATTGTATGTAAAAATATGGACTCCACAATACAGCCCAATATAGCTTTTATTCATTCGTTTTTATATTCATTGCAAAAGACCCTACAAGTTTGCTGTTTGAGCACAAAAAGCAAAAGTAGGAAATACTGTTATTATTATAAAAAAACAAAAAGGTAGTGTCTACACTAATAGGATACAGTTAGAATACAATAGAATCAAAAATTATTCTGCGCAGTGCATTCGCAACAACTTTTGTTCGAAACCATGTATTTTAAAACAATGCTTGAAATTTTATCTTAGTGAACGAAAAATATCAGTTAATGAGTAGTTCAACTGCAGTTACAAAGAAAGCATGACACATTAAATAACACATTCTTCAGTTTGTGACATTTAATCAATGGGGCCGCTCATTCAATATATATTTGCAGTGTGGTCTATGTTTATCCCACTATGCGGTGTGTCAGTCATAGCAGTTGGTAATCACAACCATTGTGCTCCCTTCTCATAGCTGACCCCTGCCATACACAAAATGTGAAGCTAACATCATCGACCTTGTGCATTGATGCGTAGAGAATGACAACCCTGCTTACATTTGATAAAAAAAGTTTTCCATCAATTAGCACAGACAAACTGCTGCGAAAGTCAATGGGATAAAGACTGAAATATTTGCTCAAATACAAGTCTTAAAAGCTGGAGAGGTTAAAACACAAAAACAAGAAAGCTACTTGATGGCAGTTTGAACAAATCTTTGGGATGATCGGAATCTGATCAAAACAGAGGGCCTATGCCCTCCTTTTATTCTTCCCCCCTCCCTCCCTCCACCACCAAATTGTTTCATGATTTATCATCACATAAACGAAAAATTTTGTTCTTGATATATTATCAAAAGCCCTTGACTTGAACTATACTGTATTTGCGTGGCTCCCTAATTGTTTTTTTTTTATGTTGTTTCTACAAAACCTCAAAACTCGCTATGATACCAGTGGCAACACTGAAAACTGAGCAATAGGTACTATAGAATTAATGAGAAACTAGCCTTGGCACAACGAGAGATTCACTCAGATTCAACAGATTTACACAATCTTTGGATACTTTTGAAGTTGAACAAACCTCATATGCATAAGAGGCAAAATAAATGAAATGTAACATATTTTTTGATCTGCTGCTGCACATTTCATTATTGTACTGCTATACTAGCTTTACTGAACACTACAGGTTCAGCACCAACAATACTTCAACCAGCAATGTTGATTGTAATTTTGGAGCTGAGTTTGTAGAATGGGAAAAAATAATGCTTCACTGCTGTATAAATAAAACATGCTACACATGCCCAGCATAAACATGTTCAAAACTCCAATTACGCAGTCTATCACTACATATATATATACTATTGAAGCCGCTTGTTTTAACGTAAAGGGAATTTGTGAGTTAATTATAAGTAAACTGGTTTTCAATTAATTCATAAACACTGCGTAATGATTCATTGAGCTTTGATAGAAGGAGCTTGTCAAGTCTGAACATTTGTTGGAAGTGTCATTCAGATTTTTAGCAGAAAGCAATAGAGCAGTCAGAACACACTCACAGGCTTATAACAAATGCAAGCTCATTACCTGAGGCATATAAGGTTTTATTGATACAGCTAAAGTTTATTGAAAGGCCAGAAGTGTTACATAAGAAATTTCCACATTATGTATAAATCATGAATTCTTCACTGTGTTTACTGTCATCTTTGAGATCAAAAAAATTTCATGCAGATTAATTACCTCAATGCTATTTATAGCTTGATGAGATGTCATGTGAATGACTACCAAAAGTATAGAGGTAAGGTGTGGTAACCTGGCAGACACTGGAGACATTTTTACAAGTTTGCGTCGGCGGACATTTGTAATAAGCTAAAAAATCTACTTGCCATTTGATGTTGGTTACTTGCATATTGATAAAGAAAACTCCTTTGGGCAATTTTTAAGAAACTCAAGTTATAGACAACATTAACAACCACTTCTGTACAACAAGTGGGTCTTACAATATTTAAAATCAGCTTATCTTAGATGCAGTCAGTATAACGAGAGCACCTTGATGATGAATTTATGTTACCCATGACATACGAGCAGATCAATCCGAATGACAAATGGGGTGACAAATCTTATCAACCATTGACTGAATGCTGCCGCACACAAGGCATTATAGCGCACAATTGCCAACCTGATGGTGTAGCACGGTCAATTGACTTTTCCTACAGCAGGGTTTGTCACGCTTGATCGCACTCAATGATAACTGTAGTACACGCTTGGTCCTCACCTAACCAGTACAATATCTGTATTGCAAGCCTTAACTCAACGCTTCAGAATGAATATTCATGCCCTTACATATGCTGTGTAAATCACTCGTTCTAACAACAGTAACTGAAGCCTCAACATCTACTATATAATATACCAACTGACTACTAGGAGTTTTATTCACAAGGTAAAATATATTAGCTGAGACATTTAACTTACCTTTTTATGTGCTATTGTCACTTCTATTAAAAAGTAATGATTTTATTGTTATTATAGTGCTATGGAAACAGAAGAGGATGATACTGATGTAGACATACATAAGGAATGGGAATGGCTCATGAAAAATCAAAATGATATCGGTTTTTCAAACGCTGATAATGAATACATGAATGATGAAAGCAATGCTGAATATGAAAATGAAATGGAGATGGAACTTGAAAATGCTTTTCAAGACAAACCTTCGACTTTTCAAGTTTCAGCAACTACTGAAAATACAATAGCCTTTGATAAGCAGTAAGTTTTTAAAATCATAAATTAATAACATTAGTAGAGTAATTTTTTTGCTTTTTTCTTATACTCATCTCATGAATCAGCAAAAATAATGCGTTATCTCTTTATTGTAGACAGGACTCAGAATATCAGAGAATTAATGTAAAAGAGGGAGTTGGGAATTCATGTCATAGTATACAGTAAGTTTTAAAAACTTAACTAATAATAATGTTTGAGTCTTTTTTCCTAATTTCATTTTAAAAATTAATTGATAGTAGTGTTTAAGTCATTTTTTTCTTCTGTTACATTTTATGTAAAATGTATGTGAATGTTTTATAGAACAACTATTATGTGTTAACATTTCTATTGTAGACAAAGTTTAAATTATCAGGAGGGGAATGTAGAAGAAAAAAACCCTGAAATTTCCCCCAATTGGAAATGGTTAGAAGAAAATCTCATTTGTTTTCGTTTACCCGATGAAACAATCAATCAAATAGGCTTTGGTGCTGAGCCTTCACCACCAAAGACTAGCATAATAGCTCAAGATATAGAGCCGGTTGTGGAGGAGATAGTTGAAGAAAATGAGAATGATCCAATGATAGAAAATGAAGAAGAAGAAGAAGAAGAAGAGGAAGAAGCCCAAGAGGAAGAACAAGAAGAAGAAATGGAAGATTTAAATATTGAAAGACCTACCCGAGCATCAACCCTAGGTATTGTTGATGATAGCACAGCTCCAACTTTTCAAGATGAAGAATGGGATGATTTGATAGCTAGATATTGGGGAGCTATGAAAACGAAACATAGAGCTGGAAAAGTCATAGAACTTTTAAATGTAAGACTTTGGGATGGGATTCCAAGAGACCAAGCTGATACCTACCAAAATGACTATCATGATTCAAGAGTGTTAGAATTGCTAAAAAAAGTTTGGAGACAATTGAGCTCGAGAGCAAAAGTCAACTGTAGCGTAGGTTGTATACTAGAAAATAAAAATGATGGTGAACTCCGATACTTTCACTCATCATCAAACAATGCTACTGTATATCCAAAAGCTAAACTGATTGAAACTGAAGGAGATCTTGATGACTTCTTTGTTGATGTTATGGAGACTGATCATCGTACAAATAGCTTGAGACGGAGACCAAATACGACTTGGAGATTGATGTTGATCACAAACATTTCGTTTTATTTCTACAAACTACTCGGAATGGGAAAAGTTGGATCACCACCGGAGCATTTACCCTCTCACCTCCTTAACAACAGACACATACGAACCATGTTAAAAAACACAAAAGGAAAACGAATTACCGACAATCTTTGTTTTTTTAGATGTCTAGCATTACACAAAGAACTACAAAAAAACGGTGGAATTGCAAAAGATCCGATAATTAAGGAGGTGAAGGAGTACCAACAACAATATCATAGTTTCATCTATGGTGATAGTGGTAAAAGGTGTGATGGGAAAGGAGTGACAGAAGCTGATTTATTGCTTTTGGAGCGAGCATTTCAACTGAAGATAACAGTGTTTTCTTTAAATGATGATATGACTTCAACAGTTATTTGGAATTCAAACTCCAGTTATAAGGAGAATCTATATTTGGATCTTTATATCAATCACTTCAGTCTTATTACAAACTTGGAAGGATATGTCAAAGCCTACAGATGTCCAACCTGTTCTACTTGTTATGATAGATTGGGGAATCTGAAAAGACACAGATGTTCAATCTCAGAGGCAACAACTATGCAGTTTTCTGGAGGGCAATACAGTCCTACTGCTACAATATTCGACAAACTGAAGGTTCAATTCGGGATAGATATCGGGTCAGATGATTCCTTGAGATACTATCCGTTTTTTGCAACATTTGACATAGAGTGTTTGTTACCTAATTGCGAAAAAGATCGAGATACAGACACAACCATTTACACGAATGAGCATAAACTTTTAAGTATTTCAATTTGTTCAAACGTACCAGGCTTCAACAACCCGCGTTGTATTGTCAATAATGGGGATGATGATGAATGCGTTGGAAAGTTCATTGAATACTTGGATGATATTAGTGAAGAATCATATAGCCGATTGGAAAAACAGTTTTCGCGAATCATAAAACAGATAGAAGGTGAATTACAACGACTGGAAGAAGCTGAAGAAAAGTTTCGTAGTGATTTTGAAAAAAATCGTTTCAGACGTAGAACAGGAGCTGAAAAAGTTCTGGATGATTTGTACAGCTATATGAAAAAACTCCCTATTCTAGGTTTCAATTCACAGACTTATGATGTCAATGTGATGAAAGGAAAACTGCTTCAAAAATTGAAAGATGTCTCCGACACAGATTTTGATTTTGTTATAAAAAAAGGAACCAAGATGCCTGTTATCGGAATAGGATCTTTTTTGTTTTTAGATTGCACAAACTTCATTGCTCCTGGATATAGCTATGAAATGTATCTCAAAGCATACAAATGTGAAGCCGGAAAAGGATTTTTTCCTTATGAATGGATGAAAGACTTGGAACAACTTAATCAAGAACATCTACCTCCAAGAGAAGCTTTTTACAGTTCTTTAAAACAAAAGAATATCAGTGAAGAAGAGTACATAATTTGTCAAGAAGCATGGAAAAATAACGACATGAAGACAATGAGGGATTTTTTAAAATGGTACAACAACTTGGATGTAAAACCATTTGTTCAAGCGTTGGAAAGACAAAGATCAATCTACAGAGAGCATGGGATTGATATGTTAAAAGATGGTATATCTTTACCAGGATTAGCGATTCGATGGATGTTTAACAAAGCACCTCAACCACCCCCTCCATACCTCTCTACATACTTGAATTTTGATGAACTTGGTAACTCGTTTCGTCAGACTCTCCCAATTTGTCTGCTTGACAACTGCAATGCAGAACTTTATCCTCTAATAAAGAAAAATATAGTTGGTGGACCAAGTCTAGTGATGCATAGATATCACGAAAAAGGTATAACTAAAATTAGAGAACATTGGTTGGGAAAAGAAGCAAAGATTTGTGATAGAATCTATGGGGTTGATGCAAATGCGCTCTATTTATGGTGTATGATGCAATCAATGCCTACTGGCTATCCTCGAAGACGAAAAATCGAAAACTCCTTTGTCGCTGAACCAGTAAAATTTAGCAAGATAGCTCATAGCTGGTTACAGTTCCAAATGTTCTCAAAAAAAATCAATATCAGACATCAGCTCAATGGAGGAGAAGTTACTCTCGGACAGCGAGGATTACCAGTTGATGGTTTCTGTGTTGAAAATCGTCATGTCTTTCAATTCCACGGATGTTTTTGGCATGGACACGACTGCTCTTATAACAACGCTAAAGAACAAGAGCTTCAAGCTACTGGAAGAAAATCAAAAGCAAATCTGTTTAAAACTACGATGGAAAATGAAGAATATCTTCGAGCATTAGGTTACACCGTAATCTCGATTTGGGAGTGTGACTGGATGAATCGTGTAAAAACTCATACAAATTTACAAAAATTTGTCAACACGTTTTACAATTCTTTCTACCCAAAAATACTTGAAAAAAAGCTGAATCAAGAAGAAGTGTTGGAGAGAGTTCAATCAGAAGAATTCTTCGGATTTGTTGAATGTGACATCGAAGTTCCTGAGGAAGAGGAAGAAAAGTTCTCCGAAATGCCTCCGATTTTTAAAAATACGATGTTAACCAGAGAACACTTGAGCGATGAAATGAAAGTCTTTGCTGAAGCCGAAGGGTTTTTAAAGACTCCTCAACGCTCATTAGTTGGAAGTATGTACGGAGATAAGATATTGCTAATGAGTCCTTTGTTGAAATGGTACTTGAAACAAGGATTGAAAGTCACCAAAGTTTATCAGCTAATAGAATATATTCCTAGAAAAGCTTTTGAAGCTTTTGGAACATCGGTTTCAGACGCTAGGAGAATGGGGGATGCAGACCCTAGTCAAGAATTACTCGCTACTACTAGCAAGTTGGTAGGAAATGCTGCTTATGGAAAAACAATCACTGATAAAGAAAAACATACCACCATCAAGTTCATCGAAGGTGCCAGAAAAGCTTCATTTCGTATCAGAGGAAACAAATTTATCGCCATGGAAGAGATAGCAGATGATTTTTATGAAATCGTAACCTGTAAAAAGCTAGTAAGTTTTAAAACAATTATTTTGCAATTCAAAATTTATATTCCACAAGTTTACTTTGCTAATCAGTATCACCATCATTTCAGCTAACTATGAATGTTCCAGTACACTTGGGTTTCTCCGTGCTACAGTATGCTAAACTGAGAATGCTACAGTTTTACTACGACTTTATGGATAAGTAAGTGAAACCTAATTCCCTACCATTATTATGTGTAAGTAAGTAAAACTTCCAAATAATTGAAATCGAAACAAACTTTTTATTTATAGATATATTGACAGAAGTGATTTCCAATATGTTGAAATGGATACAGATAGCGCATACATGGCGTTGAGCGGAACATTAGAAACACTGGTAAAACCAAGTATGAAAAAAGAGTTTTACAATGAATATGGTGATTGGTTTCCACGCCCATACTGTGACAAACATAGGGATGAGTTTTTAAGAATCAAAACAATGGGTTTAGAATGGAGCATGCAAGACTGTTGTGAAAAAGTACTAAAACACGGAAAAAGAACACCTGGGCTGTTTAAAGAGGAATTTACCGGAGATGGAATTGTTGCACTTAACTCTAAATCCTATTACTGCTGGGGAGAAAAAGGAAACAAGTTTAGCTCAAAAGGTTTGAACAAACGAATTAATCAATTGAACAAAGACAGTTATCTAAATGTATTGAACACAAAAAAGTCGTTTATGGGTAAAAATCGAGGATTTGTAGTAAAGGATCAAAAAATGTTGACATACAACCAAATAAAACGAGGACTCACATATTTTTATGCTAAAAGACGAGTGTGTTCTGATGGAGTATCTACCGAGCCTACTTTGGCTTAAATAAAAACCTTCATAATAGACTTCTTTTACCACAGTTACTATAACTATATATGTATATAAAATACAAAAAATCTTTCATCATCCTTATAAATATCGATAAAGAATAGATGAATATTTAACTTTATCGTCTGATATATTTTATAGCATTCAATGTATATATGAGTTCGAATTATGTATCTAGCTATATTATATGAGGAGATTTTACCCCTGCTTATTATGTAATAAATGTATATAGCCATACATTGATTCGCTTTTAATCAATGAATTTATTCAAGGTAGATGTATCTCCTCTCTCCTCTGTCTCAAGATGCTATATGAGTTCGAGTTATGAAAAGAAATTATCAAAACTTAAATGCCATACATTCAAAATGTATATACCATATAAGTTCAAATTAAGTAAAATAATAACCAAAACTCGAATGCCACTTAAATGCCACTCAAATGCCACTCAAGTACCCCTCAAGTAAAATACAATATAAACTCGGCGAATTCATCCAACGCCGTAACCCATTGCATAACCCCAGATAATGACCCCACAAAAAAACACTTGGTAGGGAGATCTGCTCATATATTACTACTTGAATAGGATGTTTTTTTATAAATACTCTCTATATATATATTATATATACAGACAATAGTCTGTGTTTTTTATGAATACTTTATTCATATGTATACACTTCATGTAGAATTGTTCTGTCATTAGTTTACCTAATGTATTATTTTTGTTTGTTTTGTGGTTGAAAACTCCATACGCTTCATTCTTACTGTATTACTTTGCATAATATTACAAAATAAATATTACATCAACTACCTTCAAACTGCATCCAAGCGATGAAACAGTAAATTTCACATCTGTATTACTGAATCTATAGCATTGTTATGAAAAAGACTGTAATTACTTAATTATTATGTCATATCGTGACAAACTATCAACACCCAATTCACAAAACTGTAAAACCTAAAGTATAATGCTTGTGGTTGTAAAAAGTCTTCTACTGTTTTGGTTTCTCAAACAAATTATAAAACATTTTCACAATTTTTGTGCAAAAGCGGAGTTGTCTTACCATTTTGACACAATGTGCCGACAACTTTTACATATTTTTTCAAAAACGAAGTTTAGAAATTATAAATGGGAGTTGTCTTAACATTTTTGAAAAATGAGACGATAACTTGAAATATTTATTTTTGTGTCGGAACATTGAAATTTTGTAACATTTTAGAGTTGTAACCCCGAAAGTTTTACAAATTGGCTAAATTACCAATGTTAAATATGGATAAAATACTTTATTACACTAAATATATACAAATTATTGCACAATACAAATAACATGTAATTTAATGTTTATGAGTTGTTGCTGATAGATTTTGGCGAGTCGTCGGTCATTCACTTGTACACGTATTCTATCTAAAAGCATACATAGATGTCGTTATAACAACTACATTATACTATGGTGAAAAATACGGCTATTAGTAGTTACTTATTACTAGTGAAGATTAACATACCTTAATTAAATTTCCGATATTGAAATCCTGCTAGCTTCGCTTGAAATGTGTTTGTCATCTTCATTGCTTTTCTCACTATCATTGTCGACAACTTCATCTTTTTCCTCAAATTTTTTGTTCTCAGAGTCATCATCAGTCATATTATCATCTTCTTCATCAGTATAAGCATCATTGTCATCATCATCATCATCATCATCATCATCATCATCATCAGCAGCATCATCAGCGGCAACATCATCATCATAACTTTTCATCAGCTCAGCATCGTCAAATAGAGAAAGTCTGAAAGCTCTTCCTTTTTTTTCACTTGAAGTAGATAGAAGCATCAAAGCTTCTTCAACACTCAGAATCGTGAGAATGTGTTTCTTTGTGCCGCTTTCAGTTGTCATCGTACTTTTATAGTGGATCATACCGCATTCATGATTTTTGATCTTCAAAACGTTCTCAGGAGGGACAACAATCTTCCCAGTCATCAAAGATCCGTCATTCATCATGTATCTGTAAGTGACAGTGTGAGTGATACGTAAAGGCGATGTATCTTGTTTTCGTTTTCGCTGCTTCGACTTCAAATTTTTCCAAACTGAAAGTCTAGTGAATGTCAGAAGAGTGTTGACAGGAATATTATCGAAAGTGACGATATCAAAGTATGCTTGCAACTGTTTCAATGATTTTTTTCTCAAGATTTTGGCTATAACTCGTTGTTTTAGCCCTTGATGATGATGATTATCTCCTACAATACGTAGATCGGGTTGATTTTCTTCTAGCTTTCCCATGTACACTACGATTTGTGAAGAGCCGGGATCAAGTTCCTGTAGCTCCATCGTAAGTTCTTTGTCAATCAGTGATTTGACTCGAATTCGATGATTGTTTTTTAAAACATATTCATAGTCCAATATACCATAATCTTCAACGTAATTAACATCGAAAACCTCCAATATCGTAGGAATTGGTAAATCCAACAAACTCACAAAATTTCCGATTTCCAACATTCCTTTCTGCATAGCTCCTGTCATTATTCCAGCCATCTCGAGCAATTCAAACTCTCTAAGTTTGTTTGCGGTATTATTCTTGCAGTTGCTGAATAAAAAGGAAATTGAAGCTTGAGATAATGTCACTATCGGTTTTTTGATATCCTCCGTTCGTTTGCCTTCACTGTTCTCATGCAGATATGTGTAGTCCGGTGTGGGACTCAAAGGAGAGTCAGCTGAAACTACATGATGATTCATTGCTATATCAGCATGAGCATTGGTGTTTGAGCGAGAAGATGTATCATTAAAGGTGTTAGGATTGGATCTTCTATCATCAATGTGAATGCCGTTGGTGGTGGAAATGATGGTTGTAGTGGAAATAGCGTTAGTGTTGTTGGTAGCTGTGATTGGTTCAATATGGAGCTTAGGAAGTGCTTTGGAGTGTGATGTCATCATACCTGCAAAAAGTAAAAGAACTTAGTTTAATGATGTAAATATACTGAAACTATTGTTTTATTAAAAGATTGTTTTTAAAAACTAAGATTCAAAAACCTAGATGTTTCAATTAATTAAAAACAAATAATTATTTTAGTGCTTCTTACCTTGTTGCTCTCCTAATAGCTGTAGTAGATGTTGCTCCTCTGTTAGTCGCTGTAGAACTGGATGCTTTCTGTGTGAAAACTATGGTTCTTATATAGCTAAAGTTGTACTGATTAAACCCTATGAACACCATCTCGTGTCAATCTCTATGAATCAACATTTGTTCACGCGAAGGAAGGTCAATGCTTTCGCGGGAATAAATAAATAATTTTCACGCGAATACAAACCAATGCTTTCGCGGGAATAAATAAGTTATTTTCACGCGAATGGAAACCAATGCTTTCGCGGGAATAAATAATTTATTTTCACGCGAATAGAAACCAATTCTTTCGCGGGAATAAATACTTTATTTTCACACGAATGCAAACTGTTGCCTTCGCGGGAATAAATGATTTAATTTCCCGCGAATGGAAACCGTTGCTTTCGCGGGAATAAATATTTTATTTTCACGCGAATAGAAACCAATGTTTTCGCGGGAATAAATGATTTTATTTCCCGCGGATGAAAGTCAATGTTGTCGCGGGAATAAATACTTTGTTTTCACGCGAATGGAAACCGTTGCTTTCGCGGGAATAAATACTTTATTTTCACGCGAATACAAACCGTTGCTTTCGCGGGAATAAATAATTTATTTTCACGCGAATAGAAACCAATGCTTTCGCGGGAATAAATATTTTATTTTCACGCGAAGGCAACGTTGCTTTCGCGGGAATAAATATTTTATTTTCACGCGAAAGCAACGGTTTCCATTCGCGTGAAAATAAAGTATTTATTCCCGCGACAACATTGACTTTCATCCGCGGGAAATAAGATCATTTATTCCCGCGAAAGCATTGGTTTCTATTCGCGTGAAAATAAATTATTTATTCCCGCGAAAGCAACGGTTTCCATTCGCGGGAAATTAAATCATTTATTCCCGCGAAAGCATTGGTTTCTATTCGCGTGAAAATAAATTATTTATTCCCGCGAAAGAATTGGTTTCTATTCGCGTGAAAATAAATTCTTTATTCCCGCGAAAGCATTGGTTTCTATTCGTGTGAAAATAAATTATTTATTCCCGCGAAAGCAACGGTTTCCATTCGCGTGAAAATAGTTTATTTATTCCCGCGAAAGCATTGGTTTGTATTCGCGTGAAAATAATTCATTTATTCCCGCGAAAGCATTGACTTTCCTTCGCGTGAACAAATGTTGATTCATAGAGATTGACACGAGATGGTGTTCATAGGGTTTAATCAGTACAACTTTAGCTATATAAGAGTCATAGTTTTCACACAGAAAGCATCCAGTTCTACAACAGCTATCAGAGAAGCAACATCTACTACAGCTATTAGAAGAGCATCAAGGTAAAAACTTAATAAATTACAGTTTTTACTCATATATTATTTATTATACTAAAACAACTGAACAAAATTAATCATCTGTTTTTTTTGTTTTTTTTCAGATTCAATGACAAAAAATGGAAATAGTTAACAACACAGAATCAGAAACTCAGCCTAAATCTTTGACTCAAGAGGACTTGATACTTCTACAAAACATATGCAATAAGAAAATTGAAGAGAGAGTGCGAATTATCTCAAACAATTGTAAATTCATACAGAAAGACTTGATAGAGCAGCTAAATAGTTTTCGAACTGAATCTTTTCTAACATTAAAGCTCTTAGGGAATGATGTTACGTCAGATATTCAGAGATTACATTATGTATTACAACAACGACAATATCAACTACAACAGGTAAACACACCAATTTCTATCGAGTGTGCTCGTAAAGAACTTGCTCTAAAAAGAAGAAACATGCAGCGACAGTCCGCTCAAAGACAAGCTAGAAGGGTAAGGACTCAACAACGTAAGACACGAAAAGCTACAAAAACATCCGATTAACAGTCAATTTTTGATGATAAGGTAATAATTAATAAAAAAATACTATTTAGTAACAGTTTGTAGTTGTTTTAAATTTCTGTTTAACCATTCTATACTAATACATAACTTTTTATTTTAGTTCATTATGGAATCAAAAGTACATAGAACAGAAGTATTCCTTCCTAAGTTTGTATTATTTAATATTTACTGACTCTAGCTATATTGTATGAGATTTTCCCTACTTATTACACAATAAATGTATATATTCACATATTGTTTCATTTTTAATCACTGTATTTATTCAATGTAGATATATCTCCTCTCTCCTCTCTCCTCTTTTTATCTCTCCTCTCTCTCAACATACTCTCTCCTCTACCAAATACTCCTCTCTCCTCTCTTGCAGTTATTTCCCAAATACTGTAGATTTTAACCATCTAGAGGTCTAATTTGGTAATTTTCCAACATATTTTATAGCATTTAATATACTTATTATGTAATAAATGTATATTATTCAATGATGTAAATGTAAATATATCCATAAATATGTACATAATTATCCATATATACATAAATGTATAAAAAACTAAAAAAAATCTCTCCTCTCTCTTCTCTCCTCTCTCATCTCTCCTCTCCCCTCTCTCCAGAAGATTTTCCCTACTTATTATGTAATCAGGTATATAATCATATAATTTTCATTTTTGATCAATATATTTGTTCAATGTAGATATATCTCCTCTCTCTATGTAGATATGAATATAACCATAAATATGTACATAACTAACCATATATACATGAATGTATAGAAAACTAAAAAATCTCTCTCCTCTCTCATCTCCCATCTCTCCTCTCTCCTCTCTCCTCTCCCCTCTCTCTCAAGATACCATATGAGTTCGAGTTATGTAAAAAGTTATCAAAACTTGAATGCCATACATTCAAAATCTAGATGCCATATGAGTTCAAATCAAGTAAAAAAATAATCAAAACTCAAATGCCACTTAAATGCCATTCAAATGCCACTCAAGTACCCCTCAAGTAAAATACAATATAAACTCGGCGAATTCATCCAACGTCGTAACCCATTGTCTCAACCCCAAGGTCTAATCCACAAAAAAACACTTGGTAGGGAGATCTGCTCATATATTACTACTACTGTGCGCATTTGGACTGATTATTATTGTTAAGTATCACAGAGTTTTCTCCTCCCGTGCTGACAAGTACGCTGCTGATTGTGAAGACTATCCTTTACATTGATGGCTGCACAGAGAGCCAGGAGTGCTGGACGGTTGCCGGCAGGCACTGCAGAAGCTGTGACATTAGATAGACTCACACAGACCCTGCAAGGAGTGTTGCAACCCAATGCACCTCCCTCTGCTCCTACTCAGAACTTCAAACCTCCTAAGTTCAACAGGCAGGGTGATGTAGAGTATTTCATCACACGGTTCCTAGCAATCGCTGAAGCCAACGAATGGAATGCCCACCAAGCCCTGCTCCATGTGAGAGAGGCACTCCATGAGGAAGCACTGGAATGTGGTGGACCCAAAACCCTGCAAGCGGTGTTCACAGCACTCCGTGCTTGCTTCGGCCTTACACGCCGTGAGGCACTACAGAGTGTAGCACACTTGAAGAAGGCATCGAAGACTTCCCTCCAAGAACATGCTAGTGAGGTAGAAAGACTAGTTCAAGTAGCCTATGAAGATTTACCAGACAGACACATAAAACGCATGATATTAGAGACGTTCACATCCACCCTGGGTCACCCGTATCTGCAACGTCATCTGTTAGCAGTGGATCCACAGAGTCTGGAAGACGCAGTTCGTGCTGGAGGTGAGTTCCTCCACATCAAGGCAGTCCCTGACTTGAAACTATCCAGAGTACGAGTTATAGAAGGTGATGAAGAGGAAGAAGAACCCTGCAAACCTTCCATGAACCCATACCGTCATTCTCAGACTGCTGCCATGGTGTCGCAGGCTCCAGAAGAGATGGCTCACCCGTGTCCAGTTACTAACAACTACCCCTCGGTGAGCTACTCCCCTCCACCCCAGCAACCAGCACCCGTGTCTGGAGACGCAATGGCTCATCTACTCCAGACGGCGCAGAACATGGCTATGGAAATGCAAAAGATGAAGCAGTGGCAACAACCGGTGCATACACCCCCTTCAGTGGCCCCGGGTTTCTTTCCTGTGGGACACACTCCTTCTCCTGTCATGTATGCACACCCTCCTGGTATGTATGCACCCCCTGTTGGTGTGCACCCTGCTCCTGCGATGATGCAACCTCCTACCCGGGTTCCCCACCACACTCCTGATGTGGTGCACAACCTTTCTCCTGCTACACCTACCATCCCTGTCATGGAACAAAACTCCCCACACATGGTGTCACAGCCTGCTACAGCGCAGTTGGTTCCCCTCAGTGTTGGGGTTGTGGACAGATAGGCCACTACAGTAGAGGTTGTCCGTCTAAACCCAAGACAACCACCGTACCCAGAGCAAAACCCGTGTCGGGAAACGACCAGCGCCCGCAGTAGTCACCCCCTTGACTAGCTGTAACAGGGCACAAAGGTGGAAGAAAAAACTATCAAGGGTACAGAAGCACAACCCTGTGTCTCCGGCTCCTTCACCCGGGTCCTCTAGACCACCTCTGAGAAAGAAGGCGTCGCCTTCCCCACCTAAGTGGCAGCTGCCTCCCTCTAACCGGTATGCAGCGCTACCAGATGAAGCAGACGGCCCAGAGCCTTACAAAACCTCTGTTGCCGTACACTCCTTACTCGACCTACCCCTCTTAGAGCCTGTAGGTCCCCTGCAGAACCAGCCTACCCCAGCTCAGAGACGCCCGCCAGTAGTTTCACCAGTCAGCTCGTCAGTAGAGCGCCCTTCACGCCCTAGAAATAGAGCGTCGCCTCCCCCCTTTCCGAGCTGCAAAGATTCAACCTACCCATTTGTTCAACACTGAAATAGAACGGCCATACCGGGCAAGCTATTTCCTCCCAGGGAAACTAGAAGGCAAGTCAGTCACCCTTCTTGTCGATACCGGCTGCACCACGAATCTCCTATCCAAGCACGTCTTTAACCAGTTACCTGAGTCAGTAAGACAGTCAGTGCAGGAGAGTGAGTCCCATGGTATCCTGGCCGACGGCACCCAGATCCCTTTCTATGGCACAATGAGTGCTACCCTCCGTCTCCGTAATGTGAAAACTGAAGCCACGTTTATTGTCAGTCACATAAACGCGGACGCTATCTTGGGGATGCCCTTCCTCACCGACCATGACAGCCGTATGAGGTTCAGTGAGTGTGCCATTGTCGTAGCAGGAAAGGAGATGCGCTGCACTAACAAGGACGGTACACTGCTAATGAACAACGTTCAGGTCCTTCGTACCACACTGCTACCCCCAGGCATGAAATCTACCAACCTGTCTAAGGTTTCTACACAGAGTTACTTACCCCTTGGGTTAGTGGAGTCCCGACCCGGAGGTCCTCCTATTGCTGCTAGTCTGAACGAGTCAGATAGCAAAGGGCAAGTACTAGTCAGATGTATGAACCCGACTGCTCAGCCAGTAGAACTGAAAGCGGGAAGCACGGTAGGCCACTACAGAGGAGTGAGCCCTGAAGAGGTCGAGCAAACAGAGGCGGTTGCCATACCCGCTTCTACCCCTCCTGTCCATTCTTCTTGCTCCCCGGTTCCCCCTCACATCTCTGAGCTGTATTCAGCTGCTCTTCCCCAGTGTCAGAACAGACACGAGGCGCAGCAAGTAGCAGGGTTGTTACGACAGTATGCTGCCGTGTTCAGTTCGGGAGACCATGATGTTGGCCAAACCACTCTGGTCACTCACGACATCCCTCTCCTCCCTGGTACTCGACCTATTCGCCAACCCCCTCACAGGCTAGGCCCTGAGAAGGAGGCGGAGGCAGAGAGACAGGTGGAACAACTGTTGGAGCGTGGGCTCATAGAACCAGCCTCATGGGCCTGGAGTTCCCCCCGTGGTTCTAGTGAGGAAGCAGGACGATGCGTGGAGATTCTGGATAGACTACAGACGGCTGAACGCTGTCACACATTAGGACGCCTACCCCCTCTCCCGCATCGATGAGAGTTTAGATTAGTTTAGATTTAATGAACGCTCTGCGTTTACCACCCGTACAGGTCTGTGGAAGTGGAAGGTCCTCCCTTTTGGCCTCACTTCAGCCCTGGCCACCTTCCAGCGGTTGATGGAGAAGGTACTCCAAGGTCTCCACTGGAAAACCCTCCTGCTTTACCTCGATGACATTATTGTCATTGCTCCTGACTTTCCCACTCACATCCAGCGCCTGGCTGAAGTCTTTCAACGTCTGCAGCAGGCTGGGTTGAAGCTCAAACCCAGTAAGTGTAAGTTACTCAAGCCAGAAGTCCGGTATTTGGGGCACGTGGTGAGCAATGCAGGAGTGGCCACTGACCCGAAAAAGGTTACTGCCATAGCACACTGGCAGATGCCCACAAAGTTGAAGGGCTTGCAAGCTTTCCTTGGTACCGTATGGTACTACAGACAGTACATCCCTGACTTCTCTTAAGTGGCACGGCCCCTTACCCAGCTCACTAGTAAGCATGCTCCTCGAGAATAGTCTACAGCCCAGGAGACCGCTTTCCAGCAGCTGAAAGTAGCTGTGACCCGTGCCCTAGTTTTTGGTTACCCTGACCCTAAGCTACAGTACACCTTGGACACTGATGCTAGCAATGCAGGTGTAGGTGCTGTGCTGTCACAGGTACAGGAAGGTAGTGAGCGAGTAATCGCCTACTACAGTGAAATGCTCAGCCCTCAGGAGCGCAACTATTGTGTGACACTGAGAGAGCTGTTAGCAGTAGTGAAGGCTGTTAAGCACTTCCGTCCCTATCTCTATGGCCAGCACTTCCGTCTTCGGACAGACCATGCCTCCCTGTTGTGGCTGTGTTGCTGCCGGGAACCCGCCAGTCAGTTGGCTAGGTGGCTTGAGTCCCTCTCTGAGTTCAAGTACACCATTGAGCATAGGAGTGGCCCCCGACACGGCAACGCAGACGGCTTGAGCCACAGGTGTCCCCCAGAGTGTAGGCAGTGAGGCCACATCCAAGAAGGGGATGGTGGACCCTCCAAGGCTGAAGTCCAGCAAGAGTTGGCCTCCCCTTTTCAGCCCCAGCTCGCCGCTACTTCAGCTCCGACTTGGCTCGAGTCACAGCCACCACCCCCCAGCACAACCACCCTCTCTGTCCCTCAGGTACTCCCCGAGGCTGTTCAGCCCGTCCAACCGGATGTCGACCTTGTCCAGACTCAGAGTGAAGGCAAACACGCTGTAGCTGTCATCTATCAGGCAGGCAGTGTCTACACAGTGCCCCCTCACTAAAGAGCAGTTGAAGCTTGGCAGCCAAGAGTTGAGACGGCTGAACAATTGCATTGGGGCTATGAGACTCCGGACAGATGGTGTGCTGGAACTACAGGTCTCTCCTAACCACCGCTCTCGTTGGTGTGCAGTCTGCCCAGCAGGCTTACATGGCCACACGGTCTGGCAGACCCACTCTCTTGCACACCAAGGAGTGAGCAGGACCTTGAAGCGCCTCCAGCTCACGTGATACTGGCCAGGGATGGCGGCAGATGTACGCTGTCTGTTCAGGAGTTGTGAGGTCTGCTAGAGAGCCAAGAGTGGTGGCACCAAACCCAGTCCCGGCTGCCAGTGCATGTACGCTGGCCGCCTCTGGCAGAAGTTGGCCGTTGATTTGGTGGGCCCTTTCCCTGAAACAGAGCGTGGCAATGCTTGGATCCTGGTGTTGACTGACCACTTCACCAGGTGGCAAGACGCTCTGGCCCTCCCAAATGCCACGGCTCCAGTGGTAGCTAGTGCTCTGGACGAGCAGGTCTTCTGCTATATGGGCATCCCTGAGCAGATGCACACGGAACAGGGGGCTCAGTTCGAGTCCTTCTTGATGCAGGAGTTGTGTTCTCTGTGGGGTATAGAGAAGACCCGTACCACTCTCTACCACCCACAGGACAATGGGGTCATCGAGAGGAATAACCAGGTGCTAGGTGATTCCCTCTGGTCCCTGTTCTTAAAGAACAGTCCAGGCAACTGGGACTTGCTGCTCCCTCAACTGATCAGGGCATTCAGAGCCACCCGTCACTCCACTACGGGTGAAACGGCCAACTATATGATGCTGGGCAGGGAACTGCGACTGCCAGATCAGGTGTCCTACCATCCCCCTCTGACTGATTGCATGCCAGTGCACAAGTACGCCCGGAACCTCAAGTTGAGACTGGAAGAAGTACACAAGGCTCTGAGAGAGCAACAGATGGAAGTTAGAGCCGAGGAAGGAGAAGAACCCGGTTTATACACGGTTGGAGACCAAGTATGGTTGGAAAACAGTTGTAGATGCCGTGGAGAGAACCCCAAGCTACAGGCCAAATTGATCAGCCCCTTTGAGATCGAGGAGGCGTATAGTAACCACACCTACCTCATAAGTAGATGAGGCCAGCAGTCCGTACAAAACGAATGCCACCTTAAACCCTACTATCCCAGTGTTGACCCCAGAGGGCAGGCGCCAGCGGCAGTGGAGCCCAGGCGGCGTCCTAACATGCGTGGGACACGTGCGCGAACAGCACCCCCACCTCTGTCTCCCCTACCTGCGCCCCCTCTGTTTGAACCTACCCTGTTAGAGACTAATTTACCTCTTTTACCAGCAAGAATTGTGCCAAATTTAGAGTGGCCAGATGTAAGTAGGCCTGCCACTCCCCCAGTTGTTCCCTGCAAATCTGGTGCAAATCGGACAAGGGGTTCAGCTGGAAATGACCAAAACATGCAGGAGTTGTCTCCCCCAGTAGCTGAGACACCCTCACCCCCTGCACAGACTGAGATCCAACCATCCCGTGTGTCATCCCAACGGCCACGAAGGAACGTCGGTCCACCCATGCGTTACGGACAGCCACTATGCCATCTAATTGCAACTGCAAAAGAAGTGGGTAGAATGTCTGAAAATGCCAAAACGCCTAAGACTCAAACAATTTTCCTGGGTGGAGTTCTTTCAGGAACCCCCCAAGCTGGGTACTTACAGGAAGGCCAGGTTCTAGCACTGACGCCTGCCAAGATTCAGCTTGCTGGCAGCAAAACACACCAAGCGCTGAGACTCCAAAGTTGACCCGTTTTCCACCTAGGGGTAATAATTTACAAAACGATTGGTACGGCACAGAAAGAGGAATAACTCCGGACGGGATGTAGCCACCCCCCATACTGGGTGTCATTAGAAAGAGGACACTCTAGCAAAGACTCTAGGAAAGATTCAAAAAATATTCCTCTCCACCAGAGAACTACGGCCGGTCGAAATCTGAATTTAATCACTTGTCAGCCATTGCGCATCCATCCCTGCCTGTTGTTTGCACTGCTTCTAGTCAAGATCAAACAAGCCTGCCGCACGCGGGAACAGGCATTACTACACAAGTATCCAAATTGACTGGACGTCCTAACCACTACATGGATTGCTCTACCAGTGTTTCACCTCAAGAAGGAGATGGATACCTTCAACAATGAGTCGAAGAAGAGTTTGAGATGGAAATCTCCTCCGCTGCTGTGCAGCCGCCTTCCCCCCCCCCTTCTTCACGGGGCTTTCCTTTTTCTCAGTCCACCCCTTCTGCGCAGATGATTGCCGCTACCCCCCGGTTACCCTGCGCAGAAGAGGAGAAGAGAGAGGACGAACTCTTAGGAGTTGCCGGTCAGGTAGAGCTGATGAACAATTGGGTTCATCGCCACAGCTCCTCCCGTGACCCCCTGGCACTCAAGCAGCCACCCCTCCTCAGTGGCAGTCCACGGAGTTTCCCCCCTCCCTACTGCCTCCCCACCCTCCAGTGTACCCACTGTGCTGGCAGCAGTCACTCTCACCTATAGCCAGAGTGTTTCAAAGCTTTCTGCCACTTCTCCTCCCTCCTGCGGACCCCCTACCCCCTCCCGGGTGCTAAACACTTTCACCCCAACCCGAGGCCCCCCTGCTCTGACCATGGAAGACCCGGGGCTGAGTTTGAGTACAGTGGTTGTTCAGGAGAAGCAACCTGCAGGTATTAGGCTACCCCACACGGTCACTAGAGAGCGTATGCAGACGCTGGGTAGGATCATACCTAGTAAGAGGAGAGGAGCAGAGCTCTTGGCTGGACCCTCTAAGCGGGGCAGTTCCCCCCTTACAGCCACCCCTCCTCTACACTAGCTCCCCCTCCACTGACTGTGAGAGCCGTCTCCACCTTACCTGGCCGGACCGTGTCCAGTGGACAGCTCCCCCTCGTTGACCTGATTCCCACACAGAGGAGGAGGGTGAGTACCCCTGTTGTGCTCCCAACACCTGTACCCAACCCTCCCTCTCCTTGCCAGTAGACGGACCATCTCTTTCGGTCTCTATGCCCGTTGTCAAGCTAGTTGACATTGCTGCCCCTCACCCTTCCTTGCCCACCGTAGAGGAAGAAGTGGTAGCCCCTCATTTAGTAGGAAAGAAACTGCCTATTGCCCGGCGGCTCCTTCAGTGAGTCACCCCCAATACTGAAAAAACCATCCAAAAAGAGTTGAAGAAGGCATCACGAAGCACCTGCCCGTGTTGTAAGTTATTCGCGAAGAACATGAGACAACTGTCGGTGCATATCCACCAGCACCACATACGCTATTTCTGTCGCTGCCGATACTCAAATAGCAGCAGGGGCAGTATATACTGTCACCAGAAGACGCGTGGAGGCCCTGAAGACCCTGAGCACCACCAGCGCCTCGGCTGTATTTATGCGGTGGACAGAGAAAGTTATTCGGCTTTCTGCAGGTATCAGAAATGGTCCAATCCAGAGCCTTTCAGTATCTGCCAACCCAACCAGACTGGAGAGATCCAGTCCCCTCCCACAGCATCTCCTCGATGTGCTACAGTCACGGCTCCCCCCTCCCAGGATCGTCCTCTGCACAGTCTACCATTGTGCTCCTGACGGCTTTACCCCTAACCGGGTACAAGATACCTAAGAAGCCACGCACAGTGGTTGCACCAAGTCCTGAGGCCATGATTGTCTCCCCCGGGCCCCCTTCTTCTCCATCCCCTGCTCCCCTTGCAGTACACCAGGACCCAGCACCTAATGTTCCCCCCGTACTCTCATCAGCGGAACCCCCACTCTATAGGTAGATCTGCCAGTACGGTTTCTGCAGAACAGGGCACGATGGGCTGCTGCTATCGAGCAGGGCGCCGCTGAACTGGACTCTCAGTTGCTGGGTCTTAGGATGAAAGTAATAACGGGCACCCTCTCTGAGGTAGAAGTCGCAAAGGTCAAGGCGCAAGCAGATTTTCTAAAGGGAGATATGGTTGAGCTGAAGCAAGCCACACAGACAGTGCGGGGCCAACTATTTTAGGGCAGATGTCCCTCCCCTCCCTTCATCAGTCACATGAGTTGTCTGCACCTTTCCCTCCCTTCGTCAGTCACACGGGTTGTGTGCACCTTTTTACTTCATTAGCCACCCGGGTGGTATGCCATCCTTCCTATCCCCTTTTATTAGCCCACTGTTTGTGGGCCCTCCTTCACTCCCTCTGCCAACTATGCAGGGCGTGGTTCCTCCTCCTTTTAGACGCACAAGACCTTGTGCAAAGGGTTGCGCAGTCCGCGTACACCTCTCTCGGGTTACCAATCACTTGTAGCCGGCTGTCTCCAAATGAGACTCTTTTCTCCCTACCTTATTCAGCCCCTGTGATTAGCGGCCACCCTATGATTAGTTAACTATTAGTACGGCGATACTTATAGTTGAAGCGGCCTATGTGTCGGATTTTAACATAGGTGGCCACTCGTTCGATTAGCACTACTGGCCTAGTACGCATGAATTACTATTCAATGTAATGCGTATGGCTAGTAAGTTAGTTAGTGTGTGATACTAGCTACGCGTGACTGCCCTCAGCTGAACCAGCACTGATGCATATGCGCACCGCAGTGCCTGCCTAGGAAGACGCTCTAGGATCTCAAGCTAGGACTTCCCCGCCTTGCTGGATAAGTTACTGTGCGCATTTGGGCTCATTATTATTGTTGTTAAGTATATGTTGTTATTGCGCCTGCTTGTTTGTATTTATGCCTACTCATTCTTGTATGGCCTGATGCTTTTTGTGCCAATCATGTTTTAGTATTTTCAACCACTTTATTTTATATCTGATTGCATAAATATAGTGACATGTGGCCCAGTGGGTAGAGTTGATTGTGCGCTTGCTGAGAGAACATCTCTGAGTAAGCTTTTGTATCTTGAGCTAATAAAGTATTCATATCTATAACCAGGTGTGTTCAGTTTGGCAGGTTGCCTGATATTGTTAGTAAATCTGCACACGGCAGAACCCGGAGCTATCTGGATACACAGATAGTTAGTAAAGAGAGCCATCACTACTAAATCAGTGGCGCTCTATAGCAATTATCTTTACATTGCTGTCTCGGTACACTTCCCTAGTAGCTGTTCGGTGAAGGTGTGACAAAATCCTTTACAGTATCATAATGTATGTTGTTGATTCATCATATTATATATTAAGATTATCATAATCATGTACCATAAAAATATTACGAATAAATTGATTATCATAATAATACAAAACAGAGTCATTTTGTTTAGTAACAAAAATAATTTTTATAATATATAGCAACTTATTCTCTGATATTATGACAGCAATAATAGTAATAATTATATACTACTGCGGCAATTGTTTTGCTAAATGCTAACAATAATGTTTCATTGTTATAAATTGACTGAAAAACCATTCGGTATGAAAGTGACGCCTCTATTTTATGAGACCAACAATTCTAATCAATAATGAACTGCTTTAGAATAAATATCTCTTCCATAAGCTAATTAGGAGTTAATTTTCTTGAAATACAAACCAGAAATCTAAAAAATCATATAAGTAAGCAATTCCGTCCTGCCTGTTATATTAATCTATGGTAAATAAGATTAGAAAAAAAAACTATTTTTATGCAAAAAAGAAAATCTTTGTTTCCATTTGTGCCTTGTATATCTATGATTATTATCACAAGCACATCAAATATCTTTAACAGCACCACGCGCTGAGGATGTCAAGCATACAGAAAACAATGACAGTAGGCAGCCGGACGTAATCAACTTTGTCCATAGTGACCAGCTTCACATCAACGTTGTGGAGGCGAAATTTACCAGCCATGAATGTATCGGGTAATTACATTTTCATTTGCTACATTTTATAAGGCACAGAACAAAAGAAACTACAAAAACTTTGTTTCAATAATATAAAAGAACGATTTTGTTCAAAGGTTATAGTGGCTCTTCAGCCAAACAGCAACTTGTTATTCAATCATGTGTAACAAGAAGCTTGTAACCACCATCTACTCTCTGGCTACTCCTTCATAGACTGGTGATATTAAGTTGTGTCAATGAAAGTAGTCAAAATCAGGTACATTATCTCATTGCATGACTTCATTTACTTTGACTTCTGGCTGTGCTGCTACTATCAGAGCCTAGTTAGAACAGTTTTGGTGTAATACTCTTGGCAAAGAAAACTCTCCTTTCAAACCAACACCCAGTAGTACTTCACTTTGTTTTTGGAACAAAATTATGCTAACATGTCTAGTTTGGCAGAGCTGTTGTTTTATAGTTTTTCATTAATTTATAGGGAGAAGAAATTTTTGGGGATTAAATTTTGAAATGAAAGGAACAAAAATTCCCTGGAGTACTGTTTTTTTATCCCACTTTGTGCTGATAATTTTTGCCTAGGAATGGTGTAATGAGATAGCTGTTGCTGCCAAGTTGCTGCCACCCAGTATAAACAGAGACAAGAAATCACAATCTCATTACAGACATATCTTGTTATTTAATAGATTATTTTTGTTAGTGTTCAGGCTAATGACCATCATTGTTTGTTTAATTGTGGATGGAAAGAAGATTGAAATTAATGTATACAAAAAGGGAATTCAACAGGGCAGAATACAGACATAGCTGGAATGACTGTAAACACTTCCTGGAATGGATGTCAACAGACCTGGAATGAATTTCGACTATTCTATAAACGAAACAATTTTTGACGATCATTTCTGAGAGTGTTAAAGGGCCTATGACGCCTAATTTGAAGAGGATTTGATTTAATTTAAACTTTCTGAGGTTGAAATGTGCTCAGAAAAATTATCTGGAGTTGCCCTCTCACCAGTAAGACGATTCCTATTGACGCAGTCAGCACTTGCCAAGACGCCTTTTTTCTCGAAGACGCACCAAGTTATATAGAGCTATAAAGCGAGTTTTCAAAAACTTGGCTTGTTTGCACAGAAGTAGGGCCTCATAAATATTAGTATTGTGCAGAGATTCTTTTTATTGCAGAAAAATGATATTGCAACAAATTTCAACTTTTTTGAAGCTGTTTTTCTCAAGTCAGCAATTTGTTTTATCTTTGGTAAGCTCACTATTATGTATACACTGGCGTTCACGTGATAGTGTTTGTCATCAAAATCAAAAGAAATAATGAAATTTTTTTATCAAAATAAAAATTTTCATGTGAAAAGTTAATCAAACAATAACATTAGTATACTTTCATGATAATACTAGGTGAAAAAAAAACATTGCCGAAATTGTATTTCCGGCGTTGTTTTTTTTACAACAACGATAATAATTAAATCTGAAATACCGGCTATCTTTCCAAGAAAAAACTTCAAAAGCACTAAATAATAATAATTAAGATTTTTGAAAAGTAGTTTGGAACTGAAAAAGAAACAAAAATGGTACAAACTACTTGCTGTAATATACAATATAATATCATAATGCAGATAGTCCCTTCTGCCGAACGCATTGTCATAGACCTCCATAGACCTCTACATGATACCTATTGGTGTTTTGTTGACGCGAGTGAGTTTTCTCAACAGTTTTACAATGCTTGATGAAAAAACAACTCTACACACAAAGTGCGTCTTGAAAAGCCCGTCCTAAGCCCTTTAACACTCGCTCCTTGCAACATATAAACTACTCTTTGGGCGTTCATTTCAAAAATATAAA